>JBBMOI010000006.1:17207500-17255000 GCA_038088405.1 Porites divaricata | reverse complement strand
TAATATTAATAATCATAATTTAAATAATTTATATTATGATTATTTTGAATATGATTTAGTTTATTATCGTCATTATTGTTATTATTATTATTATTATTATTATTAAATCATTATCATTATTATTATTATCATTATTATTGTACCAATTACCATTATCATTATTATTATTATTATTATTACTATTATTATTTATTATATTTTTCTGCGGCTATTGGTGGTTGACAGGCTGAAGGTTACCACACAAGTAGGATAGAGTCAAAGGAGTTATAGAGAACAAGCAGTTTTCTCACTTCTAGCTTCTCCTTGCAAGAATTGACATGTACAAAGAAGATGCAAAAGCTTATTTTCTTCAGCATGTAGTGGTCTTGGTGGCTCCCTGAAAAGTCCTTTGCCTTCATTCCTAAAAAAAACTCGATGTAAATAGCTATCCTTTGAATTCAGCTTCTGGTCATTATTTAAGGAAGACTCTATTCTAATGGTTATACAATATATCAATCGTTTATTGGCATCGTCAAGTACAGCTTGGCAAACATACAATTTTTTCCGCCTACCGTTGTTTTGTTTTATTTGCAAGAATACTGTAATTCGAGATACCCTGTAAGAAACAAAAATACATACCAAGTAGGATTTGTGTAGATTATTCATTTCTTTGTTTATTTATTTTTATTAAATTTTCAACCTCGGATGATGCATTTCTAGCATTCTGATTGGTTCACTCAATCTCAGCTATCAGCTCATCATATACCTTTGTTTGACCTTAAATGGAAAACAACAAAGTTCCTCTCGGACAAAGCGGCAAAGTAGATTTCGCGAGCTTTCTACCAACCAAACAACAGAAAAAAACAGAAAATGCCATTCCGACAGCGACAAAAAAGCCACAAAATTTGATTTGAAATTATTTAATGGTACTCCGAAGTTTCCTTATAGATTAAAAGAAAAATTATATGCTTTAAAATTCTTCCGTACGTCGACCTGATTATGTGACAACAACAACATCAACGAAGTTTACCTTAAAATTTTTCAGAATGGCTTGCAAGTCCTTGCAGGAGTAAGTTTTCAACCCCATTAGCAGATTTTTTGTGTGTTTGAAGAGCTTTCACACCTCTTAACACTTTCCCTAGTCCATAACGGACCATAACGGTCCTCAAGTGGATCCTACAACGAGCGGCTTTCCATTGAACAACAACAACAACAACAACAACAAATTGAAGCTGGGTCTTTGTGCAGCTCCGATTCAGTGAAGGAAGGAAACGAAATTGAAGAGCAATCAGGTCGATCTATCCAGTGTCAAATTCCACAATCACAGGGAAAGCGAAAGCAGTACTTGTCGGGAATAATTTCAGCACAGCGCCCTTCCCTTTCAGATTTTTCATTCAACTAATTACGCAAACGGCGCACAGTCATGTGATTTTCCCTGGTTTACCCGGAAGTTACGTTAATAACCGGTCGTTTAAATTTAGTAAAATTCTAATTAATATCCAACGCGCGCTCATGGAATAATTGTTAAATAGACTTATTTAATGATAATTTCACCACAATTGAAACGAGTTCTTTTTTCTTTCCTTTTTTAAGCAATAGATGAACTGTGCTGATCAAGGCTGCTAAGCGCAGCCAAAATATAGGTTCACTGCCACATTAAAAAAAGTATATAGCTGTCTTCATTTGTGATGAGTATATTTGGTCATGGAGACTGCCGTCTACTCTTTGTTATTAGGGACCTTAGGCAAGGACGACTACGACGGCAGTGAAAACGTCGGTAAAAAAAATGAACTTGCGTTCGTTCAAACTTAATCGCGTCTATTTGGACCCGCTCAATATGTCAAATGCAGGCGACTTTTCCTGGAGTTGAATTCTTAAGGATTTTATTCAGGTTCGTCAATTCGTCGTCGAATGTACACATCGTCCATAAAACGTCAAATTAGGAGGTTTCACGTTGTAGTCGTGCAGTGGACGTCAAAGAAATGTACTAAAAAGCGTGATGCACGTGCAGAGTTGTTGTTTTTATCATTAAACCCTTTTTTTATTTTTGAAGTCGTCGTTGTGGTCGTCGTCGTAGCTGCGTCCTCACCTGCCTGGGGTCCCCCACCTTCATGTAAGCAGGCCCTAATGCAGGTGGCCCGTCTTCGTGTTGGGGTTTACTTAACAATTATTCCTCGAGCCCGAATGGGCTCTGAGTCAATAGCCCATGAGGCCGAAGGCCGAATGGGCTATTGACCCAGAGGCCATGAGGGCGAGAGGAATAATTGTTTTAGTAAAATCCAACTAGTTGCTCAAAAATATCGAGAATAAAAGAACTTTAGCTAGTTAAAGCTAGACTTTAATCCTTTTTTGTCGCCAAAAAGCCCGCGCTTTTCGCTACTAGTGGGCTATAACATATAGCCTACTAGTAGCTCAACCAATCAGAACGCAGCATTGATGATAGACCACTAGTTGGATTTTACTAATTAACAATATTCACTTAACCTTCGCCGAATAATTCGTGAATGATGTATGAATTCATGCGTACACCATACAATACGAGTACTTAAAGGGAGCTATCTTAACCTATTATATTTGTTTTTTATTTATTCATTTAGTTCGTGTATAGATAAATGAGTCTGTTTACCTATTTAATTTCTTGTATTTTTTTGCTTTCAAGTTCGCATATCTGCGAAACTGTGATTATTTACATACAATAATCATTTACCAGTGACTGAAAAGACCTCTGTCATGCGAAGGGTATGTCATGTATTTATAAAAATCGGATTAAATTAAAAACCATATTTTAAATTCTGCAAAACAATTAGTATTCAGACTTCAAGGAGGGTACATTAAGGTTGGTTGAACCCCATAGTAAAGTGCTGTCAACTCTCCCGGATAATCCGGGAGACTCCAGAGTTTGAACCGTATCTCCCGGTCTCCGGATTTGAGTCTGAAATCTCCCGGATAATCGCCGAAGTTTGCCATTTCTTGTAGACTCAACTCTCTAACAATGAAATTTCAAATATTTTGCGTTATTTGAGCTATTTCACTGTTAACATTGAACGTTTCTTTGTAAAACCTGGTATGCCATTGCAATATAAGCAATAACGTGATTGATGAGAAGTGGACCAATCAGGCCAAATGTTACAATTCCAACAACATCTTTTCCCCCCATTTTTTTGCAGAAATGACGTCAGGTGCTGTGCATTATAACGTCATCTATCATACCTTCCCTATCAATTCTCGATATTTGAAGACGTGGGGGGGGGGGGGGGGGGGTTGACAGCCCTGATCTGATTGTGCACCATGGTGTTTTGCCTGTACATGTCCGGTAACATATTTGTGCTCTTGTTCAATCAGCAAAGATGATACTCCTTTCTAAAGAAGAAGAAGAAAAAATAATATTAAAAAACGTTTAATTTCTTTACTCCTTATCTAGTCCAACTCCTTGCGAATCACGCTTAATAGCAGCACATCAAAAATGTACTGTTAAGGATTTGTATTTGCGTCGCTGGTAAGAATGATTTATATTAGGAAGCACAAAGAAGAGACTTCTTCAAGTTTAAAATTCAGTTAACCGAGACTACTACCTGTTGAGAATATTTTACGTCCACTGTTTTCCTTTCAGATCATAACCGTAGAGAGCAGTGATTTTCTGTAATTGTCACGGTTCACAGTTTATGGTCCTCATGTGTCATAGTGACCTGGGGGTACTTTCCAAAAAGGTTGTGAAAATTATGAATGTATCAAAATTTGGATGATTTTGTTCCATTAGAATTTCAGCTTACAGAGGGTATGTTGATCGTGTCAATAGTTAAGTCTTTTGAACATTACTTTGTGTTCAATACATTCCAACGAGGCTGATATTTGTTCTGCAAAAGAAAAAAAATTGTATTGTTATGCTATAAGCTCTGTTTTTTCTCTTGTCCTGCACTTGTTATTTTCTGTCATATATCCCTACTAGATACAGGTAGAAGTTAAGAGAGGATCCTAAAGTATTAAGTGAATTTGCATCTGAAGTCAAAACAACCTGCTTTCGCACAATGATATAGAACGCGTTCCGTTTGGCAGAGAGATGTCGTTAACTTTATATCTATCATGCCAAGTGCAATTGGTGCTGCATTTCATAAATTTTTGCCTCTACCTCAGCCGGTCATATATCGATAATGTTGATAAATTCAATTTCATTTTTTTTTTTCTTTTATGTGAAATCTCCAGGCAGATAATTTGTTTCATTTCATGTGGTTACATAGATTCTTAGATGTGTTTCATGCCCTTCTTTAGCTGGACTGGTCAAACTGGAATCACAGAAATCTCAAGTATAGGCGTTTGTGGTTTTCCAAACGTAGTTCGTCGCCAAGGTCGCGAATATTAAGAGGGGTTTTGCCCCAGGGATTAAGCAGGTTTCTTAAAGCCATTTTCATCGGTAGGTAAAGATACATCAGTTTCAGGAAGCTTATGCAAGAAACCATGGGTAACTTGTTGAATGAGATACTAACGACTGTTAATTAGCCTCTTTTCTCATTACTGCCATCTGAGGACTCATTTGTGACTCAGTTATTTCATTGGATTTTCCGCCGATACGTCTTCTCAGCATTAGAATGGCAGATTTTTTTTTATATTCAAGTTGTTTTGCCAATTTTGGCTTCTTGCCAATCTTGCAACGTTCTAGTTTGACCCACCATTTACTTCCAGTGGTGGACAATGGCAGGAGAGGTACATTTTTTGACAAAAACTTCTCAAATCCTGTAAATAATAAATGTTATTGTTGACTTCGCTGACGCGGAATGTTTACTATAATTTGCACCGCCCGTAAATTGAGCCACCTGGATGCCTAATCTTCTTTTGAAACAATGAAGGCTCCGAGTCAAACAGGTCATGAGGAAAAGAGTTTCCGGTGCCTCGAGTGCTCAAAATCGTTTCGTCATCCGCTTCAAGAATGGTTGACTTACATATTATATTTGACTTGTGCTAAAGTGGTTTATTGTAAATGTATAACGCTGCAAAAAGGGATGAAATGTTCGGCAACATTAATATAGGCCGGGATAGCTAAAGGAAAACTCAAGCCTATTCATTGGCTTATGTGTTGGCGTAGAAAACAGTGCATCCAGGTACAACTATATTATCGAACACAAATCCCACTCAAAGCCTCCCGTTATGCTTAGTTTCTAGTTAAGTCTCGAATCTTTTTTTTTTTTTCTTCTTCTCAGTTCTTAATTTATCGGCCGTAAAAAACCTTTTTGCCATGTTTGACAACAAGTGACAAAAGACGAATTTGTATCATTATTTTATAACTTCTCTGTGTTAAAAGCGGTTTAATTAAATTCTTTATAACTTCTCTGTGTTAAAAGCGGTTTAATTAAATTCATTTTTCTTAGGACCTTTGACCGGCTTCTTTAAAAGCACGCGCGGCCGGCAGGGGAAGCCAACAAATGCCATTATTGTGTTGCCCTCAGCCACAAGTAATGTTTCATTCATTAGGAAAAACTTTGGCAAAGTCAGTAGCCTAATGAACTAATTTTTGAATATTATACGTTTATTCTTAGTGACTGACCGACATCATGACAAATAATTCCTCTGATCCTAAGCAGAATGGTGGTCTCACGACTGAAGAGAATTTAGGCTGGTGCTTTGGATTTGGTATTATTGACGTCCTTATTCTAATAAGTAACACTCTCGCCATTATCGTTTTTACACGAAGCAAGTTGCTGCGAAAGCGTACAAATTATTTTTTGCTTTGCTTGGCCATTGCCGACATCATCGTTGGTCTGATTTCCCTGCCAATGTTTCTTCACACTCTGGTAGCATACACCGAAAGTGGAGGTGTGAAACTGCCCAAATTTGTCAGTCAAGTGCCAGTAGCGTTGGACATCTTTGCAGGGTTTGCTTCCGTTTTTGCCTTAACAGTTATTTCATTGGAGCGTTTGTATTCAGTTGCTCTACCCAACTGGCATCGAACAACACCTTGTTACGTTTACGGTATTTTAATGACCATTATTTGGACTGTGGCCGCCATTCTACCCACCTTTCGGATACTTCAAAATGAGAAAATAGTGCCCATAATGACCATGTTGTACTTAACGATAGTGACGTTTTTTATTTGTCTGGTGGTGATTTGCTTAGCATACGTTGGTATTTGGATCAAGGTGGTTCAAAGAATGCACGAGAAAACAAAAAAGGCCGTTGAAAAGGACAAGAAACTGGCAATGACCCTGTTTTTAGTGACGTCAATTTTTGTTTTAAGCTGGACTCCATTTCAGGCAATGAATATCTACATAACTTTCTCCAACGTGTGCAAAGTTTCCTGTTCTAAAAATATTGTGACCATGACCTATCTCACCAAAATGATGCAGTACGCGAACTCGTTTATCAATCCGATTATCTACACCTTTAAGATACCCGACTTCCGCAGAGTTCTTCTCTCGCTTTTTGGTAGGAGCTCCTATGGTGCATCAACAAGGGGCACTTCGAGAATGCTGACCGGTGACAGACGCAAGAGAGCAAGCACGCTGCGATCCAGCGATTACGAGGCCAATGGCAATTGCGAAAATGTGTTATGAATATCTACCTTAGTTTCTTCAACTAAGTCAATTCTGCAAAGTTATGGTAGACAAAACCAGCCTTAGTACAACCGATGAAAATGGCATAAGTACATTTGCGAAAGCCGCTATTCAAACACGGATAAAGGTGTAAGCGATGAAAACGTCACGGGAGAAATCTCCCCGCTGAAGACACACACGAAATTGTGATTGCCTCACAAATAATCCCTGCAATGCAGGGCGATAGTCAACGATGGAGGGCAACCCTGTACTTATCGAACTAGAACAGTCATGTGCTGCCATCAAAAGTGCGCATGCTTATCTGAGGCTGTCACGTGACTGTGCGTCCTAGCAAAGAACGAACCTAATTGTATGCAGCTGTGATTTCCTACATAAGGTACAAGATCTATATTTTTCAGTTACAAATTTTAACACCTCAATGAGGTTACTCTGTATACTGTAGTTTACAGCTATTTCGAGAAAAGTTGCCGGAAGTAATGCATACGACAATTCCAAAAGGTATTGTGGGTGGTTTTCAGTTCACTGTTCTTCAAAGAAATTTTAAAGAATCGCACGATGGGATATGGACTTATGTTTGCGAGTGTTAAAGGAAAGAAACAAAAGTAGGTTCGACAGCTACAGTGTCATGAACAGTGTATTGATCATATCCCATACTATTTTTTGGGATTGTCGCGTGCACTTTTTTCTGACAATCGTTCTCGAAATGTGCCGTACAACGTGGAAACTATGTGTGTTTTAGGAAGCCAAATTAAGTTTCCTCACGTGCGCAATGCGCACGGTTATTCAAGATATTTTATTATTAAGATATTTTGTGTTATAGTATTTGCAGCATTGTTTAACTGTGCGGAGAGAACCATAACAAATGAAAACGTACACTCAACCGTCGTTCCTGACTTTTAGACCCTTTTCACTGAATACTGATAATCATTATTATTGTACCTTGTTTCATTTTTCTTACTTACAATTTTCGGTTTCTCTCACTTAAGTTTGTACCTAGCTTTTCGTTTAATCACGCTTGAGGCTAGGAATTGAACAACGAAAGAAGTCCTTGTCGACTCTTGCCTTTCAGTAATTATTACCGTAGTTATTCGATTAAGCGAACTGGGCGCTTATTAAATTTTTGGACCTTGAGAGTGGACGCTCATTCGAGGTGGGTGCTTTTTTGTTTGAAGCTGGGCGCTTATTAAATTGTCATTATTTTTCAGCAAATGGTATGTTATTTTTCCAACAAAACGGTAAATAAAAACAAAACGTAAAGATGTGCCGGAGAAGAATTTTAGGTGTAAAAAAAGACTAAGAACTCGGTCTTCAGGGAAGTCTCTTAACTTAGTCGTGCTAAGTCAATTTCTATCTCATTGTCAATAAGGTCAGTAAGCGAACTCTCCAGTGGTTGCCTCGTCCATGGCTCACCGTGTAACGTCTGCAAGTGGCCGGGTCAGTCGACGAGAAGCAGATATCGTAGTAAACAAATAATAACCAAGACTCTTTTGGTCCACTTCAGTGTTTTTGGAGGGTGGTGGATGGGGTGGGCGCATATTCGAAGCTAGACACTTATTAACTTGTTCTCCGATGGGCGCTTATTCGAGGTAGGGCGCTTAATCGAATAAATACGGTATTCGGCATTGTATCTCATTTTATCTGAGAAGGATATATTTTTCAATTTATGTGAAATAAATGAAATAATTCATTTTGAACTGCGGTTGTAGATGAGAGTGAAGAATGATCATCGCAGTGCATTTTTTCAGGCTTCTTTCCAATTGCTTAAATTGGAAAATTCACTGCGATGATCGTTCTTCACTCTCATTTTTCAATTTAGTTGTATAAATCAATCACACATTTTTATTTTTATTTTAACTCATAGTCTATGACTTAACAAGAAACTATATCGTGTATATTTGTACCAGTGTCAGCTTGGTTTTAGAAGGAGTTTTTCGTACTCCCATAAACTGGTATATTTTTATTTTAGCCCAAGTTGTACAGAAATGTCCAGGAGTTAAACACATGCGCATGCGAAATTCTGTTGACAGTCTCCTCCTGATTAAAAAGACACAAACTATAAAAGGTCTGTCAGATATGAAGTACTTATTAAACGATACTTGTGTTCAATCCTGGGCTTAAGTCGTGTGAAAAGAATATCTGGAGGAAACAATTTTTTTATGACCGATTTGTGGTAGTTGGTGAAATAAAGATGCTCCAGGCCCTTTCGGCAGCTGGGTCGCGTGATATAATTTTATATAAATATAAATATATTTTTGCAAATTAGGCCAAGTAGCTCCAAACTGTACAGGGCCGTTATCAAATTCGACGCTTTATTTGTAGTGTCTGATAGCTGTAAAGTGTACCCTCAACAGCGTCTAATAAAATGAAGGGTTGTTGGGTGAAGTCAATTGCGTAAAGGTTTTACTTTTCCTTTAACACTTGTCAAAGGCGTTGTCAAATATGCTGGTAACTTTGACTTCACTCTTTGATGCACGTCAAAGGTGAAGTCAAATTTGTGGTGGCTATGCCACACTTTTGATGGATGTCAAAGATGACGGCATGCAGTTACGAAAAACTACACTTCGACAACACGTTTGAATGGTGTCAAGGGTGCAAACTGATAAAAGAAAAGCTCTGATACTGTTTTAGTGAGATACTCAAACGACAAATCCAATACCCATGGCTTTGAGTACAGGTAATCGCCGTTTTGAAATTATTTTTTAAAAGATCAACCTCGGCTCGTGATTTACAAGCTTTTCTCGTGTTCCTATTAAAACAGCCCGAGTGAGTTATCACTCCAGTAAAACCCGTGCAAGTGTGGTCTTTTGTTTAATTAAACAACAAGTTAAAACTTAAACAGCATCGAGGAACTTCAAAGGTATTTTTATGTGTTGGTTGACAAATTCGAGTGGACAATTTTTCTTTTTCTAAACTAATATGGATTTGTCTCTTATCTATCCACCTTTTTAAGCGGTATCCAGATCGCAGCTGAATTTGGTTGGAATCGCGGTATGGATTCATTTGCGACCTACGTGGATGGCCATAGTTTATGCCCGTTTGAAGTTTATTCTTTTTTTATTTCTTAAAAACATATTGTAAAAAATAAAACTCCAACCGGTAAAATGCGAAGGCGTAAGTCGCAAATGAATCCTACCTAAGACCCCCCTTTTAAGAGACGTCAAGGACCATTCTGACGCGTTAAAGGTGTACAAATGTGTGAAATAGCGATCTTTTATCGCGCCTTTGACGTTCTGTATATCCATGATAATAGTAGTAATAAATTATTTACGGCTAGGCCGAGAAGTTTAATTTTCTGCGGATCCATGTGATGATTGACAAGCACGAGAAGCTTACAAGGATCTTCAGTCTTTTTGTACTTCTATTCCAGATCATGAGTTGAATATGGGCGGTGATCTTTCAAGGAAATCGGGTTTCTGTGGATCACTTCGACTGACATTCTAGAACAAACAGTTTCAACGAATTATAGCTCATGCCATTCAAGTCAAAACAACAATTATTGGTTAAATTGGTGGCTTTGACGCAGATGTCAGAAATCGTAATGAAACTGACATTTTTTCGAGTATGCTAAGCAGGAAAGTCGTATTCAGAAGCTGGAATCGACTGAAATGTAACATCGAGAAGTGATCACAATTAATGCACTTTGGGGCTCAGGAACGACTTTTAAAAGGGAATGAAATTTATGAAATAAAATTAAACATTCTTCCCTATTTATATTGATTGGTAGCTCAAACCTGATTACTTTCAGGGTAACCAACCAGACCACAAGAAAGCCCTGAGACAAAAGGTTGGGTAAATAATAGAAGGTAGGAAACAAAAAGTCAACAGCACGATTATAAACATAAGCAAGGCAGATGTAAATTTGCTGCATGTTGTCAGTCCTTGGTGGTTATAAGATGATTTTGTTGGTTCAGAGCTACAGCACCTCAGTAACTAAACTCGAAAAATTCCGAACCCAAGGAGCTTCTGCTACTGTCCACTTACATATCTAACCTCTTCAGTCCAGGATTCAAGTGAGTACAATGCAAGCGCATCTTCCAGGCTATCTTCAGTTGGTGAATGATTGAAAGGTGTAGGATATAGTAAATTGTAGGATTTTACTACAAAAACAGTAAAAAAAAAAAATGCAGGTCTCTGTGCCATTAATCGTTATAGTCGTTCGGAGAATTAATCTAGAAGAGTTTGGTTTTTGCAGCATAATTTTGAACTTCTATTTACGCCTCTAAACCTTAGCTAGCTTCAGTAACGTTTTTAATTTATTCAAATAGTTTTTCTGACCTTCGTTTTGAGAAAAAAAAACTTATCGTATCGTAACTTTCGCGACTAAACCATCGTTCTATTACTTTTGCTTTATTC
Organism: Porites divaricata; assembly: GCA_038088405.1. NCBI lineage: Eukaryota > Metazoa > Cnidaria > Anthozoa > Scleractinia > Poritidae > Porites > Porites divaricata. Next base: position 17,244,126 of record JBBMOI010000006.1, on the reverse strand, counting down.
CATTGGTTTGACTCAATAACGAAATATGCATGGTGATGTTGCTGTTGATGTATTTTAAAAATACTTTTTGCTCAAAATTCTTCAATCTGCCAAAACAAATATTTGACTACTGTCTTATTAATTCTTTATTATGTTGGCGTATTGAAATTATTTCGTCGAAATCTTCAATGAAACGTTGATTATTTGATGCCGAGCAGATAACTTGTGTCTTTGCTTTTGCTAAATTTATCAGATTTTCACTTTACTTTAGCAAACATACTCGACGACGACTCGGTCTGCCTAAGTCAGTGTAGGCGTAGAAGACAATAAATTTTCACAGTCCTTAACAGGTGCAATTGACTCATGCTGCTAGCCTCAGAACTGGTTGAATCTTTTTCAAACAATTTGATATTACTGTTAACTTAAAAATTGTCTACAAATTCAATAAGCAAAAGTATTATTTCGAAGACAACAAAAATTATATCAGATACAATTAATACAATCGGATGTAATGAACCCGAAGCTGTCAGACGCTCGCTTAACGCACTTTCACCAGCGTCCTTCTTATCGATCGTAATCATAACCAGTGTAATAAAGCTACGTGCAAACGGGTTCATCAACTCCCAACATTGTTGGGCCATTTTGGGAGTCATTGCGTCCGTTAGTAGAGACCTTACGCCGGAAACTACGACGGCGACCGCAACGGGAACCTAAAAAAAGCAATAGGTTTAATGAGCAAAACAACAACTCTGCGCTTGCAACACGCTTTTTTGATACATTTCTTTGCTGTACATGTCCCTGCACAACTACGACGTGAAATGACCAGATTTTAAGTTTACTTGAGAACGGGAACGGCAAGGCGATAAATCCTACCATCTCTGTCTGAATTCGGGCGCGGTTCCCGTCTTCAGCTTCAATAAAAATTCACTTCTTTTAACAGGGCGAATTGAGATAACCGCGAAAAAAGTTTAAAAGGATGCGAAGTCCTTTTTTCAGCGACGTTTTCATGATCATGGACATCGCCGTCGTCGGGTCGTAAGATCCCTAGTGGTGTGCAGACGGATGAAATACCTCCTAACAGTGTTGGGACCTGCAGTGCATCGTGTCACGGCTATGCCATGCTGATGAGCCCCAACAAGGGCGAAACAGCTGTCCATGGCTGCCACTGCCCGGGTGATATAGATGTGCGCATGCGTAAGGTACTGGCCGAACCGCGGAGTTTCACCGGTGAAAAATGTCTGATTGGTCGTCGCGCGACCACGTGACATTGCCAAATTCAAAATGGTGGCAATACCTCCATAGTTTGTTTATTCTAGTGGAAAGAAGGTTAATTGCGGCTTAATATGAGTTGCAAATGCACATCGGATATTTTTAGAATAGCCTAGACTTTTTATTATCCTTTTTCACCTATTCCTGTGGGATTCGTTTCCTGCGATGCTCGCGATCTGCCCCGTTTACAGGATTCACCTTTGGATCACGAAGGACAACAATGTTTCTGAAAAAAGCAAGGTCACTAGAAAGAACGGCCTTTGTTCACAGCTCAATGCAGCAGATAAATAAGACACTTTGGGTCCTTTGAAATTGCTTAGACACCTGATAGTTATTTTATTATTTTTTTCCCAAAAAAGTAAAGCAAAAATATTTTTTCTCCAGCAATACTTTCCAATTTACAAAAAAAGCTTGAACATGAGCTAAATGAACTTTAGTGTCTGCATTCAGTCTTTACATTGAGAACGGGTGCAATTTTAATATCAAAACTTTAAAGCCGTCTTTGACCAAGCAAGTTTTTTTTTCTTTTCAATGGTTATTGAGCGTGATCTGAATAAGAAAATGAACTTTTTAAAATTAGGGGGATACTACATACTATACTTTAAAAGAAGAGAACCTTGATTCAAGTGTTAGTTGGAAAAAAATACTGATTTTATTTTTTTAGTATATAAAGGTTAAAAAAGTGATGCATATAGTCTAAAGTGCTACAATGGAGTAAAAACCCAGATCTTTCCATAAGTAACTTTTATTGACACTGTCAGGGACATGTGCTTTCCTTGAGTACACATTTATTCTTTAAAAAATCTTGTTTGTGAGGCTGCACTTTGTTTGCTGCAGGATCAATCAATCTTTTCTGAAGAGAAATTAAAAGTAATTAAAAGTATATTAAGATGTAAGATACTTCAGCACTGCCTTAGCCAACAACTAAGAAGAAACTGAACTTCAAATCAAAAAACAAAGTGAAAACTACTTCACTGTGAAACAACAACCACTTCAAATACATATCACATTAAATTCATGCAAATGTAGACCTGATGAGAAGTTTATAGGAATAGAAACTGATGACAATTACAATGAAACCATATTTTTTGAATGAGATCTGTGAGTGTCCTCTCATAATTCTGACAGAAGATCAAAATTGGAAACTGCACATCCTACACAACTGCATCCATCAACATGATCCAACTAAAATTTCATTAAGACTCAAAGTTTACTCCAAACTTTAAACTCCTGTAAGTTTAATTTGTGATGATTTTTTTTCTTGGAAAGAACTTTTGAATACTTAGTAGCATGTTAACTCTGTCATTAACTTTACAACTTGGCTCCCAAAGAAGTTAAGACAAAATAGATGCATATAAAAACAAAAGCATTCACAGAAAAATTACCCTGCTCGCCTCCTACCAGGATCAAATTTTTAAGCAAACAAGCACCCCCCACAGAAAGCCTTGTGTGCAGAAATTTAGTGCTAAAAATTTGTACGCGGGGGAAATCATGTCCGTAAGTGTTCTTAACACGGAAAGTAACAAGGACCTCGTTGTGGATAATCCCAAGCCACATTTATGAGCAAAATAATCCAAATTTCGATTCTTCAATTACAAATTGAAAGCCTAAATGTACAGCAGCTGTACACATTGTAAACAGAATATTTTTTACAAATCAAATGTTGCTGGGCCTATCGAACTGTAGCTGCAAAACGGTCTTAGCGTCTTAATGAAAACACTCTCACATTTTCTCATTCGACAGTTCGGATAAAACTCAAATTTCTGTAACATACAAAGCGGTAATAATGTACAACAACAATGAGATGTAAATCGATGGACAAAATCACGTTTCGAACTACGCACTTTAGAAAACTGCCGAAGCACGGCCGCTTTCGATCCACTAGCTACAAGACAATTTACACACCAAGACAATGGCTAAGAATAATTCTTGACCTTCTTTATAATTTCCCTTTGTACCGAGTGACGCGAGATTAAGTTGAGCCAAGCGTGAGCTTATTTTTCTGCCATAAACAGTGAAAACATATATGAGGAGATTAAGCATCTAAATATAGTTTTTCCAGCCACAAAGTACACACTAATAAGTCATATTAACAAAACAAACCCCAAGATTGTCTGTCCCTCTACTTTTTTTTGTTGAACCCGCGATAAGAAACTTAAACTAAACAACTAAACCATTTTGGATAGCATTGCAAGACGCCCTTCGATCAACAGTCGAATGTTATCGAATGTTCGATTCACAATCAAGGACGAATTTTAACACAAAAACGGGTTACACATTTAACAAAACTGTCGCTTCCGTGCCACACGGTACAAGTTAATTTATATACCAAAACAAAGCCCAATAATTTTTCTTCCACTACTTTATAATTTCTTTTTGTACCGAGTGGCACGGAACATGCAGTAAACAAAGAGAGTAAAAATTACTCACCTTTTCGGCATGTCTTCCGGACGTAAACCAGCGATCTCAACGTAAATAACACTGAATCAGACCATGCCAATGCGATATTTCGCCAGTTTCAGGACGCTATATTCTGTAGAGAACACACTCCCGTCAAAACTTTGACCAAAATAATATTTGATCTCTTACAGTGGCAAGAAATTGCAACGCTGTCACTGCCAAAAAAAGCTGCCATCGCTTCTTTCATCTGAACAACATTTCGCGGGCATTTTCGCCTCGGAACCAGTGACATTAACCGAAATCGATCACGTGTCATTTTTTGCAGAGCATGCGTAGACATTTTTCGCCGGTGAAACCGCGGAGTTGGTAGGTGTGCTTCATTGCTGTAAATTGGTATTAGTGCATCGTGTGACGGATACAACTCATAGGACTTTGGAGACCTTATGTGACGCTCGTGCGTGGCCCCAGAAATGTTGGAAGAGCTGTGCAAACAGATACAACATTGTTGTCCTGCGCAAACGGCAACAAAGAAAGTCGCAAAAATCTAGAACAAGTATTAAATCTGCCAAATTTGTTTTTCCAACTCCCCAAGTCACTATAAAGAAGGCTTTTCATGCAGCTTATTCCTTTCTGTTTTTTATCTTATTATGTTCCTAACTACTAAAAGTGCTGCTTCACCAGCACCACCACTGTTGCACCACTTTTTTAAAGCGTTCTCCAAATAGTTATTCTGACATTCGTTTTGAGAAAAACTTATATCGCATCTAATTTCGATCGGCGACTCAACCATTTCTCTGTTACTTTTACTTTATATCACTGGTTTGACTCAAGAACGAAATTGTGGTGTTACAGTGATGTATTTTAAAAATACGTTTTCCTCAAAATTCTTCAGTCTGCCAAAAACAACATTTGACTACTCTTTATTATGTTGGCGCAGTGAAATCGTTTCTTCGAAATCTTTCAATGAAACACTGATTGTTTGATGCCGAGCAGTTAACTTAATGTGAATTTGCTTTTGCTAAATTTATCAGATTTTCACTTAACCGAGTTATTAAACATACCCGACGAAGACTCTGTCTGTCTGAGTCAGCGTAAGCGCTGCGGAGAGCCTGTAGCTGCTTCCCAACTCCACCGCTCCGGTCATAGATTTTTACTTTTAAGCAAACATACGGTCTGCCTGAGTCAGCGCAGGCGCCGCGTATTCCGGCTGTTTCAACAGCTCCACCATTCCAGCGACATACAAAGTACAAGCCTCGATTTCTTCATTCGCTCTGAGGAAGAGGTAGCGCTCAAAGAGTTAGCTCTTCAAGTTGCAGTCACGTGATAAATCGGCTTCGTTAACTCAGTCGTTTAACAAATCACTGAGATGTAATTCTATATCTAAGTTAATGCTTAATTTCCTTCCATTTATTTTTCATTTCATTTTTTTAATTGGTTGATTTTACTTGCAGAATGAATATCACCGTTATGAATGTAACTGAAAAACCTCAAAAGGGTGCTTTTAATTTGGACCCAGGAATGGAAATGTACGGGATTATATTACTGTTGGTATTTTACTCCATCCTGTGTCTTGGCATCCTAAGCTTGAACTATTTGATCCTGCGAGCCTTTATGAGGACAAGAGCTCTTCTACCACGCCAGCGAATTTTCCTTAGCTTCCTGGCCTCCATAGAATTTTCAGTGGGACTGGTATCCATACCGGCATTTATGTACAACATGTTTTACTGGCCCAGCTATATGTATTTCGTTTATGAAGCATTTGATTGCGCTTCAGGTTTTGCTGTTGGTCTCATTCTTGTCATTCTATCTATTAAGGTACTGCGGGCAACGTTCAGAGCCCCAACCCGATACGCAGGCCATCCACGAAGACGCAATCTGTACCTCGTCGTGGTGGGTTCCATTGTCACTGCTGCAAGTGTCTCTGCCTTAAACGTAACATGTCTTATGAATTACCTTTCCTTCCCTTTTTTCTTTTTCTCAGCTGGAAGCCTTCTGTCCGTTTTTGTGCTTGCCATTGGTGTTACATGCACCGTTGCCATAGTTACGATTGTAATTGGCAAGGAGAGCGATAATGAACAAGACGAAGATAGAAAATTTAGGAAATTGGTGTTGATGTCCTGCGCTGTCTATATATTTACATGGGCCTTACCTTATACACTTTTCATTTTCAATTCCTTTTGCGGATTTTGCGTCCCGTTACCCCCTATGTTTTTCTACATTGTCAGACTATTTTTGTACTTGAGGTCATTCCTCATTCCCATAGCATGTTTTAGAAGTAATCCACTATTTTATAAAGTTGTGAAGAAAATTCTGACAGGAGACTGCCTTGGAAAACATTTCAGATACTAGCTAAAAGAAATTGAATTCAAATCTTACAAAAATAATGACATTTTTCATTAACTTATTTGTTTGGGTTCAGATTCAACGAATTAATAATAATAATAATAATAATAATAATAATTAAAACTTATATAGCGCAACTTTCCATGGAACATGATCCAATGCGCTTTACAATAAGTTAAAAAGAAGGACTAAAAATGAATAAAAGTTACAAGCAGGTAGATTAAGATTTAAAAATGAAATAAAATGACAATTAGTGTAAAATAATAAAAATAAATATGTATACTACTACATGAGAAATTTCTGCAATTTGATTGGCTTAGAGCAGTGGTATTTCAGCTTAATTTGAAATACCTACATGTGAAAATTACAAACCTTTTGCGGGTAGTGGTATAAACAATAATAGCATGATTTGTATGTGATATTTGGCAAAAATACCACTCGTGATATTTCAAAATTGTCTCAAATTTCACTCGCCCAACGGCTCGTGAAATTACGTATAACAATTTCGAAATATCACTCATGGTATTTATGCCAAATATCACTACAAATCATGCTATTACCTAACGAAACAAATACTCTACTACAAATTAAAAGCTTGTTTAAAAAGATATGTTTTTACATGGCATTTAAAATTTGACAGAAAGAGAAGGCTGGATATTTCATTAGGTAGGTTATTCCAGTGCTTTGGGGCCGCATAACAGAATGCTCTACCACCAAGTGTTGGTAATATTTTGTCGCTTGGAACCTTAAGTGTAACTTTTTTGCTGGATCTGAGGGAATATCCTGTTGATTTCCTTCGGCTGATCAATTTGCAGATATAATCTGGCGCAATGCAGTGAATAGCTTTTAAAGTCATAAGTAAAATCTTAAACTCAATGCGATACTTGAAAGGAAGCCAGTGATGCTGAAATGAGACTGGTGTTATATGGCAAAACTTAGGTTGCTCAAAAATAAGCCTTGCAGCTGCCTTTTGAACTCTTTGTATCTTATCAATTTGTACCTGTGGCAATCCATAGAGTAAACTGTTACAGTAATCTGATCGGCTGGAGAAAAAAACGCGTAAATCAAAGTCTCTGAGGAGTCACGCGATAGGTGTTTTATTATCCGCCTAATGTTGTGGAGACAGACTTTGTTGATGTGCGAGTTCATTGACAGCTTGTCAACAATGTACGAGCCAAGGTTCCTAACAAATGACGATTTCATTATAGCAGAGTTTCCCACGGTGAACGATCATTATTTAGCAGAACTTAATAAGTTCTGCTACTTATAATAAAACTGTACACTAATAAGACATATTAAAAACTTATTAAAACTTTACAAAGTAAACCGCAGGAGAAAACCTTATGACAACTTTTAACGTTCCTAACGCGGTACCCAGTACCAAGGCTAGTTTTTTTTTTGGCGTTCGGCCCCTACGTTTCGGAGCTATGCACGGGGGATTACAAGTTGTAAGCATATTTTGCTGAAAGTTATCTTTTAATTATTTAGCAATTGTGAATTCGTCTTTCGTAGAAGAAAATGTTGTTTTTCTTTTGTAGATATAAAAACCTTTGAGATATCGGCATATAATTAAAAACGCATTTTTAAGACAAATGTAAATAACTTCGAAATCCCACGACAGATTTTTCCCTAACTTCAGCAAATAAGCCTCAGAGTTCTCTAGTTTTACGTCTGCAAGTTTGAAGGCAATCGTGACCGTAGACCTCGCTGCTCAAAATGCTACGCTAACACATTTGAGAACGTTGACGCACGAATAGAGCAAAACTGCTGACAGTCTATCTAAAGCTTTATTGCAAGAAACAGAGTAATCAGAAACTTACGGCGAATACAGTTAGCACTTTAAGAAGAACAATTTTAAGCTGAGTGCGCGGTGATATTAAAGAACTTCAGTTCTATTCATCAAACTTTTGATGGGCTCCTAATCAAACTTACCTTGTATTAATCCCTCTATTTTGGAAACAAATATAAACAAAGCAAAATAAAGTGTCTACGAAAAAGTCTCAAGAGTTTTTAGCGTCGCAGGTTCCCATTTTGAAGAGAAATAAGGCCACGAACTCCAGTTTACGTACTTCTAACCATCCATTTTTCAGCTGCTATGAAAACCCTTATATTTTGTAATTTATTCACGCTTTTAAGACTTAACATCACATTTGCACGGGCAGTTTGATGTTGGGGGTAATGAGAAAAATAAGACGATTGTCATATTGTCTTTATCTTTACTCCCAGGTGGTAATCTTCCCGTGCGAATGTGATGGCAAGTCTAAAAAGCTTGAACAAATTACCGAATACAAGGGTCTTCATAGCAGCTGAAAAATGGATGGTTAGAAGTACTAAATAACATTTTCTTAAAGTTCCATTATTGAGTGTTAAGGATGCCAAAACCCAAAGAAATCGGTTGAACCTTTCATTCTGAAAAACGCAAATCAAAAACATAACCAACACGCATATAAATAGGTTCGGGCAACCTTAAAAACATAGCTAGCTAAAACATTCTTACATGCATCGATGTTAAGATTATCTTCGATAGTGTACGTTTAGGTTTGTCCAGCTCCGCAAATATTCTCCAAATAGCAGATGTCGCCCTCCGAGTTGTCTTCTTGCTGTTTTCGCTATGTTTTTAGCAATTATTTCGCGTAGTTCCAGCTGTAGTTCTTACTCCTGAAACGAGTAAAGTCTCCGCCATTTTAGTTTTTACAACGAAAACAACTCAACCTCGTCCCCAGGTCTTCTCGGTTAACGGTGCATTAACCCGTAGAAGGCTGCATTCTTGACGTCATTTCCTCGTTAAACACAAAATTCTTCCAAATTTGGTCATCAGTAACTGGTTATATGATTACGCGTGTGCTTTTAGCCAATCAGAATTGGGGAAATATTTTGAATATAAGGGTTAATGAATTTCCCGTTTATATAAACTTAGATGTGATGAATAAAATTTCAGTAACAGGACTGTACTGTTTGTTTAGTTCTGTATTACTGAAGACTGTCTTTCTTTGCGGTCGCTAATTAAAGGGATAAAGAAGTAATTAAAGTTGGCCTACGATTTCCGTTTGCTCGGGGAATATGAATGAATGGATATATGAATATGAATGCTGGGATCAACAGTTTTCAAGCATGTCAAGATATAAGCTTTTAGTAACCTCTTTCCTGAGTTTGAAAATGTCCTGCAATTATTCAATTGTCTATAACAGTTTGAAAGCCAATTTCACGCTACTTATTCCAGATTACTTTATCTTTTATTAATCAATTGATTAATTTCTTATTTATCTATTTATTAAATCTTTTCCTTTATGATCAAAAATGCAATCAGTCACAGTCAAACTCATCCTGTGAGCAGAGCCTAGCTCTTTTTGTCCTCTTGAATGAAAAGGAGAAAAGGAGGCTCTGCCTGAACCGCCTCAAGCTTTTGAGGTCACCGCAGTCCAAACGTCTGGACTACTCAATCTTGTTTTCTCTCGTCAAACAGGTTTACTCCAGTGCGAGCATCCGTTAATTGATAACCGATGGTCATAGCGGAGCCCGCTGTATCAAGCGCACGGCTATAAGGACTGGGTTCGAAACTATATCCTAGCAACATGCCGCGCATGTTCAACAAAGATCATACTCGACTCATGCATAGTCTTTACTGATTAGAACAAAATCGAGAAAGCGAAAGAAAGGCTCTGCTGGCAGGTTGAGTCAAACTTTAAAAAAGAGGTAAACAGAACATTAACGAGACGATTCGTTTGCAGGCAGTTATGTGAAGCTGGCCGGTATCGCCTGATCCCGACGTTTCCGCGGGGGGAGGTGGGGTGGAACTAAAATTAATAAATGCGCTCTTTCCTCCCGTGTTAGTCTCATCTCCTACGACTCCTATTCAGGGTCCTGATGGCCATAAATAATATGGAATGAAGAGAAGGGTGTGTGTATGTATTCAGTGAGTTCAGTGTGTTGTGCTTATTGAAACGGAGAATTCGACGCTGACAAGTGCGTTAAAAAAAAAGACGATCTCCTTTTCAAAATGCGTTCGCGTACAGCCCCCGGAATGCGATCCCCAAATTGACCCCGAAATGGTATCAGTCCCCGAAATGATCCCTAGTTAATTTCAGGAATGGAATGGTATCCTTCAGGACTATGACTCAAGTAAAATGCACAAAAATGAATAAAATTTTCACCTACAATCTTTATTCACTTGCATTCTCCGTGATTCTCTATTGACGTAAATTGGGATTACACTTTAAACTGGATTTAGAAAGTATCAGTTATCAGCTGTTAATTTATCAGTTAAGTCATGTCAAAATTCATGTCTAAGTCATGGCCACGTTTTCGAGATATTTTGTGCAGTAAATCGACTGGCTTTTTTCTCACGTCTTATATAGTAGGTAGCTAACCTTTTATACGTAGTTTCAGTGATGTCCGTAGATTATTTTTAACTGACCTGCACAGGACTAGTAACGATGACTTACGCACTATTTTTCAACAAGTTAAAAATACATAGCCCTGATTGTTAACCCGGCAGGCCGTCTAATCCATAGTCAACTTACGTTGACATGTTTTCGGTTACTAGACTTGTTATCCGAAGGTGAGATTTATCTTCATTTAACGAACCTGAGGGAAAACTGAAACCATGTGGCACGACACTAAAAACAGCATGGAGTTTTTAAAGTTTTAATTGATGGTGTTAAACTTTAAATGATGTCCAAGATGCAAGAGTAAACATTAAAGCGATTAGATGACAAAACCATAAAAAGTCATATATTAAACGGTTTATAATTGTTAAACGCGAATTACCAACGTTGAACGAGACTAATAATTCCGTAGCGGAATAGTGCTCCATTCCAAAACTAATTAAATGGGATTGATTTCGGGGTGGACGCAAAAAAAATTGGGGATCATTTCGGGGTCGGGATCATTTCGGGGGACGTACAGGTCCTTGAACATTCCTCGCTCAGTACTGACATTGTATAACGATGTCCCGAGGCGTAGCCTGGTCTATATACATGTACATTTGCCCACTGACACACAAACAACATAACAAATCTGAAGGTTGTTTACTTATAGTCCCTCATATCGTTTTCAGTTGGTTGCTGCTGCATCCTTTTTCCAAAAAAATTCATTTGCTTTATCTTATCCTTCAAGGTATCTTGAAATCCAGGAATGCGGAAACAATATATAACCGGGTTGATCACAGACTGGAAAGCAAAGGCGATGTGCAGCCACAGTATAACTGATCCTTTCGCGTGATGACAAGTGGTACAAATGCGAGAAATGTATATGAAAAGAACTGGAATTACCCACGTGACAACAAAAGCACCTGAAATCAAAAGAAGTGTGAAAGCCAAGGCTTTATCCTGACTTGTAGAGGTGTCGTGTTGCGGGCTTCTGCGTTTGATAAATACCCATAAAGTAATGTAACTTGCAGACATCTCGATGGTTACAACGAAGACCGTGGCTGGTAACACAGCTTCAAACCTCAGGTCGTAAATTTTCAGAGACATGATGGCAGTTAATGCGGCCGACAGAGCCCAAGTAAACGCCAGAGCCGCTTTGTAGACATAGATTTTTAAAACTCGATGGCGAAAAGGCCAGACAATGGCGTGCATTCGTTCTAAAGCAATTAGGCCTAGTGTCAAAAGAGAAGCAGTTTTGGTAAACTGGTTTAGAAGGTTGAATACATAAAAAGCAATTGTCGAGGGATCCAGGAGATAGAAAATAGCAAGTGAAAGCCCCGTAACTCCGAACAAAAAGTCAGTCACTACAAGATTGATAATCATGAAATGTTTACGCGTCCTCTGAGTGAGTGACTTGTTTTTCATAAAAGTGTATAATGCCAAGGAATTTAGAACAATTACTGCAAACTCCAAGACGACTAATATTACACCCCAGGCGACCAATGCGTCAGTTCCGATAAAGACGCTTTTCTTTGAATTTCGCTGCATCGTTTCTCCGTGGTTTTCCCTGTGGATTAAAACATGAATAGTCATTCAGTGAGCATTATGGGTAAATAGTAAAATCCAACTAGTGGTTTATCATCAATGCTGCGTTCTGATTGGTTGAGCTACTACTAGGCTATATGTTATAGCCCACTAGTAGCGAAAAGCGCGGGGTTTTTGGCCGCAAAAAAGGATTAAAGTCTAGCTTTAACTAGCTAAAGCTTTTTTATTCTCGATATTTTTGACCAACTAGTTGGATTTTACTAAAACAATTATCCCTCTCGCCCTCATGGCCTCTGAGTCAATAGCCCATTCGGCCCTCGGCCTCATGGGCTATTGACTCAGAGCCCATTCGTGCTCGAGGAATAATTGTTAAATATATGCTTGTCATAATCACAAGTATTTGCAGTCGATCGCCTACCACTAATGAAGACATATATAAATGAGTTGCATGTAAATTTATAACGTAATATGTGAAAGAGTTACATGTAAATGTGTAACTCCTCGTTTGTAGTGGAAGAGTACTTACGTGTTTTATAAGTATTTTACAAGCACTAGCTCAATTCAAGTAGGGGTGATGAATGGTCCATTAAAATTTTTAACTGCTCGCAAAATTTTACCTTTGCTCGATTTGCTCGCAAACTTTAAGCGAGTGCTCGCTTGCTCGTGCTCCCCAAATTTTTGCGTTGCTCGCAAGCTCGCAAAGCAAGTTTTTTTATTTCTGCTCGAGCTCGCAAGAAAATCGTAGTGCTCGGCAAGCTCACGAATGCTCGCAAAGACCATTCGTCACCCCTTCAAGTAATACGCAAGACTAGTAGCAACCTAAGACTAGTTGCGCCCTTCAAGATGGAAACCCCATCAGGAAGGGAAAGATAATAGCTTCAATCCAATTCAGTCCGATTCAATTTATTTCCTCACAATGTGTTTGCTAGTAATAAGCTAGAGCCTTTTCTAAAAGACTGACTGTAGCTTAGTTGTTTACAGTTATAAGGTTTTCTAGTTAATAGAATATTAAAATTCGAGTATGATGACCAAGTAGCCATTCAGTTTTCCAGTTAGCCACCATAACAACAATTATATTTCGTTTAAAAATGCCATACAGGCGAGGAACCAGAAAGAGCGAAAAAAAGAAAGAACAAATTAATAACAATTACATTGTGTATACAAAATACTAAAGTGAAAAAAGTAAGACGGGAAAGTTTTAAATTAAAAGAAGTGACTTCAGTAGAACTAAGGGTAATGCTTGGTTTCAACAAGTATTGCTAGAGCAGTAGATAATAGCTTCATTTTTTATTTTTGGACAAAGGGTATTATTCAGTTCTTTAAGGTACGGTATTGTGAAATGGGCCTCCAAAGATCGATTGCCTTAAATAAAATCATCTGCTTGCCAGTATTCGTTCTTACACAAGGTTTTTATAGTTTTGTTGGATTGAATATCTATAGTATTAAGTAATTGTAATCATCAGGACATCATCATGATCAGCGTAATGGAAGGTGTCCTCGCGACTTATTTACGGGTAGTAAACAATAATTTCAGACTTAGAACGGGTACATTTTGAAGTATGTAGAGAATAAACGTTATACACAATACATATGTCTAGAAAATTAATAGCTTTTTTGGAACCCTCATAATTTTCTTCATTTCAATTTAATTCAATTCAATTTTATTCACACTTTTATAAAATATTTACATTATATATAGTAAGGTATGACTACACTAATAAAGAAGAAGAAGAAGAAGAAGAAGAAGAAGAAGGAAAAAAATAAATTGATGGCTTGGATAGAAGTGTACGGTGGTCAGAGGAGCTTAGCTTTCGAGCTATACTAACCACAGCAAGGGCTGATCTTCCTGACATAGGAAACAGCCAAAACACCCACTGTCGTTTAAATACTGCACAAGCCTTTTTTAAACCAGATTGACAGAGAAAAGTGTATAGAATTATTCCCTGATGCTTGTGTCCGATTGATACTGACTGCAGGTAAAGTACTGTAATATTAAAAGCATCACGATCAATATTTAGGCTGATCAAAGTTACTGTAGTGTCCCTCAGATATAAAGTGTTTCTAAATCGAGACATGGAAGGGAGCGTTTTCTCGAGAGTGGTTAAATTTAGGCATTTCAAGAGTCAGCCTTCAGCTAAGCTCAGCTACAAGCAAGAGAAATGAAAGGTTAATGTAAAACGTAAGATTACATATATTACAGATTACAGCCCACTTGTGTAAGCAATGAGGCTTAAACATTTTTCCTAATTCCATGCATGCCTGCACTCACGCTTAGCTTTCCGTATCACGAAACTGCAGTTACGGTCAGAAAATATCAATAATTAAATATTATTCAGTGACCTGTATTACGCGAACTCCAGAGTGAAGTTGCATAACATACAATTTTCATCAGTTATGTTTCATGTTGCCACAGTCTTTTTCTTTTTCTTTTTCTTTTCCTTCCTTTTTTTTTTTCCGAGGCCGTCATTGAGCTTCTCCTGACGACGCGATAGCTCAGCATGTTGACCGTATGATTGAAAAATATTAATCTTAGTGTTAAAATGGAAATTCAATACAATACTGCCAATGCCAGCTCTATAATCCTATGGACATGCAATCAGATGGAACGAAACGCAGTTTGTTGGCTCTTAATTTATCTGTCTTTTCACTTCCCCAGTCTTTTGGTTGTGTAACTATTTCACTCGTCAGTCTTGCAAAACGCGATTACAGTGACTACCCATCAAGGGGACTTGTTATTGATTAGCCTTTAACGAAACCGAGTCAGCTTAATTCAGTAACTGATTTATAAATTAATATTTATCTGTAAGATGTTAAGAAAGAAATGAAGTCACAGCAAACAAATTTCGAAGCTAAAATTTGCGGCGCCTTGTCTCAGAGATGTGACGCAAGCGAACGAACAAGAAGCGACATGCTGGCGATCTCGTTTGCTTGGACAAAGCTTTCCCCCTGTTAACTTGTTGCTTCAATAGGTGAAATAAGCCCCATCTGGTAAATAGTGGGAAAATAACCAACCTTACTTAGAGAACTGTGCCGTTTGATCGTCTTATATATGGTCAGAATCTCTTATCAACACAACGCCGACATCAGCATGGAAGCAATACAAGGGTTGTCAGAATTAAATAATTATATATTTATTCTTAACTCAGCCATATTGTACTTAAGCATCCTTGAGAATAAAGTTACGGAGATTAATGCATGCGTAAGTCACTTGAAATGCCGGTCCCCCGACCTCCGTGACATAACGGAGATTTATATAAAAAGCCAGGATTTAACGTCATTAAGCAGTGACCAGCACTGGCGTCATCGGAAGCAGGATCAACAAGGGAGGGTTTTGCCTTGCGGTATTCTCCGAAAAGAAAATTTTATAGTGGATAGCTTGACGAGTGCACTATCCAATTATGGGTGTCCGCAGGGGGTTGATAAGCACCAAAGAAACTTTTAAAAGTCACACAAGGATACCCCAGTGCAACACTCAGCTTCTGAATGCTTAGTTGAAGTCAGTTTATTATTTGCCCTGTAACACAGTCTAAAAAGAAATTTAAAGACTTTTAATTTGCTTAACGTATACAGTGTTGTCATGTTCCGTCGTCTATGCCGCGTACAAATCATTTCTTGGAAACTGGTTCAAATTAGAAGTACAGTCGAAGCTCTCTAGTGATGCGACCATAGGCGACCAGTTCTAGTTACGACCACCTCTGTGAAATTCCGTTTGATCTGTGACTCACGCGACTGCTTTTGGGCGTTACCCAGAGTCTTCCTACAAATCAACACTTTATTTAAACCGCACATTGGGCATGCGCTGTTAGATTTGAGATTATATTGGTCTAAAAAATTTAGAAAATTTAGCCGTCTCTTTTTTCTTTATAAATTACTAATGGCTTTCCGCCGGAAGCCCTCGTAATCGATCACCCTCTATTGTTTTACTCTGTATGCGGTCTCTTACGAATTTCAAAGCTCATTTTCGTAAGCGATCAGTTTTACATTGTAGTTACGACCACTTTGTCGCATTTCCGAGGTGGTCGCTTACGAGAGCTTCGACTGTAATTTAAACTGAGTTGTTTCACGCAAGGGGTACAGTTGAATTAGTTGCTATTTGCTGGTTGCTATTGATATATTCATCTACCAGGCCGGTTAGAAAACAAAACCCGGGAAAAAAATTATTATCAGTTGTTGCTGTATACCAAGTTTCTGTCCAAAACCCTCGTGTACCAATGGTAAGACAGCAGTGTATTTTTTATTAATTTTAGAGAGCAAAGTAAAACAAATTCAAACATTCGCATGTTGGTGGTAGAACAATCGTGCTTGAAGCAGGTTGCCTTGAAACTCCGCTTTTCAACCAGTTTGTGTTTGATTTTACGTTAGTCTTCAAGTTCTGAGTAAATAGGGCTACACGGGAAAAACGTTCGGCCCGAAAACGAAATAATTTTAAAACGCAATGCTGTAACAACACCTCCGGCGTCCCTTAGCTTACCACCATCTTTCTCTTTCCTTGAAATTCTTACTTCAACTAATTTACGCCGACTATGTATCCTAATTCTCAGTCCAACACATAAGAAAAAAACAAATTTCCTCGCTTTGAGTCAGATAATACAATAACAGGGTTAGGGATTTCGTATTAGCTAAGCCTGGGAAACACGGCTTGTGTTAGGTAATCACTGATTTCAAAGATAGAGAGTATTTCAACAAATCGTATCTGACTTCTTCTTTAAAGAGTTCTTTGTTATGCTCTAACTATTTTTTGTCTTGTTCACTCGCATGTAGGCGAACAATCTAACAGAAGTACAGTCATTAATTGTTAATTGCGGACCCAACCGGAAGATTTTTTAAAAAGGTAATTGCTTGTAACAACCTCGATCCCTATCGTTTGTTACTGACTTTATGAACTGACTACTCAGGATCTTGCCTTTAAAGTTCATACTACAAACTTGGCAAAACGGCTCATATGTTAAATTCAATTTTTTTAAGCAAGGACCAGCTTACAAAAAAAAAAGGACCGGATCCTAATAAAGGATCTAATCAGCAATAAGTGACAATATAGGACAAAAAAAAGAAAGGCTGATTTTACAGTCGGGAATATATAATCTTTTAACCAATATTTCGGAAGGCACGGCCTTCCTTCTTCAGGGTCTTACATATAATGAGACGTAACAATTTGAAAATAAGAGAATAGCGTGCAATATGATACTATGTTAGCAAATGAAGGTTGAAAACAAAAACCGTTGAAGAAATGATTGAAAGAAATTTGAAATATAAAAATAGAAAAATAAATGATAACAAAGAGAAGAAATATAGACTGTGTTACATTTCATCTTTCTTATTTATAACTGAAGGTTCAAGAGTTTTGCCTCTCTCGATGCGGTACGCCTCTCTAGCTTTTCGTACACGGTCTCTATTAGATTTGGTAAGCTCAAGTGGGATGAGTATATTGATGTCGTTAGCAGAGTGATCATACTCTCTTCTTCTTTGCTTTTTACACAGTCATCCAGGCAAACTCAAAATCAGTCAAAATCGCTGGAAATATCTCTTTTAAGGCAAAAAAGACAACAATATACATCAGGTAAGGTAGTACAATGTTTATTTAACATTTTAAATCTATATACATAGTTAGCGATATATTGCTACTGTAAAGGTGACGCAACCTCTGTTACCAACAATCAGATTGTGTGGGTGGCCTGTGGTATAAACCATGAAGGAATCCTCGTCCCAGGGTCTACTGGTGTCCCGGCCAATATGGCGGCGTTCAGGGCTGGTTGACTGGCTGTTTGGATCCTCCATCGCTCACAGAGTCAGTGTGGCAATACAAACCTAATTTAAGCTTAATAGTACCTACAGAAATTTCAAGAAATGACCTCGCAATATAAAAACCAAAATACCAAAGAAGTCAATAGAATTAGAAGGCCAGGACAGACATAAAGGTATACATATTTACTGATATTTACAGGGGCACCCAACGACAATTTCCTCCTAAATGCATTGAAATGCATTGAAATTAAGTAAGTAATTCTCCTTATGAAGTAGATGGCTAGATGTAAAAGTAGGGGGGTGATTCCAGGCTTTCACTCTCACACCTTCCTCTAGTTCTTCCCCAAAAAGTAGGCGGCTCAAAACTTGAAGTTGCATGTTTTTAAGCTGGATGCCGAAACTTAATGAGAACCCAGTGGACTACAGGCCCCAGTTGTTCAAAAGGTGGAGAACGCTATTGATCGGATAAATCTCTCTCCACTGGACAGCGCAATTGGTTTTCCTAATACTTATCCACTGGATAGTGATTTATCCGGTGGATAGCCCATCCATCTTTTGAACAACTGCAGCCTGGCAGTACTTTTAAATCTCTAGAAATGCATTCTAAGCGGGGCTATAAAATTTGTATCTGTCCGGTCATCCTAGAGGAGCTTGAGGCTTTTCGAAAGTAGAAGGGTTTTTTTTTCCTGATAGTTTTAGAGGCAATTGCATTGAACGTTTTACAAAAGTGAAAATTTTTCTTTTTCCTCTTAATTTCCATCAAATTTTTTAATCCAAAAATTTTAGGTTTCCTTTTTCTATGAAAATTAGTCTAATATAAGGAGTACAATATGAATAATTAAACTTCAGAAAAGCATAGGAAATTTTTAAATAGGCTTCGAAAATTGCATCTGAATATTGAATGCTCATCTAGAAATTTTTTGCCGTATTCAAGCAATAGAAAATTCTAGGTAATATTTGCTTCTCTAAACAGATATTTTACAGGAAACAGTCATTGGGTGGCCCTGACATTACAATATGCAGCTCAACAGTTGCCGGACAAAGGCCAGCAAATGCTAAAACATGTTCAAACTTACATACAACTCAGTACTATCCATACAGGGAGGGTAGAGTGGAAAAACTGAAAAAAATGCCACTGCTACAGTATGTTTCAGTAGTTTGCTAGTGTTGTTGGTCAGGGCTCCTGAATTTAACCTGAATTGAAAGACAAAGTTCCCTTGTTAAAGGCTTCTCAATGAAAAACCCTGAAATCCAACTGGTATAACTAGAACTGTGAAAGGTTTGAACCCAGGAGTCATTTTCAAAACTAGGTCGAGTTTGATCTTCCAGGTGAACGTAGTCCTGAATAGGACTGTTGTTGTTGACAGTAACTGACTTTCCGGCAACCTGTTTGGTAGTCATCCTCAGAATCAAAGTGAGTTGTATCACATCAGTTGATGGTATTATACTCTGGTTATTGACCTGATTGGTCAATTATGTCGCAGCGCTATTGGTCGTCTGTCAATTGAGCTGTGATGTTATTGGCTATGAAGACTCATATAACTAGAGGGGACTCTTAATGATACTTTAGAACCCTGTTATCTCATACTCAGACTTCAGGGATTGAAAAGCAGTTTTGTTTTAGTGGAGGTTCGAGTTATTGCTATCCAGAGCAGACTCAATTTGTCATGTTCATAACTGGTAGTTTACTATTTTTTTAGCAACCCATAAAGTACAGTGCAGTACAAATAAAATTAATCTCATCAGAAATTGTAACACAATTATGCAATCTTATTCTAATGATCCCCTATGCATGACTCATGATATAGGTGAATAACTATCATCAGTATATACACACTCAGTGATCTTGGTGATTAAAGCAATCTGATTGGTTTGCTATCTCAAACTATTCAATATTAGTATTTACCAAAATCAGTGAACAGCACTTTTCATGCGTTATGATTGGCTCCCGGAACCCGAATATCCTTGGATAGTAGGGAGCTTAAGCAACAAAGACGGCAACGGCTATAGAAACGTCACTTAAAAGTGAATTTGCGCTGTGTATTTACTAAAACAATTCTTTTCATAGTCAGTGAATAGTGCCTTAGGGATATTCACCTTGATTTCAAAGAATAATTGTGAAGTATTCAGGGGTGATCTGTTCATTCCATTGTTTGCCCTGACATATTTCCCTGGCTGGCACAGGGTTCTATCCCTGGAAGATAGCTGAATGATGTGCATTAGTATCACCCAACTAGTGGACTAATGCAAATCCTGCATTTTAATTGGCTACGCTAGTAATAGTCCTCGAGTAGCGAAATTCGCCGGTTTTGAAAACCTACCAAAACAACGGCGACCACTTTGCGTTTTGTGGAATGCCACAGTCTTTTAGCTTTCATGGCCGCTCTGTTTTCATCGTAAACAACAACTACATGTGATGAAATAAAAATCGACAAACTGTTGAAAATGTGGCCCAGTTATCAATCGCCAACTTGATATAGTTCACTTGAGCTTTCCTTGCAGTTCATAAAAGTATTGTGGGTCACTGCACTATTTTAAAGATGTTTTTTTTCTTCTCTGAACAGTTTGGTTGGATTTTCACCAACTTCAAAGCTGAATGAATGAATGAATTTTCACAAGCTTCACTTTTATATCATGTGCTTCAAAAACGTGACAGTTATGTAAACTTATGCAAATTTGGCGCAGTTGAGCATGACGCTTTTTTTTGTTTCATTCTCAAATAAATATATCTTCAACTTGCGTTTGCTAACTTTATTATTACCTTTTCTGTCCGACTAGTTGGGTGATACTAAAACAATTAGACCCTTCGCCCTCAAGGGCCACGGGTCAATAGCCCATTCGGCTTCGCCTCATGGGCTATTGACCCGCAGCCCTTGCGGGCTACATGTCTAATTGTTAATTAGTCCCAGTGTCCCCATCAAAGAAGGGGGATGGCAATATGGTAATACCATCGTATACCCCTTAAGTCAATTGGCCACCTTATTAACCTTAAACCACACTTCCCCTGCAAGAGTTAATTTTATCTCTTTAAATTTGAAGTACAACCTGTGGGCAAGTGCTTGGGACTGTTACATCATTAGTATGAGACTATTAGTAAATTAAGTTCATTTCTTTAGAGATATGCCAAGAGATTAGAGGAACAATTTAAAACATTTGACCAACAAGAATCAAGAAAGGTAAATACAATATTAAGATATTTATCCTACAACTGTATTTAAATATACATTATGCAGTCTGGCAACACACGTACAGTGAAGAAAATTCCATAATATTCATGGTCAAAACAAAATAAAATCCAAACCACAAAATGGTAAAAGACATATGCTACCCCTCTCAAACATGCAAAGGGGTACCAGCTTTAAACCTGTGACAGCAACAATTAGGATACTTGGGCATTTACACCTGTATGTTTGATGCCCTGTGATATATTCTAACTTTTACATAAAAACTTTTATTAAACAATATATTAATATACTTAGATCAACTGGGATTCCAGCCCAGCAAAGAAATGGGATACAGATTCTCCCTGAACTATTACATGCAAAGTCTGATATGTGTGTAGGAAATATACACCAGCCCAACTCAGCAAAGAATTGGGAGGCTGTAGCTTTCTGAACAATTGAATACAAACTTTTAATTAGTTTTACAAGCATTATCCCAATGAGCAAATAGACTAAAATGGGACATGGGTGTTAGAGGAAAAAAAAGTAGAAATTATATTGTGACAAGTTCTCTTCTTAGCCTGCATCCACTTACTAAAATGAAAATCATTCCCTATTTTGCTTACTGATGAGTGTCGTACAAATTTTTATTTACCCGCCTTTGAACTGCTTCAGTTATCAACCCTTCAAACCAATTCTTTCCTTTTCAAAGTGTTTTGGCCGAATGAAGCATTTAGAGGGCACCCAGGCCTGTGGACAGAATTTTTAAGATACTTGGACTTCCTCCCTGGGAGTACTCCCCCTCATGTAAGCCAACTAGGTATGTGCCACCCCTAAGGGTATGTTTTTTGCTCCTTTTTGGTCTAAAAGCAGTGAGAATTTGGAGAACCAGGGGCATACACCGACCAAGAACTCCCAGTAGCCCTCCCCCTCCACCCTCAGCGACTTAATTCAGTCTTCCAGTCACTTTCAGGTAGTAAATAATGCAAAAAAGCTGCCACAGTTCATATACTAGGGCTACAGGTGAATCTCCAAGAGAGAGACTTAGCTTCCTTTTGGGTTGTGTACATTGTTTTGCTCTGCACGTAATTTTTGTTTTGTTCACTCTTTTATAAGGTATTCAGTCTAAGAGAAGTGCAGTCATAAGTTGTCTAAAACGTGGGGAAACAAAACAAAATGATTTTAAAAATCGTTAATTATGTCCCTGCAATTTCCCTCACTTAAAGTTAGATAATGCAATTATGGGTAGGGATTATATACTAGACATAAGGCTAGGGAACACAACTTGTGTTAGGTAATCACTGATTTCAAAAAGCTACAACGATAAAATTTTGACCGACTGCCAGATAAGGAGTATTTCAACAAATCATATCTGGCTTCTTCTTTAAAGAGTTTTTTGTTATGCTTTAACTAATTTTTTTTGACTTGTTCACACTCATGTAGGTAGCAATCTAACAGAAGTACAGTCGTTAATATTGTTAAGTGCAGACCCAACTAAACCAGGATATTTTTAAAACGGTAAGAGCTTGCAACAACCCCAATCCCGATCTTTATTTAGTGATTTTAATGAAGTACGACTACTTAGAATCTGCACTTGAACTATTACATAAGAATTCTGACATTTATAAAAGCAATATACATATATCTAGGTTGACTGGGATTCCAACCCAGCAAAAATGGGAGACAGGTGCTCCCTATAATATTTATATAAAATTAATAAACTCTTCCCATTGGTAGTGATTTTGCTTAAGGTTTTATGTCAGCAGATACAACAGCAAAAACACACAGAAAGTAATGCTGCTGCCTGGACTGATACTTTATAGTCCATGGTAGATGGACTTACTATTTAAACTTACTTTTTTTACAACAAAACTAGATAAACTGGATTCCAACCCAGCAAGCAAGGGAAACAACAACTCCCTAGACTGATATTTCCTTCTATGATAGTTGAAACGTACTATTAACGAGTAGATAAACTAGGATTCCAACAAAGCAAGCAAGGGAAACAGGAACTACCTGGACGGACATTTAAGTCTTATGACAGATGAAACATACTATTAAAACTAGGTAACAAGTAGATAAACTAGGATTCCAACCCAGCAAATATGGGAGACAGGCACTCCCTGAACTATTGCAAGGATACTCTAAGTGATATATACCCGGTAGTTAGGTCAACTGGCATTCCAACCCAGCAAATGTGGGAGACAGGCGCTCCCTGACCTATTGCAAGGAGCCTTTAAGTAAAACATTGTTAAGTCAAATGAGATTCCAACCCAGCGAATATGGGAGACAGGCGCTCCTTCAACTATTGCAAGGAGACTCTAAGTAATATATAGTTAGTCGACTGGAATTCCAACCCAGCAAGTACATGTATAGGAGACAGGCGCTCCCTGAACTATTGCAAGACGACTCTCAGTAATATATAGTTAGTCGACTGGGATTATGGGAGACAGGCGTTCCTTGAACTATTACAAAAAAACTCTGACTTAATATAGAGTAACGTATATCTAGGTGAACTGGGATTCCAACCCAGCAAACATGGGAGACAGGCGCTCCCCGAACTATTTCATAGAAACTCAAAAATTTATACAAAGCAATGTACACTTGGACAAAATAAATGAAAAACCTTTACCCCCCCTCCCCCCCCCCCCCCCCCCCCCCAAATCAAAGATGGGAAAATGGCGCGTTTTTGCCCTTCGCGCGGCTTCATCCTTGATTTGGGGGGGATGGGGGTTTGCTGTTCCATTTTATTACAGTATGTCCAAGATCAATCTTGGACAAAATAAATGGAAAACCTTGACCGCCCCCCTCCCCCCCAAATCAAAGAGGGGAAAATGGCGCGTTTTTTGTCCTTCGCGCGGCTTCATCCTTGATTTGGGGGGATGGGGGTTTGCTGTTCCATTTTATTTTGTCCAAGATTGTAGAAACAATGGGAGACAAGTTCCCCCTGGACCCTCTGCCCTGGACCATTACATAGAAATTCTGATATTGATATGAAGTAATATACACGCAGAAACAATGGAAGACAAGTTCTCCTTGAGCAATTACATTGAAACTTAAACAATGCTAATAACCTAATACATCACAAGGCTACCCAGGACTTAAACCCAGAGACAATGGAAGGCAGGTTTTTTAGAACTGTTACATGAAACTCTGATGTTTATAAGCCAGTTGAAAGTTTATTAAAATTTATTTATTAACTACATTCATCTAAGTATATTTTTCTCACTTGTAACTACCCTTGACCTTAAGGAAGGACCATTGGAATTTATACCCGGGAAGTGTCCATGGGAGATAAATGATCTCTTATCCCTATGCCCCAATTCTTCACTTACTTTGCATCAGCATCCCAATACAATGCACCTGACAACTATAAACTTCAACCTGGGACAACCGAGAATTACACCCAGAAATTTTCCACGGGAGAAGAGAACTCCCTTATGCCTTTGCCTGAAACCTGCTCTTAACTAAGATCATGGGATTTACACCCAGAAAGTGTCCACTGGAGAAGGGAACTCCCTAATTCCATTGCCCGAAATCTGTGCTTAACTAGAACCAATGAGATTTACACCCAGAAGCTGTTCACGGGAGAAGAGAACCCCCTAATGCCTTTGCCCGAAATCTGCTCTTAACTAGGACCAGTGGGATTTACACCCAGAAAGTGTCCACGGAAAAAGAGAACTCCCTAATGCCTTTTCCCGAAATCTGCTCTTAACGTGGACCAATGGGATTTACACCGGTCCCAGGAAGTGTCCACGGAAGAAGAGAACTCCCTAATGCCTTTGCCCGAAATTTGCTTTTAACTAGGACAAATGGGATATATACCCAGAAAGTGTCTACGGGAGAAGAGAACTCCCTAATGCCTTTGCCCGAAATTTGCTTTTAACTAGGACCAATGGGATTTATATCCAGAAAATGTCCACGGGAGAAGTGAACTCCCTAATTCATTTGTCGAAAACTGCGCTTAACTAGAACCAATGGGATTTACACCCAGAAAGTGTTCACGGGAGAAGAGAACTCCCTAATGCATTTGCCCGAAATTTGCTCTTAACTAGGACCAATGGGATTTACGCCCAGAAAGTGTCCACGGAAGAAGAGAGCTCGCTAATGTCTTTGCCCGAAATTTGCTTTTAACTAGGATCAATGGGATTTATACCCAGAAAGTGTCCACGGCAGAAGAGAACTTCCTAATGCCTTTGCCCGAAATTTGCTCTTAACTTACACCAATGGGATTTACACCCAGAAAGTGTCCACGGGAGAAGAGAACTCCCTAATTCCATTGCCTGAAATATGCTTTTAACTAGAACAAAATAATTAATAACTTTTCTTCTAGGGAATGGAAGAGGGGATAATTTAAAAAAAGATATTACGGAAAACGATTATCACAGCTGTATCAGACAAAGACGTAAATTTGTCACAGGATCATCAGAAAATAATGTTTTCATATTAACTTAACGTAATAACGGCATCACCTTGAGCAAAATCTATGAGAGCGTTTGCGAGGAAATTTGTATGAAGCTTTTATAGTTAGAAATCTTGTAAAACTGAACGATCTCTATAATTGGCCCACATCTACAGAAAACGAAGTGTTTTTAATACAATTTCAGACCTCACAGTAG
This sequence comes from Porites divaricata, assembly GCA_038088405.1. Taxonomy (NCBI): domain Eukaryota; kingdom Metazoa; phylum Cnidaria; class Anthozoa; order Scleractinia; family Poritidae; genus Porites; species Porites divaricata. Next base: position 17,218,701 of record JBBMOI010000006.1, on the reverse strand, counting down.
TTTCACTCAATTTCAGCACCGATTGTGTAAAAACGAATGGGAAACAGTCGATCACTGGAGGATAGCTTTAGCCGATTGCTAGAAAATAGCACTAAGATTTGTCAAGATTTAATTAGTATATTATAGTGACATTAGTGAGTTCCTCTTGCTCTTGTTTTTGCAGACATTAAGTCTCTCAACGCCAAGAGTTGCTCAAAAGTTTCCGAGCACAAACGGGACAGCTAGGCCTACAGTAGAGGGTATTGCTGATGATGCCTTTTTAAATTAATAGATTTTTTGTTTGTCCTGGGTTGATAACGCTATCCACCGCGGATAAAACTCAATATCCGGTGAATAACGGAACTAGTGTTCCCCTAATTCTCATATACTGGATTGTGATTTATCCGCTAGATAGCACCATTCTTTTATTTAACATCTGATCAACAGAGGTCAGCGCATACTGCTTCTACTTATTAAAACTTAATAAGTTAACAATTTCGTGAAACGTTCGCCACCGAAGAAGATTGGAAAACCATAATCTGGACTAACAAAGAAATAAAAGTTGAAAAGAAGCCGGTCTATTTTAAAATCCAACTAGTGGTCTATCAGCAATGCTGCGTTCTGATTGGTTGAGCTACTACTAGGCTATATGTTATAGCCCACTCGTAGCGAAAAGCGCGGGGTTTTTGGCGGCAAAAAAGGGCTAGTCTAGCTTTAACTAGCTAAAGTTTTTTTATTCTCGATATTTTTGACCAACTAGTTGGATTTTACTAAAACAATTATTCGCCCTCATGGCCTCTGAGTCAGAGCCCATTCGGGCTCGAGGAATAATTGTTAAATATTATGTTAATGCGAGAGTCATTTGCATTCAACATCTTTTATTTAGTCTGAACAGTACTTATTCCTATAATCAACTGTCTAAAAGATATGCAAACCAAAAATTTTAGAATGGGCTGGCTTACGTAGGTCCATACAATTATCGCTAAGAAGTATAATTAACAATTATTCCTCGAGCCCGAATGGGCTCCGAGTCAATAGCCCATGAGGCTGAAGGCCGAATGGGCTATTGACTCAGAGGCCATGAGGGCGAGAGGAATAATTGTTTTAGTAAAATCTAACTAGTTGGTCAAAAATATGAAGATTAAAAGAACTTTAGCTAGTTAAAGCTAGACTTTAATCCTTTTTTGTCGCCCAAAAGCGCGCGCTTTTCGCTACTAGTAGGCTATAACATATAGCCTAGTAGTAGCTCAACCAATCAGAACGCAGCATTGATGATAGACCACTAGTTGGATTTTACTAATGACAAGTATCCCTCCATAAACTCACCAACATTTGTGGTGGGAGATAACGTTTTTGATGTTACAAACGGGAAAGCAACGGATTATGCATGGTTCAATTTGACTTGAAACCATACCCCCCCCCCCCCCCCCCCGGGACATCCACGGGGATTTGCAATTTTTTTTTTTATTTCTTGGAGGTCTATTCCCCACCCCCGGGCGCACAGAAAGAGGCAATCAATCAATCAGTCAAGCTTTATTTACGGTATCACTTTATTAAAAATTTTCATAGAAACTACACTAATGCTAAAAATCAGAGGAGGAGCGAATAGTATCACATGATGCAATTTTCTCGGCGTATCGCGCTTAGTTAGTCCAAAGATACAGAGGAGGCGCTCTGGTGGAAGTCCGGGCATCAAGGTTACTTAAGCTTATTGTTATTGTTCCTTGTGTCATTTAACCTTGTGCATTCTTAAATGCGGAGGAGTTGATCTGAGTGCTTTCGTAGTTTCAACTTACAAAGTGTCTTTCCTTTTTTAATGTTATTTAAAATTTATTTATTCCTGTGTTATTGTATTCTGTTTTAACTTGGAAACAGTCTGACTTGGAAATTGACTTGTATTTTTTGCTATAAATATGCAATTGAGCTTTTTTATTCTTCAAGGAAAATCAGTTGGTCTTCTAGGCAGCACAGTGGCATACATTTAGCTTTTTTGTTATCTTTTCCTAGGTTATCGGCTCGGGCATAAAAAATCACCTCTGTTTGTGTCGGCCATTAAATCACCTGTACGGTTGCACAGGTGGACATTTTATGAGGAAAGGGCCTTGGTAGAATTTGTTGGGCTAGCGTCAATGGACGCAAAATATGGCCTGAGTACGACCGAATGCGTATGGCCTGCATTTTGTCCAGGTCATACTTTCTGGGCAGAGGCTGCCAAGCATATACAAGCAAGCATTTCCTCCAGTGTAGTTCTTTCCAGTGAGTGGAAAAACTTTATTTTCAATAGTCACTCTTGTAGTGGCAAATTGTCTGTGTCCTCTTGGTTGTGGTTTAATCAGAGGCCTTTCAAGCTTCCTGTGATTTTTCTGATAAGTTCACAACATTAATATTTTGAACTATAGATAAATCTTTTTTGAAAAGTTCACAACATTTCGCCTCTTGTTTCTGACGTACACGTACACTGAAAAGTATGTCACTTATTCTTCCAGCCTTGATGCACCTGTTCGCACCAAATGCCTTCGTTACATTTTTGATAATAGAAGTTTATCTACAGTACTTGCATATATTGTAACAATGTCTTGTCTGTTAGAATAGATGTTGTAGTTAATTTTTTATGTCAGGTAATTTTTGTTTTTATTTGTTATTGGGTATGGTAATGTACACTAATGAAGTTGAAACAAAAGAAAGCTTAAAATTACCTGAGATAAAAAAATTAACTACAACATATACGTTAAATGGCAGTCTTATGGATCCATCTCGGTAATGATTTTTGTGGCTAAAAATATATCTATATATTAAGAGAATCCATCCTATAATTAATTAAACAAAAATCAATCAACCTTAAGTGTACATTATATAACTAAAGTAACTTCTACCTCAACTCCCTCAAGGCAATCCCTGGTTCAAGGTAAAGACAGGGCAGACTTGAAAGAGTTGAGATTTATCTGGTCTTTAAGCACATTTTCTAGGCCATTCCACATGACTGCCCCCCTATAGCTAAAAGCCCGCTTAGCAGCTTCAGTACTGGGGGCCTTGGTACAAAAACATTATTCGAGGCACCTCGTACGTTGTAGGAATGAACCCTGGAGCTTGGTTTAAACACGTCCTATAAACTCTCAGGGTAAAGGTTATTTAGAGATCTAAAAACACTTATTGCGAGCTGTTTAGATCGTCTTTGCTCAAGGGTATCCCATCCCAAGTCTTGGAGGATACCCGCAGATCTCGTACTATAATCACTTAATGTTATAATTCTCCCAACCCTATTTTTCAATCTCTGGAGTCTGTCACATAGGCCTTTTCACATACATCCCAGAGCAATATGGTGAGGCGAGGCACCAGGGAACGAATACGTTTTAAGAGAATAATTGTGAAAACTCGCACCGGGGCGAGTTTCACTGGACAGGGGTGTTATCCTGATTTCATATCGCGTTTACATGTTTGCACTACCCGTTCCAGTCTACCGGCAGACCGATTTCACACCCGGAAACGAGTGGTCGTTTCGCGTTTACCTGAAAACCGTTGTGAAGTTTCGTCCAGAAGTTAAATTCTCGCCCCTGGTAAAACGACCGGGGTGAACTCAGGCCGGCATCATATTTTGTGGTGAGAATATTTTGCCTATTATTAGGATTTCCAGAAAAGGAAGTGAAGTTTATTCTGGCAGATATTCTATCATTCTCTCTTAATCACTTCAAATAGCAGTCATCCCTCTAGAAGTACTTTGATACAGTAGTTGTTCTACGAGGGTTAATTTTGTCTATTCTTGCTTCTTGCTACGTTTTTGAGGCTGTAGCCTACCTCATGCAAGTGTTGTTTTTGAATGACGGGCCAAATCTTTGGCCATTTTCAACTATTTTCGCCAGCTCTGTACGTCAAAATAGGTAAGCAACCGCGCCGTGTGCCCTGGACATCAAACAACAATCAGTTTGAAAATAGTCCCTGGCAGGAGCCCAGATGGATGGGCTCCTGTCTCTGGTCAGTATCGTCCTGCGTTTAACAAAACGATTTTTCCCTTTCGTTAAGTATTTATTTTCTACTCCAATGCAACTTTAGTAACTTAGTAACTTAATCTTAATATTATAGTGAAGGATCACATGACTGACAGTTCCTTTTGGGTATCGTTGCTTGGTGCGCTCTTCCTTTTGCTTAATTCGGTTGATGCGTCACGGCGTTTTACCCTTTTCTCGAAGCAGTTCATCGTTAATATCTTTGGTTTTAGTTTATCTTGAAAGCCAGGTACTCGAAAGCAATAAATAACTGGGTTGATTACTGAATCTAGTGCAGGCGCAAGATACGTCAACAGCGTAACTGAAAGTGAAGGCTTATAGCACGAGCAAAGGTGCGAAATGGACATATAAAGCACGGGAATGACCCACGTGACCACAAAACTACCTGCCACCAACAAAAGTGTAATAGCCAAGGCTTTATCCTGGTTTGTAGCTGTGATATGCTTGTCTTTTTTTCTGCGATGAACAGATACCCATATGCTTATGTAACTTGTGAGCATGGTGATAATTCCAGCCGCTATCAAGACTAGTAAAACAAACTCAAGCACAGAGTTGTAGGTGTACACGCTCAAGATGAAAGTCGTGGCTACAACTGCTGCCAATATCCAGCTCAACACCAAGGCTGTTTTGTAGACGCCGTACCCCAAAACTTGGTGACGAAGAGGCCAAACGATAGCGTGCATTCGTTCTATGGCAATTAAGCACAGGGTTATGTGACAAGCAAGTTTGGTAAACACACTTAAGATGCTGAACATACAAAAACTGATGTCTGATGGATAGAGTAGATAGAAAACGGCTGACGTCATTCCTGTAGCGCCGAACAGAAGATCCGCCACTGTAAGATTGATTATCATGAAATGCCTACGGGTTTGCAGCAACTTGTTTTTCACAAAGGAATATAGGGACAAAGAGTTTATCACAATCACTATAATCCCTGTAACGGCAAAGACAACGCTCCAAACAAGCAATAAGTCACTTTCCATGGCTAACGGTAACCCTCGAAATCTCTTCATCGTGATCTCGTGTATGGAACTTGTGCCTGTGTATCAAAGAGGGATGCATTTCTAATTGGTTATATCCAGTATTTTTTCTATTCAAATCAGTACATAATCAAACACCCGATAATGAGAACCTAGAGGATTAAGAACCTCTTGGCAGACATTTGGCACTTTACAGAACCTGTTGAATAATACTGTATTTTAAGGACCAAACCTAAGTTCATTTCTTTTTCTGGCAATCAACAATCCATTATCTCCTTCACAAAAATGAACCTGCTTAGCGTAAATTTATTTTAAGTACCCTAAAATACAAGGACCTATTTTGGCAGACAGACTTTAAAAAAAGTAGGTTTTTATTGGCGGGTATTTACCGAGTATAGTATTGGACCGTTTAGTGTGCTGTATCGTGAAATGATAGAGCGATTTTCCTATGACCTTGAAAAATGGTTTCGGTAAGTGTTCGTCATCTGTTTCATAAGCCAATAGATGAAAAGATGAAAACATGGACTCTTCGTTTTCCCGCCAAAGAAAACCCTAATATGGAGAAGGCATTGTTCGATTGGCCAATCGTGTTGCAGTATGACGTGAAAGCGAAGGATCCATTGATTTCTAGAAAGTTCTCGGGCATGAAGATTTTTTACGCGAGCGTTCGCTTAACCAACCAAAAGCCACGCGCGTTTGTATCCGTTCGATAAACCAATCAAATCGCTCTATTTCCGTTCGTTTGTTGTTTCTGTTTTGTTCGCGCGTTTTCATTTCAAGGTCACACGAAAATCGCTCTATTACGAATGGCGCTAACGGTACGCATCAGCTCAAAACATTTTCTGCGGGAACCAACCGGGAAATTCCGAGCGGGAAAGATGATCTGATTGGCTAAGTAATGAGAACGCAGGATTTTTCGCTCTCTCTTGCCCGCTTACGGATTCAGCCATGTAATAAAAGATTTTATAGTTAAAAAAATATCGTATAATAATCTTTTGTTCGTAGACGTGTACAAAAGAGCGGTCATTAAAGTGAAAAGCTCGCTCTAAATGACCTCATAAATCAAATACGAATCATCAGCGCGGTGTTTTAAGCTGAAAAGAAAAAAACGTCGCTGGAAATTATAGTTTTAACACAAACCAACATTATGCATGGGCTCAATTAGGGTTTTAAACATGATCATTTCCTGAAATACATAAATTGGTAACAATTTTTTTCTGTAAAATATAAACAACATTATCGTCAATTCCTATTGTCGCACTCATGCAAATCAGACTTTATTTTAGTTGTGATTCAATTCATGCCATCCGACGATAAAAAAGAGAGAGTAGAAAAGTTTCGTAAAGTAATTCGCTTTCTGTTGGCCTGTGGAAACTTGCACATAGCAGTGTCACTGCCCTCCTCGTACAGACCAGCTTAATGCAAGAAGTTTGCCTCTGCGATACAAAACACTTAAAACGGTTGATTTTTAAATAAGCTAAGGCGACAATATTCACTGACGCTTAATTAGGATTATTTTTTCTGTAAGAACAAGCGGCAAAAAAACCCTGTCAACTCGTTTTAACTCAACAAGAAGAGTTATTGTAGTCACTGTGTAGTGTAATATATTGTGGCACTTCATTTTTTACAAACGTCTTTTTTTACTGATTGATTTTCTTAGAGGATTTAAACTGTCCTGAATTCAGCGCAAGGTGATTAGCCTAAGGTAAGGTTGACCGTATCTGGTTTGAACAAAAAGAACTGACTAAACATACCTGGTAAAGGCTAAATTTTCTTTTAGTGCAAGGTAAACGTCGACATCTCAGTGTCTTTACTGCTCAAAACATCACACTAACACAGTGTAAATCAGTCAGTTGAAGATGTTAAGGGTGGATATTGACAGCAAAGTAAGCCAATATGATCGTAATTATATAGTAATTAGAATAACAAAGACTAATGACTTAGATGAATTATAATTCAGCCAAGTGCACGTAATCTTTAAGTTTAGAAAATAAACCCCAATATTATGATAAACGCCTTGGTGATACTAATGGCCCATGTTCGTTATATTTTAATTCTAACATGACTCTGAGGCTTTCTGGTCATTTTTAACTCGTGGGTACGCGCGAGCGTACCACGAGTTATTGCAGGGACAGGGATATGCAAATGAGTCACTCGCTCACTCGTAGTAGACGTTTCGTAATTAATCGGGTCCGAACTCGAGAGCGCGAAGGGGTCTCCATTCAGTGTTCGAAAGACGTTTATTCAGTCAGCAACATAAGTGGCTGGGAAGAAAAATCCGAGTATTCCCAGTAGGAGAAGAACCTTTAACCATCTGGCCCCGGTTGTTCAAACGTTGGATAGCGCTATCCACCGGATAAAAATCTATCCAGTGAATAACGCAATTGGTTTCCCTAATACTTATCCGTTGGATAGTAATTTATCCGATGGATAGTGCTATACAACGTTTGAACAACCGGGGCCTGGTTTCTAGCCCAGACGCTCTACCACTAAGTTACAGGAGTTTCGTGGGAGTTACGGCCACTATAAACAATCATTTTTGAGACCGAAAAGTCGAAAATTTGGCCGGCCATTTTTGCTTTCTGTCGGCCTGTTGAAAACATTCACCCGTTTACCGTATAAGGATTTAAGTTTCGCAACAATAAAATAATATAACTGTGACAAGTTTTTTTCGATACAAAGAAACACCAATTGTTCAGCTGGTTTTGAAAAGACTAAGCCGAAAGAGAATACTTTGTGGAAAACGCGGGTACTGAGGAGATTAAAAAGATATTTTTTTACGTGTCAGATTCGCAGTTGCAAACCTATAGTTTCACAGATTTCTACCGGGTTCTACCGCGCTGGAAAGTAACATACCTGATACAACGCTTCTTTTCCCACCTGATTGCTAACCTCGTAATGATATACATACACCGCGTCATCTGTAATTCAGTCACTATAAATTGCCCTTCGTCCAATCTCGTTTTCACTGTGAGGCTACAACAGACGTGCAAATGTTTTGTTTTTGTGGCCTCGTCATGAAAAATCTGGTGCTAACAACATCAACATGACGAATAGTCAGAGTATTGTGACCGTGACAAACTAGAAAATTAAAGTAAGTCATTGCAAGTATATGTAATCGAGATGTTAAAAAATAAGACAAAAAAATGATCTATATAACTATTATAATAAAAAAGACCTTTGATAATGAATTTTTAGCAACATTTTTATACGTTTGTGGGCGAACTTTACAACATTAAAATGCTTGGGCCGACGATGTTATTTCTTATTCTTCCCTTACTTTGGTAATGCCCGTCGGGGCTTGATGTAAAACCATTATTAATAAATTGGTTTTCAACAAAAATAACAACGCTTAATTAGACATCAGCATTGAACTAAGAAGATGAATGTAACTGTGGATCCCTTAATAGTACATCAAGAAGTAGGAGTGGCAAATGCCACTGAGGAAAAATTACTGATCTGAGCCTTTCGAAAATTGAACAGAAATCTCTTTGATGAAGTCGGTTTTACTTTAGCCGGCAACAAGATATAATAGACTATTCAATTTCTGTCAACAGTTATAGATCAAAGCAATCAAAGCTTTTTGTTCGACATTTCTATTTAAAAGTCACTCAATAATAGTTCATTAGTAACTCCTTAGGGCCTGACGTAGACTGTCATTATCATGCAATTATCTAGAAATTGGTGTTTTCAAAATAAGCACCTCCTCCGTTGCTGTTTGTAATAAGCGAGACAGTCATAATCAACTCGTAGCTAGATCAAGACAGAAAACTGTTTTTTTCTCCGAGGAACCTTACCATCCTTATGCTTATGAAATGGAGGAGGTTTGCCATGAGACCTTTAGTTAAATAATATTAATATTAGTATAATTATATCGATGACTATGGAAAATAGAGCGCTGTGATTGGCTAGGAGCTTCGCTCTATCCCGCTATAATCACCGCGCGGTGATTATAGCATTGAAGGCTAGCAGTTTTCAAAATGGCAGCCAGAGGTTTTGATGTTTCGGGGTCGGAAATTGATCAATAATTTTATTTTCTCGAATAATCATCATTAGTATAATTACATCGATGACTATCGAAAATAGAGCGCTGTGATTGGCTAGGAGCTTCGCACTATCCCGCTATAATCACCGCGCGGTGATTATAGCATTGAAGGCTAGCAGTTTTCAAAATGGTAGCCAGATTTTTTGATGTTTCGGGGTCGGAAATTGATCAATAATTTTATTTTCTCGAATAATCATCAATGTAATTATACTAAAACAATTAGTCGCCTCAGGCGACGTGAATATCGGCGAATAGTCACCTCGACTTCGTCTCGGTGACTATTCGCCGATATTCACGTCGCCTTCGGCGACTAATTGTTAAATGTAATTATACTAAAACAATTAGTCGCCTCCGGCGACGTGAATATTGGCGAATAGTCACCTCGACTTCGTCTCGGTGACTATTCGCCGATATTCACGTCGCCTTCGGCGACTAATTGTTAATTATTATCAGTCCATGACTCGGGTTTCAAAAGGAAGAGGATCCCCATCCATTGCCAACTGCGCGCCATTCAGGTCGACATTTCGTAAGTATTTCTTAAGAAAGAAAAAAGTGACCCACTCTAACCTTAGTTTAGTGATATATTGTAGTATACTCTGTGTTCCATAATGGGCCTCTTATATACTTTACTATAACATAATATATACTGTTAACCTTAAGGTTCGTTATGGCTAACTGAGCACCTACATGAATAGGGTATAGTTATCTTCCACACACATAATAGGGACCTTAAGCAGACAGGACGAGTTCGTGGACGACGACGAGAGAAGACGAGTTAGGTCTGGGTCGAGAACGTCGTCCAAAGCGGGAAAAACAAGTGTTTAAGCAAGCTCCCGTCTCGGCTCGTCGCCGAAGTTGGTAGACTGCACTGAATGGCTTCGTTTAAAGAAATACGAGAGCTACTTCTTCAGTTTAGTGTTGAGAACAACACAATTAACGAGGAAGAACTTTTCCTACTCTCCGAAGGATTTAAATCAGTAAACCGTTTATCAAGTGAAAAGGTTTGAATCGAATCAATCGAGAATCAAACAGTACAGAGCTGGTTTTGTTGTCCTATACATTTTACAGGAATCAATTGCCGGAGGCACGATTTCCGTACAGTCCCATTCATTTATCTAATACGGATAGACGACTCTATTCACGTTGATCAAGTTTACCGGAAACAGTATATACGAAATATAGTGAAAGTCTTGCTTTCGAGAGGACATATACATTTCAAAACACAAACAAAAAAAAAACAGTGTGGATGAAAATGCTTCGAGAGATTTTCCTTGGGATTTTTAACCGGCCTCTTTCATGCAAGGGTCCCGAGTATCAACGCTTTTTCCTTTTCCAGTTAAATAGTGCTTCTGGAAACGGATTACAGTTCAGAAGCATTTAAGGAGAACATAAACATTTTACTTTTACTCACAGGTTCTTTCCCGCCGAAGCCATTGAAAACCACGGCTCACGGTTTACCGAAAATCTCTCCAAATCTTTCCTCCAACGGCCCAACCTTCGGCAAAAAGTACAAAAGAGGTTTCCTTTTTTCAAATCTTGGTATTAAACAAGGTAAAATGAGCACAGAAACGTAAAAGATTGCTTTAAATGCTCACGTTCACCTAAGGACGGCAAATCAACAGATGTCAGGTCCTGAACGCCATGTGGACGACATCACTGAGATGCGCAGAAGTTGCCGACTTCGTGGGAACACTTCCGCTCGGCGTCCACTCGGCTCGTCGTCTAGGTTGCTTAAGGTCCCTAATAATCCAACAAAGACCACCGGATTAGAGTTACTTTCCCACAAGTCGAACGCGAAAAAAAAACGATAGCTAAATGAATTCTAGGATTGAAAGGAATTGCGTGGTACTGACGTGTAGAGGGCATTGGAGCCTTAAGAGCTAGTCTCTGTAAGATCCTCATATCGAGTTTTGCTCACAAAATAGATTTCGCTCGTAATTTTTCTGTGGACTTCTTTTAATAAGTATATAACAAATATGAAAGTAGATTAGAGAAATTCGCTTCTGTAAAATTTTTTTAACGAATTTTCTTTCGGCACCACATGAGGGCCAGAGATGCTTGTGAAATATGCGAATTTTGTCAAAATTCAACCGATTGTTCCGGATAAAGGAGTGCGACCCAAAGCTTCCAATTTTCTGGTTATTTTAATTGAACCTTCATCTTTAAAATTATACAGGTCAGAATCATCGACACCTT
>JBBMOI010000006.1:17105000-17205000 GCA_038088405.1 Porites divaricata | reverse complement strand
TCAGTATTCAGCTTGGCGAAAAAGTTTAACTTATTTCTAAAACACCGGAACTGTGGTCATGTCACGGGTCGGTCATGTGCTGAGCATCCAGTTGGGGACAATCACGTGGTGTGGTCTGAGGCCAACTACTACTATTCTTGACATTTAGCTACAAAGGCAATATTTAACTGTATTATCAAACCCATAGACTCGTGAATAAAAATTAATCGTAAAATTACTTTCATCGGCCTTGCAGTGCAATAACCCACACTACGGCAAACCTTATCAAGACACATTAACAACAATATATATACTAAAACAAATTCTATTTGGATTGTACTAAATTATGCAATGTGAAATTCTTTAATTTTCTATCGTTGATATTTGATTCCGTTCCCGTTTCCGTGATTCCGTTTCCGTTTCCGGATTCCGGATTCCTTGTTTTAGTGCTGCCGAATCTGGAATCAGGAATCCGGAATGCGGAATTAGTAACCCTTTCAAATGTCACCTGTTGGAGCAGTATTGTACAGTTTGATAGCTTTTTTTCGTTAGCCGAAGCTCAATTCGCATTACAATAATTATTTCATCTTTTCATCTTTTTTCTTCAGGATATTGAGCATAATATCTCAGAAACCTTGACTGATCAAGGCATTAAGGAATCCCTATCGAGCTTAGCTTTTTGCTGCCATTCAAACGTGTCCTCAGCTGCTACAAAGAATAATAGTTATAGAAAATAAGTTGTCAAAAGAGCAAACAACTATGTATAGTTCAATTCTTCAGCTACTGAATCATTCTCAGACATTTAGCGGTCATCTAGTTTCGACAGTTTCGTCTGAAACCGAGGGTTGAAAGTTGCGATACTTAGCACGTCACAGCTGCCCCGCTTAGAGTACAAACTTAGACTTAACCTTCTTCAAAGCGGTCCATAGCCCACTGACCACGTAAATCGCAGTTTACGCTTCTGGCAAACAACCAAAATGGCACATGCACCTGCGAAGTGTTCCTTTGCCGGAATGGCAAATATTGCTTGTGCTTCCTCGCGCGGTTAAGACAATTTTTTTCCTCTAAATAAGTGCGTTGTCCAAGTAAAGAACCCTATAAGAAGCTGTAACCTTTCACCTACGAAGGTCACCGAATATGACCTAATTTTGGCAAGGGCGGGAAAGCTTAATCGTTGGCATGAATAAGTAGAAAAGATGGTGGTTTGCCTTGTCTATAATCGCAGTCTCGGTATAGGTATACTGGCGGCCAGGTAAAACTGTCGGTATCCTTATCCTGGCCATGAAGGCCAGGATAAGGATACCCTTATCCAGGTATCCTTATCCTGGCCGTTAACTCTGCAGTATTCTTGTGAATATGACGTGTGTTTTTTTGTTTGTTTTTGTTTTGTGTTGCTTTTTCTTTTAGTAATCGTTTAAAAACTCTTGCCTGGGCAGGATGCCAGTCTACTTCTTTATCATCGTTGCATTTATAAGGCAGCCGATGTGTAAATCTAACTCTTTGCGTTTTAAAATGAAACAGTTATTGCACAAAAACACTAGTCTTATTGCTACCTAATGATACACAGACAAAAGCCCAAGATTTGTTGTTAATGCAGTTCATGAATTTCCAGTCCTGCTTTTAGTCCCTGATTTAAGGGTAAGTCATTCAAAAGTTAATAACTTTCATTACATAGATATCTTTCCGGACAGCAAATACATTTAAACCATTCCATAACATTTGAGTTTACCAAGCGTGTGGTAGCCTTCCTCAGTCGAGCTACCAGTGTCTCCAAACCTTAACTGCTTTACCGGAAGATAAGACTTTTCAGTGAGTAGACCGCTGTCCTCGCGCCACACCCCGTCGTTTTTATCGCAGTTGCATGGACGAGTAACGTCAGCGCACGTATTGCTTAACCCACATGCACACTTGTAGTGGTCAGCGGATGATGCTCCACCCCAGTTTGCCATCGCAGCAGAATCACGTGACACCCACCACCCGTGCGGGTTCTCAACTGGATGGAAAAGAAGAGAGCTTTTGCACTCGTACTTGATAAACTGCTCACAGCGGGATGAAACAGCAGTAAGTCCAGCTAGCTGTGCCGGGCTATGTAGTCCTGCGCCAAAGTAAACAACATCCCGTGAGTAACTTCCATGGGCCTCAAATCCATTGACTTGCATTCTCGCTTCACTGTCGTGGCTTATGACTGTCACGCCAACTCCGTTTTCAGCTGTCATGTCACACTCGACAGTGAAAGAATCATTTCCTCCTTCTTTATCAGGGTCGATTATATAGGAAGCACTCATGGCTTTTGAGCTGTAAAGTTTTATCTCACTGCAGCTTTTACCTGAAAGTATGTAACAATAAAAGGTCTCTCGTGTCGTTTATGTTGTAAAGTTTTTTTGGTGTAGGACAAGAGCAACCACGATGACGAATACGATGATGATGATGATGTTTTTAAAACTGGTAAGAATTGACTGCAAATTCCCTAAAGAGAGTGTATCCGATAAAGATAGGGATTTACTTAAAGTGTCTTTGAAAGGTATCAGGATGCAGGAATATGGAAAGTATTCTCTGGTTAAAGAGCACAGCTTGTATACTTGAGCTTCTCATAGACAAGCAAATCGGTTACAATAAGGATAAAATTTCACCTGTTCGTTCACAGTGTGTCCCAGCAAATCCTGGCTTGCAATCACATCGATATGAGTTCAGTTCAAAATCAGGTATACAGTTTCCGTCATTTTTGCATGGACCACTCTCACAACGAGACTAAAAAGCATTATTGAAGCAATAATGTAATTAGAAGGTTATTTGTATTGCAAACGTACCCAACATTCGGCCAATCGACTTTTTAATATTAAAAATTTCACAGAATGGCTTATTTAAATTTGGCTAAATTTTCTCCTTGAACTGAAGATCTCGAAGTTTCTCTATTACTTATTTGGACTATCTTGTAAAACAAATTTATAGTTATGTTGGTAACGTACGCGCATTCGCCAGCTCATACAGAAAGTAATTTTAAAAGTTTGTAGAGGAATGTATTTGCAGTATCGAAGTAGGAAAATTCGAAAGCATTAAAGAGTCTCAATGTATTATTCGTTCTATCGACCGACATAGAATGAAATCCCGCCTTTTCGAACCACAAGCCAAGCAACTTGATTGTTTCGAATTATCGGTGGGTTTACACAAATTGGAGGCAAAACAATTATTGTGCTTTCCTGCAGAAGGGAAGTTAGGTTTCGGCTCAAATTTTCAGGGATTTCGAAAAACTGAGTGTTCGAGAAATCGGGACTCTCCCATACTTCGCCGATATAGTTCGCCTTCTTTACACTGTAGGCCAAGACTGTGGGCAGTGTAACAGGTGATCAGAACTTTAAATGTTTTCTTACTTATAGACACTCTTACTTTATTCTTTTGCGTTTGACAGTGGAACGTAATACTTAATAGTGATTTTCTGCGTTACATATGACACATATGATTGAAAAAGTGCCGTATATCCCCCCTGTAGCTTCAATGTGACTGCAACAACGTCAACAAAGTCCTTTCTGTTGTATTTTGATTGAGACGGATATTTTAAATTATTGCTGACTAGAGATAGCGATTCCCTTGTTGAAGCACAAATAGAAGCAATGAGATCAGGGGGCTCTAACTTCTTTTAGAGTATAATTACACTGATGATTATCGAAAATAGAGCGCTATGATTGGCTAGGAGCTTCGCTTTATCCCGCTATAATCACCGCGCGGTGATTATAACATTGAAGGCTAGCAGTTTCGAAAATGGCAGCCAGAGGTTTTGATGTTTCGGAATCGGAAATTGATCAATAATTTTATTTTCTCGAATAATCATCAATGTAATTATACTAAAACAAATAGTCGCCTCAGGCTTAAATAATCGCTTTTATTATATGGCTGAGTCTGTTTTCGCCATGCGATTGGTCAATTTGCGGTCCGTAACTTGCTATACGGACCAAAATGTCAACGAAAATGCTCATTTCGGAGCTCTAAATCTCTTTACCTCGGAAAAAAGGTTGAAATTAAGTTACAAGACGTCTATCAACCTTGAGGACTTAGATTTTGACTTTGTCCTTCAACATTTTAAACTGTGTATATTTGTGAACGAATGCGATGAAGAAACTAACTCGTTATCTTATCGAAGAAGATTCTAGACAGTGTTTGAAAATTTTATAGTAGTACACAGTTAAGAAGACAAAAATCGACTGGCAGAGATTCGAGATGTTTTGCCTAAGAGAAAATGAGTAATTCCTTCGACAAATATGATAGCAGGCCTGCACCCGATCATCTTGACGAGCTCCTTTGTCATTTGCAGTGTTTTCCCAACGACCAACGAAAGAAAGATAGAAGCGACTCCGAGCCAGACACAATGTCCAGTTTTCAAAAGACTCCAGCGTCACGTTGGCGAGTGAATACTTACAATGCTCCTAGTTTTGACCGAATATACTTAAAAATATGTCTGTAAACCCTGAGGACTGAGATGTTGACTTTGCCTTTCCAGATTTTAACCCAGCTTTGTTTGAACGAGAACGAAGCTGATATAGAAACTGAATCGTAACCTTTCCTTCGAAGAAAATATGGTCCGTGTTTGAAAATTTTAACGCAGATCACGCTTGAAGACGAGAATAAACTGGCAGAAATTCGAGAGGATTTCCCAGAAAAATTAACGAGCGAATCTTTCAACAATGACAACAAACTTACCTTGAAAAGCTTCTTTGCCTTTTTCAGTGTTTTTTTTACAAGGACCAACGGAGGAATGATGGAAACGACTTCGAGAGAGACACAGTGCGCGGTTTCCAAAATACTCCAGCGTTACATTAAAGAGCTAAAACTTACAGCGCTCTTAGTTTTGACCAAATAAACTTTTTCAACATGCCGAATTTCTTTTCACTTTCTCGAAAACCCTTTGTTGTGTGCTATTGTTTTCGTGAGCCAATAAAAACTTTCTTCCTTGACGCCTGTCAAATGATTGTCAAATCGCGCGTACTGCACTTGTTTCCGGTCCCCTAAACTGGAAGAGGCCATATAATAAACATCTTATTAGCCTCGTTTTTTCGGTCCGTACTGTAAATTACGGATCCTCGTTTTTTTCCATCGATGAGAAAAAACTCGGTCCGTAATTTACAGTACGGACCGAAAACTCGGCTAATAAGAGATATATGGGAAGGCTCCGACAGAAAGGGGTAAGGAATTTCACCAGTTGAAGTGTATGAAAGGGTATGGAAAATTGTCATTTCGGAGTGGCATATGGACCCATTGAGGGCCAACAAATGCAGTTTATGGCATAGCATAGCCTGTAGCAAGCTACAGGTACAGTACATTATTTGACTCACCCAAGGGCTGAAGTGGTGATAGGAAATGTTTGCTTGGAGCTTCTCCGTAGCTCTGTACTTGTCTGTGGCGAGCAGTTCACAGAAATGAATTTTCTCTGCTGTAAGATACGTTCCAGTGTTTACCGAGTAACAACTTTCTTCTTTGATGCAGTGCAAAAGGCAGTCGATTTCTATTTGCACCGAGAGAGTTTTAATAACCGTTGCAGGTAAAACTTTGTACAGGTGTGTTTTAAAGTTTCCGTACCTGACACTGCGTTGGGAACGGGAAAGGGAACTTCGAGGCGAAGCTTGCAAGCTTCTTGTGAGATATAAAGTAAGCAGCAACCTGAACAACATCGCCGATAATTCAAGGCATTCCTTCGTTCACCCCGCTGGATTTAGTGTGGCAATTGAATCTGAAATACCAAAATTGTTATCACAGCGAACTAAAGTACCTTAATGTAAATTTGCGTATTTTTCCATTAATAATGAATGAAAAAAAAAAATTACCGTAAGAGCATACCTTACTTACGGTATGAAGTAATTTACAGTTTTTAATAAATTTTTCACTTCGTAATTGAATAATATATTAAAAACAAACTTTTCATTACAATCAAAGAGCAATTCGTAAACACGTTAAAACGAACGTGTCATCTACTAGTATCATGTTGATTTTCTAATCACCAAACAACGAAAGCTCTATAACGCACTCGCTATGCGATGAAACAGGAGCAATAAGGCCCTCGCTTATTAACTGAATGCCTTAAAATGGTACAAACCAACAGGTGACGTTATGCATTACATTTTCACTGTCAAAACAACAGTCGTATTCAGGACTACGTTCACCCGGACGATCATAATCAACCTACTTATAAAATGACCCCTGGGTCCAAACATTTCATAATAACAAAAACTTAAAGTATGAAGAGACGTCTCCACTGGTTATTCATTAAAAAAGCAAACATTGCACCCGTCAGTGAATCCATTTATTATCCGGTTGGGGTTGAGAAAGGAAAAGAAGATAAAAATTAGTTAATCATTTACAGTGTAGACAGGGAATTAGAAAAGGGCAGTCTTAAAGAGAACGTTTCTTGAATTATAAGACTTAGTGTGTTTGAACCTGCGAAATGTAAACACAAGACCTTGGACAGCTGCTTGCACTCCTCGTAGGCGGTTTAATTTGTGTATGAATGTATTTTAGGTGAATGTGTTCTGCCTGCAAAGAACTGTAATTGCACACCTTTTGATAATGCCCGTTGCTTTATCTGATCTCAGTGTCTTACTATAATGACAAAATGGAGCGGGTCACCTCTATCACCCCGTGATATTGAAAAAAAGGAAAACAAAAAACAAATTAACCTAGGGAAAACTAGTTAATAAAGTGCTTTCGAGGCAGAAGACTTAAAAATCAAAATTATAAAATCTCAAAATTTGAAACCGATTCTGTTTGGTTCCAGGGATGCCTAAGCTCACTGTCACCAGAGCTCTGAGCAACACCGACCTTTCTTAGTAGCTAGTAAATTAATCATACATCAATAAAAAACCTTGGATGAAAATTTATTCTTTGCTCTATAAATGAGCGAAATACACATTAAGTTTCCCTTTTAAGCTTACCTTCAATGTTTCTTGCGTCTATTTTTGTGTTGACCGCCAGTTTCAAAGCTATTTTTTTAGGGTCGGGTTTTTACCCAGATAAAAAAAAAATCGGAGTGTAAACAACGACAGTTAAACGTACCTGAGAGGTCTAAAACCGCCGCAGTCTGTTTCGCTGTGCATAACGATATCGGTCATATATTCTTGTATCTTTTTTTCTTTAATTGATGGCCACACGAGCCGGTAAAATTATTTTAGGCAGTTTTCTTTATATCAGGGGAGAGACTTTAGTAGCCCCTCGATTTGTTTGAGGGGATAGAGGGGGGCGGGGTACACAGACTAAGACTTAAGACGATTGTTAATAGGGACCTTAAGCAGCCAGGACGAGTTTGTGGACGACAACGAGAGAAGACAAGTGAGGTCTGGCTCGAGAACGTCGTCCAAAGCGGGAAAAACAAATGTTTAAGCAAGCTCCCGTCTCGGCTCGTCGCCGAAGTTGGTAGACTGCACTGAATGGCTTCGCTTAAAGAAATACGAGAGTTACTTCTTCAGTTTAGCGTTGAGAACAACACAATCAACGAGGAAGAACTTTTCCTTCTCTCCGAAGGATTTAAATCAGTAAACCGTTTATCAAATGAAAAGGTTTGAATCGAATCAAACAGTACAGTCGAGCTGGTTTTGTTGTCCTATACATTTTACAGGAGTTAATTGCCGGAGACAAGATTTCCCTACAGTCCCATTCATTTACCTACTACGGATATACGACTCTATTCACGTTGATCAAGTTTACCGGAAACAGTATATACGAAATATAGTGAAAATCTTGCTTTCGAGAGGCAGACATGTACATCTCAAAACACATAAAAAAAAAAAACAGTGTGGATGAAAATGCTTCGAGAGATTTTCCTTGGGATTTTCAACCGGTCTCTTTCGTGAAAGGGTCCCGAGTATCAACGCCTTTTCCTTTTCCAGTTAAATAGTTCTTCTGGAAACGGATTACAGTTCAGAAGCATTTAAGGAGAACACAAACATTTTACTTTTACTCACAGGCCTAGGTTCTTTGCCGCCGAATCTCTCAAAATCGAAATCTTTCCTCCAACGGCCCAACCTTTGGCAAAAAGTACAAAAAAGGTTTCCTTTTTTCAAACATTGGTATTAAACAAAGTAAAATGGGCACAGAAACGTCAAAGATTGCTTTGAATGCTCACGTTCACCTGAGGACGGCAAATCAACAGATGTCACGTCCTGAACGCCATGTGGACGACATCACTGACATGCGCAGAAGTTGCCGGCTTCGTGAGAACACTTCCGGTCGGCGTCCACTCGGCTCGTCGTCTGGGTTGCTTAAAGGCCCATGTTCACCCTAGATGCATTGCGCGCCCTGTACTCAAGAAAAAAACATTTCGCGTAGTTGAAAATCGCTGCCTTCAGTGTGTAGAGTCAATCCTTGTTAATCTTCCACAGTTCGCAAAATTTGGTTTAAAAGAAAGTCTAAACAGGTGCTTTTGGTATTTTTCTTTACATCTTTCTGGATATTTTGGTCTGGTATCGAGCATTTTTGTTTCTGTGAGTGTTTGTTTCACTGCAGTACTTTCGATGGCGGCGACATCGAAACGTACGGTTGGAAGACCGCATCGACTGGGGTCGCCGAAGTACATTCGTCTTCGTGGATCCGTTTTTTTAATCTCTGGAGAGATGGGAAAGAAGCTCTTGGCTGCAAATTCTACAGACAGCGTGTTTGCCGAGTTCCTTCTACATCGAATGTTGATGTTCAATTGTAAACAAAGGTCCCGTTGAAAGCAATACAAGCGAGTCAATCTAACATGAACAATGCTTTATTTAATTTAACCTATGAGGCGAGTGATATCCTTAACGTGAACTGATCGTCTGGCGTATCGCTCTAAAGTAGCGAGAACTATTATTAGCAAACCAGTCCTTAGCCAAACCTAAAGAAACTGTAACACAGTGATTACAGCGACAAGACTGTAAGCAGTGCTGATTCGACGCTTTGCAAACACAACTTCTCGCTTATTCTTTCGAGAACACATACCTAAGCCTTCTAAGAATTAACACACAATAATAGATTGAGGAATCAAAACATTTCACAGTCGAAACGGGCTTCAGGAAAATCTCACCTGGTGCTTAGACATTTCGTAGTTTTATGACCTTTATTGCGTTCATCGGACTCCACAAAGCATCCATGCGCATTCACTACCAGTTTAAATTTTGAACTGCTTTCTCCGGTGACATTTAACGAAGTCGGCGATATATCTCCCTCCATTTGGGAAAGAATTAAAGTCTTACTGGCCTCTTTGATACTGTCTCTGTTAAGCTTCGGTCAAGCTTGCAAAAAGCTAATCTCCCTCGCAGTCGTTTTTAGTATGGTCACGCAACGCTCCTAAAAAGTGTAAGCCAATCAAAACACTGCATTTGAAAAAAGAATCGTTTCAAAACAAAAACACAAGCGCGCAAAGCCGTTTGGGTGAACATGGGCCTTTAAGGTCCCTAATTACCCCTACAAATATTTAACTGTCGTAACTGTTCATCAGTACTGATGGCTAAAATGTAGGCGATTCCACAATTACCACAACATAAGTACAGTTAGTGACAAGGTATACATTTTGACTAACGAGAATAACCCAAAATTAGTGTCCTGAGTTCAGTCCAACTACCGATTTTTTTCGTAATTAATACTGAAATTCTTTTTTTGACAGATGTTTTAAACATCATCAAAATTATATTCAAGCAAGGTGATAAGATGAAGATTTTGATTAAAAGTAATGTAACTGTTGTTTTTTAAACGGAATTGATTGTGGTTACTCTTGTTTTTTGGCCATCTTAGCTTGAGACGAAACAAAAAGCAAACTGCGGTGACAAACATAAGGAAATATAAAAGCATTCTGGAACGAAATGAAACTTAAACTTGACGTGGTTACATTTATAGATCATAAGTTGGCGTAACAATAGTAAAGATCAAAGTGAAATCGGTGTATACTTTTTAATTTGTCTTTTAGGGTGACAAGCTAGCTAATTATAACTAAAAAAGAAACAGTTATTAAAAAAGAAATTTCTGTTGTTTCCGGCTCCCTCAAGGACGTGCAAACACTGACAGTCTTCTTTTCTTCTTTTTTCAATTAGCCATTTTACTAATTAAAACTTTGAATTTATAAATAATGTAAGAGACTTTGTGTATTTCAATCCACACTTAAGAGTTTCATCCTTCAGGAGGCTTACTGTTTCTATTGTTCAACGTGTTAGTCCTTCCATTTAAAAAAATGGAAATCGATATTATATCAGTTTGCGCGCATCTTTAGATGCGGGCAATGACTATTTAACGGTTTTCGCCTCATAGCAGCTTAATGTGGGGCCGGGAGTCATCAACTTCATCAGGTTTGTGAGACTTGTATACTTTATCCATGCATTCTGGAGTGGTAAAAGATATATTGGGCACCGCTTTAAAAGAGACCTGTACGTCTGTTGTAATTATTATTCCCCTGGAATGATACTTCGTTAGTACACCAAACTTTGGGCGCGTTCGACTGACCTTATTCTAGAGCTGGCCCCGGTTGTCGAAACGTTGGATAGCACTATCCAACGGATAAATCATTATCCCGCGAATACATATAAGGGAAACCAATCGGCTATCCACTGCATGGAGAGAGATTTAGCGTTATCCACCTTTCGAACAACTAGTAGCCACTGGATAATACTTTCCGTTTTATTGTTGAAACGAGTCTTCATGAAAAAAAATAACTCTCTTCTTCTTTTATATTCTTTCTTAGAATAAAGTATCAAATATTTCCGGCGTCAAAATAAGCTGAAACGTTTTCAAGACATATTCCAGTATTATTTTGGGATTGGAATAGCAATCAATCCGGCACACAGATTTTTGTTAATCTTTCAACGGCTACATTCCAGGTTAAGTTCAATCGAACGCACCCTCGATTCACTAGTTGGTCCTTGTTGGGGGAACAGCTTTTTCGAGATCGCATCTTACTTGACTAAGTATTTATACTTTGGTTACTTCCATGCACTATCTATGCTCCCAGAAGATTAAAAAAAAACAATCAGCAAAAGAATAAACAAAGTTTAACTTGAAGCCATCAATCAAGAACTCTTGCTCCTTTTTATCCTGTATTAGAGAGTTAGAAAGAAAAAAACGACGTTTTATGCAACAATGAAATTGTTTGTTACGCTTTAAAATTTGAAGTACGTGTTCAGTACAGTAAATTTGGTATTCCGATTAATGATCGTTACACGTTACATATATATTATGTTGTTTCAGTGAAAACTATTAATATTCAGTTGCTCTGAGTTATCTAGGTGTTTGATTGCTTAACAAAAAAAAATAGATCAGGTCTTTACAGATCCTACGTTCTCGGCATATTCGTTTGCGGTCCAGTGCAGTCCCTCGTGGTTTATGTTTGTATTTTATGTATTTTTGGACCGTAGATCTTTTATAGATCCGATATGCTGTAATTTTTGCATGGTTTTGTCCATGTCCTTAGGTTGGTTTTGGCCATTTTTTTTATTTTGTCTGCGAGACATCAACTTGACACTTAGACTCTTGCCCCCCAGAAAGCACGTGGTATGGCGTGATTCTGTGGGTGTTGAGAGTTCTCGGTCAGGGCTTAAAATCATAGTGCGCGGTTATTTTGCATCAGAGTTTTTCTCTGTTACGCCATACTGACGAGCCCCAAAAAGGGCGAAACAGCTGTCTATGGCTACAAACCCGCTATGTTTTGAGTTCTTTCGGTGCCTTGTTGATGTCTTGCAGAGTTAAATTTCACGTAGTACGATCAGCATTGCAGTATTCTGCTTGCAGAATTATATGTCTACATTTTTATTTTTGCTGATCAGGTCTTTACAGATCCTACGTTCTCGGCATATTCGTTTGCGGTCCAGTGCAGTCCCTCGTGGTTTATGTTTGCAGATGTTACCTCGCAACAAACTCCGATCCACTGGTAACCGGCCGATTTAAAAATTAAAAGGCATGGTTTCCTTTTCATTCGCTAACAACTACCAAAGTCAGACTTCTTTGTTTTGAAGGTGACCTGTGGTGGTCCCTTTTAATTAAAAGTTGAATGGCCCTCGATTGAAATTAATACCCTAACTACGATATTTACGATATTTATTTATAAAGCAAAAAACAGAATATTTATATAAAAAAAACATTGAAAAAAACATTTACATAAGTATTTTCAAAACTGAATTATTTTAGCAAGAGAATTTGTTCTCTGACAAACTGAAATATTATGCCACTGTCGCCCGCAAGCAGTAAATGAGAATCTCAACTGATGTCCCTATCGTCTTTGCCAATGAACATAAAATGTTGGCTTTAAGTAACTTACAGTTGTCCATGAGCCTGTCTTTTTAAAATCTAGTTTTAATTAAGCTTATTGTAGTGACACCTGTTCTTAGTTTTTCCATATGTTGAATTATTAGAATTGTGTGTCTGACAGCCAGTACAGTACATCATTATATTATATCTTGCACGTTCGTTTGCAGTATTTTTTGCAGCCAGTTAAACAAGCCTTCGCCTAATACGATATATGAGTATAAGTAAAAGTTACTCATACTTATCAGGTCATTACAGACACCTGATTACTGTAACTTGTAGATCACAGTATTTCTAGAAAAGCCTCGTTTTTAATGCTTTGTTTTGTTTGATTTGATTGTAGGGCCAATGGACTACCTCAGAATTTATAAGTTAGCACAATCGGGGGAAATTGCTTGGAGTTTGACTCTTGCTGTCGTTGGGATCATGGTCATTACAGTCAACATCATAACATTGTTCACCTTCAGAAAGTCCATGCATTTTCGATCTCGAAAACACATAATGATCATTAACCTGGCGGTAGTTGATATAATGTATGGAACTGCTGGGATCCCTTTAACAGTCGTATTTCTTCTAAGTCCAACGTCAGTTTCATTTTATTTTTACCAAGGCTTCCTTAGTTTTACCAAGATGGCGTCTCTTTTTACCTTTGGGGCAATTGCTGTGGAAAGAATGCACGCTATCGTTTGGCCCATACGTCATCAAGTTGTCCCAAACCGAGTCTATAAAGCAGCTCTGGTACTTATTTGGGTTTTAGCAGCATTTGTGACTACCTTTTCGCTGCTTCAATGGAGTGGCTACATATCCTTTATTTTCTCAGAAACGGGGCCAGTAATCATCGTCTTTGTAATGATCGCTGTTCTCGTATGTTACATTAGCATCTGGATATGTGTTCAGCGTAGAAAACGCCGGCACCCCAATTTTGGCGCACAGGTTAAAAACGATAAAACTTTGGCCCTTACGCTTTTGATGGTTGCAGGAACGTTTGCGGCAACATGGTGCTTTCCGATTATTTATCTGTTTATTTCTAGAACATGTAAAACGCGCTACCAGCCGTCCGTTGCACTACTGGGTTGCATCCATCTGATATTTGCTGCTCAGTCAATACTTAATCCTATTATTTACTGTTTTCGATTGCCATTGTTCAAAGAACGCCTAAAGGAGAACATAACTTGCTGGAGGGCCAACATAAGAAAACGGAGAGTAACGTCCTTTATTCTTCGAAAGGAAATAACAAAGGACCCAATTGTCTCTGCAAAATCAAACACAGAGGAAAAATAGCTGATGTCCTTTTTTTGCCACCAGATTTATCGATGATATAAATAGCGTGAACCGATAGCAATTAACTAATGTTATTATTCATTCAAAATATTTCACCGATTCTGATTGGCTAAAAGCACACGCATAATTCACCATAACCAGCTACTGATGACCTAATTTGGAAGAATTTTGCGACTAATCAACCGATGACGTCAAAAATGCAGCTTTCTTGCAAGTTTTAAAATGCACCTTTAACCGAGAAGACCTGGGGACGAGGTTGAGTTGTTTTGGTTGTTGAAACAAAAACGGCGGACATTTCACTCGTTTCATAGCTAAAGCATGGTAAGAACAGCAAGAAGACAACTGGAAGGGCGCCGTCTGTTATTTGGAGAATATTTCCGGAGCTGAACAACCCTAAACGTGCACTATGAGTCTATCGAAGATGAACTTAGCATCGATGGAGGTAAGCATGTTTTAGCTATGTTTTGAAACAAGGCATTATTTTGAATGAATAATAAAACAATTAAACAATTATGGAGATCGAGAAGGGTGCTACGGCCTCGACGGAAAACACCCTCCTCGATCTCCATAATTCTTCATAAGATACTCAGCCTCAATCATTAATTGTTAATTAACTGAATAGTGCTGAATTTTCTTTTCTTTCTGACTGCAGACTAATAATTTAGGTACTATATATCTGGGCATAGAGGTCACATTGTACGTCAAAATTCCTGTTTAGTGAATTTTATAATCTCCGACGTGATATGGCAGCTGCCAAAATCGGAGCAGGAATGGTAATGAAACAAGAAAGTAGGCTTGGATGTTTTGGTTTAGCATGCTATAGTCCAATACGATTTTATCCAGTGTCGTGCTGATCTCATAGCCCTAATATTTCCTCTTAAGCCAAGATGGCCAAAGAGCCAGGTATCTAGATTTAGTTAAATTACTATCAAATCGAAATGGGCGTAAATCCCTCGGCTAATCCCTCATAACTAGACAGGCACTGATCAAATTGGAAGACGTATCAGTGACTAGTTTTAAGCGTTAACTTAGGCGACTACTTCTGGACGTCTCCTTTAGTTAGTTAATTATTTTCTTGTTTTTAGCTTTCTGTGTGTAACTGTGTTTTTTCTATTATCATTCTAACATTGACTCTGAAAAGCCCTGTGGGGACGAGCCAATAAAATGTATTTGTACAGTATTAATAATGTATGATGTAAAATCACCTGGCTAATTTACAATTATTCCACTCGCGCTTGCTGGATATGAGATGGTAAATAGCCATTAGTAACCATCTCATATCCAGCAAGCGTGAGTGGAATTATTGTTAATTGAAAGCGCCTGCAAAATATCGATGAAACTTTCTGGCTCTATTTTTTTAAAATAAATGGGAAAAACAAGGGATTTCCTCTTTTCACAATCACAAGCCGGGCCCATCAAGACTGTCATATTTGTGTCAACGCGAACAGGGTGAATGAATGAAAAAAAAACTTTCAAGCCATGAACACTTTTAAATACCATCACGATCGGTCTTGGATTTCTCGCTGCCGTGACTCTGCTCGACAGCTAAGAAGTTGCGGATAACGTGAACGAAAAATCTTTCAACTGAAGCCCTCGAGATAACTGTGAATTTGGATTTTTACAGTGTCTTTAGATCAGTTATAACCAAAAATTCACTTGGTCGTCGTACAGAAAACTTATGAAAAGCTTGTTTATGAAGTTCTTCGTGTCTTCTGGTGAAATTGCATTTTTTAGAGTTGTGATAATTAAAACAATTTTCTTCGGCGCCATCTCTTCCTTTGGGAAGAAAACTTTTTAGTTTGCTTCTAGTCTTGAACTGACGCGCTATCTGGCCATAATTATTCGAAAAGCATAGTATATATATGGGCTAATATACTATGATGGCTAAGCCAATCAAAACTCTAGGATTGCAATAACCAATGATACGATTCAACCTGATACGATTCAACCTCGTTTTCAGCCATCGGGGTGGTCAGCCACTGCCATTGTTTCGGCTATCCAAAAACGAAGCAGCCGAAGTAATCACTAAAACTGAAAGGAACAAATATTTCTCGATGGATGTTATTTATTTATGGGGAGTAACTGCTAGGAAAAAAACGTCTGTACAGACCGTAAAATTCCGAAAATAAGCCCCTCCAAATATAAGCCCCTCAAACTCGTAACGCAATAAACCCTCCGTTAAATCGCCCCTCCAAATATAAGCGCCCCGAGGGCTTGTACTTAGAAATTGACCTCAAGTGTAAAGTAAAACAAAGCAAAAACAGTAATTTCCCTCCAACTATAAGGCTAGCCCAATCGATTTTGAAACGCAAATTTCCCTCCGTAGATAAGCCCCTCCAAAAATAAGCCCCTCAAAAAGGGCCTTTGAAAAATATAAGCCCCGGGGCTTATTTTCGGAATCGAGTCGAGAAAAAGGCAAATGTTTTCAAGAAAAACTACGGGAAGGTGCATGAGATTGCAAAGAACTAATAGAAATATCTTAAATGAACAGTAAAGCCATTGTTAAATTCGGCTTTCTTACGATATGGAGAATTTTCCAATCTCGGACAACAACCTCCAGCACCTGCCACTGCACCATTCTTCAATTCATACTCAGCCTCGTCACTGATTAATCGTTAATTAACCCCGGAGCTTAGCTACTCAATATACTCATGACAATTAAAATCTTACCCGGCAATGAGATAAATGAAATCCACTATATAATAAACTCAGCAACAGGAGCGAAATACATTGTGTAATAATAATTGGGCTTAAACAACAGAAGGATTATATGTATAAACAGCTGAACTGAATTAACATATATTCTCCAGGATTTTTATTTGGAGCTGTTAGGCAACAAGAAAAGAAGTTTTCTTGGACGCTCTGTTATCCTTCAAGTTTAAGGTAAGAAAGACATGTCTGTGCTAAGATCCGCAAAACTTTTTACAGTATTGAAGAGATGGCAGAAGTTGTTGTTTGAAGGTCTTTGAATGTAACATTTATGCTTTTTATTTATGCTATTTATTTTTGGAGAATATTGCGCACTAGATAGGTATACCGTTTGTAACCTCTGTAAGGTGTACATTTTGGAGTTTGAACTGAATGCACACCTTTTTCAAGTCATTTTGGCCTGTCTTCGAAAGGTACTCTGAAATAAATGTCTCTATAGTCAGTTATATTGAAGGTTTTGCATGTCAGAAAACACTGATCCAAAACAAAGAGCACTTACGACAGTACTATCACGAAATACCGTCAGTTGTCAGTGAATAATGGCCTGCAGGGTCACGGCAGTTAAAATTTCGTAGGGAACTTTGCTCAAATTTCGTCAACTTGTAGTTTAGTGACTTAATAATGACTAAGAGCACAGTTTGTCTCTGTTTGTTTGTTTGTTTTGTTTTGTTGTTAACTGACAAAGAGATGTGAAGTAGAGGTGACATTTTAAACACTATCAGTGTTTGTCAATTCAGTTTTCGAAATCTAGCGGTGTTACGAGAGGAATTAAAAGGCTAGCCCAGCTGCTGTTAATCATTATCATCCTTTGATATGAGCGTATTATCCGTTTTACTGAATAAACCAAAAAATTAATTGCTCAGCAAAAGCTCTTAAGAGACACTTCAAGACAAAGCAACCAACTTTTCGCTAGTTAAAAGACTGACGTAAAAAGGGAATAGGTGACGACATTGCCCAAATAGTCAATTTTATTTATATTTGGTAATTATGAGCTCCAAACTTCAATTTGGTAAAACAAATCTTTTATTGACATTATCACATCACATCACATCACGCTCAAAAATGCAAATCGTGATAAATACATATATAATCCAAAAAAAACATCGTTTTGTACTGTTTTCGTTAGTGTTGGATCCTCCAATCAGGCCTTAGCCTACGCGGCCGGCGTTGAAAGGGGAAGGGGGGATTTGGGCGCGATCTCCCGCCCTAATTCCCCTCCCCTTCCCTTTCTGTCCACGAATTCGTCTCCGTTGTTGAATTACAACTGACAATCGTTTTGGAGAATATTTTGATATCTTTTGAATAATCAATCTGAACATGTGTGAAACCATTCGGTAAGTTGAGTGAATGGCCTAGCCAGCCCTTTAAAAGAATTGGGGTAGGTTAATTACTTTTAAAGAAGCTGTGGTGATGCGTCAATGGGCTAATGTACTACAAAATTGTGCCTTACCGAATGACTTAATGAAGCTTCTAAAACACTGTAAATGGTAAAAAAGCTAACGTTTCTAGCTATGTTAGAGCAAAGGGAAGGGCGCGAAATTGGCACCTCGCTTTTTAAGCCGGAGAAAATTAATTGGTTCAACTCTGTCAATGAAACCAAATTTCGGGCTTTGAGGAAACCTGGGAAAAACGCATATTCTCTCTCAGGAATTGTAATTTTGAGGTACCATCGGTTGAGACCCCCAGTGAAGGAAATCAATATCATCACTCAATAAACTCTTCCTGATATAGTATATTTTAAAACAATATTAAGTCAAATTTGTGTGGGATAAAATCTGTTTTTTAACTCAGGGGCGACAAAAGCAATTTTTGTTTAATTTTCCGGTCCCTCAAGGTTGAAAACGTGGTTAATTATTCCCACTCTCCCCAGCCCTGGCCTTCGCACTTGTTTCGACGTTTGGAGAATCATGCATGCGCATTATTCAGTATTTACCCAATAATTTTGGCTCGAAAAGCAAGTACAAGTCTGAAGAAGTGAGCATTTAAGGGGGGAATTAAAATGTGTTTTGTCTTCACCACACTTTACTGAATAATACTTTCGTAGCTCCATCCATTTAAAATTTCTAAGGATAAAAGAGTGAAAACACTATTTTATCACTACTTTCACAGCGCGAGATGATCAGAAAATGATGGGCATTCTAGCACAGTCTCCGCAGTCGGCACGGCATTCGCTCTCGTCAAAGACCTATAGCCACAGGCCTTCTGAATCGTAAACAAAATGTGAAGCAGTCCATTTGAATTGTATCCAACAAACCTCGGACTTCCTGCTGCTCACAGTAAAAATTCGCGAACGTTTTACATTTGCTTTGTTAGGAGAGATATTATTAGGAGGCTCCATGCTATATGTTTTACATTCTGCTGTGAGGGTTTTTCCGTGCATTTTTGGCAAAAGATAAGGTGAGATTAGATAGATATACATTTTTTTAACGCTGATATTCAATCTGCGACGCATTCCCTTTTCTTGCTTATTTATTTCATATCTTTACTAAGTCGTCTTTACAAGCGACTGGAAAACTATCACAGAGAGTTAACGACAGACTCAGACGGACAATCGTCTGAAATTTGACCGTTTGTCATACGCGCGGCCACCTCCATTAGCTAAAAATCAGAGCCGGATTTGCAAAAAGTACAACACTGAACTTTTGAGTGGAATATTGAAATTTTCCTTTAGTTCAAGTTAACAAAAAATGCTTTTATATTTAATTTGTTTAAAACCAGCTTCTTAAATATTTAATGTTTCTATCGAAGATAACAGTAGGTTGTATAAAAGTAGTAGAATGACGAACAACTGAAGATACTGTATGTTCATGATAGATCCTAGAGTAGGATAGTTCAAAGCAACGGCAATAGTAAAACATGTTGTAAGAGAGAAAATGGTCTAAGACGCGATATTATTTCACAATTAATTGCGCTATGGTCTGGTATTATTTGTATTAATAACGTATAAATCTTTCCTTCGAATCTTCGCCACTATTTGCATAATTTTTTTTCGACAATGTCTGTAAAAACAATTTCGGTGAGTGCCAGATGTTTATGTTATAGATGCAAATTATCACATCGTGTATGCTACAACAATATAGGTATCGAAAAAAATTTTATGATTGATTAAAAATTTTGATAAAGTGAGTCATGATTAGTTGTCTTGCAATATAAATATTATTTTGCTGCCTTTTTTGAGAAACAAAAAATGATTACCTCAACTATTCACCTACTTTCCTGCCGAGAGCAATGCAAACCCTAGAAATGGAGATAGGAGACACACGAACGACCGACGTCCTGTTGACGGCTCAGCAAGGCTTTTTGACGTGCATCCAGTCTCATACCATCGTCCAACCCGAAACAAAAAATAAGCAAACTGAACTAATCTATGGAGTGTCAGTATTTTATTCCTTTCTTTTCTTTTTCTCTGTCGATTAAAACGAGCTTCCAACCAGCTGGACATTGGTCGCCAGCACGGGTGACCAATTTAAATTACATACACTAAATAAACTACGAGGCCATGGTGAAAAAAAAAAACTAAAAACAAAAAGCGTCAATAGGGAAACAAAGTACCTTTTTTTGCCATAACAATTTAACAAAACTGTTCTTTATCAGCCATTGTATCCACACCCTCCTCCTCCCCTGAAAAAAATAACTAACAGGGGAAGGGGAGAGGAGGATTGGCTCCACTTTGGCTACTATTGTAAAGTTATAAAAAGTGCCCGATTTACGCTTCCCATAAAACCTAGCAGATGACACCTTTTGTAGCGTTAAAATGGACACTCTAATTAATGTTTCGAGTAGCATTTAGCATTAAATGGTAAAGGGTAAAAAATTTTTAAGTATTTTCACTGTTCTTTATCGATGTGTAAGACTAAATGTATCAAGAGAAACACACACAGACAAAAATAGTTTTTGCGGTGGCCAAATCAAAGAGCTCGGACTGTTTCTAATCAAAGTGTCAAATCCAGATTATATGCTTCTTTTAACCATTTACTGAAATTGGATTAAGTGCAAACTTCAGCACAACAGAGTCAAGTCAGTGATCCGCGGAATTTCGTACTCCCAAGCACCCCGTCTGTCATTTATATCTCAGATTTCGCTGAAGCACAGGATGCAAAGGCTATTTAGCAACCTTTGACCACAGCAAAGCCGTGAATTCAGGAATCCACTTTTCATCGGTTACCGATTTATTTCAAGTAGGCTGTTCTTTAAATTATATTGCCCCAATGTACTCTCTTATAAAATTATATCAATTCGCCGGTACTTGAAACTTAAGATAATCTCTCAAGATATCTATTTCATTCGCTTCAAGGCGCCATAATTCCTTACCGCATATCCGGGCCGCATATGAATTTGGTGATGAAAAGTTAAAAGGATTTTGTTTTGGTACGTCAGTGTGATTTCTATTTTTTTCTCAGTAGTCGTTTAGGCACTTCATCCTGGATGATATATATTTCGAATATCTTTATCTAGTGGATGTCAGCCTCTACCGACTTTTTCTACGAAATCAAATCAAACGTGCACCGAGGGGTTGGAAAAATGTAAGTGAGAGCTTTACAATATAATAGTATCGCAAAACAACACAGGTGTCCTAGGCGAATAAAGTGATTTAATCGACTGGAAGACTCGGGTGGATTACTTGATGTTATAGGAGAACTTAAATCTCTTTGAAAATAGATAATAGTGTGTTGGATATCTCCTAATAGCTAGACTGGGAAACTGAGAAAAAAACTTACTTTTTCAGGGATAATCATTTAATTGCCAGCTCAATAAAATGAATACTTTGCTTTGCCTTGATGTAATCATGGTTTGGGCGATAATTCAAAAATCGAAAACAAGTAACTCTTTGCAGTGTAAGAGGTAATTAATAGCAACACGAGACTAGTGAGCCGTGTGAGCACTTGGACTAAATGACAATTCATCATTTAGTACAAACCTACTATTAAGTATTTGTTGGCATAAAAGATATTGGCAATTGCATCTCAACAACGTATATACCGCTCCTTAAAAAATATTCTTTGTCCGCTATTTTCAGTGAAAAACAATTGAAAGACCCTTTTTGTCTGTCAGATTTTTAAGGACCTTTAATATCGGTAAAAGTTCTTAAGCAATAACCCCGGGCCCTGAAGGTATCGAATCGTGCAATAATGTACTCAGTGTTTGGTACAGGAATGTAACATGATGTAATACTAACCCCTGAATTTATTCGGAGCCGGGTTAATAAACTGTGCCTGAAAATGCTGAAACAATAAAGCATAGTTTCTAAGCATCTCCCTTTCGGTCTAACAATTCTTATGCAAAGCTAGCATTAACGTTTTCTTACCAGACTTATCAACGCGATCTATTGATATACCTGCAAAAAAGAGATAATTGAAAACGATTTTTAAATGGCTTGTTGACGGACTGTTTGCGGTAAAATGCGGTATAGTCTAGATCGTAAATATTGCGCTTACATTCTGGGTTAAATTAAGGAGATTAAATCCGTATCAAGGTAAATTTTAATCGCCGCTAAAGACTTATAAAATGACAGTTAAATTCGTACATACTACCGGTGCATTTATGTTTACGATCATTACAGTCGTTTTAGCCGGTCATGTATCAAAGTCAGCACATTTCATGATCATCTGTCTAAAAAGATAACTAAAAACAAAAATTTGATCAAGATTCTTATCAGAATTGTCTATTCACGCGTCTATAATATCGCTACCCATAGAGAGCGAACGTTTTATTACTCATTAAAGTAAGTTGTTTTTGATGCAGATGAGTATATGAAGACAGTCTTCATATACTCAAAAACTGAAAAGATATTCACTTTATAAGCAAGGGGGAGGTAAGGCCGACAGCAATTATACATTTATTAATTATGTTAAACGGCTCTGTGACGTCCGACAGAAGAAAGCACATTTGATTATTGAAACAAACAATGTGTCTTATTCAAATAGTACATTAAAGTAATAACAAACTAAGATTTTTTTTGCTGCACCTCTTCATCTTAATTACGTAGTAGATCCTTTTTTGTTCCTGGTTCTCCTCCCTGTTTTTTATTTTATTTTTCCCAAGAGGCCCCTGCATGAGTCGACTCTGGTGTTCCACTCTCCTTTAAAAACAAGCCATACATTGTCCAATTTCCAACTCGATCTGAAGCACACCGCGGAATACGTGTTAAATGACGAATTTGGGTGAATAAATTAGTAAATAAATACATTTTCTGGTATGGTAACCATCGGAACCATCTATTGGGCGGACCATTCAGGTAAATCATGTTGCTTTAATTGCTCTTCCTGGTTATCTCTAACATTGCACATTGACCGCGCTCCTTTTTTGATTTCGATAAAACATATTTGTGTATACTTTTAACAGTTGCTTCCGGTGTCAAGTCGGCGATGTATTGATCAAATAGATGAAATAAAATGTTTCTTACGAACTTCTTAAGGTGCGCAAGGAGCATTCACCAAAGTTTTTCCTTGCAGCTTTTCTTTAACCACTTGTCTAGATCTCATTCACAAAAAAATGTTATTACTAGTATGTCTTTGGAGCAAAAATTGTCCTAAAAATCTTTAACAACATTTGGGTCAACTAGATTTGGGTTCCATAATGAGCGGTTAAAAGTGTTGCGAATGGAGTATAAAAAAGTATTGTAAGCATTCACTGTATAAAACGTATTAATTAAGAGTATTGTAAGTCTTGCCGTTTTAGAACAAGTACATCCCAGTGCTTCTGGTGAAATTTGTGATTGCCTCAATGATTGTTTAGAATAGTAGTACTGTAAAAATTGCCTTGAAAATGCTTAAAAATTAAAAATGGTAACAACATCTGTTAATAAAATAGATTTGGTTTCGATAATGAGCGGTTGAAAGTGTGCGAATGGAATAATAATTATAATGTAGGCTTAGCTATAAAACTTAAAAACCTAGGATTTTTCGACAATTTTCCCTCATTACAACATATATACAGCAGTTACATTCAAATATTGAGTACATTTTACAAAAAGAGAAGAAGCTACGTAGCACAAGCATATATCATGGTTACTGACGCAACACGGCTTTTCTAATAACAGCTTGGCCGGGCAGAGTGAATACTAAATCAGGGTTAATATTTCCGACCGTTAGAATTCAGCAAGTTCTTCGCTATCTGCTTAACTCCGAGGTTGTGGTACGTTATCGATGCCAAGCCTTATCAATGATTTTTGCGGTATTTGTTAAGATGGACAAAACTTCAAAAATAGAGATCAGTCTGTTCATACTGAACTCGGCTACTCGCCGTACTCGGTAATTTTCTCATCAGTTCATTCTGTAGCTAGCATCTGCGCGGTTTATTGTCCGGTAAAGAACTTACATCAATCACCATCAAACCCTTGATTAATCTATTGTAAATCATAGAATTTTAATGTTTCTATCAACAGGTTTGAAAACGTGGACTAAAAAGCAAGATGGCGGAGAATTCCACGACCACTTTGAATACAACTCGTACTGAAAAAGCACAAACAGCGATCACGACCATACCTCTGTCTGAACTGATCACATGGTGTACAGCCTTCGCTTTGGTAGCAGTAGCTATCACCATCGGCAATGCACTGACTATCGCAGTTTTCACAAGGAAAAGGATCATACGCATGCGCGCTAACTACTTTCTAACAACGCTTGCTGTCGCAGACCTTCTAGTCGGTGCCTTTGCAGTCCCACTGTACATACATCAATTAGTATGGTACTGGAAAACAAACAGTAATGAAAAGGAGATTTACGTTGCTTTCATGGCTATTGATATATTCACTGGATTCGCTTCAATCTTCGCTCTTACATCGATTGCTTTGGAACGGTTATATGCAGTGATGTGGCCTTTGAAACATATGGTCACTTCAAAACGAGCTTATTACTTCCTTATAAGCGTTGTATGGTTTTTGTCAGCTCTAGTGGCTCTTCTATACTTCATGAACGATGGCTTTAAAGTATTCAAACTTAGAGTCTTCTTTTACTTCGTAATTTTCTTCATATCCTCGTCGTTGTTGATTATTTGCGTGGCCTACGTCCTCATATGGAAAAAAGTGACATTGCACAAGGATGATTTTCCACGGCGAGGCAGCAAATTTCGAGAAGAGATGGAACAAAGGAAGAGAAGAACTCAAGAGAAAAACCTTGTTACTACGCTTCTTATACTCAGTTTAGTTTTTGTTCTAACTTGGGTCCCATTTTATGTGCTTAACATTGTGGTTTTCTTTTATGCTAAGCGAGAACCGATAGACATTCCCTTTGAAACATTCTGCTTCACTAAACTGCTTCATTACAGTAACAGCCTGGCGAATCCCATTGTCTATTCTATTAGAATTCCGCGATTCGCGCGGTCGCTGCTAGGATTTTTTCGTAAAAGGAAAAGCGCATTGATGGTATCCTTGCGCCTTTCTACAAAACGATAACAGCATTGTTGTCAAACAAACGACAACGAGCAGGCCATTTAAAGTTGCTTAGTGGCGATAGAATTAAAGCCCCGCCCCCTCCCCCCGCCTCTACAGGTTTCAAAGCTAAGCCAAGATAGCCGGGAAAATAGCACTGGAGATAAGAGATCAAAATAAAACAAATGTTAAAAAGAAAGGGAAAAGGCCATAATAAAGCACCGCTACAATGTTGTAGTAACAGCCTCCCACAGTTTAGTAACCACTGAGTCAGAAACGTATACCTACAAGAATATATAATATTATATAAATTAATAGTAAAGTGAAACATAAATCTTCAGAAATGACTTGCCCAAGACAAAGACTGTTAAAATTTATATTATAATCGTTATTTTTTCTTCATCTCGATTTTAGTTGCGTGACCTTAAATATTTTGATCCCAAAAAGTAAAGAAAATTAGAGAACTTTATAGAATATGTAGCCCTAACGCATCGGACACGACGCGCAGCCACTTCAAGCTTCTTCCAGATATCTACTCCTCTATTTTCATATTACCAAATGGTAACAGATTTTTCAGTTATCCATAACAAGCACTAGCGAAATTGGTTGAGGTCAAGTTTATTGTCGTAATATGATGTGAATTCAAGATTCCATTAAAGCAAGGAAGAATAGAGTCTTAATGTAATAGAGCAACAGTTAGCGCGGTAAGAGCTGAAAATGCCGTTGTATCATGCAACTTCTTTTTCAGGGTTCTAACTCCTTCGTAGCCTGCGTGCAGACGATAACTAAACTCTGATAAGTACCGTCTGCGAAGCAGCGCAAAGATCCTTTTTCTGGACCCCCAACAGACTCAACGAATTACCGGAAGTGCGTTTCGAATTTCCCTTCAACCTGATTGGCTATTAAGACAAACAAAGCGAGGGCCTTTTTTAACTGGCCAATCGTGGCGCGTACTCAAATCTGGGTACACAGCTGGAAGTCCAGAACAAGGATTTCGACGCTGTTTCGCAGACGGAGTTAACCAGAGCTTAATTTCGTCTGCGCGCAGGCTAACTCCTTCGCCACCCTTCAGTATTAAAGGTGGATTCTGTTTTTAAGAAGCTCATTGATTACACCTT
Organism: Porites divaricata; assembly: GCA_038088405.1. Taxonomy (NCBI): domain Eukaryota; kingdom Metazoa; phylum Cnidaria; class Anthozoa; order Scleractinia; family Poritidae; genus Porites; species Porites divaricata. The sequence continues at coordinate 17,179,311 of JBBMOI010000006.1, read as the reverse complement.
TGTTACCACCCCTCCATCAGCTGTGACTCTTGATGAGTGAGCTGAGCTTGCCTGACTAATGTCACTAGCTCCGGCGCCATGATCCGATTCGCCATCGTCATCCTGATTAGAAATAAAGAAAGTGGCAGTGGAAAGAAGGAGAAAGAGACCAAAACGAGTGAAAAAACAAAAGCGAGTAGTCATTAACGAAAGAATAGACTAAAAAAATGTCAACCTCCAGCTGTAATTTTAAGTTCCCCTTTCGAATCCATAAAGAAGAAAGAAGGAGAAGAAAGGAAGAAGGCTGTGAACTCCGTCTATGACTCCTGCCAGTTATTTAAGTGCATGTACCTGGTTGGTGGTCCAGCCGGGGCTTCAAACCTTGTTCCCTGGGAACGAAGGCTGTCTATAATTAAACCCGGAAGTTTCACTCCGGCCAGTTTGGGATCTACTAATTTGAGTACACACTACATGTACGATAGCGAACGATAGATTTAAAAAGATTTTGTTTGAGCACCCAAAATATCTCAGGAGATCACAAAGTCTATAGCCCTGTGCATTTTACAAAAACGTCAAACGAGCAAATTCACCACCAAGCTTCGTTTCTACAATTCGCAAAGTTGAAAATTCCCACAATAGTTGTTTTGAAAAGAATACTCAAACACGAAGAACGCAAATGCAAAGAATTTTGTTTACAAACGAGGCTAGGTGATGAAATTTGCTCGTGACTGACGTAAACAATCAAAGGGCCACTTAACAGTCTGTATATTTCTGTTCTCACCTGCGATAAGTAGTAATCATTTTCATCCCAAATTCTTTCTTCCATTGAACTGAATAGCAAAACAATATAAAAAATCAATGTACAGATAAGCATGAAAGTACCTGCTGTATCAAATAAGATTCTAATTGGACATGCGTATTAACCAAGAGAAGATCAACTGAATAGGAATCCGAATCTATGCCACTTATCCTGAAGTCTGTCGCTCACACCCTATTAAAGTAGACAACAAAACCAAAGGGTGGAGAAAGCTGATTTCTGGTAAGCAAGGTCCAAAATTGAGCACAATGATCAACTGGATTCCTATCATGATACCAATTATTATTGGATTAGTCCAAGTACGTCGCATATCTTATAGTTTTACTCACTGGGTTCCTTTCTTGCTGAGCATGTACTCTTCACCATACAATGCCGGATCACTTCCATATGTGCTATCTGGGTGGGACTGTATTCTATAAAAACAGAGAGATTCCGTCAGCGCTCCATTCTAATATAGCAAACAAACTGCGTGTCAGAAAGCTGTGGTTCTTTGAAGCAACCGTCGGTTATACCGTAAACTTCCGCTCATTACCCCTGGGCTTATGCAACTTCGTGATGGGTTCTACGAGGGCGTTGGCTTATAAGCGGCAGTTTAAGGTATAGCAAACAAATTGAGAGTCAGAAAGCAGTGGTTCTTTAAGACATCTGTAGCAGTGGTTATATACTAGAGAGCTTAAGCAGCAACGACGACGACGGCTACGAAAACGTCACTTAAAAAGTGAATAGTCCAGTTTCGAATTAAAAATTACTGCTGAACACAAACATTAACTACACATTTATACAGGGTTAGCCTCGACATAAAGTAAAATATTCAGAAATTCCGGCAAGTAAGTGTTTGAAATTTGAATAGACACAAACGACAGAGTAATAAACAGTTCTCTTTCACGTTGGAATTTGTGAATATATTACTTCAGATGGAGGCTAACCCTGTAAAAAATGCGTCTTCACTTTTTTTATTCAGCGGTCATAGTGAACTCGAAACTGGACTATTCGCTCTGCTTTAAACTTTATTGAGCTTATTCCACCTCGTATAATTTGTCAGATGTTGGCAAACTTTTCTTGAGTTGAATTCTAAAGGATTGCCGTAAACATCACTGTAAATCTGTTTATTATGTCTGGTACACACAACAAACACATATCATAGCCGTTTGCTGTGTCTTGGACAAAATGAGTAGCTACTGAAAAGAAGAGGCTCTGGGGCTCGTTTCTCGAAAGTCCCGATAATTAACGGCCCGTAAAGCTGTTTTGGTTTACATGCAAGATAGAGGGGTCTCAGTAGCTTTGCATCTAACATGATAAAACTATCAGTTAAAGAAACAAAATGGAGTAGTTTGCTAGCCAGGATCCGCGCTCTTATTCTTTATATTTCGATTTGAATATTTGATTTCGGGCCCGAAAAGTTACCGGGACTTTCGAGAAACGGGCCTCTGGTTTAGAATCTTTTTAGGGCTAAAGCAAAAGTACGTGGCAGCAAGGAAACAATTCCACCTGAAAGCTAACAAAACTGAACATTCCGTTAACTAAGTTTTAACCTTCTGAAATCATGAAATTGAATTCTCTCAGACTTTCTTCTGTCAACTCTAACGTACCTGACAGGGGCCACGCCCTTTGCATCAGTCGTGTTCATGACGTCATCATAATATGACCGTGAGGGACTAAGTTGAAGTGAAAAGGATATTATTTGTTGATCTCAAGAGTTATCTCGTGTAAGACTGAAATTGCATTGTTTTTTCATCTAAAGAGTCATGCAAATGTGGGTTCATGTGGGATATCTAGTAAGTACTGTAGATTTACGAGTACGTGCCGTGAATTATATCATCAGCTACTGTCCTTGTGTCTCGCCTTTTTCTCCCGAGGTCTTTTGTCTAGGTGTAGACGCTCTAGTAAGGTAAGGTAATTGTCCGGCTGCAGCTTTTTTTATTTCAATCTCTAATGGTACATGTAAAAATTCCATTTTAACCCACGAGTACGTTCATTCCAAACGTAGAGAGTAAAATTTGTTTATCTTCTACCACAAACGCTAGTTAATTAAACTATCCAAAGTAAATTCGCCACCAATTTCTTTCATCGTATATTTTTGACCACGTGACTTGTCACGTGACCATGACTATATTCTACATGAGGGTATCCTAGCTACAGATTTTGCCAATCGATCACATTTTCCGGAACACTACTTTGACTTATGCCTTACATCCCTTGGGAATACTAAATAACGTCAGAGTTTCTGACGAATGATAAAGACAGGAAGAACATAATCCAACACTTACCGTTGGTTAATGTCACTAAATTTTCTTCGACCTTTTGGTGAATTGTACATATCACGCTTCTTAACTCTGCAAATGGCAATAAATGTATCAAATTAATGTAATACAGCCCCTACATTACAAAAGTGGAAATCTTCAAGGACGCGTCATATATTAAAGAGGAGTCAGTTAAATATTTTAAGGTCAGGCATGTGCGACCTACCTCTCGTAAGCGACATCCTATACAAAAACACCAAAGTTTTCCCGGTCAAAGCCTTACAATTGCAAACTCTCGTGAACGACCACCAATTGCATTGTAAACGACCGCGACCACGTTTCGGGGCTGCGGTTTAATAATTTTCCATTGTTTTTAACCTCTTGTAAGCGACCACTTGACGCATGGTCTGATCTCTATGTTCGCTGTGAGTACTATGCTACTTGGAACTATAACTTAGAAATTGCTTACAATGAAATGTCTTCCATAAGGTAGATGTGTTCGGACCTCTTCTCGGAAAAGACCTGTGGTTCGATTCTTGTCAACGATAACCTCCAGTAAGCGACCACTAAGGTCTGCATTTTGGATGTTGCTTAGGTGAGGGTCGACTTTAGCTCCTTGAATCACTGGTCCTGCTCTGATACTAGCCAGCGATGATGCTGCTTTATAGCAGCTTTGAGGGAAAACTCCTCCACAACGTTGTTAATAAATTCCAAAAAAAACTACCCAAAAAATAAGACAGCCCCGATAGCCGTACAACCAGACTGTGGTTAGCTTAGTGCTAGCTCGTGAAACGGGTTGATTGCTTTGAGACATTACCTGCACCTCGTCTTGATAGCAAAGCACAGGCCAAGCAACAGGAGAAGACCTATTACAGATCCAAGAATGATTAACGCAAGTTCAGCGTTTCCCAGTCCACTGTCTTTTATTGGTGGTACCGTGGAAGTTGGGAGAGGCGCTCTGATCTTCCATCTAGCGTAAAGAGTCTCCAACTGGTCAGCGTACTTCTCAATTGTTCTAAATTAAGAAGTGGAAAAGGTAGCCATCACCCCCTTTTACTTTACTCAACTACTAGTAATAACCGAAAGAGCGGAGAGCTGGCGACAACAATCGAAGATCAAAACGATTAATAGTCATCCCCCTAATAATCGCTCTCCCCCACCCCCCGCCTCCTTGGACGAAAATATTCAAAATAATCGCCTCCCTCGAATAATAGCCCCATTTGTGTACAAAACAAATAATAGCCTCAGGCTATCATTCGATTAAATACGGTAAGTTTCACGTGATAGATAGAGCTAATAAACTATTCAAAGAAAGAGGGCAAAGACTGCATTATATATGTTTCGGTAACCACAAAATATTTAAAAAAAATTGCTACAATGATACTTACCCCAATACTTCATCACTGGTCATTATCTTTTGAGTTTTCACATTAACGGCATGGAACAGAACCTCAGAATTCGTGGTTTGTTTACCGTTGCTGTCTTGTCCAAATACCTTGAAAATTGCTTCAATGTTTACCTCGGCCTCCGTAATGTTATTCAACACCCTAGAGAAGAAACATAAATCTATCACAAGAAAGGTAGTCTATGTAGTATAACTAAAAGGGGGAGGACGAACAGTTGATGATGACGATGACGATGACGGTGACAATGACGATGTCGATGACGATGATGATGATGATGATGATGACGATGACGATGACGATGACGATGACGATGACGATGATGATGATGATGATGATAAGGATGATAACGATAATGGAGGTTGTGATGATGTTCAGTAACAAGAAAAATATTAGTGCTAAAATAAGCAATTAACGTCATCAACAGTATATTGTATTCTGTAACCTGATGAACTCCTCCTTATTCTGTTCGATAAGAGACGGGTCAACTTCAGCCTTGAGAGTGACTCTTTGCTCATCGAGAAGGACGAATATCTGCAGAATAAACAAAGATGTAAAAAAAAAGTATATATCATGCAAGGTTGAGCAGCCAATCCCAGCGCGCATAAAACACCTCCTACTGTTTTGATGCTTTGCAACGTACACACTACCAGCATTGTGACGTGGTACTTGCAGTTAAATTACACGTTGCCAATCAAACCTGTCTGAGATGAAAAAAAAGACAAAAGCAATGTTGCAAGTAAAAATTAAGAAACTGTAGCACCATTTTACCTGAACGGTCGCCTCTTCCAAAGCCTCGTTTGTAGGAACTCGTCCAAAGTTATCGTGTGCACTCACTTGAATGCTAAACCGCTGGCCCTTCTTTCCCTTTAAGTTACTCGCTGTCGTAATAAACCCTGTGCTTTCATCCATTTTGAAAAATCCACCATCGTTACCAGATGAGATTCGATACTGTATGGAACTAAAGTTACCCGTATCTCTGTCCGTAGCCTACAAGAAACACGAAAAGTACCTTGTTTGTTGCTAAAGTTTCTAAGTTGAGCTCTTCTATTCGAAAAACAGATCATCTTTCTTAAAGTGTATTTACTAATGTCGTTCCATTCTGCTACGCTAGTTCAAGTTAAAATACAGAGAAATGTTCCTTCTTCTGTAATTTGCCAAGTTCATCAGTTCAAAGTTTTTAAAAATTAAAGAGAAAAATGCGAGAGGAGACACAAAAGTCAGTGATATTGTCATGGAATGCCAAAAGTTTCTTTTCAGCGTACAGCCATTTTTCTGACCCCGTGAAGTTGCTTAAAATGATAGTAACGTAATTGGTTATTTCATCTCCTCATGACTCACCCTGATTGTCATTATATATGTGCCCAGACCTGCGCCTTCAGCAATACCTAAAATATTGATGACACCATATTACTAGGGGTTCGTAAACTCAACCTGTTCAGTATATTTATTTATTCCAGGCTGCATAATAACCAGGCGAATTTTAGGGTGGATTAATTACAATATACACATATGGCCGTCGCATTTGCCCACTGGAATTTTTTATTGTTTTAAGGCTTGAAAACAGTAAAAACTTCCAGCAGGCAAATGCGACAACTATACGCGCATGTTGCAATGAATCCACCCTTATTCTAACAGTATTGCTAGTTTCAGCTGATGTCACGGTAGCCATGCTGGTGGACAAGATCAACAACGTCATGAAAGATATTAATCGTCGTGGATAATGTGAATAAAGGGTTTAGTTTAAGAACAACAACGTTTGCTTTAGCTGAGAACTTAAGGTAAGGGAAAACGGGCAACTAAAAACGTGCAACTTGTCTCGCAACATTGCTGCAAAACGAGTTGAATAACGATGTTGCGCGTTTTACCACCCCAGAACGAGGGTGGTAAAACGCGCAATATCGTTTTTCGACTCGTTTTGCAGCAATGTTGCAAAACAAGTTGCTCATTTTTGGTTGCCTTGTTTGGAAACAGTTTTTGTTTTGTCTAACAGCGTGGCCACCCTCTAACAACATTGCATGAAAATCAGCAATTAACACGCAATAGTAAGTTAGGTTCCTTAATATTCACTATCTTGAGTTCTTTTTCGTACCTCCAGTGAAAAGTGGTCTGATGAACTCTGGAGCGTTGTCGTTTAAATCTGTGATGGTCACTGTAACAAGTGTAGTGTCATAGAGATATCCATTGCCTTAAAACAAAAAGATCGAGCAAGTATCGCATTAAGCTAAAGCCCTAAAATATAACGTGTTAAGTTGTTGTTGTTTGCTTTTGGTATAATTGAACATATGACTAAAGACAAACCAGGGTTTTGTCTCTAACGTATTAGTTATAATACCACATACTGTCAATATTCCTGATACGTGGCCGACTCGTCCGATTGAACGCTTTGGTTTGATAGTTGTAAGCTCCAACAACAAGAGAATAAACGCCGATCCTTTCACGATCCACGGTCTTGTTTACATAAACTGCCCCAGAGCTATCTGTTCGAAAGTCCCCTGAAAGAATATAATCAAAAGTTGGTTTGTTTTTGTTATTTTTTTTTGCCTGGGGAACCCAGGCTTCATAAGCCTTCTGGGTTCTTCCGAGCTCCCTTGCCAACTTACAATTCTTATATGTATCCTTGTATCGTAATTTATTTTGGCTAAATAAACTGAACGGACACTCATATATGTAAAGGCTTGATGTGATAAAGAAGAAATTTAAATGATATTATACATTCAATTTGAGATCAAAATTTGATCCCAGCACAGGCATCCCACCTAGAAAGTCATGGAATCCAGCGGCAGGAGGCCTACTGGATTTTATTGCTTTCCTGGTGGGATGCCTTTTCTGGAACGTGGACGACACGTGAAAACCGAGAGTGTAGCGAGCGGAAAAACACCGCGAAGGGAAGTCTTGCTCCAGTTCTGCAAGCGATTATCTAATGACAAAGTGTTCTCTACACCCAACAGAGATCTTAAGCAAACAGGTCTTTACCTTGATCATCTCCACTTATTATCCTGAATGTTATCTGAGCATTTGATCCTGTGTCTGCATCTGTGGCTCTAACTTGAACCACTGACTGACCAACAGCAGCATTCTCAGATATGGTGGCACTGGCAAAAAATTGGAAAAATCATTATTTAAGAATAAAACAAAAAGTCGAAGAGTTGCCTATATACACTATGGGCTGATAAACGAAAGGTGATGGTATTGTAACTAAAAAGAGAAGAGAGGGAAATTACAGACACTCATGAAAAAATGAAAAAAATGAAAAAGAAAAAATGGACCACACAGGCGTGAGGCAAAAGGGAAAAAAGGGACTGAGCGATGCTAATCAAACATTGTTGAAAGGTTCATATTTAGAAGTAAGTGGTGATGGTACGAAAGGGCAGGGCCTAGAACAAATTAATGATAATTACCAATGACCAGTTGCAAGGTAACACTGATTAAACTGACGAGAAAGTTCTATTAACCCCTTGGTTTGGGATTGGGTCATTTCGAATCAATATGGAACGATAAAGATAATGCGCAATTTCTGAACCGACTTAGTGTTCAATTTAGTTGACCAAGCTGGCAAGTAACGAATTGAGGGAGGATAAATCTTTACGCAGATACCCTATTTAGGAAATTCTGACCAATCCGGCCAGAGTTACACCCAAAAAGCTAGTAACATTTTGGGGGAAAATCCACTGCCAATTTCGCAATTCAATCACTACTCTTTCCAGATAAAATGTCCTCCTTTCCTGGAAAGAAGGCGACAAAACTAGAAATAGAAAAAAAAAGGAAAAGGAAAGAAAGTGAGGGAAAATGACGGATAGAAATAGATTCGCAAAAAACCCTTAATCTTGGCTTGTGAGCATGCACCCTAAGAGCAGAGCCTCTAAAAGAATGCTCTGTTGAGTGCTGACAGGGGATGAGGATGCGCCAAAAAAAAATGGACCTCAATTACAGCAAAATATTCAAAAATATTGAAAATCTCTTTTTTAAACTGGTAGAGATTGGTAATAAATGCATTTTTTTTTTTTTTCGCTACTAAAATTCCGTAGTCCAAAGATAAAGGAAATTCATAATGCATTCTTGAGGGGGACAAATGATTACACCATACCTGTATGAACTTTCATCAAATATCGGTCCATTGTCATTTTCATCCACAATAGTGACATAAACAGGGACAACAGATGTGAGAGGCTGTGGTGATCCCAAGTCCTTTGCTTCCACGTTAACAATAAGGTTTCTGTACTCGTCTTCATCTATATTGTTTTGTAGAATCATCTTTCCTGAATCTTGATTTATACTGAAAACATTTATGTTCACATCGTCATAGAGAATCCTGTAGAGCACTCGGCCATTAGTTCCCTATGTTGAAAAATAAAGAAAAGAACAGAAACTCTACTAAACCTTATCTTTACTAAATCTCGACTGATCATTATACTGCGGTACACATGAAACGAGAACTATAAAAGTAACGCCCAATAAAGTCATTTGATGACGAACATAGAGAAAGTCTCTCTCAGGAATATTCGAGCAAGCTCGACTTGATGGGACTTCAGTCTCTCTAATATTCTGCAACAACAATAAAATCAAGATGTTCGACCTGTAATCCAGCATGCTTACACAATTCCATCCGCCTCCGTTATACTTCCGATACGCTTAACAAGCCGCAAGGCCACAGTGAAACAGGCCAAGATGAACCGAGGCTCACGCGTTAACCACAAACTGTATTTGAACTTGTCTCTAGTTCTAGGAAGGGTAAGTACTCACCAGGTCCTTATCATCAGCTGACACGGTCACGATATCTTTCCCTGCCTTGTCTCCCTCAGAAATGGTTACATTGTAGCTTGGAGAACTAAACTGAGGAGCTTCATCGTTGGCATCCAGGACATAAACACGCACTGTGGTGTTGCTACCAAGCAAGAGACTGGAAGCTTCATTTGAGGCAGTCAAAACGAGATCATATCGTGCAACACTTTCACGATCCTACACAAAGTACAGAAAATACACGCAAATTTACAACCCAATAAATCACATGGAAATAAATTATTCTTCTTCAGTTACCAGGCTGATTGATCAAATATACTTGTCTAATTCGAGTTCATCTCCTGCGCTTTAACCAAGTTTAATTTGGCTTGGAGGGGGCCGGGCATAACAAGTAAAAAGTAGAAGAAAGCGGATTTAAAAAAAGGGCAACAACCTGGGGAAAGACGAGGAAGTGGAAGCTCTTCTCCTTTCTCTTTTCCCGCCTTTTTTCGGCAGTGCGCTTTTTCTCAGCTCGCCGGCTGTTTTCGTTCGTCTGTACTGACCAAGAGCCTTGCACAGGCTACCCAGGAATGTTCCTATGCAGCAATCATAAGTCAAAGCAGCAGTGTCCTGTCTTCTTCTAGTGCGATACAACTTTGCATAGCTGCGCTTTCTTTTCAAAGTCTAAGAGTCACTTATTATGCTGTACGTTATAATCTCAAAAATGAAAACACATCTCTTTTAAGTGTTAATAAAAAGTGTTTAAAAATTGTCCAGGTTAACTTACCAACGGTTTCTTGGTAAAAATTACACCTGTTGTTTCATCAACAGTGAAAGAGTTTTTAGGGTCTCCACCTATTGCATGCAAAACAGGGGAAGAGAATAAAATTTTCTTGAACCTCTTGTAGAGATTAGTATTTCAGATACTATTGAGAGACAAAAAGTTTATGAAAAACAAATTAACTGGGCGTAATGCGACACTCAATTACTGACTCACATGACTGTCACTTTTAACCAACGTCTATTGGTTTCACTCCACCTTACCAGTAATGTAATACATGATCTCAGCGTTGCTTCCAATATCTTTGTCCATAGCATAAACTTTCCCTAATGGTGTAGTTTCACTTGCATTTTCGTTTACCTCAAATGGCCCAAAAGTCTAAAAATCGAGAGGAAACAATGTTATTTAAATGCAATTTAATAAGATACAGTGATACTCAAAGAGTCCAGACCTGCAACATTAATAGGGAACAGTTTTCCGAGAAAGCTACTTACAGTGGTAAAAAGCGGTGTATTGTCATTCATATCAAGTATCCTAACATCCACTGTCCCAAAGTCCATAAAAGGAACCACTCCTTGATCTCGAGCCATCACAATCAGCTATAAAAAAAAATGATTGCTTTCAAAGGAGGGTTGACCATACAAACATGGAACTCATTATATTAATAATATTTAATGCCCTTTTTACAAAGTACAAGCATTGTTTCTCATTGAATAGTCGTCCAATGACGGCACCCTGAGGGTGTTTTTCTCAAATTGCATCATGAAAGTGTTTTGAGGCCCAAATTTTGACCCCGGTTTCCTCACCACAGTAAGGCTAATAGAATGAAGTACTAGTTTCTAAAAACAGTCCCAAGGTGCAATTTGGCGTTTATCTTTCCAAAAAGAGACGTCAGTAATATTGAGTGCAAGAAAAGAAAAAAAAAAAGCGATAACACGAGGAAATTAATAGTCATCACTGACAATAAATAGAGGATCATTCGACCTCTTGTACCGTTGGTGAAATAGTATAATATATTGAGAGCTCTGTGATGTGTATGCGAAAAGTTTCAGAACTTTCTCAGGGCCATAGCTAACTCTGAGCAAGACGAGGGTCTTGCCTCGTCTTGATTTATGCATTTCCCCTGTATATAAAGGCCCGCAACTAGCCCCCACTAACGTTTTTTCGTGGTTTTTAATGCTTGCAACACTTGGCGTGTGTTCCGACAGTTGATCTACAGTTAATCATCATTACCGTATATATGTCCTTTGTTTCTCTGTCCAGTGCGCCAGCGGTGGTTATGACACCAGAGGTAGCGTTTATGACGAACTTGTCTTCATCACCATGCATGATAGTGTACGTCACTTCCCCGTTCGACAGGATGTCATTATCAGTAGCATTGACATCAAAGACAAAATACCCATCATTTACATTCTTTAACATGTCAAGAGCAAAAGAATATGCCAGAATAAACCTTTAAAATAATTTTCTACATCATAATGAGAACAACCAATGCCCTTACTAACCACGTCAAATATTACATATCATATTAATTGCCCACATGTATATAACAGTAGAGTTCAAAGCACTACTGATCAGTACTGGGCCAACGATTTTCCAACGATTTCCAAAAGGTTGCTTTGACGTTTCCCTTTTAAAAAAGGTGGCGCAATCCGCCTGATGAGATTCTCACTCAAGTTCTTTAAGTTCGTTTCTTTGCTTTTACTTTTTTCATTTCTAATCAAAGATGTCAATGACTGCTGCAAGCAAGTCTTAAACCACTATTTATCGATCCATTTAGTTATCTATTTCATTTATATTAAGTCCTTAAGATGGTTATGATGTTGGAAAATTTTCCGAATAATCCTATACAAATGTTTTACAAACAAACAATGTTGCAACTAATTCTGCCGTAAAAGTTCCACTTTGTTACAAATTACTGTAAATAATCCTACTTTTAACGCCAAGCAATTCCAATCTTTTTCTAGACTGCGAAATTGTTTGTTTTTTATAGTCGGATAGTTGCTTCCTTTGTACCTCAAAAACTGAAGCCACACTTTTCTGAGGTTGGATGACAGGAGCATTGTCGTTCACGTCAGTCAAGACAAACTCCACCTCTGATTGGTCACTTCGCTTAGGTTGCCCACCATCGTCAGCGCGCAGAATCATCCTCAAGGTTTTGTTGGACTCACGGTCCAGCGACATTGCCACAGTTATCTCACCGGTATTCTCATTGAGTAAGAAGAGCCCTTGAGAGAAATAGATTGAGTATGTTAAATAACTGCACGGCTTATGCAATTTATGCGAAACTACTGTTTATCACGTACAGCTTTAGTAATTAACTGAAGTCTTATATCGTGTAGAGAGATATTGTTGCAATGAGGTAATGGGCATCTGATTAACTTTAAACGGGACGTTACTTTTAGAACACAATCTACATAACTGAAGATCCGAACATCCGAAAACCCGAGTGATTTCTTACTCAATGCGATGGGTTTCAACAACATAAACTTTAGGTTATACATTACCAGCCTCGTTTCCAGTTACTATATGGTACCGTACGTCACCATTTTTGCCGCTGTCGTAATCATTCGCTTGAACAACTTGGACGGTGGTCCCAACTGCTACATTTTCTGATACTTTTCGGACGTATAAATCATGCGAGAACACAGGCGAATTGTCGTTTACATCAAGGATTTCGACAGAAACCTAAACAAGGTGAAATAAACGTTGTGATTCATTTTATCCTTGGTTCAAAATCCATTTTCCTTTATATGTGCCAATCAGCTGATCACTGGTAACATATAATAATAAGTTCGATTGAGCTAACAAAGGAAAATTTGTCCCACTGATAAAATTGACCCTACTTTTCTGCAATAACTCTTTTTTGTTTATTTCAATCAAAAAAAAGGTGGTTACCTCTACTTTAGATGAGAGCCTGTGGGCACCATTATCAGTTGCTGTAACGGTGACCAGATAATGGTCCCTTGTTTCTCGATCCAACTCGCGCAGGAGCTTTATGTGACCCGTGTCGAGAGCTATTGAAAACGTCCCATGGTCATCTTTTAAAGAATAGGATATCTAAAAAGAACAGGTAATGAAAGAGCACTTTAAAACTAAAAAATAAATGTCAGTAAAGCCAATAAAATTAATTAGTAAGTTGCTTGGTTAAGAAAGTGCTGAGGGCTGATACGTTTTATATGCATAGCACGATAGCCTGCCAAAAGGACAGAGGGCACGTTTTTTGAATGTCCCGTTAGCTTCGCGGGCCCGTATAGCTGTATTTTATTCGAAAATGCTAAAGATTTATAGTGATGGTTCGTCGTCCAAAAAACAGCTCAATTAGTCACATTTAAGAACTATTTTATTTTCTCCAAAGCCTTCAAAACTTGGATATTCAAGCGGCTAGTCTTCCGAGACCAAAAAGTTACTGTCCGGACGTTGGAGCATTCTGTCTTTGCGTGGTCCAGGTTCGGCAATACCTTTAGCTCCAATCTTCACGGGATACTGCAATGCAATCCACTGAAAAACGAAAAATCCTGACCAAATTTTTAACAATTGGGCCATGATTTCCGACACGATATATTCACACTATGCATGAAAAGAGAGGGTATATCTCCATATCAGTAATAAACTTGTGGGTTGCGTTTACAAAAGCATATTATATGGCATATCAGAAATGTACCTTAGCATTTTCTCCCGAATCCGCATCAGTGGCGGTTATTTGATCAAAGAATACACCAACTGTCTCGTTCTCCAAAACACCCAAGCTGTAAGAATTTTTTGCAAATTTAGGCTGATTGTCATTAAAATCTGTCACGGAAATATTGAGCACGGAGTAGGTGATGAACGGTGGAGCTCCACCATCAGACGCGGAAATATTTAAAATGTAAAATTTGTTTACAAGCGTTTCATAATCAAGGCGGCTGGAAGGGCGAACGATGCCTGAGGATTCTGAAAAAATAAAACGAAAAAGAATGAGTAAAAAGCATCAATTTTTCCTCAGAAAAAGCTACAATGTAGAACAAGAAAAGGAGAGAACAATCCGTACAAAGAACACATCAAAATGCTATAAATTCTCAACTTAACTAAAACGAGTAGAATGTAGTGACAGTTCATCATTGTCTTGAACTGTGGTATTTTCAGGACTCTAACTGTTGTCATATAGGTTCAAATACTGGTAGAGTTCAAGACCAACAGTTTTTTTGTTGTTGTTGTTTTTCGGATTCCGATGAAAAGATATCTACTTGTTTATTATTCTACTACAACCTTTCAACTAAATACTAAACACCCAACCTTCGATAATGAATTTATCATCTGCACCGCCAATGATGTGATATATTACGTCAGCATTACTGCCTTCGTCCGCGTCAGTCGCAGTGACTCGTATAACCTGAAAGAGAACAAAAAAAAAAACCTCCAATTTTCCTTCAAAAGAAAGAAAACTGAAATATAGTGTACGCGTTTTTAAAGGAGGAGGCTATCTACCGTGCGAGGCTTTAAATTATCGGAAGGTTTTTCTTTATTTTAAGATTTCTTACCTGGTATCCCCCAAAAGCGTTCTCTGGAACCGAAGCCGTGTAGACATGTTTTGTGAATATCGGTGCATTATCATTAGTATCCATAACTAGCACTTCAACTGTTGTGTTGCTTGACATAGAGGGATAACCTTTATCTTTTGCCTGCATAAAGTAAACCAGAAACCAGAATGTTTCATGACAGCATTGTATCATTTGTTCGAGTACATGTATATAAAGCTCGTTGAAAGTTCGACAACCTGAAATGTAAACTCACGCTATAGTAACTAAATTTTACTTTTAACGTTCATGAGTTACTGAACAGTTATGCTGCTGGTTAAAGGCCATTACCTAAGAGCCAAGAGGCTCAGAAAACTCATTCTTTAGATAGTCCCAAAGAGATCAGACGCTATTGAAACGTTTGAAAGATTCGACCCTGAACTAGCTAGTATAATGAAGGGCTTAGCATAGTATACATGCATGCATTCTATTGAAAACTTATTATAACGAATGTAATTACAAAGCTTACCTCTACAGTAAGGACGTACTTAGCCTGCTGTTCACGGTCCAAACTTGATGAAATATTGATATAACCAGTATCCGGGTTTATCAGAAAAGGGAGAGTAACTAAATAAAGAAATATATTAAGTTTACATCCGCAACTTAAAAAACACATCTTTGCATGCGAAATGAATTATCTTCCCTACCCTAACCTTTCACTTCAGTCATACTCGTTGTACTGAGACATTAGAAAAACATCGTCAAATAATATACCTTCATCCTGTCCAGTTGATTCACAGCCATACAACTCAAGCCGTAGGCAGATTCGTCCATTCCAATTTTGAGGATGAACTCGCACATAACGTGCATGAAATGCAGGAAGAATTCTGTTGGTTTGAATGCTGTCACCATCATTATTTCCAGGGAAAACCTTAGAAGAGAATTTCATGATTTTTAAAGCTAAAAGCAGTCATCTTCGTAATCCTGGCTTATTATATAGTAATATGGTTCGTTCAGCCGCCTCCACAAATGGGAAAGTTGAAGCGTTTCCTGTATTCTGATTGGCTAATTGAGCAGGCAAGATGGTTGTTCTCTATATAACGGATATGTAATAATTTTTACGATACATCTGTCGTAATCAAAATGATCATCAAAATGCAGACTTCCTTATTTACAGATAACGGAAAACGTATCTATTCAGGTCCTACGATATCGATAAGGCGGTAATGTGGAAGACTCCTCCCTGAATGCTCGCACTTGGCTGTTGATGAATTTTGTGTATTGCTCTTATCTTGGAGAATCGTTTTGTAATTGTTGATTCAACGGGGAAAAACTTAAACATAGCTTTTTTAATAAAAAGGAACATTTTGTATTTTATATCTTACAGAGGTAGAAATAAACAATATAATTACCATTCTATGAAACTCAAAAGAGCTTCCAACTTGACTGTATGATATTTTGTAGCTACTAACGTAATCATTAGAACCGGGTCTCCCCTGAGAGGCAGTTTGTGTGACTTTTCGCATTCCACCAAGGTCGATCTGCAGATATTGTTGGTCATTATTATTGGCCGCGCACCATGCACCTAAAACAAAACACAAACCAACAAGCATAAAAGTAATCAAGCAACTCTGAAAGAGCCCAAAGTGGCTAAAGCAGGAAACTGGCAAAATAATCCCTCTCGTTTTCTTTTTCCACTTGTTGGACATTTCTGTCAAAACGTTTCTGGTAATGCATAAACTGTCTCTTGTGATGCATTAAGAGCTCTCTTAATACCAACCTCAGAACCTTAATATAATTGGACTGCTTACGATCCCTTATTTTTCCGTAAGATCGTTGAGATAGAGCGCGCGAGATTTACGCCTGTAAAGAGATACACTTTGTTTGAGTGTCAATGTATTTAGCACTAATTAAAAGTACCAGTTGAGGACAGACTATTTTTTCGTCTCCTAATGGACACGGGACTGTCATCATTGCCAAGCGACGTTCTAGCAGTTTGCAGGGCAAAGGCAGTTTTAACCATCACCTCTCAATTAATTCCCGGTAATCGAACCCAAGACATCCCGTTCTGCAGTCAAGCACTCTACCGATGAGCTAATCCTGCGGCGGTAAATCCTGCTACACAGACTGCTACGGTGATGATATGACTACCCTTCATGAAGTCGGTCTTAAAAGATGAATAAGGGTATGATATTTCTGAATACCTTTGTATGAAATCCCAAACTGGTTGAACACCTTGTTATTTAGCCTGCCTAGCGTCGGAGAGTAATCCTCGTTTGGGACAGTGTATGTGCTTGTAGCTGTGGTATCACTAGCTTTGACACCACCACTTTCTAGGCCCAAAGGAGATTCACATTCGGTATTTATGGAGACAACTGATTGACCTGGACCTGAAAAAAAAACCATAGCAAGTCAAAATGGAAATTAAAAACTACTACCCTTTTACAAGGGCCGAACGCTTTGTTCAGAAAAACAGGTGGTTGAAATAAGAATAGATAAACAAACTATCCAGTGATTTCCTCATAGGTAGTAGACCCTCATCGCGCGGGACTTTTAGCAAGAACCTAATTGCACATTGTTTGGTCAAAAAGTGCGAAAAACTCGCAAAAAACTAAAAGCGCAAACTAAACGATTTTCCAAATGTTACATTCTAGTCTTCAGGGATGAAAAATATTTCATTACTACACTATTTTAAGAAATCTGAATTTTTCAAAATAAAATCCGCAAAGCTTATATTATCTATTTTAAAAGCAATAACACAAGAAAAAAATCAATTAAGGGGAAGGGGACCACGGTGGAGTATGGGATACTTAACAATTATTGAATGAGGATAACACCCTCCTCGATCTCCATAATTCTTCAGATGATACGAAAGCCGAATTCAATAATTGTTTTATTATTCATTCAAAATAATTCCTAGCTTATAAACAAGCTAAAACATGCTTACCTCCAGCGATGTTAAGTTCATCTTCGACAGTGCACGTTAATCGGAAAGTTTAGGAGAAAAAGGATTGTTCAGCTCCGCAAATATTCTCCAAATAAGAGATGTCGTCATTCGAGTCGTCTTCTTGCTGTTCTTACTATGTTTCTAGCCAAAATTTCGCCTATTTCTTCCTGGTGAAACGAGTGAAACGTTTCACCATTTTTATTCTTACTACCAAAACAACTCAACCTCATCCCCAAGTCTTCTCAGTTAACGGTTCAATAATCTGCAACTTTGACGTCATCGCTTCAATATGGCAAAATTCTTCCAAATTTGGTCAACAGTAGCTGGTTTTGAGGAATTATGTGTGTGATTTTAGCCAATCAAAACGGAGAAATATTTTTAATGAATAACAATTACCAATTATTGAATGAAGCTGAGTATGATATGAAGAATTATGCGGATCGAGGAGAATGTTATCCACAGAGGCCAAAGGCCCCGTACAACATCAAATCGATGGTATATTACTCGCATCGGGGGATTTGAGCCAATCAGAAACGGCGTAATATTTTGAATGAATAAGAAAACTTCCGCAGGCTTGTTCCATCGTTCGGCGGAATCTTGGCCAGTCATTTATTTTCACATGATTTTAATCCTTGTTACTGGCTACCATTGACACTTGTTTTTTCCTACCTATGTTGGCGTGTGTGATCGTGTACTCAAACAAGGCATTCTGCCCTAGATCGTTATCAAACGCCTGCAC
Source organism: Porites divaricata (assembly GCA_038088405.1). Taxonomy (NCBI): domain Eukaryota; kingdom Metazoa; phylum Cnidaria; class Anthozoa; order Scleractinia; family Poritidae; genus Porites; species Porites divaricata. Next base: position 17,161,190 of record JBBMOI010000006.1, on the reverse strand, counting down.
TCGACCCACTCCAGTTCCCAGTGGTGCATGTTCCATCACGTTCATTTTGTGAGGTGAAAAAAACTGGAATCGAGGAGCGTTGTCGTTCTCGTCCGTAACATGCACAGTTACCTGAAATTATTTTACACAGCTGTTACAATTTGCTAATCCACGTACCTAACTAAAATTAACAAGTGCAAGTTAGTTTCTGTCGCGGTTTTATTGCATATTTCTCAAAGAGACCGCTCTGTAGGATACCTGGCTGCTTAACACAGGAGTCAGCCATCATCATATTACATTGGTGACTGCCTGTAAACAGCGTATAACTTGTGTGACTGTCCAGGACACTCGAAATCCTGTTACTGTTTTTAAAAACCCTTTGAAGGTTTAGATTATCAGGGGCACCCAACGACTGTTTTCTGTAAAATATCTGTTCGGAGAAGCAGATGTTGCCTAGAATTTTCTGTTACTTGAGGAAGGCTAAAACTTTCTAGATGACCGTTCCATTCATGTACAACTTTCGAAGCTTATCTAATACATTCAACTCCTCAGGAGAAAGGAAATCTAAAATTTTCGGATTCAAAAGTGTGATGCATGGAGCGAAGAATTAGCAAAATTCTCACTTTCCCGATACGTTAAATTGCACCTAAAATTTTCGGGAAAATAACACTAAAGCCCTCGTAATTTCGAAAACACTCATGACATTACTTCCTTTAGGATGACCGAACAGATACAAATTGTATCGCGCGCTTAGAATGCATTTCTACAGATCTAAAATTTTCCTGGGTCGTTGGGTGCCCGTGGATTATGTTGGGTCTGGACTGAAAACGAAAAATGCAGGGATCTAAGTATAAATGGGATAACTGCGAGACTTCCATGAATCATTCAAATGTTTCATTCACAATTCATAGAAACACATTTTAGCATTAAGGAAACATTTACAATTACCGGTACGTTAAATTTCACAACATCTACCTACCGACGTATAACCACTGAGTGGAGTTTGACCGTTATCCATAGCCTGAATTGTAAACACGTAGATTTCTCTAGTTTCTCTATCTAGGGAAGTCGCCGTAGAGATTTCGCCCTAAAAGAATGAAACACTATTTTGCAGAGAAGAAAAAAAGATCTTAACATAGCAAAACCAGGAACAGATTGATATATATTTACCGGGTTTCCTGTTCTTAACACAAATGCAAAGTATTTCACACATATTCTATTTAAGCTCAGTTTCGGTCACGTTAAGCCTCTTGTCAAAGAAGTTGTGCAGAATTTGTGTGTCATCCTTTATGATTCAAACTGGAGAAGCTTACAAGGGCACCGGCAAAACTTTACACATTTTGCTACACTACCGATTGGCGTATCAAAAACTAGACCTTGTTTTAATTATTGACGCCTCTAAATGTTGATAAGATCGCATGAAAAAGGTGTTTGAAACGACTATTTTTCGTAACTTACAAGAGCTAATACTGATAGGTTTCGCAAAAAATGCTGATGGCGCGAAAACTACATGGTCTAATATCTATCCAGCACTTACCGTGCTTTTGTTGATTTGAAACTCATTATTGGAAGGTACAATTTTGTAGGTCAATATTGCTCCAGGTCTGTGCTGTGTAACCGTTACTTGCACAACTGAGGTACCAGGAGCATTGTTCTCGGTTATGTTGACTTCATAAGAAGACCTTTTAGAACAAAAGATGAAAACAATATATACAACAAGGAAAACAATTTTCAGTTTGTAGTTGGTCCGTCGCTGCTGCAGAGTCGTGTTGCCAAAAGCATATGCGTGTGCGCCTATACCTTCTGTTAAATTAGCATTACCACACGGCCGCTTAGCACTTCTCTGGAATAGTATATCACGTAATTCACCTCGTGCATGTATTTTTGAAATTACAGAGGGGGAAGGTGGATTCATCCCGCAGTTCAAGAAATTCTAAAGGATACTTATAATAATCATTCACCGTCAAAACGATTTTTCGACACGATTTGCCAACTGAATAAGTTAATCGCCTATTATATTTATACGGCCATCGTTAATCAAAAATCTTTCATCAACACACCAAACTCTTACTTTCTAATTCTTACTGTCCTTACCTGTTAAATACAGGGCTGTCATCACCCATATCAACAATACTTATGTCGACGGTTATGTTGGACGAAAGTGGAATGTTCCCTTGATCACGTGCTACCACCTTGAAAAGGAATGAACCATTGGCACTGATTACACCACGTCGGAGGAGATCGATGCGACTGATAGGCTTTTTTACCCTAAGAAAGAAAAGCAAAGACTTGAAAGCAAGGAAGGTGAAAAAAAGGTGAAGGCGCACAAGAGCCAAAGGCCCAAACGGCTGGAGCGTTGATCAATAAGTAGAGCACTCAGACTTACTGCTGTAAAATCAAGAACCATAGTCCCAATAAAGAAATGCGTCATCACAAGGAAGAGAGAAAAATAAGTGAAAAACTCCTATAAAATGGTGAAAATTGAATCCGCGACTTCCCTACAAGATTATCGTTGCTCCAGCAGACGAAACCAGGGTGACATCTTTGTGGTGAGTTAAGTGCACAAATAGCTGCAGTTAGAGGGTCACAAGAGGCATGAAGCATGTAGCCAACAAACCCTTGAAATTCCCAAACGCGTTCCAGATTGACTTGGAATTTGGAAGCGTTGGTTTTTTAGGAGAGGGAAAAACCAGAATACCCAAAGAAAAATGGTTTCAGAGCAAAGGAGAGAATCACAACAAACTCAACCCACATAAGGCGTCGACGCCGGGATTTAAACCTGGCAAAAATGGTGGGAGGCGAGTGATCTCACCACTGCGCCATCCTTGCCCCACTGGCAATTAAAGGCTCTATTCGCGTCGGGGGACCGATCAGCATTTTTTCTCTTTACTATCCACGTTGCTAACTAAAAATTTAATATACTTATCTAGCTCTAGACAGGCCTTTAGTTAACACGCATCCCCTTACTTTATATATCCTTTATTTGCATCAATGTCAAATAAACCGTCTTTGGCGTCAACGATGGAATACACGACTCGTCCATTTTCATTGGTATCCTTATCTTCTGCTACTACAGTCAACACAATGGTACCCACGGGTGTCTTGTCCATAACATCTGTTTTATAACTTGCGCTTACGAAATACGGGATATTATCATTTGTGTCTGAAACGACTACGTTTACTGCTACACTAGACTCCAGACCGCCTCCGTCTTGAACACGCACAGTGAATGAATAAGTATCCTGCATTTCGCGGTCCAGTTTTCCTGTTGTTGTTACGCTGCCAGTTTTAGAGTGAATTGTAAACTTAGGATGGTTCATGGAGTAGGATATATCTGCGTTTATTCCAAGATCTTGGTCTTTAGCTGTAAGGTTTACTAGATAACTGCCTACTGGAGAATTCTCCCGTATTGTTACTTTGTACACTAACAAGTCAAATGTGGGTGCGTTATCGTTGACATCTGACAAGGTAACATATACCATACCAAACCCTTCGAGAGGGTAATAACTGCCATCTAAAGCAGACACATTTAGGGAATAATGGCCTTTTAGTTCGCGATCCAAGGTCCCTGATACACGTATGACGCCATCATTCCTTCCGATCTCGAATTTTCCATCAGCTCCAGACAACATCGAGTAAGTAATTTTACCATTCAAGTCAGAATCTGGATCGAAGGCAGAAACTTGAATTACTGAATAACCAACGGATGAATCTTCGCTGATCGACACGTTTTTCGTTGATGGTTCAAATCTAGGAACGTTATCATTCGCGTCTATGACTTGTATTTTGACATGGGCAAAAGACTTACGCCCTGTTCCTCTTTCGTCGACAGCTACAATATAAAAAGAATAGTTTCCGATCTTCTCGTGGTCTAGTGTCGGCGGTGGAAACTTCCTGGTAGATATCACTCCTGTTATTGGGTCAATAATGAATTGATGCCGTTCAGAGCCATTTAAATGAAACTGTATTTCGCCGAAAAGACCCAAGTCGGGGTCCTCTGCTTTGATTTCTTGATCCTGCAAAATGAACAAGAAATAAAAATCAATACGTTAACTGCAGTTGGTGTGCCATTATTGGGTACATACAAAAAAAAGGATTCAAACGTCTTCAAAATCATGAGGACCAATTTTTCCATTGCTATATACCGGTAAGTTATCTTGAATAGGGTTAAATCTGGGAAGAAATGACAAGTTGCATAAAGGACACTGTGTTAGCAGTTACATAAGCATTACAAATGAAAGGAAGCTTGTTTTTATTTAATGTTTATTGTTTGTTTGTTTGTTTGTTTGTGACAGCTTCTGGCCTATTCAGGAGAAGCCTGTTCACTTGACACATTTCATTGATAGTCCTAGGTATTTTATTTGTATTTTTCAATTTGTCATTGTTGCTGCTGTTGAAGGCCAAGTCAGTGTTCATGCCCTATCTTCCCCACAGTTGCCTCAAAATTGGATTATGAATCAAAACAGATACAACCAATTCCTGCCCTCACCATATTGACTGTAGCATCGGCTGCTGAGTTTTCAATTATATTCCCAGTGTATGAAGCTTGTGAGAAGCGAGGTGGGTTATCGTTCCTATCACGTACTGTCACAAAAACTGTAGCAAACGCCTGAAAAAGAAACAAGAGACTTTCCTACCCAAGTCACGAATTAAAAAAAGCACAAAATGCGGCCAATTTACAAATTAAAACCAATCAAATACGTAGATTCTTGTGTGAACTGAGACTAACATCATATACCGTAAATGCTCGAATCAAAGCCCTCTTTCAAGTAAGCCCCCCCTTCAAATCTGCGCCCCCCGCCCCTTGAGTTAAAAAAGGATAAATAAACGCCCCTTTAAGTAAGCGCCTTCCCCCCAACTTCCGCTAAGAAGAAAGAATTACCGAATGAATAGTGTAAAAAATGAGTAGACGAATTCTAATACCAGTACTTAGAGGACCCTAGAGGAACCAGGACTTTAAGAGCTACTGGACATTTATTTGGGTTTCTTCTGACAGTCACAGTGCGCAATTACTGGAAATAAAGACAATTTTAATTTGAGGTAGTAAGTTAAAAATCAAAATAAGCACCCCCTCTCTTCAAGTAAGTACCTCTAACGATCGAATTGGCGCCCCCTCCGCTCGTTTCAAAAAATTAAACAAGCTCCCTGGATGCTAATCCAAGAATTCACGGTAAGTTAGATGTTGACCCCAATTAACAATGTAGACGCTCACAGAAAGTAGCTACAAAGGAGAAATCTTGCTACCATATAGTCAAAGTATTGCATCTTGAGTTCAGTGAAAATCACCTTTCTACTCAGTGGCACTCCGCCATCCGCTGCTATCACAGTCAAAGTGTAGTTATTCTTTTGCTCGCGATCGACATAGCCTTTAATCTGAACTGTACCATAATTATCCTATAAATAACAAAATGAAGCATGCAATTAGACTAGGAATTCTGCAAATACCATGCACAAGCGTTTTGGCCAATTTCGCACTGTAACAGTACTCTGACCTACCTTTGTGATCACGGTAAAGACAGAGAATGGGTCCCCTCCTGTCACGCTGTAAGTGATTTCAGCATTCTGTCCACTGTCAGCATCAGTGGCTGTTACGTTGACCAACGGAGTCCCCGCGGGCTCGTTTTCATACACAGATACCGTGTAGTTCACTGGATCAAATACTGGATCATTGTCATTTATGTCACCAATTTCAATATATACTTGCGTCTGAAACGAAACAAGTGGATCTTCGTTACTGTGACCACCGATAGGCCATAAAATCCTGGTCGTGATATTGAGCTGGTCGTATTAACGGGGTTGTCGTAAGAGGGGTTCCACGGTAATTGGCCATCTAAGGACATTTTTCAAGGCACCGTATGGCAATGTTAGGAATGCACACCTCACTAATCTGGAAACATTTTTGGGATTAACGCTATATGAAGTTGAAGTATCAGGAGTAACTAAGCCACTTGTTTGCCGCTAATGAGTCCCCTTGATTTAGGTCTTAGTGCAAAATTGTTTTAAATACATTTTTTTATTTCAGTTGATTCAATTGATGGGAAAGATTTGACACGACTAGAAGAGATAATACGATGTTCGTACTCTCGATAATCAGTCATTAGTATATTTACCATACTGGCCCTTGAGGGGCTCCCTTGATCTGACGCACCAATTGTTAGGGTGTAGGAAAAGGTTTGCTGCCGTTCAAGATTCCTGCGAGTTCTGATCATCGCTGTGTTTGGATCAAGGGTGAAGTCCCCTGCAATGAAAACAACTATGTTGGTAAGCACTTATTTTTTCTACGCGATTTCAGTTAATATTCGGGACCCGATTCCACGAAAGGTGACGACGATGACGAAGATGATGATGATGATGATGATGAAATTTCAATAACACATTGCTTCACTATCTTCCTAGCTGTTTGGCATTCCCGTTTGAAGAGGATGTTCTTCATTATTCAAATCTGGTAGCTTCATTCAAGGAAAATAACAAAATGAGACGTTTTGCAAGCGAAAGGAATTAATTCAAAGGTTATTGGTCTTGAATAATTACGCTTGGCCCGAAGCTCTTCGGGTGGCGTGAAGTCAACAAACTTGCCTTCAGTGTTCCCAGATATCAACTCGTAGACCAGTTGACTGTTGCTTCCTGCGTCTGGGTCTCGAGCCACTGCGGCGATAACGTCACTGTTTGCTTTAGCACCCTCTGATATTTTAACACTGTATCCGCCGGGTGGGAAATACGGTGTGTTATCGTTTATATCTTTGACAAGCACACGAATCTACAACAGCAAATCAAGCACATTAGCAATTTTATGATTTATATTCCTGCTAACTGCTTACCAAAGAGTAATACGACACGATTTTCATTATATTTACCGTTGTAGTACTGTGCAGTACAGGAATGCCATGGTCAGCGGCTTCAACTGTCAGTGTATACACCCCTCTCTCATCAGCATCAACAGCCAGACCTGGCGATTCACGGTCCAGATTTTTTCGCGTGGTGATAACTCCCTAACGAATAACAGCACAACAAAAGAAAATACTGAGGGCTGTTAACAAGTCTCATTTTTAAAAGTAAATCACTGGTTACCAAATATCCTCTCGCGCAGTATTTTACAAATTAAAAGCCTTAGGCATATTCCAGTCCTTTATTCTTTTAAACTGCGTCTAAAACAATTAAGAGTAGCAAACAGCTTAAAAAGCTCTGAACCTTACCGTATTGCTGTCAATTTGAAAGACCTGACCCAAGTTTCCACCAGTGAGAGAATAAGTAATACTCTTGCTATCTCCTGCATCTTTGTCGGTGGCATTCACCTTTATAACCAGTTTACCAGCCGTGGAGTTTCCTTCAGTCATAGTTACTGTCTCCAAAGAAGAAGCAAACTCAGGAGTATTATCGTTGATGTCAGCAACGAAAACAGTCACCTCCTTACGGCCCTTTGAGGAATGAAGATAAATCGTAAATGAGAGCGGAGTTACAGCAGTATTGTCGCAGTGAGCTTTAGCTCTTCTGGACATAAAGAGACTCTTGCTTTTAATTTTCTAAGCTCTCTATTCGTTATATATAGGTGAGTTTGACTCAGGTCTAGCCTTAGAAAACAGCGGACATTTCGAGACGCCACAACTAATTTCCCTGCAAAATGACTTCTGAGAAACGAGCGTAGAAATTCTATAGTCAATGATGCGTCACTACCCAGATCTGGGTAATGCTGATCTGATTGGCTGAAAACTTACTTCATCCAATCAGAAGCACTACCAAGATTCAGTGGAGAGTACAGTTCATCAGTATGGAATTTCTGCAGTTGTTCCTCAGACGTCATTTCGCGGGAAAAGCAGTGGTGGTGTCGCGAAAATGTCGCCTGTTTTCTCATTTTGATCAAATTAAAAGCATTACACACTTGTCTATTTGCTGGATCCGATGCCACAGCTGTCATTCGATAAATGCTTTTATCTTCTCTGTCAAGAGGAGATGAGCTTGTCCTGATCTCTCCAGTACTGGCATCCACAGTAAACTTCCTTTCTGATCCTGTGATCATGGTGAAAAACGATAACCACATGGTATTGTCTATTACAACATATTTTGATAACAACACCTCTTTTTCGTCAGTCATTGTTAACTATTACAAGTATTTATACGTGCATTTAGCAGTGTCAAACTTCAACGAACTTTTTAGAAGAAATTCTAATTCTAGATCCCTCTTATTTCTTTCCTTCTTTCGTCCTTTCTTTTAGCACGGTCAAGGCGTCAGATACGTTGTCCAAAATGAAAAAAAAAATCGTAGCTATTAATAGAGACGCATTTCAATCAGTATACAGCTAGAGCGATTTTCGTATGACCTTGAAATGAAAGCGCGCGAACAAAACAGAAACGACAAACGAACTGAAATAGAGCGATTTGATTGGTTTATCGAACGGACAGACAAACGCGCCTGGCTTTTCATTGGTTAAGCGAACGCTGGGTGAAAAAACTTCATGCCCAAGAACTTTCTAGAAATCAACCGATACTTCGCTTTGACGTCATACTACAACACGATTGGCCAATCGAACAATGCCTTCTCCATATTAGGGTTTCTTTGGCGGGAAAACGAAGAGGCCATGTTTTGATCTTTTCATCCATTGGCTGATGAAACAAAGAACGAACACTTACCGAAATCTTTTTTCAAGGTCATACGAAAATCGCTCTAACTCTGGCATTAAGTGTCCATCTAAGAGTGATGTCCGTCTAATAGAGAGTCAAATGAGGGGAGTAAAGAAAGGCAGGGACCAACTCCCTGCGTCCGCTTTACCAAGGTGTTCGTTAAGAGAGAGTCGACTGTATTCCCTTATGCGTCTTTAAAGTCCACATCGATTAATTTCTCTTTCGATTCAAGAAAAATCACCCAGGCTTAGCCTGTTCCAGGCTCCGGGATAGTTGGGTCCGCGTTATTGAGAAGGTGCGAACAAGAAAATAAAATGGGAGGAAACTCCCGCCACCTCCCCCTTTTTGTATTTCGTGTGCCTTTCACTAACGCGTCTTTCCCAATACCTGTGAGAGCCTGGAACAGGCTACTTAGTCCATGCTGAGAGTGTTTGTCAGCTGGCTGTCAAGTGAAAGGAGATTAGAACCACACAAACCTTCCAGACTGTAAGTTATCTTGGCATTTGAGCCGAGATCTTCATCAGTAGCAGAAACACGCAGAACAAAAAGTCCACCGGGAGAGTTCTGTGAAAGTAATCCGATGTTATACTACTTAGAAAGTAACTAAAAACAACACAAATAAAACGCACGATAATTAGCAGATGCATAACTGTGAATTATACCATTTAACATGATTCATAAAAAAATTAAAACTCAGTTTGTTTCGCGCGCACATTTTCGTGACTTTCGGTTTTTTATTTTCCACTGCCACCCTCTTCGGGATAAATTATCCATTTTGGATTTGATTTAAACACAACTTCAAACGGATTGATTATGAAATAGCATATATGGCGAGCAGATTCAGTGTGATTTTGCCTCACGTTTGTTGCCTAAGGGCGATTTGGAAGAATTCTCAGTAAAAGATTCAACATCAGAAAAGTACATACCTCTGTCACATTGGCAGAATATTGAATAGAAGTGTTAAATTCAGGATCCCGATCGTTGACGTCCTTGAGTCGTATTTCTAACATAACTGAGTTGTTATGGATACTATCTGAAACCATTATCTGCAAACGTAAGATCAGATTGGAGGGGTCTCAGTTGCAATACCTTGGCCTTGTTTTGACTCTTGGTGTAGTTGTTAATTGGAAAGTCTAAGATTAAGGATGTGTCGATTTGATGACGCAGCCAAAGCGCCTGCTGCACATACCTTAAATTTCTACTCAATCCAGGTGATCTGTGACGTCATTGCGGGGGCCTGGGGAAAGAAATTTCAATGCCGTATCCCATAAACCAACGCGTGCACCAATTCAATTCAATTCAATCTGTTCCCGTCAGCTTTGATTTATGGGATACGGCATTAAAATTTCTTTCCCCAGGCCCCCGCAGTGACGTCACAGATCACCTGGATACCTGGCCCACGACAGTGCTACCCACTGGACAAACTACTATATAATAGATAAGATAAGCATTAACATCATTAGTGAAACCAATTGCGTTATCCTCCGCATTGCGATTTGTTAGGTGGATTGCGTCATTCACCTTTTGAACAACTTGAGCCTGGTGTGTAGCGAAAGATGTTTCTGACCGTGAATAAGTATAAAACGTGAGTGCTTAAGGGAAATATATACTATTCTAATATACTTAAAATGTACTGGTCCCATCCTTCCAGCACTCATAGGGATGAGGGTCTTTTGTCCAGGCAATGGGGTATAAAATGAGGAAAAGTATAAATCCAGGTATTATAGGGCGTGTTCAATTCACTGCTTCCTCAAGTTATCATATTTATTTACTTTTTTTCTTACAATTCATAGAAAAGTTACGGTTGGCAAATAAAACACGACAAGGTTTAAATTATAAACTATGTTGTAATTACGTTTAGTTTGTAGATGTCTTTCGTCTCTCGGTCAAGGAGTTTCGCAACAGTTATGACTCCAAAATATTTCCCGTCAACTTTTACTGTTGTCATATTCAGCTGACCTTCTGGATCACCGCTGAGTATGCTGTATATTAGCTGAAAAAAAGAAACTTCAATGAAGAAAAAAAAAAACAGAAAAAACTCTTGCGTTTAGTTCGTGTCCCCATACTGTATTTTATTAGAACGAAAACTGAAACTAGAAACAACTAAGGTTCTTTCCCGAAAAATGCGTCTCTCCTTCAAAAATGGGTACTTTTTATAGCAAGAAACAAACCCCGCATTGTTCACTTTAAACATTGTGCCATAACTGAAAAGATTGAAGCTTCATTTTCTGACCGGCAAACGCTTCAATCTACAATTGACGTAAGTAACTGTAACGGCTTTTAAAATATTCCACTCTTCTGTTTACTTTTAACTTTTTGCCGGAAGAAATTGCATACCGCATTTCCTAAAAGAAACACCCAAGAGCTCATTTAAAATTTTAGTCAAAGGGAGGATGACAAAGGAGACGTTGGTTTTTTTTAATATTATTTTTTTTTTTACACACAAGGATTTTTATCTTCTGTTTTCCTATTTTGGATGAACCTTCATCACGAAAAAATAAACTGACAGCACATTGAGACGTACGAAAAAGCTGACGTAACGGAAAATTGATGATAAGGCCAGTGAAGTCAAGAGTTTTCCAGGTACTCAAATAGTGGCTTTAGGCTTAAGAGAAAGCAGCTTTTACCGTAAGCCATTTCACTTAATTATTACCACAGTATTCTCAGCACTGTCTTTGTCAGTTGCTTCGACCGTGGTAACAGTTGAGCCAACGAGGCTGTCTTCTGAGACTTCACTCTGATAATCACGGAATTGGAAGACTGGCGTGCGGTCATTAACGTCCTTCAATATGATTGTAACCTAAAATAACAATCAAACAAGTTACTGAAGGTATTATTAGGTTCGGCAAAGCCAAGCCGAAAATATTAGGTGGACAGCCTGACTAGTTGCATCGTTGCAGGGAGTAATATGTAAGGAGAGCGACTTAATTGACCAGTTGTGTAGCAGCTGCTCGTAAGGTCTCTCCTAATTGAAAAAAGAAATCTGTAAAACGTGATTTTTCTCTTTCTCTTTTTCGCTTTATTAGCCGGGCAATTTGTTTCTTCAGAATGCACGACTTTATCCAAAGTAGAAGAAATGTGAAGAGATTTGTCTATGAAATGACTATATATAGTATCTTTAAATCGATCAATCTCAGTTAGCTCGTGTTAAGGTTGATTTAAGTCACTCAAAACTTTTAAAGTGAAGGAATGAGTGTTTTTGGAAAATTGTTTGTCTTTCTTCTCAAAAAAGTACAGTTAATAGCTACGTAGATCACATGACAGCTGCACTTACCGATGTTTCTCCGTAACGTGGTGGATTCCCATTATCGGTGGCTGTAATTCGTAATGTGTAATTTGGTACCAGCTCCCTGTCCAACGGCTTCTGAACTACAATCTTCCCCTAGTACAAGCAAGGAAAGTTTAAATGCAGATAAGAATTCGATACCTACTGTTGTCTGTTCTTTAGAACGTTTCACAGTTGAAAAAAAAACCGATTAATTGCTACAGGCATTATCAGTGCTGAGACGAGAGAGGTAGAGTATTTTGGATGTAATATAGCTCATTAATAGTTGATAATAATTAGACGTGTATTAGGGCCCTCTTCATTACTCAGGACCAGTTACTTAGTAAAGAGAATTTTGCTGCCAATTAGACCTTTCCAGCCAGACCAGCCTGGTGCTAAACAGTGGGCGCGATCCATTCAACCAAAATTCAGAACGGTCCGACCGGGAAAAGTGGTCCACCTCAAAAGGCGGACCAGTTTTTTCGAAACTTTTCCGGTTAGACCGAAACAATCCATTGACTTTTGGACCGAAATTTCCGGAAATTGTGGTCGAATGGATCGCTCTCAGTGGAGTTAAGTACTTACTGAATAATAGAAAATCTTGAAGTGACCTTGCGGATCGCCAGCAGAAATGTTGTAACCGATCTGTGAATCCAATGAAGAGTCTCTCTCGGTTGCCTTAACCTGTATCACTTGACCGCCGATTGTCTCATTCTCCCAGATTTCCACGCTGTACATGGCCTGCTCAAACTGCGGATTGTTATCATTTTCATCCACTACAGAGATGTTTACATGAAGGGTGGTACTATTAAGTGCCGGGACACCTTGATCCATGGCTACCACATACATAGTGTAACTAACAGGTAAAATCAAGAAACGTCAAATTACTAAATAAAAACGCTATGATAAAATCAGTCTTTTATGCATTGGTTTTGTTCATTTTTTGAAGAAAATGCTCGGGCCAGATCAGTATACATACGGTTATCGTACAAGATCAAATATAGTTCGAAATAAATGGAATGCTTTAGGCTAGGGAGATACAAATTGTCTAAGTCAAGTTAAAATGCTGTCCGTTCTTTAACTAAATAAATAATAGTAATCACGTTTACGGCAAACGGCAAACGTCAATTTGTACCACGTGACCAAGTTTTTCCCTAACTTGTCGTTGACTGTTAATTACTTCTATGAAAAAAAAAATTGTAGTTTCACACTAGTTTTATCCATAAAAATTGTTTTGGACTGCTTTAAGCCGCTCATTTTCCATTTCGGAAAATCCCCAACTTGAATCTGACGTGTTCTGATGTTTGTCGTTTGCCGGAAGCGTGAATCTAAATCTCTCTTCTGTCGTGAAATCAAAACAGCGAGGTAAACCACTAAAATACTGTAAAAGTAGGAGTCAGGAGTTCATAGCTTCTATTGAAAGTCACTAATTTCAAGGCTTTATTGGCATACAAGTAAATATACTTACTTTTGCTGCTCTTCAAAGTCCAGTCTTCCCACTGTGGATATCACACCAGTTTGTGCGTTTACTACAAATTTTCCCTCTGGGGAGCTCCCGACATACGTGAGAGCTTTGTTACTGCCGACATCAGGGTCATCAGCTATTAAGGTGTAAACAGGTGTGCCGGGAAGAGCTGATTCACTGATAAGAATGGCCAGCGGAATAAAGCGGAACGTCGGAGGATTGTCATTTGCGTCCGTTATGGTGATGTCAACTTCAACGCTTTCCGATTTAGATTCACCTAAAAAATAACATTGCCTTAACCCCGCTATCCACTTTCTTTCCTTAGCTTTTTTTTTCGCGAGCAGGCTTTCTGTTGGGGCTTCGCGGCACAGGTTTTTACGATTCCTACTCGAAGAGAGCATTAAAAACGGGATGCGGCAACTACCTTCCTTGCCGTCTCGTTGTTTTGCCGGTACCTCACTCGATCCCCTGCAAATGACCCTTCTCGCAGACTACTTTATTAGATATTTTAGATAGAGCAATTTTCGTATGACCTTGAAAAAAGGTTTCGGTAAGTGTTCGTCATCTGTTTCATAAGCCAATGGATGAAAAGATCAAAACATGGACTCTTCGTTTTCCCGCCAAAGAAAACCCTAATATGGAGAAGCCATTGTTCGATTGGCCAATCGTGTTGCAGTATGACGTCAAAGCGAAGGATCCATTGACTTCTAGAAAGTTCTCGGGCATGAAGTTTTTTTACGCGAGCGTTCGCTTAACCAACCAAAAGCCACGCGCGTTTGTATCCGTTCGATAAACCAATCAAATCGCTCTATTTCCATTCGTTTGTTGTTTCTGTTTTCTTCGCGCGTTTTCATTTCAAAGTCATACGAAAATCGCTCTATTATATGTAAGATAGCGATATTTATGGCTTTTACAGATTTATTTGTCTTGCCTTTTTCGGACCCACATAGCCTAATGATCGTCGTGCTTGCTTCCTTTCCCCATATGCCAACAAATCGCGAGAAAAGATTACTCGACTTAAATGTACAAAGAACGGATTTGTGAATTCAATTTTTTAAGCAAGGACCAGCTTACAAAAAAGATGGACCGGATCCTAATAAAGGATCTAATCAGCAATAAGTGAAAATATAAAACAAAGGAAGCAAGGCTGATTTTACAGTCGGGAATATATATATCTTTTAACCATTTGTGAGTATTTTCTTAGTTGCTGCCTGCTCTTTTTGTTTTTGTCTTTTGTTTCTCCTTTTATTCATTCCATTTTTTCTTCCTTTTCCCATCTTTTCTTTTCATTTCCTCTTTCCTTCTTTTTTTTTAATCCACCTTTTTCCAATTATAAATTACATCTGCAACTTATTTCGTTGCTTTCGGCATCGATAAAGGGATGACGCACCTGCACGGTCCTGCGCAGTGACTGTCAGCTCATAAGTGCTCTTTGTCTCTCGGTCCAACTCCTTAGCAACAGTTATATTCCCAAATGAGTCAATGGCGAACACAACACCAACATTACCACCTGAAAATAACGCAAATAAACCGCAAGATTTTATATCAAGGTATGAAATAAACTTCTTATATTGTGGTGGCTAGGCGTAGAAATGCCCTGTTTCAAGTCATGAAAACAAGGTTCCGTATATTTATGACTAAAGCCCTGTCGCAAAAAAAATTGTTCATTAAAATATGAATACTGCACTCTCACCAAGGCTGAACGAAAATTTCTGTTACAATTTGAAACAGGCTGGCAGAATATGTTCACTATAATGAGGTTTCATTATATCTAGGTACAATCCCATATATTTTGTAATTATTATTCTGGGGCGAAGAATATTCTTCATTATACAGAGGAATTCGTTGTACAGAGGTTCGTGTAGAGACAGACCTGTGATAGAGTAGACAACCTCTCCAGCGAGTCCTTCATCGTCGTCCACAGCATGAACCATCGTAACCACCGAATTAACTTTGCTGTCCTCCCTAACCTCAGCTGAATACGTGAATTTATCAAATCGAGGAGCATTATCATTGACATCAGATACAGTTATATTGACTAGCGCCGTGGAAGACTGGGAGACAGGATATCCGTGATCCTTAGCTGTCACTATCAGAGAGTAGCCGCTGGGATTGGTTTCCCGATCAACTTTTTTTATCACACTTATAACACCTGCCAAAAAAGGTTTTCTTGTTAGTTTAGCTTTCAATTTGATTTTGCTGATTTGATTTTTTTTCGTGCCAGGAGCCGATTAGCTGTTCGTGTTTTATTTTCCTTTTTCGATATTTAAGTTGAAACACTTTATTGTTCCTGAAAAATCTCATCAGTCAAGCTAAAGAGTCTTAGCTGCATTTCTTGGAATACCGAAATTGCTGTTATTTGGTTTATTTGTGCCAAGTTATTTTTACCCCCCAAAAAATTGTGAGAGAAATTCCTGGTAGTAAACATTGTAAAATGGCCGACCCCTCAACAAACCATGGGCTCTACTTTATCCCACAGATCATAGTAGCTCATGTAATTGGATATTCAGTTGCTTTATATACATATCTATGCAGACAAAGAAGGGGCCATTTGAATCTTAATATTCGAAAAACCTTATTTTACTTTACTTTGTCTCCACGCGGTCCTTTGAGCATAAGAGCTATACACTTCTCCGCCAACCTACCCCCTCCCTCCCATAAAGTTTGATCCCACGTCCCCCAACTCCCCCCCCCCCCCCCCCCCTGCTCTCTCCTTTACTACCGTTCTGGAGATTCGAAAAAACACTGACAGGAAACGTGCCATTTTTAAGCGCATCCCAGCCCGGCGATGTTTTGTATTTAAACTTTACCAACATACAATTAACAGGTTCCTCTTCTAGAAAGACTCTCAAAAAGTAAGCTCACCTGATGTTTCATTGA
Organism: Porites divaricata; assembly: GCA_038088405.1. Taxonomy (NCBI): domain Eukaryota; kingdom Metazoa; phylum Cnidaria; class Anthozoa; order Scleractinia; family Poritidae; genus Porites; species Porites divaricata. The sequence continues at coordinate 17,144,985 of JBBMOI010000006.1, read as the reverse complement.
TAGCAAACAACCCGTCACTACCCTTCAGCGTGAAAGCGAGGTCAGCGTTACTTCCTTCATCTTGGTCAGAGGCCAGCACCCTGACGACGGAAGAACCAGTAGTGGCGTTCTCACTGATAGCTACTTTATACAAAGCCTTGGTGAACTGGGGAGAGTTGTCATTTTCGTCTTCCACTTGAACTTTTATTGATACACTGGAACTCTGTGGGGAGTGTGAACGTTATTTCAGTTTAAGTTATTATGAGTGTGTAAGATTATAATCTTGTTATGTAGTCATTTAGAAAAAGGACGATACAAAACGTGGTAGTACCACTTTGTAGGGGCAGTTTTATAAGTAGAGACCACCATTCTCTCTTGATACAGAGGAAAAGTCTTTCCCTCCCCCCTCCCCTCTCCCCACCACCCCCCCCTACCCCCCTACCCCCAAAAAAGGAAAATGAGTGCTTGAAAGCTACTGTTAGACTTAGGCTTAGTGAACTGATCCGCCCTCTCTTTTATTATCAAGACTCATTCGAGTCAACAACGCATACCACGAATTCCTGAGAGGAGTCAAGTTTTTTTCTTCTTGAAAACGTTTTCAAATTCCTCGTCTTAACTTTTGGTTATATGCCGATGGAAGCCAGTATAAACCGTCTAGATAACCGGAAGTTGGCTTGACTCTTTTGACCATACTAACCAGTATATTTGATACCTACCTTAGCAAATGCACCTCCCCCATCAGTACCCTGTATTGTTAGCTGATATTGAGCCTGCTGTTCTCGATCCAGTGGTTGCGTAGTTTGCAGGACGCTTGTAGATGAGTTTACCGCAAACTTGTTGCTACTGACGGTGAAAAAAACTTGACCATTCTCTCCATGATCAGTATCTTCCACGACAAGCTATACGTAAGAACAAAGAAATGAAAGTGAAAATTTTACAACTAATTTTCACGCACCGCGTAACTATTTACTTGTTGCTGATAGTAGCATATGTTTTAAATGACTTATTTTCCCATTGCATGTGGATTGCTTCTTCTCTTTTGTTTCTTTAAGAAACCATGGACAGAGCTGACCAAAAACAGCCCACATTATTACTTGTAAATGTCACGTTTTATGGGTTTTTTTGGTAGTTAACATGCGCGAAATTTTTGTTAGTACTGTGCGAAAATGGCGAGCAAGAAGTAAAATACACGCAAGTATTATCAATACCAAGAAATTGAAGCCCTGAAATCCTCTCATTAAAGCATCACACCAATAAAAAAAGACTAATATGAAAATCGGCTACTGATGTAATGCGCTCGGATAATCGTATGTCGTCTTTTCCATAAAGGAAAAATGACGTCACGGAGGGAATCATAAGAAAGGCTGAGATTATATCCCGTGCATCACATTCTAAATTATGCGTAAGATGTCATTTTGTAATAATGAGTTACCAAGGAAGTAAGTTTCTGCAGCACGAGGAACTTATCCGCAAAGTCGAAAGAAAAATGAATTTCACCGTTTGACCAGAAACGTTGATCGGGGTATACCCGACGAAATCAAGGTCGCGACGATCGCCACTTTCAGAGCTTCTGTTTTGCCTATATATATTTTCTCGTTTCTGCCGTCGTTTTGAGTTTACGCTGAGCTCGCTAACCGAGCGGTGACCATCACTCAAAACAGTTCTGATATGCGACGATTTCGCTTGAAAACCGTCGATTTGATGAAAAACGCGCGACAAAATTGACGTCCACGGCTAACCATAAGAAGGCTTAATCGCAGGTTTGTCTGTACTTACACGCACAACACTTCGACCAGCTGGTAAATTCTCCTTAATAGAAACGACATAAGAACTTGGAGTTATGACTGGAGTATTATCGTTCACATCAACGATGTTTACTGTCACTTGTGCAGTACTTTGCAAGGCCGGAGATCCCCCTAGAAACGCAACAAAAATGATAGTATTGTTAGAAACAGCTGGAGTAGACTGCGAGCAGTCTCTCTTTAGCTCGAAAATCTGAGAGGGAGTTGGATATGTGAGTATTCGAGTGGCGAAGCAACAAGCAGCGAGTTTTGCGGGCGCTCGTACTGGCCCACGCACAACTCGCTGTACGCGGCTTCTCCGCTCAAATACTCACATGTCGCAATCTCTCACAGACTTTCGAGCAAAAGAGAGAGTCTGCTCGCAGTCTACAGCTGGAGAAGCGGTCATGCAGGAAAAAGGAGACAAAAGAGATGAGGATAGTCCAGGGGGATGCATGGTATTATACCTACAGGCTTTAACGAGCGCGTAATCATGTTCAATAAAAAAGAAAACGCATTTTCTTTTAATAAATGCCTTATCTATCATGTAGTTGCTGACTGGGTTGACTACATGGACATTACAATTAATTAAAAGGTAAAGGTCCTTGTTTTACGTTGGTAACTCTTAACAGTACTTCAACTGATCAAGACAAACCTGAGGCCGAAGTTGCGCGCTCATTTTCCCGCCCCCCACCTAACCTACCCCCCCCCCCCCCCCCCCCCGCCTTCTCTCACCGTCAGTGCTCTGTTTTACGGGCATTTAAGGCTTCTTAAAGCTAAAAACACGGAAAGGAAAGAAGTTGAAACAAGGATTTGAGCTGATCCTGGGAATAGTAATCGGAACCTCCCGCACAAACCACGGACTAACGGACTGTGAGTTATGAACAATTTTGTCTTTAATTCGGCCTTGTACAATTTTCTTTTTATTTACATTTTCCAATAAGTCACTTTTTAACATTTTAATGTAAACAATTGTCCACTCAATTGTCAAATTAGTCACTTCTACCTTCAGCTTTATCGTTAAACAAGCATGTACAAACAAGTGCTCACCGTCCTTGGCCTGAACTCCAAGTATAAAACGATTAATGTTTTCTCTATCTATGTCCCGAGCGACCTTGATTTCTCCATTTCCGCTATCTATGGTGAACGCATTCTGCATGTTTCCACTCACAATACTATACGATATCTGGCTGTTAGAGCCCTCGTCTGCATCTATTGCCTCAACCTAAATAAGCCAAATTCATGTTAACTTTACAGAAGTTAATTGGGTGAGAGCTATGAGTGCTTCAAGGGGTCGACGAAAAACCACCATGTTTTGTAAAGTGCTCTTTTTGGTTTTTGGTGGTTTGTTTGTGTTGGCTTTAATTTTGCTTGTTATCTATTTCATTTTACTTCTAAAATTCACGGTTTTTTGTTTTGTTTTTAATTTTTAAGTATGCAAATAACTTTTTTATGCGTTGTCGAAACTGAGCTGTGAGACCTTTTTGTTTTCTCAATAAAAAATGATGAAGGTCCGAGCAGCATGCAACTATGCGCGCAGCATTACAACACTGACTTCGTTGTCGTTCTACAAACATCCAATAGTTAGTTTCTTTGAGCAGCACAGTGACCAATCGAGTTTTCTCACCTTGATTGCAACAAATCCTACATCTGAATGTTCTTTAACATCTGCGATGTAGCTCTCATTCCTGAAAACTGGTGGGTTATCGTTGAAATCCAGGACTTCTATTTCCACCACGGTTGTATTTTGTCGAGGGTGAACTGGATCCAAATCACTTGCCCGCACTTCAAACGTGTAATTCGCCTTAGTTTCTCGATCCAGGTCTCCAATGGCAAAGATTTCTCCCTCACTGGATATAGTAAATTGCCCTACGAACTGGGGGGTGCTTGGCATTTCCTGGCCGGTAACGTGACCTGCATATTTTTTTTTTTTTTAAATATAAAACTGCTTGTAAAGATTGTTAATTAGTATTATTCATTCACCTTTTCAGGGTTACTTGATAAAGTCTCATGCAAGCTATTTTGAAAATACTGTTTTATAACGTTCCCTTTCCACCGAAAAAGAAAATTTAAGACTATTAGAATCGTAGGTAATTCGAAATATAGGGTTACAATACAAAAACTCAATTAATCAATCAAATAAATTTAAACACGTATCACCTAAAAGCATATCTGAGGCACAGCTAGTAAACACGTAGATGTGTATCTTAAAATGTATTTAAAAGAGTAGCGGGAAATTTGGTTTTAATGACGTTTCGAGCGCTACATTAGCTCTGACGAACAGCGGCTGATTAAATTATTAAACTCAGGCCTGTTTCAAACGTCGTGCTACTGCCGTGCCGAACTAAATTGATCGAATTAAATTCGACTTTAGCACGGCAGTAGCGCGACGTTTGAAACCAAGTGGTGCTACTGCCGTGTAGCACGGCAAGCTTTGCCGTGCTACACGGCAGTAGCTCGACTTGGTTTCAAACGTCGCGCTAGTGCCGTGCCGAACTCAATTCATAAATTATAAATACATTAGAATCATTTAAAAGTTTGCTAAACCGTTTCTTTAATTCTTGTGTTTTGTTTTGGCAACAGCCCTTCTATTCCACTGAATTAAATTCGACGTCTGAAACCAAGTCGTGCTAGTGTCGTGCTACAGTCGAGCTACAGTCGAGCCAGCTTAGCACGGCAGTAGCACGACGTTTGAAACAGGCCTCAGCTGGTTAAACTAGATTTTCGTCTTTCCTCCCCACCCCCCCTTCACCCCTTAACCCTTTTTTTTCGGAACTTATCTCTTTTATTCATGGGTTTACCTAGACCTAATGAACGACCTCAAAACTACCCTTGGCATTAACAATTACGTAACTCAAAACTGCAAAAAGAGGGTGCTATATAAATCATCACCGCTTACGAGATATCATGTAAGAATGCAGCACTTCGTCGTTGGTAAGGTGCACGCGCCAAATAAGGAGATCGCTGATTAATATATTGCTGTGGTAATTAGGGATGTCATTGTTTGGTTTTCCGACAGTCATTTCTGTGAAAAAATCATTGGCACGTGTAATATTCCGTGCTGACTTGGTTGATGCTATGAGCTGACCATCCTGGAAATATTGTAACCCTGTTGATTGGCTCCAGGTGAACGTCGCATAAAACCACACCTGTTTGAAATAGGGATGAACTTTAGGCTTAACTAAAACAATCCAAGAGACGTTAGAGGGTAAAAGCCTACAGACTACAGAGTGCTTCGCGTCATTTATCCCGATTTCTCAAAACACAAGCCCAATACCAGACCGGATATAGCAGCAAATCACGAGTCTCTATATGATCACAAAATAGCTTTAGCGGAGAAATATGTTTCATGAGGGAAATTGCTGATATTATCTGACATAAATTACACAACTCTTGCCATCTTTTACTCATGATCAGGACGTGACTAAAGAGAGCTGACAAAACAGTGCAAACTGCTTCAGTGCGTAACCAAATGTAAGACAAGGCGCTTTCAGAAAAATAGTCAGTTTGCCATACGCAACTTCACAAATTTGATTGTAAATAACCATGAACTTTAATTAGTGACCCAAGTAGTCAATCGCATCTCTTAAAGACCTATGAGTTTATGTTTTACAAAGGGGATTTCATAATGGGCTTACACAACTTCCTAAGGGGTTTTAGCAGGGTTTATAAATGGGAGTGTATCCGGGGAGCTTATAACCTGACCAGACTAAAATAAGCTTTTTAAACCAAGCTACAGAGTAGTGCTGATAAAAATACTTTTGACTTTAATCCCTTTTTTTTGACCTTCAAAACGTCGTAAAAAATCGAATTTATCACCGAATCAATTTAGATTTCTGGGAAACTGCCCACCTACCTCTCCCTTAAGCTAACATTAACACTTACCTCTTATCTACGGCAAAATGTTAGCTTAGGGAAGGGGTAGGTGGGCAGTTTCCCAGAAACCTAAATAGACCAATTCCGATATATTAAAATTCATACATGGCTGCGAGGCTTGGGGGAATAAAACAAAAGAAATCATCTTGAGGCTCAGTGATTAATAAAACATTTCTTTTGTTTTATTCCCCCAAGCCTCGGAGCTACGTATGAATTTTAATATATCGAAAATGGTCCATTGATCCTTCATTTTAATACCAGTTAGAGGGAGGCTTATAATCGGATGTATTTTTTTTGTTTACAGCTAGATGGGCCTATAACCTATAAGTGAAGTGGAGGGGGGGGGGGGGGGGGGGAGGTTATAAGTGGAAGTTTACGGAGAAAAGAGAAAGACTCGTTTGGCTACCTCTGGTATGTTGTTGAGTTGCAGGCTCCACTGTTGGGTTGAAGTCTCTAATATCAGGATAAATTTGCCATCCGGAGACTCACGGTAGAAGTCAAATCCAGTTGCGAAACTGGAATGTCCACCAGATGAAATAATGAAGCGACCAGAGAAGAACTTGATCCAGAACGCTACTGTCAAACCATGAAAGCACTTAGATGGATCACTAATACAGTCACCTGACAAGGATAAGAGAAACGTTTCAGTAGACGCAAAGTTATGCAAGACAGATCTGATATGTTGGCCTAACTTCATTCAACATTGTTGGACGTACATCGGGAACGAAGTTGGCGAAATATCACATGCATTAACCTAAACGACCAATTTCGTGTGCACATTCACATTTTTGCCAGGATAAATTCTCGCCTCGTTGTCGTCGTCGGAGCATACTCTCTTCCAAAAATAACTTCGAATTCTCTTGCAGCAGCGCGATTCAATGGTGAGTCTTTATGGGTACTGGAGGACGTAGATTTCGTCGCGCGTTTTCACCAAATCGTTGGGTCTTCAGCAGACTGATATCATCGCATATCAACAGGGGTGGGGTACCCTACGACGGTCTTCTGTAAAATGTCTGTTCGGAGAAGCAAATATTGCCTAGAATTTTTTATTACTCGAGAACGGCGAAAACGTTTTAGGTGACTATTCCATTCACGTACAATTCTCGAAGCTTATCTTAAAAAAAATCCCTACGATTTTCTGAAGTTTAATTTTCCACATTTCACCGCCCGTCGATAAAGAGGAAGGCTAAAATTTTCGGATTCAAAAATGTGATAGAGAGAGAAATCAGAATAATTCTCACTTTCGTAATAAGTTAAATTGCATCTAAAATGTTTGGAATGATACTGAAGCCCTTGTAATTTCGAAAAGACTCAAGCTCCCCTAGAATGACCGAACAGATACAAATTTTATAGCGCCGCTTAAAATGCATTTTTAGTGACCTAAAAGTACTCTGGATAGCCTTTAAAAGTGTTTTCAATGTATTTAGGAAGAAACCGTGGTCGGGTGCCCCTGATATCAAGAATCGTTTTGCGTGGTAACTCTACTACGACGACAGAAACGAGAAAATAATAAAAGCAACAGGTTTAATAAGCAAACCAAAAACTATGAAGGTGCAGCAAACTCAAAAGCAATAAAATTAAAATTTTAAGAGAGGCTCCCTGATTATATACTTTACATCAGAGGATTACTCTTTGATAATAAGATTTGACATATCTATTTCACGTATACAATAAAAATAAAATGAGTGCGTTATAAGGTGAGTTTATATTTGTACACTAAATAAACCAACAAATGAAGGAAAGGGCGGTTTATTGTACAGTGAAACCAAAACTAAAAAGAAAGATCGTTCCAGTTACGTATATTCGGACGAGGTTTTCTTTTGTGGTCTTTCAGATTTGCAAATGATTACGGAATATCAAGAGCCAGTCTTTATCGATTCAACACCTCGCTGACTCTGACTTTGCTATTCTCAATCATGTGATTCCATGTCAAAAACAAGGAATTGAGGAATTTCACTGTTTTGTTTCGTTTCCTTTTAAGTTAACTCTGATCCGCTTATAACTTTTCCGAGGTAAAAGGCCTTCTTCCGAAAATTTCCAAAAACTTGTAAGCAGTGCTACAACACAAAAACACAAAAAGAAAAAGAAAACAAGGAAATTAATTAGCAAGGCAATTGCTCTCGCCAATTTTAACTATAATAACAATAAATCAGCACTGGAGATCATTTGTTTCGTCGCAGGTTTGGTATTAATAAGTTGATATATTGACGTATTACAATAAAATGATTGCTTTTCAATAAAATAAATTTGTATTCGTATTGTCGTATCTCAATTCAAAGTCTCTCATAACAAAAATAACACACTGGAAAAAGGAGTACATTAAAATAAGGCAAAAAAAATGGTAAGAAAGAGGTCTAGTATTTGGAGGAGGGGTGTCTATAGAATCGTGGATAACCCTCCTCCGTCCGGACCTCGATGTATTACGGTGAACTATGGCATTTTATATTGCACAATTCTGTCAGTCGGACCATTGTGGGATAAAAAATTCAAACGCATGCGCAGTCATCCCTTTACCCCGCTGTAACTTGGCAGTATGTTTTTCTTTTCATATATATTTTTTCTTTTTCTAATTTACAAACAATCTTACAAAGTAAAGGTCTTTCTTCAAAACCTTGCAGTCTCTGAATTTGAAATTTAATAGGAACTCTTTGACTAGCGTTTGTCAAAAAGTCACGCGAAGAGGCATTCTTCACATCCTCTTTCACTTCCGCTTCGACAGCACGAGCACAATATCATGCTCGTTTATTCAGACTATTTAAATGTTTTCTTCTGTATCTCACCCTTGAACTGTCGCCTAGGACTCACGCTGCCGGCTAAGCTTACTTGATAAACGACAATGCCGTTATATTTTAGGTTAACATGACAAAGCCGTGTCTCGATTGTTAAATACAAAATTTATTCTTAATTTTTACCAGTTGACAAGGCCTGTGTGCAGTTGATTTTTCTTCACGCGACGCTAAAATATGTGACGAAACACTTAAAACACGCATTTCTAAAGTGTTAGTGGGAGTAACTCAAAAATATTCATTATATTCACGTCAAAATCACCCACAATAGCAGGTACAAGCAAGTTTTACCTGGGTTATATTATTGCGGGCGAGCTTATGTTCGGTACAGATATATTAAAACCAATGTTCGATAATTAAATTTTATTGCAGGAACTTCACCAAATGATTACTTCCTTACAGAATTTATCAACTGACTTGAAACATATTTGTACTGCCTTAAAATTTATGCACTGGTTCAACTTGCATTTATAATCAAGTTCATGTCACGCTTCCTGTCCATATGTTTGTCACGCTAAAGTCCTTGCTTTAAAAGGACAATCTTTTCTCGTGTACACAAAGAGAATGAACAGTACCTGAAAAGTTACCCATTAGTATCCAGGATTCTGATTCATTGAGGGATACTACGTTGCCGAGAACTGGATCGGAGAAGATATATGCACCGTTTTTGAGGATCCCTTGAATTCCACCTCGATAGTCATACACTCTACCGTTGTCCTCGCTATCAAGAGGCCATTGATGATCGCGGTAAAAACCTAACGAAATAGAAGAAAGAAGCTGTACCCCTATAAAACTGTAGGTATAAACTGCCCAAATTGCCTAAATCAAGAGAGGATAAAGCCTTAATCCTCTCTTGCTTAAATAGGTTCTGAAGTTTGATATTTCTTTAGTGAGAGCACTTTATTAGTAATGATTCCGTTGTACCAGTACGGTGATAAACGAAGATTTAGTAAAGACAACCGCATGTTCACATTATCAACGATGTTGATATAATAATACTAATAATGATAATAATAATAATAATAATAATAATAATAATAATAATAATAATAACTACAGTATTTGGAATGCATTATGCATTGTCTCAATGCATTTACAAAAATAAAAAACTATCATGGACTAAAATATATAATTAATCATGGTGAAAAACGAAAGAAACCGTTTTTCCTAAATATGCAAAGTTCTGTCAAACAAGCTATAAAAATGCGTCCTGAAAGAGATAGGTTTTGACTTTCCTTTTAAACTCGTTGTTCTAATACTTGTTGGCAGGTTATTCTGTATTATAGTGTTCACTACTCGATGGAAAGAAAATCAACTAAACACCGTTTAAACCGGCCGTAGGACACAGACTGGCTATGAACTAAAGGTACGGGAGCTTTTTGAATCAATATTTCGCGTGATCATGATTCTTTTTTCTTAGCGTTGTAGATTCGAATACTTGTGATAAAATTCGAACAATAGGGGCCCGAATCACATGTAATAATGCAAGAAATATCGATCTTCGTTATCGTAAAGGCTACTAGTACAGATAGACAAACAAGGAGACTTCATATCTTCAAGATTTTTGCATTTATTTGGCATCAGATAATACACTAATAATTCTAGTATATTCCGACCAAATGACCTCTGAAGCCCGAACCCACACATAGTGCGCTTGGGCTACCTGTGTGGCAACTGTATACATAGTGGTTAAAAATGATGCAGGACAATGATCGCTCACAGCAAGAAACGTCTTAAACTGAGTTGATTAAAATCCCTACAATTCAAACACATAACAAGAACAATGATGGTTCTTTATACTCACTCGACTGGTTCACAAATTCATACTTAATACGACCATAAACTGAATCTTTGTCATCGCGGCTATCACTGTCTGTGGCAGTCATCTGACCAACAACTTTGCCACTGCCAACGTAGGACCCCTATAATCAATTTTAGAGAAACAATCTCACTGCTACGGAGAAGCCAAGGAAGTTTTAAATTTCAGTATTACTTGAAGGATATGGAAACAAGAGTCCTTAGATACCCCAGAGATATGAGATATTAGTAAAATCCAACTGGTGGTCTATTATCAATGCTACGTTCTGATTGGTTGAGCTACTACTAGGCTATATGTTATAGCCCACTAGTAGCGAAAAACCCCGCGCTTTTTGGCGACAAAAAAGGATTAAAGTCTAGCTTTAAAAGTTCTTTTATTCTCGATATTGTTGACCAACTAGTTGGATTTTACTAAAACAATTATTCCTCTCGCCCTCATGGCCTCTGAGTCAATAGCCCATTCGGCCTTCGGCCTCATGGGGTATTGACTCAGAGCCCATGAGGGCGAGAGGAATAATTGTTAATTAGCACATACAGTGTACTACCTACCTCATTTGCGGTGAACACGTATTTGACCTTGGTGAATGAAGGCGTGTTATCGTTAACATTTTCAAGTTTCACTATAACCGTGGTATTTCTGAAAAGAAGAAACCCGCACAGCAATATAACATTGTCCCCTGGGATTTTATGTGCATGCATAGAAACTACGCTAGGCGTGAACTTTTTTCCTACCGCAGGTTAACAGTAGAGCAAATGTCTCCATAAAATTTAGTAACATTAAGTTTAAAAATAACAGACTTTAAATCAGGTAGGATATATACCCAGTAAGTGGTGGGTGTCCTTTATCTGTGGCAGTTAGCGTCAGTGTGTAGTCATGCGGGCTTTCATCGTAATCGAACTTTTGATAACTCGTTATAACACCACTCGAACTGTCAACAGCAAACTGTGCAGGGGTCTGGAAACCAGCAAAAGAATCAAACATTGTTATGTCAGGTCAAGGTAGTCAATGGCTCTAATGCTCAACATGGACAACACTTTGTAAAAATATACTACACTAGTAAAAGTGTAGTATAATTTTTTTACAACTTATCATTAAGATAAAAATGAAAGGGAACAAGAATACTAATTGACATGTTAGCTTGGACGGAAATACATTCAGGCCCGGGTTCCTCGAAAGATGGTTAACTTTAACCTAGGATTAAGCCGAAATTTCAACAAAGTTTTCTGGTCTAAAAATTCGATTGCAAGTTATTGCTGATCCTGGTTATATTAGCCCAAAATAACAGTCTGTAAAAAATCAATCGTGGATTGAAATCTTTAAGTCCTAAGTTAACGTTAATCTGCCTTCTAGGAACTGGGCACAGAATCGTTTTTCACTGGATCTGATTTGCATCGTAACTTAAGTAAATGCTCGTTATATTAATCAACTGGGAGACGTTACCTGGTCGTTTCCAGAAGTAATAGCAAAGCTCAGTTCTTTATTACTGGAAGAGTCTCTGTCGTTGCTTAAAGGAACTAGAACAGTGGTGCCAATGGATGCATCTTCACGAATATTTACAGTATACACAGCTAATTGAAGCAACAAACTATGCATTACCAAGAAGACCAACCTCTATATGATCATTTACGAAATTAAAAAGTTACCGTCTCTCAGCAGAACTGGTTTTTAAGTCAAGTTATAATACTGTTCACCTTACGCCAAAAAAACCACTGCAATTAAATACGACTAAATCTTCCATTAAACTGACTGTTCAAACATAGCGAAGATTTGGTATTCCGTAATGTACTTTACAAGATCTCCTTTAATTAAGTCTGAGCTAACCGCTCACCGCTACCAAAATTTGTAACAATATTCTTCAAGGCAGACGTATGGCATATTTCGTCACGTTGTTGGCTTAACTCTCGTCCGATAAGGGACTGGGGGTAGTTAAATAATTCTCACTGGTAACTTTGAGTGACTTGCTACGTTTCGCTTCTGCGTAAATAAACCACCCAATGACTCGTTCAGTTTTCCCCTTTGTCGCATTTTAAAGATCTGATTTATGATTTGGCCTACCAGATTGAAATTCAGGAGGACTATCATTCACGTCAAACACGGTGATGCTGACCTGTCAGAAAAAAAGGAGTATTAAAGCTTGGTCCTCGGGTTCGTTCAAGTCATTTGTAAACGCGCATGCAACCTTATATGTTCACGGTTTCAGTTCTATACGAGAGCGATTATTCATCCGTTTACGAACTTATTCACTTTGGGATCTTTTTACCATGATTTAGGGTTTTGCTGTAATTTATTTCTTTGTCTTTTTATTTAGCCCCCAGTACTTTGTCACTGGATAAAGACAGAAAACAGTAACGTAGAGTTGAGTTCTGTAAACCAGAAAATAAGGAAGACAAGATTTACCCTAGTGGTGGAGTTTAAAAAACTTTGATCTTCATCTTTTGCCATGACCTAAAGAATTGAAAACAAAAAGTCTATTACTGAAATAGGTTGTAACAATCTCGGTTCATACAAACAGTAAACAACTTCATTATGACCTCATTCATTTTAAAATAGGCCCTGAAAAGAACAGAAAAAGGGTCTAAGCCAGTTTCAGCTTCTTAAGCATCACTCGTGTCAATTAATTAGTATAGCAATCCAAAGTTAGCTTGTTAGCTCAATTGGTTAGAGCGCTGCACCGATATCGCATTGATCAGGGTTCGAATCCCGGCAAACCTGAATTTTCTCAAGCTTTCTTTTCGCAACCAGTGGTTTTGCAGGGGTCAGCGCTGGAATTTCAGCAAGCCTGAATTTTTTCAGGCTTTCTTTTCGCAAATGCAAAAGTTGCATCTTCAACTGCGATGATCTTCCTTGTATAATTATTTTTTTTCTTTCAACCGCGGCTCAAATAAAATATAAAATTCATATATTTATCGTTTCAAAAGCAATTAAGTTTCCGCTGTGACTGACTTCAAGACACAAATAAATTACCGTCAACAAAAAGGAGTCTTCGTTTCTTGGAGGGTCTCTGTCAATGGGACTCTTTACATAAAGGACTCCACTGAAGACATCAATGAAGAACCTCTCAAGCGAATTACCACTGACAATGTAATACTGCATTTTCGTGTTAATGGTAAGATCTTTATCGTGCGCAGAGAGCTGCAGTATAGCAGTGCCGGTGGTGATATTTTCAAATATTTCGATTGGATAAACAGACTTGTTGAACAACGGACTGTTGTCATTTGTGTCCTGTGGACAAATAGCAAATAAAAGTGTTAAATGAGAATGTCTCTCTCAAATTCACACCATGTCATGTTTATTTTTAACTGTTACAAATATTTAACTCCTCTTCAGTCGAATCTGGTCAATGCCGATCCTTTTTAGCCAATATTTTACTTATAACTTCTCATACAGAAAGTTAAGGCTGGACAGCCTTTATATATCTTGGTTCCGGGAGATCAAATTCAAAAGCAGACCTCTGATGACATATGGCACCGATTCCTTGGTCTGAACAGTTAACTTGACTGATGGTTGCATTGAAAATAATAGCCTGACTGTACAACCCCAACAAAAACGTTGCACGTAAAATAAATATTACATGCTCCACGCATCTCTAAAATAAACACAAATACCTGGACGCTCAAGAAGAACGTGATCCCTCGTGGAAGCAATTTAGCTTGTTCAAGAGTAGCGATTATTCCAAATTAGGTCAGAAAAATAATATACTTTACTTTCATTGTCTGGGGAAATTATCCTCCTGAATCAATTATGGTATCTATTCTTGTAAATTATTATAAGGTATCTGAAAACTGTTGACAATATTTTCTGTGATGGAGAACTGTATGTCAAATTGTTACCAATCATTATGCGTTTCTGGGAAACTGCCTACCTACCCCTCTCCTAAGCCAAGATTTTGCCCTAAGTGAAAAAGAAGTGTTAATGTTGGCTTAGGGGAGGGGTGGGTGGTCAGTTTCCTAGAAACATATAATGACCCATCTTTCCCTGGAAAAATAGGTGATGATTACTTTCAGGAAATGGCACTAAAATTAAATGGCTTTTTCGTAAGGGTTGCATAGAATAAGTGCTTTCTCCCCTAAAAGGTCAAAGGTCAACACAGTTAAAAGGCTACAAATCTTTTCTCCCCTGCTAATGAGTCCAGCTGATAGCAGTTAGGGGGACTGTGACTCACCTCAACAAGCACTTCCACTACTGTGGCGTCGTCAAATACTACACCATAACTATGGTTACCACGGAGATCCGATACACGGATCAGAAGGATGTGGGAGTCATGTTTTTCTCTGTCCAAAGGTCCAGTAGTAGACAGCGCACCACTTACAGAGTCAATAACGAAAGTATTATCAGAGTTTCCAGATAATATTGCATAGAAAAAGGCTGCATTTATGCCAATGTCTCCATCGGTTGCCTGAGGAAGGCAATCAAACAAAAAAATTACAAACGTATATTTGACTAACAAAACTATTTTTTAGTTATAGTGAGCCTAATTAAAATTGAAATGGTACTGAAGAGAAGTTTTCTCTCTGGTGACTATTAATAACTATCATTTCTTTGTGAAAAATCAAAAAGATGATCTGGCACAAGAGCTTGATTAACACTGTTTCTTAAACAGGAACTACCAAGGATTATTGCCTATACTTCCAGGAAGGGATGCAGTAAACACTTGCAGTCACCGCGTTGCCCATGGTGTAACTGAGTGCATGTATAAAGACCATGTGAAACGACATTTCCTGTTAACTTTTTGGAAAGAGCAGGGGAGATAGACCAGGGCGCGATCCCATGTACTTTTAAGTCTTAACTTTTCTTGAGTCTTGAGTCTTCACCTGGAGACTAGAGTATGCAGGAGGAACAAGAGTGCAAGACCTCATTATAGAGCAGTTTTTGGTGAGTGTGGATAGTCAATAGATTTTGTTTAGCCTTAAGCGTTAAAACTCTCCTGTTATAAATTAGACAGTTGATTGCACGCGCGCGTTTTCTTGCTATTAGGGACTTTAAGATCCGAGACGCGACGGCTGTAAGACGCGACCGGAAGTAAATTTTCAAAGAGGAGACATGTTGCGCATGCTCACAGCGTCGTCCTGGTGTCACCACGTTGCGTCGAGAACGTGGGTTTTGCGAGTTTGACGTTCTGTACAAAACGTGAGTATATTTGTTCCTGTGCTTAAATTAAATGATGATATATTCCTCTAAACATGTAAAATCAGCACTCTACGATCATTGGGCGTAATTTCTGGCGACATTTTAGATCTCAGAGATGAAAGGATTTTAATTATTTTTAAATTTCTTTCAGGTGTACGAAGCTTATAAAATGGCAGCGACTTCGAATTCGACTTCGAGCATAGCCTGAATTTCATCCCGACTAATTCGAGTCGTTATTACTCCCTCAGTTGTTGACTGAGAGGAGAAAACGACTCGAAGCAATCGGATGAATTTTAGGCTACTTCGAGCAAGGCTTTCAAGTAAGTCACGAGCTAAAACTACAAATAGTGAATGCAGGAGTCTTCTGGATTCTATTCTCGTCTCTTGTACCGTTGCAATTCTCGATTTATTGCGTTTATCTGCCGCTAAAAGCCAATTTTAAGCCTGTATTATTTTTATTTTATTAAACTGCGTGTGTTTTTATGCTTCTTTTTAGTTCAGTAATGTTTTGGACACAAGATCATGAAGCCATTCTATGCAGAGAATTCGTCAATGTAAATCCCTACACAACGATGAGCCAACGGAACTAGAAAACCTATTGGATATGATCATCGCGTTGGAGGAAAGTGGCGAAGCGGAATTACAGGAAACACAGGGAACAGCTAGCAAAAAACTTCAATATTAGATCGGGCTAAAGCGAAAGATGTTAGACTAAAAGCGATGGAGAAGCTGTCAGAGACGAAGAAAAGAGGTTCATGAGCGGATGAAAGCGATGACAAACCGAAGCGTCAACGAAGAAGTGGAGGTGATGCTATCGAACAAAGCACAACAAAGCATTTCTTGGACTTTCTTAAATGATGCCATGGCTATTTCTGCGAAAGAATTACCGAAGAATACGTGAAGAATCAAACTGATAAAGAGTTGTTTGCAGCCGCGTCGTCTTGCATCGCGACGGAGATCTTAACTTTACTTCTCGCGTGCAAACGATGGCGTTCTAGTTCCAGTCCTTAATCAGTCACCGCGTTTTAGAAGTCTTCGCGTCCCAGATCTTAAAGTCCCTATTAATGTAACGTGCAACTGCGTGTAATTGCTTCAAGGTTTTTTTGCCGTCCATTTTCCGCACTCAGTTCACTGTTCAGTAAAAGACAAGGAGACGTCCAAGGAGACACGAATGCTGGTCTTACCGTTAGGTTCAATATAATATGGGCGGGTTGCTGTTCCTTAACGTCTACAAAGTAATGCCTCTGACTGAATGCGGGCCGGTGATCGTTAATGTCAGAGACATTTATAACTACGCGGACCTCAGCCTGGTGGTAAGGGGATCCTTGGTCTCTTGAAAGAATCCTAATATCGTGTTGATTGGTAGTTTCACGATCCAGTGCAACGGCTGTCTTTATTTCACCAGTTGATGCATCGATTGTAAATCTGTGCAAGAAACAATTGATTACGAAAATTTAACGGTGACAGACAGTAACAAAGGCAATTAGCAAAGTGTTAATGGGCGCGAAAAGCGAGTGTTCTTGAAAGCCAAGCAAGCAGTTGAGATCGCGTGAGGATCTGCAATTTAATAGTTCAAGTTTGTTGATTAATTTTCTACAAGACCTCTTCACAGCGTATTTTTAGTTTATGTCAAGAAATGGAGTGAACCAGTCAACCAAAGTACATTATTCTGATCAAACACCTAGCCCCAACTGCCATGAATTGAGACCTCCGCTTATATGCGAGGATCAGAAGGAACAACAAGGAACGAGTAGTATGTCCGTCATAGCATGGTGTGTCAGTACCATAGAAAGAGCAAGAATCCCTTAGCTACTAAAAATACAAATGTCCTTCTATAAAGGTTAACGTGGATTTTTATCTCATGTGATGTAACAGTGTAACGCCTACAATTTCCAACAAAATCTCTTTGTCTCACTTACTTCTTATAGTCTTCTACGAGCTTCAGGCTATAAGCTATTTCTCCGTTAATTCCGTCGTCCTTGTCGACTGCCTGTGGAAGCGACACGAAAGTTATGACGTCGTATAAATACGACTGAAAGTGATCCTCTGCCAGTAGACTACTTGAATTACTTTAAAATAAGCTAGTAAATTGAGGACAAGGCTTCTGAACATCAAAATACGCTGTGAAATTACTCAATAAATCATGACTAGACACCTGAGACACTGACGATAATCTATCCATAAACCGAGTCGGCGGGATTCCCTGGCATTAATAAAAACCAAAATTGCTCGTTTAAATCTACGATGACAATAATTCTAATGAGGGGCTGCCTAAGAGAGACAGCTACAAAGGCATAGAAACGAACAATTGCATGAGCAAATGACTCTTGCATGCTATGAAATGGTAGCTGCGAAGCTGGCGGGATCAGAGCTCGAGAGTGCTTTTTGGAGACGCAGCCGCGAAGAAAAATCTCTGGTTGACTCTTCCCCATTCTTCTCGCGGCTTTAAGGCCTAAACGAAGATAACAAAAGCACCTGTGAAATTAAGCAGCGTGTGTGATGAATTACGCGAGCAACGCAGGCTGTAAGGAGAAAAGCTTTACCGTGACCACTCCAACAGTGAGACCGGCTTGTCCTTCGTTTACAGCAAAATTATACCCTAAGGGTTCGGTGAAAGTAGGTGTGTTGTCGTTGACGTCAGTAATATGCACGAGAAGATTGCCTGTTGTTGCCTGTAAAAACAAAATATATGATCAGGACAATTTAAGTATTACTACCAGTTACTTCTATACTCTTGCATTTCTTCCCATGTCAAAATCCCGTTCGGAACGGGTTCAACTCTATGAGAAATGGCGCTGTTGTTAAGCTTTTTTATGACCAGATCTTAAAAAAATTAAAATTTCATCAACTTGGTGAGTGATAATGCGAAACAAATGCTACCTAGTGATCGGAAGGAAAATACAGCTGAAACGCCTCAATTGAATGGTAACATCGTTAGAGTACCTTCTCAACAGATTCAAAACTAAGAACAGCAGCACACGTCTCCATTTACATATTTGGCCGTTTCAGTGAATGGGTAAGTTGTTCACCCCAATCCAAACCCTTTCTGAAAGACTAATGTATATTGCAGTAGCTCTCGTACTGACCCTTAAAACAGAGATGAACTTTAACTGACCTTTCCTTTTCCGTCTGTAGCCGTAATTTGTAGAGAAAACTGGGCAGTAGCCTCTCGGTCTATCTTTCGAGCAGTTGAGAGTCTGCCACTGGAAGAGGATTCAGAGAGCGGTCAGTATAAAACATGGACTGCGGACTGCGGACTACGGACTGCGGACTGGGTATAAAACACGGACTAGGTATAAAACGCGGACTGGAAAATACGGACTGGGTATAAAACACGGACTAGGTATAAAACGCGGACTGCAGGTAGCGGACTGGGTATAAGATAGAAATTCTTTGGTGGTGGTTCTCTGAATCAAGAGCCTGACAAAAATGCTATTTTCTTCACCCATTTTAGACATGGCTTCGGTCTCTAACAATCATGAAAGGGGTCAAGACCCGGAGGGGTACTCTCGTATATAAGCCATATAAGTATTTGCCGCCCCAAATGTTATGGTTTATGGGCCGTTTTGGTCGTCTGAAAACACTTTGCCCATTTTGGTTTGGAATCGCGTATGGTTTTCAAGGAACCTACGGGAGCGTACATGTACGAATGTATTTATCGTTTTCAATTCTAAATGAATAAGAACGAAATAGAAATATGCGGATTTGAAATGCATTTGAAGAATTTTCTGTTTGCGCTGAAAAGAGAATGATCTAGTGTTGTGCTCTAATCTATAATACATAATGATGACATAATTTCTGCCTAATCAGGCCTAGGCTGTTCCAGGCTCCGAGATAGTTGGGTCCGCTGAATTGAGAAAGCGCCAAAATAAAACGGGAGGAAACTGGGTAGTCTCCTCTTTATCTGAGAGCCTGGAACAGGCTAAATTAGGTCAGGTCTGTAAATGGTGTGGATTTTCGAGATCAGGTCTGGAAACGGGTGTGGAAAATGGCACTTTTTATTCTGAAATAGGGTAAGGATTTAGAGAACCAGGGGGCACAACCCCACCAAAAAGCCCCTTCCGGAATTCCAGGGGTGTAAATCATGTCATCATAATCATCGTGTAGAATATCATGTTGGGTTGGATGATTCATTTCGGTTATTATTCACGTACAGGTGAGTAATCCCTCCCCCTAAATACTGCTTTTTTTACTTCGAGGAATGCCCCTATATTGACCTTCTCGTCTGAGTTCTTCATTTCCTCATATTCCCAAGGCTTTATTTGAAACGGAATAAAGGCATCTTTAAGAATTTTACTCTGACTCGGCTACCACCGGCACCAATACTATTCTTTTTATTCGGTGCTTCTCTGATTGGTTCTCTTCCAACTCCTTCTTTTGATAAAATTCATAGTTTAATTTCAATTGCCTTGAGTAGCGGCATAACCTTCCTTGTCCGTGCAGTTCGCTTTCCTTCTCCACATGAGGAGAATATAGACTGCGTGACCGGCTTACGGAATGTTTTTATGTGAGACAAGGAGCTGGAACTACTGTTTTATGCGAGCCCGTTTCTCCCAGTTTTACCTTTCTAAAGCTGTTTTTATATACATAGTTCGTAGTCCGCGTTTTATACCTAGTCCGTGTTTTATACTCAGTCCGTAGTCCTCATTTTATACCTAGTCCGTGTTTTATACCCAGTCCGCAGTCCGTGGTCCGCAGTCCACAGTCCATATTTTATACTGACCGATTCAGAGAGAGGGATTAGTTAATCCTACAAAATTCGCTAAAAGTAGATCTAAAAATTAAAATATTTCAAAATGAGCAACGCCCTTTGATTCAAGTTATACGGTAACTGATTTGTCATTTTCTTTCCTGGCTTTACCTTTTCCATAAATTCATTAATTATAAGAAGGTGATCATGAAAGCCGAAAAAAAGGCCACAAATTTATACTTACACAGCCTGCATGGCCATTATGAGGTTGTAAGTGGACCCTTAAGGTTATCATTAGATCCCATCGACCTAAGCCCCTTCGGACACCTCATGAAATTTACACAACGTAGTTTTCCCCTTCACTAATCAGGGTTAAGCACTGCCTTTTACAGATTAGGGTTAAGTACTGCCTTTACTGGTTAGGGTTAAGCATTGTTTCGAAACTGGTTAGGTTCTTTTGGGGTTGGGGTTGATGCTATATGTACTCAAATTATTTCATTGCCATCCAGCAAATCCTCAGTGGCCTAGTGGTTTGCGTAGTATACTGGACCATCTAGCCGGTGGGCTCGAATACTACTGTCTTTCGAATAAATTTTTTTTCTTTCAAATTGAAGAGACTTGCACTTTCATGAACATTTCTAGCTTGAAATATCATCCAAGTGTGATATAAAAGCAGAAAACAGTTCTACCTTGTGTAAATTTCATGAGGGGAGAAAGGGGCTACGGCCGATGGGATCTAATGCTGACTGACACTACATGTTGAGTTAAAAGGAATTATGGGACAGTTTTGCATGGGCGCGCTTTTGTGAGTTGTCGCAGGGAACTGGGTGAAATTTTTCCATCTCGACACAGCATCAACCCACAGGGTCCAGAGAACCTCAGTTTGAACGTGTACAAGAGCTACTTTAAATTTCCAACATTCTACCATTTAAAATATATAACCTCATCACTTCACAATTTATAAGCCTTTAAAGATTCATTTTTAATAGATTTCCACCTCCATATTTCAAATCAACACCATATAAAAATCGACATACTGAATTAAAGTCTGTAACCACTACCCATTTTCCTCCAGCAAGGCACGAAGTGCTGAGTATAATTAATCATTTACTGCAAGCTGATCTCCCCATCTTAAAAGCCCTCAGTCCTTAGGCCTGCGTGACGAAACTGTAATGCGATAAAAAAGTGATCATGTTTTAAAACTGATTTTTTTATGTTACACATCAACCTAAATTCCTCTGGACCCTGTGAACGACTCAGTCTGACGCGCCACCTCATATGGCATGTTACCTTTGTTGCATAGCGAGGTACCTGTTTGTATCTATAGTAAATGATCCATTTGTGTTTCCACCTGTGATACTGAAACTCACTGCAGCATTCACACCTTCATCGACATCCACAGCCTTAAGATAGAAACGAACAGTGAGACAAAACTAAAAAACCAACAAGATTAGATAACATCAATTTCCCTGATCCCATAGACCATCTTTAGCCTAGGCTGTACGTTCCCAGACCCTCTCTTTCATCTTCAGAGATCATAGTGCACGTATCTGAAAATTAAACTGTCAAACGCTTATTGACCGCAAGCGAAGGGGATGAGGTTGGGAAAAAAGAAACTTTATTCGTGCTGCGCGCTCGCTATTGCAAGTTCACCAACTTGTCAAAGAAAAGTGTCTGTGAAAAGGCTATGGGGATGTTAGCAAATGTATATGAATTGCATTAACTCAGTGCGCAGAACCAGTGCTGTGGTTGAGCCCACATTTCCACTTCCTGTTTTGTAAAAAGTTGCCCGCAAGTTAGCGACGTGAAAAACTTCTCCATTCTTATCACTGGCAGAATACGATCGAATAATTCTGTTTTGCAAGTTAAGTTTACATAAACAGTAGTTTATGTGGCTCTTAAAAGTACAGGCGTTTTTAGGGCTTCGTAACGCGTTTCTTCTCCACGTTGGGGAGGATTGCGTGACGAGCCAGGAGAACGTCTGCTTGAAGTGTGCAGGCGACGAATAAGCATGTGAACGGGTCCTTGCTGGGAAAGCGTACCTCTCCGCCTCTCATCCTTCCTCCCTCCGGCCCATCTTCTCACGCTTTCTAGCTTTCTCTTCTTCCTATATTATCAGGTTAGCAATAAATGAAGTTTTCAACAAATCACCACCAAGTAGTGCGCCAAGTGAAATCTGAGTTGCTTCTACGATGACAAAACTCGTACCTTCACAGTGAAGAAAGCGCTGTTGGTTTCCGCTCCCTCAGACACGGTTGTATCATTTGGTAGGTTTACGAAGTTGGGACTGTTATCATTGCCATCACCAACAGTGACTTGAACTGTGCATTCACCGAATCTATAAAGTTGGAAAAATAGAGAAAATTGTAGCTTCGAAATTTGTTGATAATGGTCAGTTCCCGCAGGTCAGTTGTCTTGAGTTGTCTGAGTGACTAAAAAACAATCACTGCAAACCAGCAAGAGCATCGTTGCTGGTGGTTCTTGTTTCTTGCAGCTCACGGCGAATGCAGAGTGATCGCTACAAAAATTCATTAAAGAAGTTCAAAGCTTTGTAGAGGTTTTACAGGTTTACCATCAGCGATCCATAGTTGTGACTGACAGTTCTTAATAGCCCCTGATCCTCTCAATTATCTAAAAGATCGCAGGTTACGTGTCTCGCGGGAAAAGCCTGTAAGGACTGTAAGCATGCGTTTTAAAGTCATAAGAAGAATTTGGATAAAAGTCTATCGATTCACCTGGGTGTGTTGCGGTATCCAGAAGTTCCAGTCGTTTAATTGTAGGGAAGACTTCTTTGCTTTACGAGACTTTGCACAGCAAAGATCGATAGCAAACATGAGTAATCGATTGTTGTTCCCTTGAGTTTAATTATTAACTTTATTAAACCCTCGAAATTCATCTGGGACTGTTTGAGAGTAGGCGAACGAAATTTCAACCTCAAAAAATATTTTTGTTGCTCCAAAATGGCCCTAGCTGTCGGTTTTTCGTAACCACCAATCAGAAAAAGAAATACTTTGTTAAGGGGCTGTTTAGATGTTTATATGAGATGAACCAGCCCGGTTCGCCGGGTTCGGCTGGAGCGCCCGCTCTACCGCTGGCGGAGGTGGCTGGCATGCCGAGATCCCGCCGCCTCTTTTACAGGGTCATCAAAGCCACGCTATGTAGCTATTTCTGAAGAAAGGCCGAGAAAGGGTAGGGGATACTTTCATTTCTCTCTGGCATGTTTAAAGTCAGTATAGTAAAAACCTGGTGCCCAAGAAGCTGCGACCTACCGACAGGCACTCTAGTGCTTTTTCTCGTTGGTTGAATTCATCCCTTTAAGAGCCTAAGCCCAACCTTCGGTAAATGCCTGGGTGTACTCCCCTATATAGGCCATATAGGCATGTGTCGCCCCAAAGGGTATGGTTTTGCAGCGTTTTGGTCTGAAAACGAGTATAGTTTCATTTTGGTCTGGAATCGGGTATGGTTTTCAATTAGGGAACTACGGGCGTGTACGAACGTATTTATTGCAAATGAGTAAGAAAGAAAGAAAAATATGCAAATTCGAAATGGATTTTATTTTTTGTTGTTGCTGTTCTAATCTAAGAAATGATGGCATAAATTAAAGGCAACGTCTGTGAATGGGTGTGGATTTTAGAGGCCAGATCTTAAAACAGGTGTGACTAAATGACATTTTTTGGTATGAAATTGGGTCAGGATTTGGAGAACCAGGCGGCACACCCCCACCAAGAATTCCCAGGAGTACCCCCCCAGGGGTAAATGCAAACAAGTCATACTCATTCAATATAACAGTTTTCTACCTGGAAACCTCTCTCGATGCACCACGCTAGTTCTGGCTTACTATTCTGGTTTTAATTTGTTTTTTACACTCAGTCACTTTTTTCTCAGTTAAGCCAATAGTGGGCTCAATGGCTAATGAGAAAGTAAAGGCGCACAAGATAAGTTTAGGGAGCTTTCTCGCAGGCTACGAAGTCCTTAGGTACATTTGTAAATAGATCTAAATACTGCAAAGTAAAAGCCAGCATAATACCTTCCTTGTCCGCTCGTTGGTTGGTCTGTGGCACGTACTGTTATGATGTACAGGCCCAGCTTCTCGCGGTCAAAGCTTACATTGGTGTAGATAGTGCCATTGAGGGGATTGAGCGAAAAGGAGTTATAATGTCCATTGGAGTCCGGAACCAGACTATAACGAACAACGCCACTTGGTCCCAGATCCGGGTCTGTGACAGAAACCTGGAATATTTGTAAAAAGGATTCTAGTTAAATCCAAACACTTGACGTAGTGACTTCTATTTTCGTCTAGTGTTTGGCCGTTGGGACTACAGAGTTTCATCTCGATTGTTGTTGTTGCTTTTTTATTATCATTTTTATTTAAAGGTGGTTCTGGATTCTTTCGACAAAGCATAGTTCGATTAAAAAGTTTTAGCATTATACATATGCTATAGCAAACTGATAAGTCAAGAAAAGCACAAATGATTAGAAACTTATTTTACATCTTATAAATCTTGATCAAACATATTATGATTTCAGTCAGGTGTTGGTTGGTAAGCATGATGTATTAGCCATTATGCGCGGATACACTCTTACCTGTAGCACAAAAGTGTTCGTTGGGTTATTCTCGACCACAGTAGTTTTGTAAACTACCTGGGAGCACCTGGGGTTGTTGTCATTCAAGTCCGTGACATTAACAGTGACGGGAGCCACGGCCTGAAACCTTTCTGACGTCAGAGTCTCCCTGGCAACAACCTTTGAGAGTAAAACATCAAAGTAAGAGTGACAAGCGAACAAAGAGTTCGTCGTGCGCGGTGCGTGCTGACATGCCTTCGTCATCAGTGCGTTCTAAGCATAGAAGAAACGTTACTGAAGTGTCGCATAGATGGCAAAAAAAACCCTAACCTCAGAAAGACAAACAGGATCTGTTTCAGTAGAAACAACAAAAAGTGAAGCAGAATAAAATTATGAGGTAAAATGGATGTCTTTTTCTGGTGAAAAGCAAGAAGCAGTGATGAAAGCGGGAATCATAAGCTGAAAAAGTGACAATATCTGCTCTGCCCTTCCGTAAACGTTCCCCTCCGCTACCCCACCCCTCCTTGCTCTTTGATCTTGTGATTTCAATTCTTCTTTTTTACCTTTAGTCGCTTCCTTCGGCTTTATAAAAAACTGACCTGAAAAGAGTGCACATCAGCAGTTTCGCGGTCGATCTTGTCGTTGATGAGGATGTATCCAGCCGGAGTGACGGTAAATTTGCCTCCCGCTCGTTCGAGACTGTACGAGAACACAGCATTATTGCCCTACAAATGAATAAGAAAAAGTCAGAGGGTTTGTTTCTAAGAGACAAACTCTATGCATACAGTTTGTCCTATACCTTTAGATCATATTGAAAGTACCTCATCCTTGTCTACAGCTGTGACTCTCATGACAGTCATTCCTAACGAGGCATTTTCTAGCACAGCTCCAGTGTAAGGAGTGTCCAAAAACGTTGGCGGATTATCATTGACATCTTTAACTGTGATAAGCACCGTGGAAAAGACAGCTTTGTGTGTAGTCGAGGTGGCCTGGGGGGGAGAAGAAGATTAATGCGCTACTTAGGAAACAAAAAGGGAACTGGACCTGAAATGTGTCCCGCAATTGTTTGTGGGATGGTTAGTGAGGACTCGCCGGTCAACTATTGGTCAATGTTTTTCCCATTCTAAGCAACAGTCCCAGAAGTCTTCGCAAAAGTTAACTCGGTCCAGTTTTTTTCTAGTTTCTAAAGTAGCGGATGGCTTGTATTCAATTTCAAAGTGCCACTTACCCCAACTCTCAAAGTAAAAGAGCTCTTAGTCTCCCTGTCTAAAGATCCATTGACCGTGATCACACCTGAATTACCAAGGACCGTGAAGACACTTCCGGGATTGGTATCTTATGGGACAGAAAATGGCAGGAATTATCAGTAACTGATTTTCTCTGAAACGTAGTCGAATCTTTAACAAGGCCATGATACACTTTGTTTGTCCCGTCCACCTCCCCACCAAAACAAAATGCGTAAGCATTGCTCTAAACTTCTCTTAGGAAAACTGTAATACCCTTAAGATCAAAAACAATGGTTATGCAAAAGAAAGTGCAACGAGAGTATAATTTTACTTTATTCCGTATGGCTCTCGTTTTGCACTCTTTTCCAAACTAAAGACGAAAAATTCAGTGACAGATGAAAAGACGCATACACAACGCAATCAGATGTTATCAGGTAATTTAGAACTGATGAATCTTCCAATTTCTACCAATGAAAAGTCGAGCAACGTCTCAGTAACCTCTCAGTAGCTATGGAATGCTGTAAATTACAATTACGTATACCTGAATCTATCAAGTATTGCACTGGAGCATTAAGCATCTTGTCTCCATCGCGGGCAGTTACTGTGGTGACGTAGGTTCCCTGTGCACAGTAATAAACAATTTAAAAGGCAGTTACAGCTCATAATTACAACGCCGGTTATAGCTCAGCTGACCCTACTTTAGGGAAAGTGCGAACAACAGGCTACACTTTCGCGGTTGTGATCGTTCCGGAATTCTCTTTATGGCTGTATTACTTTCTAAAGCAGGATCGGTAAGTGTTGATTAGTTGAATTGGAGGAGGGTACGCTGACAATAACGCCCAACTGTAATTTCAATAAAATAAACTAGCGCACATGAGACTTTTTAGTTTTAGCATATTTTTGATAATAGACCATTTTACAGTTGCAGGTGGAAAGGATCGAGGCTGGAGTTGACCTTGTTTTGATACAACCCTTCCTGTTTTATTACGTAAATCATGTTGTTTCTGATCCTAATTGGTATTTTTTAAACATAATTTCCATAAGAAGAGAAAAGAGGTTTGACTGTATTAAAACAAGGTCAACCTCAGCCTTACGTTCACTCAAAGGCTGGGTTACTAAGCTCACAGCTGTAAAATGGTATATTCGTTTCAAATGCTGTAGAATCAAAAATTAACCCTGCGCGAACCATTGTTAAACCTATGTGTGACAGCGTCCTTATTTAGGATATGCGAGATCTTGCACCCTGACGCACGTGACATAGGCGAGTTAAGGTTTGCGAAAGTACGCTTTTGTAATCTTTATTACTTGTTTAACACAGCAAGCTGTGGGCAATCAAAGTTGCTCTCCTCTGTTCTATGCGCTTGTTCTAACTTACTTTGCCTTAGCTTTGCAAATTATAAGCAAAGCTCACAAATCTCTCTAATTTGTCCATCATTTGATACAAAGAGGAACGGTTTTTATGCCCTGGGGCTGCTACAGATCCCTGGAATGTTTTCCTTTTTTTCTTCATCTCAAATCCTTATTTTCTGCACTAACTAACTGTTGTGTTGCACACGAGATTAAAAAGAAAACAAACAACCTTCGCTGCATTTTCTTGTACTTCTGCTGAGTAAGAAGAAGATGAAAATTCGGCTGGTAAATCATCAGCGTCTTTAATGAGGATATTCAGAGTTGTGGATGAATTGAGGCCATTATTTGGGCCACTATCCTGATGAAAGAAACATATCAATAAGCCTGTTTCTATTCAGATCGTCAACTGAAATATCAGACCTTAGCCTATCATACCAGCTTGAGAGATATTTTCACACATGGTCCAAAAATGACACGAGATCTGGTTTATCTGACTGGTTCATCAAACTTGTTCCCAGGCTACACTCAGACAGGATAGGGCGCACGCTAGAGGTACTCTTGAAGTGTCTCCACAAACCTTTTCATGGCTTTGCTCGTGTCGTCAAAACCTCGAAGAAAGCTCAAACGTTTCGTAACTATAAATGAACTACTTCCTTTGTTAACTGCATTAAAACTAGATTTATGAAGAGGTATATTATACGATGTACAAATGAACATGTTTAAACTTAAAGAAACTGCATACTAACCTTAGCAATAATTCTGAGGGTGTAGTTGTTGACCGACTCGTAATCCAAACTGTTTATAACAGTTACGGTTCCAGAGTAAAGTCCAATATAAAACTTATTTCCCTACAAAAAACAAACAAAGCAAAGCTTCCAATTATATACGAAACGGAAACAAGAAAACGAAGTTTCTATTAATGGAGAGTAAATTGAACCAGCACATTTTGTATACATTTTCTGCAGTCAAATCATTGTTCTAGAATAGCAAAAGCTTCAAGTGAACAAGCATATGCATCTCGTGCTATTTTCTTTTCGGTACTTCTCCAATGATCAAAAACAGTGAAGGAAGGCTGCTAGCCTTCACGCCAAAGCGTCTGCATTTTTAAAAGCTAGCTGTTCAGCCTTAAGCGGTAAAAATAGTTTCATCCAAGACATCTGTTCATAAGCTGATTTTTTTCTACTACAAATTTTACACAAATGAAAGAACAAAAATAAAACCTACTTGAATCCTTAGTACATACCTATCATTCAATTTTCCTTGAATGATTTTCATTTTGTTAAATCTGGTTTAACTAAGGGTGCTTTCCAAAAGTCAGAACTGTCCAGCCGGACCAGTCATTTTAAAAATGAAATAGGCTTTTATCAAAAGTTTTTGCTAAAAACCACGTCCTTCGTGAATACTATTTAGGATTTGACTAGTCTGGCTAGATAGTTTTCATTGAAAGTGAAATTCTCATTACAACGGGAATGATCTGGCCGGTCAGTTCTGACAAATGGAAAGCGCCCTAAGCATGTTTTGTCGGTGTGGATGACACGCACAGTCGATCACTCTTCAGTTTACATGAACGAGTTACTACGCGCCGACTGGTCTCGGGATTCACCGCACGCGCAAAACCCCACAGTAGCCGAGAGAGCCTGTTGGCAGTTTCATGCAGCGTACGTTGATACTTACCGCATTTCCTTCTTGGATGGAGTAGGTAACCCTGCTGTTCTCAGAGATGTCTGCATCAGACGCTGTGACAGTCAATACCTCACTAACTGGACTGATGTCCTGAAGACATGATTATAAAAATACCTCATCACACCCAGCCGAGAAGCAACGTAAAACTTTATTTGTACGGTATGTACCTTAGTTGTTTTAGGCTTTAACAAACTCAATGAAGGCGTACAGCTGGCCTTATAAGGATTAGAGTAGCAGGAATCTTACATTTATAATTTTACAACACCCTCTCGCAATTCTCATCTATAGCTTTGAGTGAAGCATTTTTATATAACCCCAGAAGATTTTCGTTTTGACAACTCCATAAGAGTAAATAACTTTCACGGGTAAATTTTTAAACAATAAAGGAATTTTTCAAAGCGATCTGATGTTTTGTTTTGACTTTTCAGTGGCTTCTATCCATCTACAATTTCGTCCTAAAAATTCCCCCTTCCTATCTGAAAACTGGCTCTATTAAAATTAACGTCAAACCTGTTGAACCTCTATAGGTGCAAACACCGGAACTTGTGTGAACAGACCGTAAACGAAATGGCCCCGTGTAAACAGGAATGGTTCATGCCGATATCCCAACGATCCATTAGGAACATGTCCCCTCGGTTTTGAGGGTACCCCAGAATCGTCACATGCAACCTAAAAAGTGCATGCAAAAGATTCTTGCGCCTTTCTTAAGCTGAGTTCCTCATTCCATAGGACGCTGTAGCCCGTCCCCAGACTATACTGATGTCAAGTGTTATATTAGCCAGGTCAGCCGCACAGTCTGAGAACAGGGTTACTAATTCAGCTAGGGACAATCCAATCTCCATTACTGAGGGCGACTTTTTTGAGTGACGGGATGACCGTTGTACCTCCTTGCCGATCACCCAACCAAAACGGAATCAGTTACAAAGTCTAAGAGAGACCTTCATGTTATTCATGCTACTCACCTCTCGAACGCTAGCCTGATAGGACGCTTTCTCAAATAACGGAGCGTTATCATTTACATCATCAATGGTAATCGTCACTTGCGCAGACGTCTGAAAAGAAGACGCCAACTAAAAATGCTGCATTTAACCCATTCAGAATGGTAACGGATGCAAGTGATAAACTATATTACGTTGGGAAGGGAGTATGGTCTGCGTCGATGTCATATCTGGATGAGCTTGTTTTTGGCTCTTTTATATGGTTCTTAGAGAGGTCTTCTGCGGATACTCTGATTTTTTAACTTCCTTCTCCTCAAAAATCAAAATGTCCCAATTCCACGATTTTGATCTAGACGGTGTGTCCAGTTGGTTGAGGATACTTAGAGGGTCATAGCCTTGGAGGCCATTGATAACCTTCGAGCAAGCCTTCCACTCGCCAAAGGCGAGCGAAGCTTGCCCGAAGGCTAAGAAGGCCAACGGTTGATCATCTATTGGGACTGTCTAGTTTCAACATATCTGATCGAAATAAATTTAGATACATGCTGTAGCAAAGTTAGTTTGCGACTACATTTTTTGGAATTGGTGATTTCATACTGGAGTTA
The DNA here is from genome assembly GCA_038088405.1 of Porites divaricata. NCBI lineage: Eukaryota > Metazoa > Cnidaria > Anthozoa > Scleractinia > Poritidae > Porites > Porites divaricata. The sequence goes on along the minus strand of JBBMOI010000006.1, from coordinate 17,114,565 downwards.
GGATCCATTCCAATCACTCAGTTTGTCTTAGAATATTCACCAATTTTATTTAGTGTTGGATGCATAGCAAATTATTATTAATATTATTATTATTATTGTTATTGTTGTTGTTGTTGTTGTTGTTGTTATTGTTAAGACGACGAACAATATTTCGATTGAAGACTTACGACGGCTGTAAAAGTTTAAAGCCTTTGACTGTGGCTAATGCGCAAATCTTAAATTCAATTACGAAATGATAATCCTGTCTTGAATTTCAATCAAGAAATGATAATCCTGTCATGATAGTAACAATAATATATCTAACTTGACGGCTAGAAACACTTTACCCTGGCACTGGGGCCATTAACATCATCGGAGGCATACACTGTGAATGTGATGCTTTGGTCTTGGGCTTTCTGTGAACAAAAAAATTGTACAGATTCAGGTTAGAGTTAGTTAGAGTTTGCCTGCGTAAGCAGCGTTCCCGCGCGGATTCGTCAACTTTCGCGCAATAATTAACTTGATCGGAAATGCTTGCTACGCACGCAAGGTTAGACTAGTATGACTGATTTTCTTCAAAGGACAACACAAAGTTTATCAACTTTTTTCTGCTTATATAGCTAATCGATTCTGACATATAACCAGTTGAGTATACACTTGAAGGTTTCGCTTGTGCCCAAGTTTAAATATGCCAAAAATCATTACACGGAGGATGATCTTTCTCTATAATTTAATATTGAATTAATAAAGTACATGATTTTGCTTATCAATTTCGTTTTATTTTGATTCTAAACTTTTTTTAAGGTCTTGAAGGTTTTGCCCACCCACACTCACTGTTTTAACGCTAAACTCGATATAAGTCGCTTAAAGGGGCTCAAGAGTCACGGCTGTCAGTTTATTTTGGCATGCCAGGTACTACGCCACCTTCTTCGCTATGGAACTCGAGAAATTACTTGAATGAGAAAACCACAGCTTCAAGTCAAACAAATATGTCTCCCAAGCATTAGATCAAACCATATCATACATTACAAACAACAACAGTGAACTTTGAAAAATTGTTAGGCTAACAAGTTTTCACAAACCACAATACACGACACCCGCCATCTTTCCATACATGCGCCTTAGGATCTATGGATATTAGCAATGCCACTTGGTTTCTCAGGGGGTAATTCTATCAAAACGAGAGGACGATTTAATTGTCATTTAAAATGTGCAGTTCGAGTTTCGACAAGTTTTACGTCATTATTACATGCTAAACGAACATCTACGGTCGCTATTGATTCCAAATAAATTTACAATGAACACTTTCATTAATAACTTTCCATTAGCGTCTTCAAGATAAAAAGTTTTTTGTTTTCTTTCGTCTTAGCCTGCGTAGCAAGCGTTTCCGTGCGGTTTAGGAGCAAAGAACGAGGAACGAGAGTCTAAAATGGCGCCAATAAAAGAGCTCCCCCCACTTTCATTTTTTTGGCTCTTGTTTCATTTCTCGCGCGGCCAAAACCTAGAATACCGTTCCTCGGTCTTTCTTTGCTCCGAAACCAAACGGAAACGCTTGCTACGCAGGCTACTTTCGTCTAGAATAAACAAACTCGAACGCGATTTCTTGTATTGGCAGATTTTATCACTTGTTTGCCCCCTGAGAAGCCACGTGACATTGCTTGTATCCCATCAGTCCTTAAACGCATTCAAAGATGGCGGGTATCGTGAATAAGGTCTATTGCAATCTATTTCAGTTTCTTCAAGTTTGGCCATCCGTTTTTCCTTTTGCAGACTTTTTGTGTGTTATTCATACCTTCTTTTCATGTTTTAGTGGTATTTTATGTTTCATCACTCAATTTGCAATTGAGGTGGTTGCCACCGTTGGAATTTTGATATATTCGTGAAAGAGGTCCTTTAACATACGGTAACTTAGCTTTGAAACGCAAACTGCTATACATACCTCCCTATCAATAACAACTTTAGAGGTTATCCAGCCGGTAGCACTATTGATGTTGAACTTCCCTGCACCATCAGCCCCGATCTCATAAAGTATGTCATTACTTTCGTCGTCAGTAGCAGAAACTTGGGTTACCTGTGTACCTGGCGTCAAATGATAAAGGGGACCCATGAGATAAGAGGGGGGGGGGGGCGGTCATCCAGACCCTTACATAAGGGGGGGCTGGTCTCCCAAAAAATTTTTTTCGGCTCTTCAGGCCGTCAGTTTGGTCTAGAAATAAGGGGGGCCGGGTCCCCCGGGCTCCTCCCCTGTATCCTCCACTAGAGAGGACTTATATTTCTTTTAAAATTGACTTTTTTCCATAATTATAACTCCAAGCATATGATTTAGTGGATTTAGAGCAAAAATAAACCTCAGAGAGGAAGGAGTTTTCGTATTGAGGGAATAATCTTTGACATACGTAATAACATAGAGCGATATTGACGTACGCTGCGAGGCGGGTTTTCAAACTGTATTACAGTAAATATGGTAGCAGTTACAAGTGCTTAGGAAAATATGGATTATGCCTCGAAACGATGTCTGTTTACTTGGTATGAAAAAAGTCTCAGTTACCGACTGTTCTGATTGTTCAAGAAAAGTTTCCAGACGAAAAAAATTATACTTCACAAAACTCTTACCTATTGGTTGTTCTTCTTTAAATGACGCGATGAACTGATTTTGCACAAATCTTGGTATTTTATTGGGTTCTTGGGCTGAAAAGTAACATTATAAGAAATGTATTAAAACAATAAAAGACGAATTACAGACGGAAATAATATCGTCCTTTTATATTACAGGGTGAATCGATGAAGCACACTTGCTCCTGTTCGCAGTGATTATCTTACGAAACATGCGGGTTATTCAAAAGGTTCAGCAAAAGGAGAAAACTTTGTAGGGTCCATCAGATAGGAGTATTAGTGTAATGTTCACCATTCTGTTCAATCGTCGGAACTTAAAAAATACTTGCAGAGACAAAAGATTTTTGTGAAAATAAAAATACTTTTGCTTTACCTTGAAGACGCTGCACATATAACAACAATGCCAACAATATTCCGAAGAAATTCCTACGAATAATCATTTCCCTCACCAAAGCAAAAAGGAACCGCGGTTTCAAAAATAATTTAAGTCAACAGAAAGATGGTGTCTTGGTGCACAAAAAGCCAAAACAGAATAGAACGGTTAGGCAGTTTTCAGCTATAAGAAACTGTTGATAACGGACACTCATAACCTGGGTAACGAATAAAATCTACAGAGGGTTTTAGTTGCATAGTTGCTAAATTTGCAACAAACCGCAATCATTTAATAGGTTCTTATAACAATGAAGTATCACTTGAAATCCATTAATTATTGGTCTAAGCGTGCAATAATGACCACCGATATCTAACAACAGTATGATGGCATGTGTCGATCGTGAAATAATATTGCTGAAAATTAGAAGACATCGCTGATTTTAATTTTTAGTATATTTCTATTTGTATTCAAAGCACCTAATTGTACCAGACAAAAAAAAAAAAAACAGAAAAGGAAAGAAAAAAACATTGGACGGATTAATTAATGAGAAAGGAAGCTCTAGAAGGCCCCTTAATTAGTTTTCGTTTTGGAAAAACATCACTTATGTATAATTTAAAATGATTAATAATTTACATCAGTATAGTCATTATGAATCATCAAGATCACCAGTCTGTCATGAAAAATATAAAGAAACAATGTGTGTTGTGTAGCTTAGATTGTTACAGATAACTGATAACCCCCAAAATAAACTTATTTGTAAGCTTTCTTAAACAGAGTCAAGTTTCCTGATCACCTCTCAGGTAAGCCGGTTAGATTGGCCCACAATGAAATCTGCTGTGTTAATACTGGGAAAGATTACACAAGAAACAAATTAGGTTAGTGAATATGGAATTCAATACAGTATTCACTTAGGGCCTGTTTACATGAAGGTGGGGGACCCCAGGTAGGTGAAGTTACCCCACCTAACATGTAAAAGTGATCACATTAAAATGAGAGATTATATGGACAGGCGGGTTACCCCACCTAAGCGGGTTACCTCACCTATCTGTGGTACCCCGCCTCCATGTAAACAGGCCCTAACTTGCACTTTGATTTTGGCTAGACCTCTCTTCACCCGCCACCCCTTGATTTCCCCGGGCCAAGCCTACCGTTATGCGAACACAAAACGCCAGGGAATATTATAGTTTGTGAATACATTTGTTTAGGCTTTATCATGGGAATATATCCTTTTCTGAAAGAGCACAAGTTAGGGTTTCATTCGAAATTTCCGACGAGCAACAGTAGAAGCCTCCCATAATAATCACGCCTTCGTTGCAAAAATGAAAAAAAATAGAAAGACGCCGTTTCTTTCAGAAGCCCATTGGATGGGTTCCTGCTTTCAATAAATGTCGTCATATGGGTAGTAAGTTAGAAAAGTAATCATTTTTCCCTGTACAGATCCCAGTGTTTCAAAGTTATACGCAACAAAGCGAGTATTTCGAGCTTGGGATGCCTGTGGGTAAAGAATAGTTTACCAGCGGTGTTAACCAAAAGAGCAGCAGACCGCGTGCTCAATGACGGCAACATGGCGGCTGTACCTAGTGATGTATATCCGCATATTTACTCATTTTTGCTTCAAAATAAGCTGGTAAAAACTGCTAAGTCGTTCAAGAAAGAAACAACTGTGGTAAGTTAAGTGTTTTAGGGCTGTATTTTGAAGTAGTATGCATACCATAATGTTGTAGGTCTGTTCAAGGTGTTTTTAGAATGTTTCCGTACTCAGCTTTCTTTATGTTCGCTGTCTGCTTTTGAGGAACTGTATTAGATTAAAAATTGATTGCTAATAAGTTTGGTGGTTGTTTGGAAATATTTTCAATTTGTTTTTGGGCTGGTGATCCGTTTTGTTGAAATGAATTCAATAACAGTTGGATTGGATCTTTTACAATGTAACTGTATTGTGGGGAAATCTTCAGACCACATCACCTCATGTTTAACTTTACTAAATCATGCCTAACTTAATCTCTTTTTTATTTTGTTAAGTAGTCATGATTTAAGTAAGTTATTTTCGCTATTTCATCAAGGTTACATGCTTTATATATGGTGTAAAACAAAAGTGCCTACAAAAGTACCATCACTGTTTCTTTAAATCAATACACAGTGCTGCAAGCAATATGACTTTTTATTGCCACAAAAAACAAAGTAAATAGGACACTTTGTTTGATATTTCATGAATGGTGACTGTCCCACTGTTGTTATCTAATTGGGAGGTGTTCCCAAGATGTCAAGGCCTAATACATGTACCAAGATAACCAGCTGGGTTGAAAGTAGCCTTCCTTGCAGATGCAATTAAACCCCAGTTAGTAATGTCTGTGAAACAGTGCCGATATCCTTGTTCTAGGCCCGCACCTGTGTACCAGGATTAGAGTACGCACCATGATTGGCCTTTCAAAGAAACCATTGTTGATTTGCCAATCAGGTTGAAAGGAAATTTAAAATGCTCTTGAGTCCATTTGGGGCCCAGAACAACGATCTTGGCACCGCTTCACAGATGTTACTAACTGAGGTATGAAATAACATTTATGATGCAAGCTAGGGTGAAAGAGGTAAAGTGTTTAGAAAACAAAGTGTGTTAAGTAATACTGAGTTACTACGGCTTGGCACATGACTATTAAACACAGCTTGTGTCTAATGGGTGAGTTTCACTACCATCAATTTTTTTCTTTTCACTGTGGCAACCAAAACAGTCACAGCTTGGGGCAATGATACACTAGTAAGGAGTAACTGGTCTTTCTAGATAACTTAATCCTGTGTACTAAAGGACAAGTTTTAAAACTCCCTGTTACTGTTTTAATTTAACAGGACGTGTACCAACAGGATGACTGTGATATTGTTCAATGGTATAATGCCTTCTTAAGGTAAGTCTTTGATCATGAGAGGGGATGAGTGTTGTCTTTGTGGTCTGGGTTCATGCCTTGCAATCAGGCAGTTTTCAAAACTCAAAAAACCCAACTGTTAGAAAAATATTTGGAAATATAACACACAAGAAAGAGGTCTGCTGGTGGCATTAGCTAGTCTAGGCAGAACGATCAGTCATACTAAAGCACTACAATGAAATAATAATTATAAATTATATCAATTACTAAATTTAAGGAAATTTAAATTTGCAAAAAGGAGACTTATTGGTGCCTTATTGGCTTTTTCCTCCGAACACTCCATATAATAACATCTTTCTGGTGTTTACAGTTTTGTGAGTTTCACAGTAATATAATTACTTACCCCAAGTTTTGTTAATTTACATATGTATTTAACATAATTACAAGTTTGTTATCACCAGTTTGATTAGGCAACAAACATTACTCCACCATTTCCCTACTCATCCAGGGGAATAAATGGGGTCTGGTGCTAAATAATTCGAGGCATATCCCTGTCAAGGAATAGTATCCCATTGTGGCACAGGGTGGGTGGGGTGGTTGGGGACTAGCAATCTAACTGTGTGGGCCTCCTTGTGTCATGTGCACCTATACCATTACAACTATTTCTTCTTTCCTTTGCAACATGCAAAGTGATCTTAAAGAAGAGCTCAACTTCGAAAAGGTAGAGTATACATATAGCTTATAAAAATAATACAAAAAGACTAAAAATAATATTAATAATGATGAACTATGAACAATTTAGGATAATTTAAGAAGGAAAAGATCAACATGTATTTTAAATAGCAAAATTCAGGTGTAAGAGTTTTTTGAGTTTGCATAAACCATGACACACTGTACCTCTTTTTAAGTAAAAGCTGTTTCATGTGCTTGTTATTAGCTCTAGACAGAAGTTTGGTAAAAGGAAGTTGAATGATGTCAGCAAGGAACCACAAGCAAAACGGAGGAAACAACAGTCATCAGATTCAGGTAAGATATTGTTTTTCTTCTGTGATGGTGGCAATGTTGAGTACTTACACTGACTGATTTGTTTTGGTTTTTTAATTTTTTTTCCTAACTAGTTTGAATTGAAAATTTGTTTTTGACCTGAATGGATGAATGTATGCTTACAAAATTGTTACTTTGCAATCCATCTTTCTTTCTTCTTCTTTCCAAGATTGGTGTCCCATTTTGCCCTTATATGTTTCCAAACAACATTACTAACCTGTTATTAATGTAGAAATTGTGTATGTCTTCAGTAAAATTGTGTTGCTCTAGAAAAGAAGGTGAATCTTTGTTTACATTTTTTTTCCTTACAAACATATGTTCCTCATTTCCTAAATGAGTTACAAATTCTGTAATATATGATTGTTGAAGTATACCAGATACTCTTTGTGGTACATGCAATATTGCACAGTAAAAACTATGTAAAAAAAAAAGGCATGCCCCCCCCCCCAGAAATTTTGCTTTTGGATGACTGATAAGAAGAGCTGTAACTGTGAAGGCTACCAAGTTTAACCAGCTCCTTCAAAATTGAAGTTAATTTTAATGTAGCAGATTGCCTTTTCTAAGAAATCCGTAAGGTGATGAAAAAAAGTGTAAACAGTGACATCAGCATTTTTTTAGTTTCCACTTACTTTAGCATCCTCTGGTTGTCTCCTCCTTTGTCGTGCTTTTTTAGAATGGATTTTGTCTTTGCATTCTGTTAAACAGAGTCATCCAGCTCTGATGAATCAAAGGAAGAAGAGAAAACAGTAAAAAACGAAATAAAACCAGAAGTGAATGGAGTACAACTAGAGAAAAAGGTTGATTCATCAGATGACAGCTCAAGTTCAGAGGATGAACAAACATTACAAAAAGCAAAGGCAAAAAAGTCTTCATCAGCGTCAAGGTCAGTCACAGAGGGACCTGGGAGGAAAGGTGCAAAATTAAAAACAGTGGAAAACAAAAAGGAACAACATTCAGATGATAGTTCAATGTCTGAGGATGAGGGAGCAAAAAAATCAAAGCCTAATGGTGAGAAATCATCATCTGATTCCAGCTCTGATGAGGAAAAACCCACAAAGAGAGTGGTGGAATCAAAAAATAGGAAAAATCAGAAGGATGAAAGTTCCAGCTCTAATGATGAGAGGAAAAAACTACGGAAATCTAAGGTGAAGAAAGCATCATCTGCATCTCGCTGTGATGAGGAGGAACCAGCAAAAAATGTTAAAAAATCAGAAACAGTTAAGAATAAAATAGCTGAATCATCTGATGACAGTTCAAGTTCAGATGGTGACGATGAGAAGATGAAGAAACCTAAAGCTCAAACTAAAAGTTCATCATCAGAATCAAGCTCTGAGGAAGAGGAGCAAACAATAAAGTTCATAAAACCAGAGGCAAATAAAGCTAAAAAAGCTAAATCATCTGATGACAGTTCAAGCTCTGATGAAGAAAATGCTGATGAGGAGGAGACAAAGAAACTTAATGCTAAAACAAAAAAGTCGTCATCAGATTCAAGCCCTGAGGAAGAGGAACAAACAAAAAAGGTCAAAAAACCAGAGACAAATAAAACTAAAAAAGCTGAATCATCTGATGACAGTTCAAGTTCTGATGATGATGACGATGATGATAAGGAGAAGAAACCTAAATCTCAAACTAAAATATCATCTGGATCAAGCTCTGAGAAAAAAGGACAAACAAAAAAGGTTAAAAGATCAAAGACAAATAAAACTAAGAATGCTAAATTGTCTGATGATGGCTCAAGTTCTGAAGATGAGGAGAAAAAAATGCTGAAACCCCAACCTAAAAAATCGTCATCAGAGTCAAGTTCTGAAGAGGAAGAACCATCAAAAAAAGTTAAAAAATCAGACACTTCAAACAGTAAAAAACCTGAATCATCTGAAGAAAGCTCAAGTTCTGAAGAAGATGAGGAAAAAATGCCAAAACCTCAACCTAAGAAATCTTCATCAGAATCAAGCTCTGAGGAAGAAGAAGAACCATCAAGGAAAGTTAAAGAGTCAAAAGTAAATAAAGCTCAATCATCAACTGACAGTTCAGACTCTGAGGAAGATGATAACTCATCAAAACCTAATGCTAAAAAGTCTTCTTCAAAATCCTCATCTGATGAGGAATCAAGCGATGATGAGAATGAAAATGAATCAAAATCCAAGAAGAAGGAAAGAAAAGGGAAAGTGAATTCATCTGATGTTTCCAAAATTACGACACCCCAAGGTACTGCTAATTACGTGTAGCTACAGTGTTGTAATGTAGAATATATGAATTTTGAGGGAGAATTTGGTATTTATAGGGTCAAGGCTAATTCTGTTTCCAATGAGTAATGTAATTATTGCAATAGATTAATTTTACTCAGGGAAAATATGTCTAGTTTCTGCTGATGTCTGGTTTTAAAAGAAGGTTTGACCAAGCTTAATGTCAGATGTCAGCAGTTACATGTATGTCTGATGTTATGGTTTATTGACAAGGTTCAGGGAACTGGCTTAATTTTATGGACTTCATGGTACAGTGTGTCCAGACTACCAGTACTTATTGCCTTGTTCAGGAGGTTCTGTCATTATTGACATACTGTTGACTCCTGATAATTTTTTTTTCTTATTAGCTGATAGACGTCTTACATTGTAAACTGACCTCTGACAACTTATGTACAAATAGACCTTATTCTCATCTCCTTCCTCTTTATAAATAATTATCTTTAGCATACAGCATTATATCA
>JBBMOI010000006.1:17037500-17100000 GCA_038088405.1 Porites divaricata | reverse complement strand
CAAGCATATTCGCGCGAACTCGTCGAGAGTTGGCACGAGAGCAAAAAGTGAATATTTTTTGCTCTCGCTCTAGCTTGGCGCGCAGTGACTCGATTGGAAACGCTTGCTACGCAGGCTAAGTTAACATCAGTGGCTCTGAGTGAAGAAGCTCTAACTATGTAACATAAGGTGTATTTTGCTTGTTTGCTCCTTTATTGTCAGACGGAATAAGAGTCAATTAATATAATTTGAAGAAAAGAAGCCGCCAACGTTGACAAAAGTTTTTTACATCAACATGACGAGTTCAATGTCAGTAACACTGAGTAAATTTAGTCAAGACTAGCATTTATTAAGAGCCACAAAATGTGGAAAATGAGAATCAAATCTCCTTGGCATCGTCTATTCCGGTTTCAGCGTATTGTTATTGTGCTCTGTATTTTCCTGCACAGCGATATTTTGAGCTATTCAAGACAGTTTGAGACAAACTTACATACTTAGGGTTAATTTGTATGACTTAAGTACGCTGTGCTAATGCATCGAGACAAAAAGTCCAGAAATATTTCAAGCAAAATGCTCTCAGTGACAAAGATCATCATTATCCGCCCAGGATTATTTAACAGCCGATAGCCCTTTACTTTATACACCAAACCACTTGCAACTTGAGTCTCTGTTTTACAACATTAGATTTTAAGAAGAGTATCCCTTATATTTAAAGAGTCCTTATTAGAATTACATAATATAGCATCTCTCGTATGTCGTTTGTTTGTTTGTTTGTTCTTTGTAATTTTTGCTGAACAGAATGAAAGTCAGGGAATATGCTCAACAGAAAATCACATGCTGTTGATATTAACAACAGCGAATGTAACTTTTGGAGCCACAGTAATCTAAGCCTTAAGGTATAATAGTGTGATAAATAAGCAATAGGAGCGATTCAGAAAGAGAGTGTCGAGAGACGGACCAGTTTTATTTGTAATGTTTATTTACTGGTTAAAGAAATCTGAAAGCGTCTTCGTCCAAAAATTAAGGCTAGGTTCACACTTTACCGGATAGTTTTTCGTGCCGACTCGATATGAACACATATCCGATATGTGACCCTTCGTTTTAGAGATGGGCGCAGCGCAGCTTTTTCGCTCCGTCATAGAAATCGCCCTCTCACAACCACTTTTTTCTGTGAATAGACAGTGGCGGATCTAGGGGAGGGCCCGGGGGGCCGCCACCTTATTTTTAGACCAAACTGAGGCCAAAAAAAAAGGTTTTTGGAGACCGGGCCCCCCCTTATCTCAGGATCTGAATGACCGCCCCCCCCCCCCCCCCCCCCATCTTATCTGAAGGTCTGGATCCGCCACTGATAGAAGCCGTATCCGGTATGATTTACGTGGCGGCGCAATAGCTATCCAACATGGTGAGAACATAGCCTTAAAGGGCTACAAAAAACGTGCAACTTGTTTGCAACATTGCTGCAAAACGAGTTGAATAACGATGTTGCGCGTTATACCACCCACATGAACCTGTCTTGCAACAGATCAGGTTCTTAACAGGTTTGAACGTGAGCGGTAAAACGCGCAACATCGCTATTCAACTCGTTTTGAGCAGTGTTGCAAAACAAGCTGCACGTCTTTTTGTTGCCCGTTTTTCGGTACCTTAAGCTCTGGAAGAGAGATCTTCCTGAGAATTGAGTGGGATAAAGGGTGGGCTCGTCCCTCAGGGCCCTCTCTAATCCGCAAATGAGTACGCCGTTGTTGTTTGTTTTTGCTTTTTATTTTTGTTGGACTAAACAAAAGGAGGAAAGTGTATGTAAAGAAGAAAACATGCTGTCAATATTTGTACATTATAAGATAATGAATCGGAATAAAATCTCACGTTTGATTCCTACTAATATGACGTATTTGTTAGGGAATTGAAGTCCCAGAAGAACGGTACCACCTCTCGAGAATAGTGTAACCTCGTCAGTTAAAAAATTAGACAAGAGTGTCTCAACATTTCTTTTTTTTTTCTCGAAATGTTGAAGTTGTTTGACGCGCTGCCTCAACATTGTTCTTGTTACGTATTCATGTTTGTTGAAGTTATGTTGAGTGCCACTCGACATATTTCCCTTCGCTAGGGGTATAAGGTTGGTACAGTATACTTGTAAAGTCTAGAGTCGGTTTCCTTAGGCCAAAAAAATTAATGTAAAACTCATAACGCAAATACGGTTTCAATTTAATGTTTTTAGAGTAGCAACAGAATTATACAGCCTATCAATAAATCAGTTTCCATGGCAGTAAAGTTGAATCGCAAGAATGCCCTTCAAAGGATACAATGTTATTAAATTATTTTATGCGCAAAATCAAAAGTCAAACAAATGTTTCATGTCTTCTTGACCTCAGACCGGCATTGTTCACCTTTCAATGTTGGTCATCTATTCACCTTGTTTGCCTTTCTTCTGTAAATAAAAAAAACTAATCAGTACCATCGACAGCAAATTTAAACTACTTGCAAAGGTTCTCGGTTTTCACAAGCCGGATCTGTACATCTGAAAGCAGACGTTTAATTAAGGTAACCCTATGTCTGCTTTAGTTTATTGTGCTTAATGGTGCCTCGTATAAAAATGATCTAACTGAACATATCACATTTAAAAACAGAAATATCTAATCGCGCTTTCGGTCTACTTGTGTACGAAATAGCAATTGTTACGCTTATAATTTGTGACATAACATTCACGTTATAAAAATCCTTGGCCAAAATTTACGCCACCGTGATGACCGAGATTTGAAAGTGTGAAAATATTTCTTTTTAACATGCACCTGCAAATGGTTACATATTTTGTTTGAAATTCTACTGTTTCAGGTTACATTTCATGAGAGGGTAAAGTACCTCATAATGACTGCGGTAGATCGAGGAGCACTGATTTTATGCGTCTCTGGACTTTCAACACATCCGAACGATTAGCGTGGGGATTTTACCAGACTCTCGTCCGTAATCCGTTCGTTATCTTGCGTTTGCGTTAAACGTACCCACCCATTGAAGATCACTTTGGACGCGCACGTTTCACGTACAAATTGGTCTCGCAGATAAATGTATAATCTACCCATACTTACAGCCCCAAGTCTGGTTGCAGATGTTACCTTTCATTCTTGCAAAAGAACTTAAAGTGGTTAGGAGCCGCGAACTCTTAAATTATATACCTCCTTTCCATCAACTCGAAGCAACGGCACAACGCCGCAGAGAATATAACATCTTCATTGTCCTAAGCACCTGGCATTAAGGTAATGCTAGTCTTAAGCAAACCGGCGTTTTTTGTTTCTCCTTTTGGAATTCCAGATTTTTTCAGCTCTCATGCACTGCTGCCATCAGTTTTTGTAAGCTCACTCAGGCTTGTTTAATCTAAGAATTTCAGGCTTCAAAATTTTGAGTTTAATTTAAACAAGTAAGAACTAAAATTTCTACTTCGTCGTTCAAAAGACGTGTCTCAAATAACCAAATTATAATTAAATCATAGTCTCTGAACAAATTGAGCATCACCCCCTGCTCCCGCCGCGCGCGTTACGCGAAGACGACTTTGGACGAGTCAGATCCAAGACAGTCGTGGACTCTGGTTTGCAGGCTGTGGATTCCGGATTCCAATAGTTACCTTCTGGGATACTGAATTCCTTGAGCTGAATCCCGGATTCTAAAGCACTGGAGCGCTTACCAATTGTATGGAAAACCCGGAAATTCCGGGGAGAATTCAAATGGAATTGTTCATCCCCGTAGAAATTTTCCGGAAAAAAAGTAATACCTTTCGAGGTATTACCTTTTTCCCGTTTTTCCCGAAACGACCGAAATTTTCTGTACCATTTGTTCGGATTACTAATGCCAGGCTTCATGTCGAGAGAAAGCGAAAAATTTACCGGTATTTTGTAGATGGTACAACTCAATCCCGTTCGCTGTTTTCGGTGCCAAAAAAATACCAGTACCATTTGACGGAAATTTTTCTCCGAAATTTCCGTACTAATGGTAAACGCTCCTGGATCGATTTCGGATTTAACTCAATTGGTCAGCAAAGAACCGAAAAGCGAGCGCGTGAAATTACTTATAATTGCGTTTTTCCTTTCGCTCTGCTATCCATGATTCCTATCGTGCTACATGTATCGACATTCGGTTTTTCTCACAGTACACTATCTTTTTTCCTTAATTTGATCTTAGTTTTACCTGGCTTTCCTCGTTGTCGTACTTGGAGCCACACAGAGAGGAAAGTTTTCTAGAAGTGGCGGTGGAAGTGACAATATTGCTCATCTCGTGCTGTGCCGGCACAATTCTTGGTAACAGCCTCCTCCTCAGGCGCTTCGTTTTTCGCATGGCAGAGGCGAGCGCGAAACGCGAGTGACTGGTGATGAACTGCAAGGGACCGTGGGAAGGGTACAGACGGCAGGCGAAGTGCCGTCTCGCCCATTGTCTCCAGTCTTCCCGCCTTCCTTTGCGTGTACATTTCATCGAAAGAGAGACGTCTGGGTACGAGGCAGTCTTGGTAACGTGATGGTTCTTGCTGCCGTGGTTATGAAGGAGAAACTTCACACTCAGTCCAACCTACTTCTATTACCTTAGTTTGGCAGCTTCTGATTTGATATTAGGTAAGTGTCTCGGATAAGTGCAAAACACTTGTGGTAACTCCAACATTGCTTAAGGTATAATTCCCTTGTTCTGCACTCCACCATCACCTACTACCCATAACATTGTGACATCAAAAAGTAGCGGTGATTTTTCTCCCGGTCATCTGAAGATAGGTAACAAAGGCCTCTTTTGAAGTCAAAATGATTTTGATAGCGATTCTCCTGATGGTAACTCTTTCCGGCTGAAAAGGTGTTGGTCTTGAAACTCATCCCATTCCTTTCGCGCAAAATGATCATCTAAACACAAAATTGTCCCTTTAATTTGTTGTCTTTTTGCGTAGCCTGCGTGAAAGGCATTTGAAAGGGAACGGAAAAGGAGTTTTAGGCGCGAGAGACACGGGAGCTCGCTTCTAAAAAACTCCTTTTCCAGGCGCGAGAGAAACGCGAGCTCGCGCCTAAAACTCCTTTTCCCTTCCCTTTCAAACGCCTTCCACGCACGCTACTTTTTGCGATCAACCGAGAACGGTAACCTCTTCCCCCCTTTCATTTACTCTTTATAGCTACACGAAAAATATATCTTAATTAAGGAGAAAGAAATGTAAATTGAAGAAGTTGAATTATCTCAGATATTATGACATGCATGAAACTCTGCGTTTAATTTAGAACAACAGAGAATTAAGTATGAGATACATGATGCAAGGGCTAAAACTGTTCACTTTTCTAAACATTTACTAAAAATTATAGCAAAGACAAAAAAAAAATGGGATCTAGTTTTCGCAAGATTCACAGTTTTTGCCAGAAACCTAATTGGCTCCTGGTTTTTGCCATGTTACAAGCGGAGTCTTTGACGGTTGTTCATGTTTCGAGCGTTTCACGCGGAATTAGAAAAAACACTTACTGACTAACGGGCACCCGTGGCGAAAACAAGCAGGGTGATCCCATATTTTTATTGCCGCGAATATTTCAAAGTAATGGCGTCATTACGTTACTAAGGCAACTTCGATGTCAATAAAATATGGATTATAACAAATTGTCATCTTTATATATGGTAACCTTTCCCGATATTTTTGTTAATGCCGACGTAGTAAATGCTCAAAGTGAGCCATTTAACCATTTACGTTTAGTCTGCAGTTGGTAACGAATCAGAATGGGAAACAGTTTTTGTTTCATTCCTGTCCGCGGGAGCGGCGCTGTAATGCGATGTCCTGCGCAATTTAGTATAGTTTATGGGAAACTGCGATAAAATGAAAAAGTCTTACTAATTCAGCACTTTTGAGGTTTTCATCCTTCATCGACACTGCACTAAAAGCCTTTGCGTTCCTTAGGCGTCTTGTGTATACCTCTGGTCATAGCCGCGTTTGTGCTACACCACTGGCCATTAGGAGACACCTTATGCCAGATATACGCCGCACTCATAAGCTTTTCAGTGAATTATAATGACGCTGACCATCATAAGCGTGGACCGCTACAACACACTCCGCTCAAAGCCACTAGAGTCAATGGCCGCGAGATGACAGTAACTAAACGCCACTACAAACTCATCATAGTTGCAAGCTGGGTGCATTCAGTATTCTGGTCCACTGGTCCTCTATTTAAATGGGGAAGCATTAAGTTGGACGAGTTTACACACACTTGTAAACCAAACTGGGGCGGGAAGGGGCTAGCCAACAAAAGCTATATGCTTTCACTGGCGATTTTTGCCTTTGCTTTACCTGTCGGAGCAATGGTTTATGCTTACTTCAGAATATACCGCATAGCGAGAGCGTCCAAAAGAAAGAATCTCTACTACCTTATCCCCTCAAAAAATAACGAGATTGAAGAGAATGTAGAAGCCGCAATGACTAAGACACACGCAAGTAATGCTGGACCTGATGAAGACAACCAGGCCCTCAAGACAGTCCTATTGTTGGTTGGATCATTTGCCGCATGTTGGGCTCTCTACTCCCTGGCAACAGTTTGAAAGCTAATCGAGTCCAGTTCTGTTCCTCCCTGGATTGTCCGTGGGGGGCTGGTTCTCATCCTCTGTAACTCCTGTATCAACCCTTTCATATATTCAATACGAGACGAGATAATGAAGAAAGAAGTTAAAGGTTTGATCTTCAAGAGATTCTGTAACAGCAGCTAAGAAATAAAAATCAACGTTTGTCGTAATGAATGAAAGTGAGGCAACATCATTGTTTGTACTGTTTTCCCAAGCGATCCCAGAAATCTTTCCGCTTACAGCTTGTACGTACTCCATTCTCATGTTTGGGCATGATCAATTAGAACAAGAAGCCCAAAACTGTGACCTCCTTTGATTAACTCACGTTCTTCAGGCAGGCATTAACCAATCAGAAGTCGTGGACAGTTTCCAGCTGGCTTCTGATTGTATTAAATCTGTACGAAAGAATGTGAATAAATCAAAAGCGGTCACTGTTCTGGGCTCCTTGCTTTAAAAGATCCATTGTGGCCCTCCTGAAAAGGTATAGAAAAACAGGGCTAAGTGATGCCGTGCTAGGTAATGGCCTTTCACGGTTTAAAACCCACAAATATAAATGAAATGCAATGGTACACGGATACCGAGTGTGGGATATGGCAGGGTGTTTTGGAGGCCGGGTGCGCCTAGTACCTACTGTTACTTTCACAGCTACCCTTGGTTCCTGCACAAACATTCTTAGGGTTTCGTCACGAGTTCATTTCCCACATAGAAGAAGGCCAAAGCGTGACGATTCAAGCCCTAAGACCGTCTGCATGGGAGGCCACACCCAGCCCCCCCACAACTCTTCTCTTTGCTGCCAAATTTGCATCCTCATCTTACTGCAATTGCTTGCAGTTGAAGTTACCGGGCGTTTTGGTACAAAGTTGTTTCGATATAAGTTTATTCAGTCGAGTTGTAATTAGTTTCACGTACTTGGCTTAAAGAACGAAGAATATTCACCCAAATGGTTTTCTTGTTCACGCGCATCCTCGGAGACCCAGGGGCAGATAGTGGGGACGAGGAAAAGTCTAAACGGGCGGAAAAATATATGGCACGAAGAAAAGTAAAGAACGGCGAGAAGAGCCCCTGGGGACAATGTCTTACCAGACTAGTTCCAAACGGTCGCCGCCGTTCTGGCTTCTGATTGGTGCCAGAAAAGTTGTGTTTTTCTGGCACCAATCAGAAGCCAGAACGGCGGCGACCGTTTGGAACTGGTCTGGTAAGACATTGTCCCCAGGGGCTCTTCTCGCCGTTCTTTACTTTTCTTCGTGCCATATATTTTTCCGCTCGTTTAGACTTTTCCTCGTCCCCACTATCTGCCCCTGGGTCTCTGAGGATGGTTCACGCGTAAACTATGCTAGAAGTGATCGAAATTTTTGTTCAATTTCACCGCTTAAGTTCGTATCCAAACGACTTGTATCGAAACGACCGGTTACTACTACGGAAATAGTTTACAGAGGAGTCTCACAACTGATGATGAATTATTAGCACCAAAGATTCATGGGAGAGAAGATTGGGCTATCTCAATAGTTGATTTTATTGAAAAACCTTTTGTTCGCTGTTCATACAAAAGATACAGTCTTTGTGAAAAACAAGTCGGAAGTTATATGAACTGGTCCAGCCCAACTATCTTTGACTTAACGCTCCTT
This sequence comes from Porites divaricata, assembly GCA_038088405.1. Taxonomy (NCBI): domain Eukaryota; kingdom Metazoa; phylum Cnidaria; class Anthozoa; order Scleractinia; family Poritidae; genus Porites; species Porites divaricata. The sequence continues at coordinate 17,091,847 of JBBMOI010000006.1, read as the reverse complement.
CAATAATAAAGTTGTTGACGTGCCTTAAATGACCGAAGCAATCTTTTTTTTCACTGATTGTTGATAGCGTACCTCAAAAGAAATCTTGACCTCGTCCAGAGAAGCTTGTTGTAGAAAGTAATAAATTTTATTTCTAAATTCTATCATTAACTAATTTTAATTTTTGTTACAATTTGTGTCCTATACTCCATCCACAACACTTTTTACTGCTCTTACTGTTTGTTCAAAGTCGCTTTCTAGTCCCAGCAGGAGACCTAAAACAATAAAACAAACAATCAACATCAACAAAAACAAAAGTTATGGTTGCAAGGTTTTGTCAATTTACAGTAAAATACATTGTACATTACAGCCCCTAAAAATATACTTATCAGCAACTTTTTGCCGTGGTGAAATTTGTATGTGTAATCAAATGGTGACGAGTGAAATTAGGGAATAATTTCACGCGCGTTTTGTCCAAATCCTTATAATTTCCCGAGCCTTTAGGCGAGGGAAATTATTAGGATTTGGACAAAACGCAAGTGAAATTATTCCCTAATTTCACGAGTATACCATTTGATTACCTATTAATATCATGGGTGACGAATTACGTTAGCAATAGAGGATTTTTGACTTGTTTATCCTGGATCGTATCGATCGATCGTGAACTCCACTCTCTCAACGTTTAGAGCTGAAATTTGGCTTAAGTTTTCAGAATTTTTCGACAACATACCTCTAAGAATCCTTCTTGATGTGCTCTTTCGTGTGTTCAGGTTTTCTAAAGCGTCTTTTTATGCCCTGACATCTTCATTCATGACATTTTAAAACTTCGTCGCCATCTTGAAACGGAGACCTACGGCAGGTTGCCATGGCAATTTAGTAATTTCACATGTGAAATTACAAATTAACGCTGAAATTTCGCGCCAAAATTAAGGAGTAATTCGTCACCTATGATATTAATGAATTTACAGCCAATGCCGGCCAGCTTCTTATAAAAAGCTTTCCTATTTCGTCAAAATTAATAGCAAAGTCTGGAAAAGAGTGGGCAAAGACGTTCAACAGAAGGGGCTGCTTTAACTCACACTATCACTGTAGTCATCCTAGTTACTACAAAGTGTTTTGCATTTTTGCATTCTACTGACTTTATAAGGTTAACATGCCTTTGAAATGGACCCCTAGAGGTGGTCCTACCGCCTTTCAACAATTTTCCTTGATACTTTAATAGACAGATACCTGTATTGAGTTGACTACAACAAAGAGCACATTATGAGCAGCACTCCCTGCCCCACCCCCTATCACTAAATCAAGGTTGGCAAAATAAAACATTTTGGTGTTTGCCTGGCATCATCCCTTTTTTTTTCAAAGGAAAAAGGGGTTTTCTTTTCCATATTATGTTGTCCAAGTTCATACCTTTGAGTGAAATTTCTAACGAAAAAACACAGTTGAACTGACCTGTATTTGCCTGGCTGGTTGCAATTATACTGACAACAAGAGGCGGAAAACTGAAATGAACCACCTGTAAACAAACCAACAATAGTTCCATAGAGAGAAATAATACTGGAGAGACAGTTAATGAAAATGAAATAATGTACACCTTTTAGTCGAGGTTTAATGTTACCTTTAATTTACATTTTATTATTTTCCTTTGTTTCCATCTCATCGATCAAACAATGCTATAACCCAATTTAAGGTAACAGAGAGATTACGAGTCAGGTTTACACCAAATGGCAAACGTGAATTGTACCACATGACCAAGTTTTCCCCTTAATTGTCCTTTACTGCTTATTACTCCTACTCAAAAATAAGTAGTTTCATGCCAGTTTATCCTTAAGAATTGTCATGGACAGTTTTTCTCTGCTTATTTTCTCCTCTGAGAAATTCTCAACTTGAATCTGATGTTTGCCATTTGTCATAAATGTGACTCTTAGTCTCTCTAACAGCAACTAAACCACAACTACATTTTGACAGCCAGTAATCCATGTCTAGTTCACATATTACAAAAATGAAGTCGCTCTTATTTTGCCCCTCATAAATGTAACTTACCTGATAAGAAGCAAAGAAACACACAATGCTTTTGTTTTTGGATAATCCCAGTTTGCTTGCCTGGAAGAGAGAAATGAAATTGTTAATGTCAGCAATTATACAAAAACAGTTAATAGGACTGTCTTTACAGCTTTGACCTTCATCAAGCACTCATGTTCACTATACTCTTTTTATCTTATTTATGATAGATACATTTAACATGTAGTTATGCAATCAGTGACAAAGATAGTTGAGAAACTTTGCTCTAAAGGGCCTCTCTGACATTTTGCCAGCTTTCCATACAATGTTGTGCTGTTGTTCAAGCTTCCTGTAGAAAACAACACACACCCCAACTTTCAATGGAGGAGAGGGGGATGGGTGTAGATTGTTTTGTTATCCCATTTGAGGACATGTCCCATGTCTCAACAATTTTGCTGCCAATTGTGGCTATTTCCATCTTTGTTGACTAGTTCATTGATGAGCAAATTTCCCTTGGTAAGAAGAAAGAAACATTTACAAAATTAATGTAATTTTAATACACAAAATCCAGCGGCAGTAATCAAATTGAAAATTCAAACCATTGCATTTTTATTTTCTTTGAGAGTGCAGTTAGGCTCTCTTTGCACTACAACAAAAATAAAAGTTTGGCGTTTGCAATTTTTTAAATTATGCAATTACCACCTTTTCGTTTTTGCAATTTTGTTTGCACCTGCACCACTGAGTTACACTTGTGTAACTAGAAACCTCAATTAAAGGAATTTTGGTCACACTTGTGAAATCAGTTTTCATAACACTTTCAGAGTTCTCAACACCTTTCTACACTTCCCCTTCTTATCACATTTCTCCTACTTTATTTCACCACACCTCACTTGCCCCTATTGAATTCCTTGTTATGTCCTAGTGCAGAAAAGTTAAAAATAGCTCTCTAAAGAGAGCATGTGTTTACAGTTTTTGTTATGTGTGTTGTGCCCTTGCTATTTTATCAGCTTGCTAAGTCATATTAGCATGAAACATGTTTTTCAAAGAAAATAAAGTGTGATTTCTCGCATGGAAGAAAAAAAATGCACCCTGTGACTCTTATTTATCTCACATATTAAGTTATGCTTCATCTTCACATTATATAGCATGTGCATGCCAATGACTATCATTGAAGAGACAAAAAATTTTTTTCGCAATATTTAGCTGACCCCATGCCATCAATCTTCGGCTTCGAAGGGTAGGCATTACTGGTGAATAATAGTAAATAATAATCAAAAAAATTGATGCGCGACTTCTTGTATCATGAAAAAAATTTTTTTTTGATGCAACAGGTCACAGTTCACCTTCATGGTACGTAGCACACTGGTGACCACAATTACCCCCCTTTTGCAAAATTTCTTTTGACTGATAAAATGACAAGCAATGACTGGAGTATAATAGACTCTATTTGTTTGGAAGCTGAATCATCGCCAACAAGCAAGGAGGTGGCAGCATAATAAAGGGCCACACTTGAAAGTTCCAAGGCAAAATGAATCTCAAAGTGATGTAACATAAGGTAGTGCAAGGGTACTTTTATGACGTAATGCAGATTGAACAGAGAATGCATTGTTTTTGGAGCAAACATGTGCATGAGTGGAATGCATGAGTGGGTTCCATGACGGTAAATAATGGACACATGACTAACTTGCAGCCTGCATTCTCGCAAATTATGGTTATTCATGACATTTCTAAACAAAATGAACAAAGTGCATGTATAGGTAAAATCTTTGTTTGTTGGCACTTCGTGATAGCTATAACCAGTACAGTATTTCGTATTTGGCCTTCAGAATTACTGCTTTTCTTACCTATGGACGTTACAGACACGACATGACTGCACACTATTACAGCTTCATCTATGGAAACTGTAAGCACAATGATGGTCTAGATCTTACCTGTTCTGCTGTTGTGGAAAATGTTGAGAGAAAGCTGGCCCTAAGAGCATTCTGTGGTACTTTGGGATCTGAAACTGTATGTTACAGAGGGAAATTAATTTCAACTAACTCTTCATATTAAAAGATTAAATAATTAACTATTATCAATTTTATCAATTATTAATTTCATCAATTACATTTTTAAACAACAAAGGTTCTGCTCTAAAAGGCAGCCTTTCCTACTGAAAAGTACTGCCTTCTAAAGTTAGGATCAAAAACCAGTCAGCTGGATTACAGCCAAACACTACTTTAAGGAGACCCGCTTAATACAGACACCTCATTATTATGGAAAGCTTGCTTTGCTCCCTGAGAGAGAACGTCCTTACATTTTCTCTAAATTCAACCAGCTTAATATGGACACCTTGTTAATATGGATACTTTCTACTGCCCTCTAGCAGGGATGCAAATAACAGTTGGTCATCGGACATTGGCTGACCAAAATTTGCTAGTGTCTGATGAAATCTCACCTTTATTCGACATTATGTACAGAGAATTCTTTTCTTGTAAATGGTTTTACAGTAAGGATAAATAAAAATCTGCCTTGAGTAAACCTTACTTTGTGTTAGGGTGATCTTGAAGTCACAAAACAACACTGACTTGGGTAATGAAGTTTCTCACATTAGCGTTGACTGTCCTCTATTTTACCTGATATAAAGTTCAACCTTTTTTTGGTGATGTCCCACCAAGATTTTGTTTTATCCAATGAAGATTGTGTCTTAGTAGGATATATGTCCTTTCAAGAGAAAAAATTATTCGCAGTCCTGCTCAGTGTTCATATTAATGAGGTTTGACTGTACTTAATTCACTTGTTTAATTCTGTGTCATAAAATAAAAAGAAACTTAGATACACAATATTACACACACAATCTATTACATATACAACCCTAACTGCAAAAAGCAGCTACCGGCTAATCTGGGAGGAAAGAAGCTTAATGTTTGCGATTTGTGAAGCATTTTTCTGTTTGAAAACTTTATAACTAAACCCTTGGCCCCAGTTGTTTGGATAACACTAACTACCACATAAATTTCTATCCACTGGATAATGCAATAGTTTTCCTAATACTTCTCCACTGGATAGTGATTTATCCGGTGGATAGTGCTATCTAATGTTTGAACAACCATGGCCTGATTTGTTGAAATGTGTCTCTGAGGAAGTCCAAAAGTCCAGGATTATTACTATCAAAACGAGACTCCGCAGGCTACAGCACACCTTTACTAAACCTACCAACTTCTCCTGAGTCAAGTGCATGAGATTTTTGTATCCACACTTCTCAAACTACCAAAGAAATATGACGAAATTTTGAACAGTGCCAAAGATGTTCTGACGACTTACAAACATTCCTGAAGATTTGAAAAGGTTGGCAAATGTAGCATTTTTGCACGTCCGCTGCATTTCATCACTTACAAGACTGCTTTGACATAAAAGAGAATTTTGGCAGCCTGTATCTAATGACTTTGTATATTTATTGCTTGAGGCATGCCTGCATTATGGGCAAGATCCATTCAACCACAATTCTGACCAGCCCGACCAGGAAAAATGGTCAACCTCAAAAGGTGGACCGGCTTTTCCGAAAAACTTCCCCTCAGTTGAATGGATCGCGCCCTATAATTTAGGGAATGGGTTGAGTTGTGTTTATATGGGGGCGGGGGTGGGGAGGAGGCATTTCTGCAAAAGAGTCTCTTTAGAGTATACAGTGGAACCATGATATTATGAACCTCTACATAACAAAATCGTGCGTATAACGAACGATTTTCGTTACCGCAGTAACAGTAATATGGAAGAGAACCTCGATATAACAAAACATCAGTACAGCAAAAACATTTTGCCTTAATTAGCCCTTCGTTCTATCGAGGTTCCACTCTTGGACCCGTGCTCATCTCTACACCTAGGAGTGCCTTGTGGAAAAATACGTGGCTAAAAAGGCTATAGATTTTTTTGTCTGATTTCTCTTGGTAAGAATTTCATCTGGCTACAGCCCTGGTCTCGCGCCATGATACTTTTTTAAAACACTAGCTTTTTGAGCGACTGAGACCTGCTGTAGAAGCTGCACTAGCTATGACGTGCTAGATCGATCTTTCAGTATAAACAAGAAAATTAATTGACTTTAACCTTTCACTAGAGGAACTCCGTCTCTGTCTGTAACCAAAATGGCGAGAATTCCTTCTTGCCTGCAAAAGAAAGGACCACAAGATAAGTGAGAAGTTTCCACCAAACAGTACTATTACATTTACGATTTTGGTCACGAGACTTGTGTCCTGTCAGCCGCGAAGACCATCTTAATATCCAAACATTTCATTTTCTTACCTCGCTACAAGGCCATCGAAGTAATGATGGATCCCCTAGCGAATAGAAAAGACATCAAAACGGTTAATAAAGTAAAAATGATAAAGACATTTGAACTCTAACGAAGAAAAAAGTCTTCTCACCTCCGCCATGTTTAAATCAAGTGATGATTTTTGTCTAGGGGAGGGGTGCTGCTGGAATTTTTTTTCTTTTTTTATCAGGGGTGTCATTGGGAGATTCGTTAATCAAAACCTTTTACAAGAAAACGACAACAACAACTACAACTATTTCCCATTTCAGCGGCTTCAAAGATATTATGAACTAATTGTTGCTCATAGTGAGAATTAAAATCCTATTGATCAGAGAAACATTTATACGCAAAAATTTATTAGTCCATTCTCCCTCCCCTCCCATATGGAAACATCTGGTGAAAGAAATTGTCCGCTGAGCCTTAGTAACGCGGGCTTAGCACACGTGCGCAAACGGCAAACGCGGGAAGGCGTCAACTTCAGCGCGTCAAGATTTCGAGGATCCTTGTTCTGAGCGGAGTAGTCCTTCTTCCCAGAGTTTTAAATCGCTTTTTACTTCTTTCAAGGAAAATCGAAGCAAGGTTAGCTAAGTGAGCTGCGTTAGGTGTTTGGACGACATTTCTTGTCATGGATGGGGAACAGAGATCTCGTAATGGCTTTCCTGGGAAACCGCGACCATTGGGGCTAGGGCGCGAGGTAATATGGCAACGTTTTAACAGTGGTTTTCAAGAAAGAAGTGTCTGTCACTAGTACTTTGATTAAAACTTTCTCTTGGTTGTAAAGTAGAGTAGTATTTCGTATTATTATCTTTGGTCTGTATACTTTTAATTTGGGTCTGGAACATGGCAGCTTATATTTTTCATTCGCAGTTTTCACTTTGTCAAATTTTGATATCTGATCCCGAGCAAAGGATCTATGCTTTAAAAGACATCTGCCCTCTCGAAGATTATTAACCTATGGGATCGGAAAGAAAGGAATTCAGTTTTTTAAACAATCGATTTGCCAGCTTATCCTTGTTAAGCTTGTGTGTGTTTTTGTCACCTGTTGTTTAGGCGGTGTGCACTTACTTTCATTTTGAAAGCCTCAGTTTCTACCAGCTCTTGGCCATCTTTTCATTGATACCTTGGTGAATGTCATAGTTAAGATCACTTCTTTCTTCTCGGGAGTTAAGGCCGCATCCTACGAATTTTACTTGACAAGTTTTTCTTTTCAGAACTGCAGTCGATCTTTATATTGAAAAATACACCATGTGCAAATGAACTCGCCATTTTTTCCATCTGTACTGCCTAAAAAATTAGCATGAAAAAACTTAGGCGTATATTTACTATATATTTACTTTTGTACCAAGTTTATGTTATTTATGTGTACCAATGTATTTGTTGTGCCTCTTTCCTGACTCCCACATTTTTAATTGTCATAATTACGGTCACTCAACTAGTTTAGCTTTTTAGTTATCTTGGGAGTCCCACTACTGTATGTACTTTACTGCCCATAACCATTGCCTAGAACAGGGTCGCTAATTCTTCTATTTTTGATTGGAGCTGGTTCAGAGTCTCAAAGGCTCAGTGGCAAACATCTGTAATACATCCCCTGGGGAGGTGAAGGCTGGAAGGGCTTTGGCCCAACCCCTACTTTTTGCCATTTTATGTGGCCATTAAAACAGTTTGTTTATTTTACATTAATTGGATGTCAGGGTTATTTCTTGGCAAACATGTTATTGGGAGCCTGAATAGTCTATTATATGGATTGTAGGAAGAAATTAGAGGGTGGATCCTATAAAGATAACGAGGGTGGTACGGTGACATTCTGACTTAGTTGTGGTCAGTATGGTGCTTATAATCGCACATGTCCACAATAATTTTCTGTTTGAAATGTTAGACTAAGTCTAACTTCTTCTCTATCCTGAAACTTGATTTCTTTGTCTTTTGGATCCTTTGCAATACAATAAACAACAGGTTTTGCTTACTAGCACCTACATTAACAGTGCATGCTCCATGCCCTAGTCATTATCGTGATGCTGTGTTCTTTGATTTTAATCTTAACCAAGATTATCCAATGAAAAACAATGATAAATAATGATAAATCCAGTGATAAATAATGCTCTTATATAACCAGAACTGTATACAGTATTAATCTTGTAAACCTTTTACAAGTGTAATTTACAAGTATAGGTATTGTTTTCAGACTCTAAAACAATGGCTACATTTGTAAGTTGCACAGGTAAAAGTTTTATTAACCCCTGATTTCTACTGTTCCTTGATTGTTTTATTCAAGTAAGACAATGGGAGTGTTTTACTAGCAGTTTTTTTTTCTGCCATTAGTTTGTGCCATACCTGGTTTTAAGAAAGTTTTACAACGCAATTGTAAAATGCAGTTAATGGAGCGTGACGCCCTCAATCAGCAACATGTAACGCAGTGCAATGCTGTAGCCCCTATCAAATATCGTAGAAGTTTACTCGTAGTGGGTAAAAGTACTGGGTAGTACGTAAAATCACTTCTATAGCTGGGAAACTACTGATACAATAGCAATCCTTGTTTTTGTTGCAGTTAGGGCTAAGTTCTAATGTATCGCTCGTTGTGTATGGCTAGTAAAAATAATTTTCGTCATGCATATCTCGTGGAGCTCTTTAGGTGCATGTTCTATTCTGTAGTACAGTATTTTTCATTGGCTTACCTTGGGATAGCACTTGGACTATAAAAGGCCTAGTTAAGGTCCTGTGTCTCATTCCGAGCTGTATTGCTAACTCAGAATACTTCAACCGTCCTAAAGTTTTGTAATTCCCACCCTTCCCTCCCTTTGGAGGCTTTGTTGTTGTTCCTAATAAACATGGGCTCACCGCTTTTTTTTCGCCTTCGGTTTAAGTCTCACGGCGACTTCCCCAAGCTTTGATTTTAACGCAACTTTCATATTTGATTGTATTCCAGCATGTACCGGCAGAGTCGGCTCGTAGTGCTGATAAGATAAAGTTCCTAGAACAAAATATTTGCCTACACCGTTCCATTAAGTTGCACGACGCTGGCCGGAGGTTTCAGCTCGTAGTGCCGTGGAGTGTTAGGCCGTATTAAGTTTGTTTATTTTGGACCTACCTGAACTTGTCCAATCCGGCACGCGTAAATTAGCACCAGGGAGATAAGTAGGGCTTTATGGTCATGCTATGGAAGTCGTCCACCACGCTGATTGCGGAGCGGTGTTCCCCCCATTACGCCATATGCTTTTTGTCTTATTTTATTACACTTAATTGTAAAGCCTAGCCAAAGGAACTGTGACATTAATTTCCATTCATCAACAGAATTCGTGGTCCAGCCCAACTGGAGACTCAAGGCCAAGTCCACCAAGGTACATTTAGTTTTTGGGTGAAATTTTATGTCTTTGGAGAATTTTCTCCACTTATTTGCTCTTGATTGCATATTTAGTTTCAAAGTTTAATCAGCTGTATAAGCTGAACATCAGTTACTTGATTCCTTTTCAGTGCTTGTGTTGTTTGCATGTTTGGATTTTTTTGTTAATCATTTTGTAAGTTGATATTCATTCTTGTATTTTGTAGAAGTCCACTGCCACCCAAATCACCGGTCAGTTCTTCTTCTCCTTGGAATAGTAATTCCTGTGCTCCCTGGCCAAGAAGAAGCTCCTTTGTAGGTGGGTTTTTGTTGACTGCCTGCTCTGCCTGATTTAATTTTTGTGCCCTTGTTGCATCAGTTTAATTAGAAGCTGAGACCCTGTTGCCGACACCAGTGTACTCTAAGTACAGTACCCACCTTCAAGGAAAATTGAAAAGCCGACTCTCAAACCAACTTTCTCATTTCACTCAACCTTGGGCACCCGTCCACTTTAAAAAATAGTGAAAACCCTGTGTATGCATATGACTGTCGAGTGAGTGAATACTATACTGAAGGGCCGGAAGCAATTTTTTTATTTGGCATTTCCATGAATTAACAAAAATTTACAAGTGACACTAGGAAGGTGATAGAACAACTTTAAAATGTATTTAATAAGTTGAGTCACAATTCCCTGCATAATAATTGCATGCACCTGCATGGTAACTTGAAATCTTAGAGTCAGCTCTGATTGGGTTTTCCGTTTAGGAGCTCTGCTGTGACCTACATGCATGTATTGCTTTCTTGCTCACAGATGGGGTAGATGCACAACCATCAAGTCCTCGAGTTGTAAATGGAGAGTTTCCAGAGGTAGGAGTGGTCAAATTTGAAGTATTCAGACAATAATCATGTATTTGGTATGTTATGAAATCAAATTGACACCTACTGCAAAACTGAGGCTTTATTTAGTATCACATGTCCTGTATCTATGGGGTTGTCCATGCTGCACTTGGATTGCGATTAATAGTCCCAATTACTCTGTACACAGTTATACCATTTTGCCCTGCCAGATACCATTTTTGAAACTTAAGTTTAGCAGGGAGGACAAAGCAATCTATTAATTGACCCAGAACTACACAGTAAAGTGAGCAACAGGTCCCTGTGCACAGGGACCTGTTGCTCACTTTAGTGCCGTTCCCAATTGATTCATATGTCGAACTTTACATGTGCCGAACCTAATAATTAGGCTTGGCACATGTAAAGTTCAACATTTGAACTGGGCTTAAGTCACTTGCCGTTGGCTAATTTTTCCTGCCTTGTTCTGTAAGTTTAGTTCTAGATACTGGCTGAATAATTGTCTCGAAAATAATAACCCTTTAAACAGCTTGGGACAGCAGGAAAATATGACATACCACTCAGTTAACATAATTATCTTTTAACTTCTCATTGAAACATTAAATGTTTAGATTTTTGTATTTAGTAGCAAATTGAAGCTGCAGTAATATTCCCCTGAATTTCTGTCATAAAGTACAAAAAAGATCAGTGCTCAGATTTCAATAACAACTACTGCCACACAGTCGAGGGTATCTGTCTGTTGTCCTTCCCATCACGCAGCTCAGTGAAGTTACCACCCTCTAAAATTACTAATCTTTCTGTAATGTGGCTTAGGAGTGAAAAGGTTAAGTCAATATTAATTTTAATGATGGCAAGGCATGCCAATTTCATATGTAGATGTTGCAACCACCACTAATCAGTACTGCAATTTATTCACATCACACTTTGCAAAAATCCTTACGATTTTATTTAACATACAGTGCCGAGTTGTTCAAAGCTGGGTTAAGATAACCCAGGGTTAGTGCGAGATTTGAATTCAGATTTGAAAGCTTAATTAGCATTTCAGTTTTCATTGTTTTTGTCTACAAGTTGGTGATTGGAAACTCTAAAAATAACAGAGAAAATTAACCGACAAAATACTTTTGACCAAAAGAAAAAGAAACCTGGGTTAAATTTAACCCCAGGTTAAGCGCTAATTGGCCTTCGAACAACTGGGCCCAGATGTGATAAATTTATCCAGCTGTTTTGTTATTGTTGCATTGCTTTCAGTCACAGGCAAGGCCATTTTTGCAGCTTGCATAATATATTATTTACTTGCATGTTAAAGTTGGAAAATAAAGAGATTTGGCTGATTTTCCAGGAGCAAGTGTTTGTTACCCATGTGGAAAGTCCTGTCATGTTTTGGGCCCAGGTAAAGTACATTGTATAGTGTAGCTAGGGTAATAGGCCAATTCCCAGTTTCCCTGGGTGTCTGTATGAAGCCAAAATTAAGTGCTCAGCCTTTGATATGGAAATGATTTTTCATTCTCAAGTAAATAAAACTCATTTTTACAAGAAAGGTTGTGCACTTGGCCTCATTTTTAAAGTGAGGGTTTTTGGAACTCAGAATTGGCCTATTCAAATGTTAATCATAACTATAACAAAATTGTCAAACCTGATTGGCTACTGCCCTGATTTCAGCCTTAATTGGACAGGTTAATAGGACAGTACGCGTCATGCCTAAGTAATTGGACAGTACGCGCCATCACGCGCGCTCTTAAATGGCTTTTTTTTTCATTGCTAGCAAATCAAAATTTCGATTTTCTTGTGTTTTGATTTAAAAAATAGCCTATTATATCACAAATTTTGTTAAAGTTATGATTAATTGGTAACAGAACTTCGTGTCGTCCAATTCGGTCTGTAATCATACTCGTGATTAAACAAATCGGACTCCCGCTACGCGGTCGTCTGATTTTGTTAATCACTCGTATGATTACAGACCGAATTGGACTCCACTCAGTCCTGTTACCATTATTTATCTGTCAACAATAATTATTATTCATAATCATAATCATTAATCAGTTTTGTTTGCACACTTCAAAACAGACTGCAGACTTACTGTTTTAACTAGCACTTAATTTCCTTCTTTTTATAAATTCACCCATATAAAAGTTGTTATACTGTTCAGTGAACATTTCATGGCCCAGCGGAGGGTGGGTGCCTTGAATGTTTCCCAAGCCAGACTAAACATTGGGGACAAAATAAGTTGAGAAAAGTAAAAGGAATGGAGGGTGGCTGTAAACATAAGATTCAATGGCTAAATGGAGCCCAGTGGCTGCCATTAACACAGTGCCAAGAACTTAGAGCTGATGCAACCCAACATACAAACTCAATCTGATAACTAAATCAAAATTCTGTTTTAAGACTGCAGATCATAAAACAGCACAATTGATCCAAAAGATGAGCGATGACCTACAGGTTTACTGCAGGAACAAGCCCCTTCTACAGTCCACACCATTCATTGGAAAGGTAAATTTTAAGGTTCAACTTTATGTTTGAATGAAGTTTTATATTTCTTTGTTTCAACCTCATTCTTCATCAGACATTACCATGCCCAGAAACACTGAACAAGAAAAGTTAAACCTAGGATATAATTGAACCATAGTGTAAATGATGTAATTTTCCAGGGGACTTCGAGGCTTCGTTTTCACATTTCTTCATCACGCTGTTGTTTCAGAATGTTGATACTATAACCAACTTAACTTATGCATTACATGCATGTGCCTGTACTGATGATTCACTTTCATTTTAATTTTGTTCTAGGTTTATGGAGGGGTGTACTCAGAGGATAAAAAGTGGTATCGTTGTCGAGTCAAAGAACTTGTTGGGGAGGATAAGGTATCTCCTTCTAATCAATAATGTACTTTACTTTAACATAATTTATGTTTGCTAGTGGGTGGAATTCTTCAAAGTGATCCTGATTAGTTCCAGGAGCTGTTGGTCTTTACCAATAATTTATTGTCTGTTAACCTGGGCAGAATCTTTTTGGTGTCTTCATTCACAAGTAGATGTTGTTTGTGAATGAGCAAAAGGCATGATTTCATGCCATATGGTTTTTAAAGCGAGCTCTAGCTTATAAGCACTAGCTATCTAAAAAAAGATGATTTTTATCATTCAGTGAAAATAACAGTCAAGTAAATCAGCTAGGAAAACTGCTAAAATTAGTAAGTACTGCAATTATACACTGTTTAGATGATATTTGTGCTTGTTTTATTTGTAGGTCTTTTTTCCACTTTTGCTGCAATCTAGAACCTTTAGTTTGTTAATGAATTTTTGCCCTGCTAGTTTTGAACTTTTTAAATTAAGTTTGTGGTCAGTGATCACATTAATTTAGCTTAGAAGCATTAATAAACAACACAATCAAATTATGGGTCTTGTGACCCTGTCACACTCCCTTCCCTTTTTACTTGTCAAGATTTTGAGAGCTAGACACTACAGTACCTGTCTAATGACAGACATAGGCAAGTGGTAAAGGTTAGTGTGATGTACAGGAGTTAATCTAGTTGAATGCCTAAACATGTCTCACAGACAGTCCATCATCAGTTTCTGATTCATTGGCTATTACATGGAGGTTCCTTTGTCTAATTGCTCAGCCACCTTATGCACATTTGGGTGCCTTGATGTTCCTCTCTCTTGTTTCTCTCCATATGGTTTGATCTTTGAAAAGCACTCAATGTTTAGCCTCTATGGGTGATGGTTTTGTTTTGCTCTACCTGTCATACCTCTTTTTGGGAGCCTTAGACTTCTTTGCCAGAGTCTCTGTGGCTCTTAATTTGCTCTTTGCTGTTTGGTTCTCTGCCCTCATTGGTGTCTGTGATCCAGCTGCTGTGACCTTGGGTCTCTTCCAGTTCTACCAACCAGTCAATCAATTGCCAGTGTTCCATCGAAACATCAAGTAGAATTGGGAATAGCCAGTGGTAGAGTGTGGTGTTGTGTTGTATGCATAACAGGCTCCTTCAGATACCCAGGCAGTCTCTTCTCAGCAGGTAGGGTGTGAAGCAGCTCATGCAAGGTATGATTGTATCTCTTACAATCGCCCCTGCATGGTCCCTGAGTGGGTGGACTTAGCCTCCCACACAAGTGTTTAAGGGAGCTTGTATTTCGTCCCTCCCCACAAACGCCTGCTCAACTGAGAACAACATTCCTTCCCCAAGCTTACTCAATCACATTGTACTTTCCAAATTGTGGAAAGATAACCTTGTCCGCAGGGTAACCCCACAATTACTATGACCTCTAATAAATGTTTAACTCAGAGCGGCAAAAGTAAGATTTAGTCAGATTTTGTAAATACTCCATGCACTGCATAACCATAGCAAGTGAAAGAAAAGAAGAAAAAAGGTAACTCTGGGGTCACTTTTTTATGCTACCATGAGCCTATGAGTCATGCTTAGCCTGTCAACACTTAATTTCAAAACTGTTGGCTGGTCACTTGCCATGCGAATAAAACGATGGGAGAGGAATGTTGTTCTCAGTTAAGCAGGTGTTTGTGGGGAGGGACGAAATACGAGCTCCACTAAAAACGCCTGTATGGAAGGCTACAGTGGACTTTGTGGGACATGCCATAAACCATGAACCACTCTTGAACTTGGCCTTAAGCCACCATAACAGCTTTCTAGTGTCTGGTTGGGATTGCTACTGTGAATGTTGTGAAGATGTCAGTCAGCAACAACACATTCTCTTGACCATTATATCCAAGTTCCAGTTGTAGAAAATCTGTGGCCAGTGCTTTGAATAGCTTGGTGTCTATGGAGTTCTTGCCCACTCGATAAGATCCTGTTAGTACCACACATAACTACCACTCCAAGACCCAGTGTTTCACTTCTGCTTGCATCCCTAGCCACAAACACTGTTGCCACACAACTTTCTTTGTTCTTTCTGAACTTTGGTGTCCAAAGTTGTTTTGGACCTAACTTTGTAGATTACTTAGTACTACTGGAAGCTGTTTCAAATGGCTGTCATCTTTTGCACTCAGTCCTAAACATCAGAAATCGTTCTCCACAATGCAATCTAAGTAGCTCACCAGTTGTGGGGGTTCTTGTGTATCTTTCTTCCTTTCTTCTCAGTAGGGCTCTCTCCCTAGGTCCAGGTAATAATTAAGTCCCTTTACTACTGCATCCAGAAATCTGATCCTTTGGGGGAGGGAAGGGAGGTTGCCTGCTCAGCACATTTGTCTACTGGTATCCTCACTCCCATTACTCTAAACAGATAGCATCCTCCAGTAATCTCAGCTGCACTCTCCCAGAAGCTCTGGTGGTATCAGGCAGGTTGACACACGTCCAAGCAACATATTACATCCTCTGTGTTTTCAATGTTATTCTTGGAGTTGTGTCTGACAGCTTCGTACTCTTACTTAAAATTGAAGCTCATTAGTTCAGCTACCCACTGTGTTGGACTGTAGGAGGGTTAGTGGGTGTAAACCACAAACTCAGATCCTAACAGATATACATGTGCTCCAGGAATTTCTCTGCTACAGCCCACTTTAATGCCAGAAGCTCCAACTTAATGGATGGGTAATTTTTCACCTTCCACTTGCCATCTTGCTTCCTAGCAGTTTATCATATTCATCTGTTGCATGATACATGGTTTGGAGTAGTTGGAGTAGGCCAACACTGGTGGACTTGTGAGGGCAGTATTGTGATCATCAAAGGCCGTCTTGAACTCTCTCTCGTGACGTACACTGGTAATGATGCCTTTCTTCTTTCCCTTTCCCCTAAATCTTGGCCACCAGCTGATGGAGTGATGCTACTGTCTGTGTGAAGCTGGAGGCAAATAACCTGGAGTCTTTCAGTGCTCTTGAATTAGGCTGTCACAATGCTATGGGGTTCTTTGCTGGATTTGTTGCCACACCCTTTGCTGACAACATGTGACCAAGGTACTTCACATGGCTTTAAAGAACTGACACTTCTCTGCCTCTCTGTGAAGACCATGCTCCCCTAGCTTCTAAAGTACTCACTTGAGCCATTTTGGGTGATCTGCAATGCTGTCACTGTGCAGAATGATGTCATGCAGGTACACCAGGAGAATCTGCTGAGGCAACAGTCTCTGAAAGATGGCAGGTGCATTACACAACCCAAATGGCATCCAATTGTACTCAAACAGGCCCCACTGGGGTGGTGCACACTGTCTTGGGTTGTTCTTCTGGTTGTACCTGTACTTGGTTGTATGCAAATGCCAGGTCAATATCTGAGAAGTATGGTGCTATGCCAAGTGCATCAAATGACTCATCTAGCCTCAACAAGGGATACATGTCTTCCCTTCTCTTCACGTACACGTAAGAGGGTAATAGCCATTGCACAGGCAGTGGACTGCAGACCTCTTGCATACTGATATGATCAGGGATGCATAGTTGCCCTGACTAGGTCTGTTAACCCCTTTCTCTTGCAACACCTGTAAAACTCTCCTAAGGATCCCCTTGGTCTCTCATTATCAGAAAAGTTCTCCAGCAACACTCCCTCAAGTAGAGTTTCAGTGTGCTTTCACTGTTAAGCTCTGCTGCGTGTCTCTGAAGATACTTCTTGGCAGTTTAAGTCAAGATTAGAGTGCCTCCCACAGCCAGTATGTCCTAGGCATCAGGGTGATACCTCGATTTGTCAGGTTGATCAGCTGGATAGTGAACATGATTTGAATGTAGTCGCCACTTGGAGACTTCCTATAAGGGGGTTACTGAGGGGTTCCACCATTTGTTTGTGCCACTGGCCAAACCTGTGACATCATTGTTTATTCCTGACTGAGGCTGTTTTCTTGTATGCTATACAAAATACATTTAATGTATCTTTTCCATAGGGTATTTAACTTAACGGCAGCTAGGGCCTGCTCCTATGAAATGAGAATAACAAGCAGGGAACAATAATTTGGCACATATCAAAGATATTTGAGGATGTACTGCCAAACCTTAGTAAAACAAATTTAAGTGCTAGAGTGTTCTTTTATTGATTCTACCATTGTAATGCAACAAGCTTTATTTAGCTGATTAAAAATAATCTACTGAGAGGTAACCATAAAAACCTTGCTTCCACCAATGCATTTTGCCAATTATCAACATTGTCTCAGGTTTGCATAACTGTCTCCAATTCTCCCAACACCCTCTATCATGTTTATATCAGGCTATGCAAACACAGAACACGATTTCTACTGCCATTATTCTTTTTTATCATTGCATGTTGTGAGTCTATCTTTATACAGTCTATATTTTATGACAAAACTGTTTTGTGTTCTTTCCTTGTTCATATTGTTTATAAAATGTAGGTTAATGTCCATTTTGTGGATTTTGGCAACACAGAAGAGATCAGTCTGCGATCAATAGTCTTCCTTTCCCGTGACATTCTGTCTTTGGTTCCCTTTGCTCAATTGTACTGCCTGGATGGTGTCACAGCGACTAACAGTGAACTGTTTGACAAGGTATAAACATACACATGTAGTTGAGCCTAGCTTGCATGTCAATCTCTTATAATTGACTTTATGTGAAAAAGTGTACATTGTAAGGCCTGCAAGCAATTTGTGAAACAATGACTGTACGTTCACTCAAGATAAAAATAATGTATTAATTAATGTATTGTTTTTGTCCACAAAAAGTGAAACATAACAGTTATTAACTTACATGTATATATGCAGAGTTTTTAATGCTTTCTTTTGACAGCTTTAATAGTGACTCTGATAATCTAGAATCTGGTCTCTTACTGTTATGGAACTCACTTTCTGTACATGCAGGGTGTTGAGGCACTACACAACCTCGCTACTGATAAGCTACTAACAGTGAAGTTAAAGGAAACAAAAAAGGCATTAGATGGTATGTGCACAAACGTTAATAGCTGTACCTGCTGCTAGGTGTACAGGTTACAAGTACACTGCTAAATGGGTTTCTGCATGAGACATTCAGGAGTTTCCATTAATGGCAGCAAGCTCCTAAACAAAGACTGCTGTCGGCACCATGGCTTGCAAACCTGGCAAACGTGCTGCCATGAGCTCCCATGAAACAAGGAGGACAGGTCCTTGCCACACTGATAAAACGGTTGGTGCAGGGTAAGGATGCCCTTGATCAAGTAAAAAATTATGTTGCTGGTGAAACACAATTCAGGAAGAGAGCTCATGGAATTATTTTGTCTGTATGAGCGGAACACAGATGACTTTTGCTATTTTCTCCTTAAAATTGCATTTAACCTGCATTGATGAAAGATAACTTTTTTATTATCTTCTGTTGGATTTTCTTTTTTCATGCAACGACTTGCATTTAAGACTTATTTCATACCGTAACAAGTCTTGGCTTTGTCAGATTGTCTGTTACAGGGGTCTTCTTGCAGTACATTTACATCCAAGTTCTACATTCAGTACACATACATAAGCCTGTCATGCACGAAAAAAAAGCGTGTACAGTGTACTAAACCCTTCACATCAATTGGTGGTTTTCCTTGTCTTGTGCAGAGCCATGCCTTGTGGAACTAACCGACAGTTCAGATGGTGGGGTTGGCAACATTGCTGATGAGTTGGTCAAACAAGGATTAGTTACAGTTACATTTACTGAGCAGGTATGTTTGTATGGAAATGTCTATGGCTTTCTGATGTCTTGAATGCCACAAACCTGAAGATAAAACCGTTACAAGTTATTAATTTTTGTTTATTTTCCAGAGGCAGGGCTGCCATGTATAGGTTTAAGTTTATTGTTTTCTACCAAAAGGCCCTCGTGTCCTGGTCCGTATCATAGGAACATCATGTGTATCTGTCTTCATAGTTAATATCAGGAAGATCAAATTTCATTGTCAATTATGGGGTTAAAGTTTTTCATATAAAACATATGGCTATACTGTTCTAATTCTTGCCCTCTGAAAGGTCTGGCTTGCAAAGTTCTAAAATATTCAGTAAGAAACTATAATGCAGTTCTCCGTTGGGCCTACAGAGCTTGAAAAATGTCCCTGCTGGTTGTCCAGCAAAACTAGATTTTTATGGTGGTTAAGAACTGTTCATGCTCACTTGACTAATAGACAAGGCCCTGAGCGCATCATTTTCTCACTACATGTTCATTATTAACCAAGACAAAGTGCAGCTGCAGTGCCTACCATTTCCACCCTGGTGGAAATCTTGTGCATAAACATAATTCTGTAAAAATAATTTGACATGGTGGGAGAACGACCCACCAGAAAATATATCCAAATCTGCTGAACAGACTAAAAAGAGGGGAAAAATTGCATTTCCTCAAACCACAGCCCATGATTTTGAAAACTTGCCAAATATAATGGTGCAAACCATTTGATTTTCCAACCAGAATTTTTCCAGTGGTAAGCCCCCCAGGTTGTCTGATTTGATAAGCCCGACAGGACAAAGAACTCTAGAATTCTAGCCTGTCCATCCATAAAAAAAGAGCCAATAAATGAGGTAAATAATTTATGCTCTTGTTCCCTTTAAAACAGGACGGCCTACCACCATTATCACCAAGGTAAGGAATACTGCCAGTTAGCATAAGTATGTAATAGTCATGTTACTGATGTAATTTAGTACTTTACCACTACAAATTGAGCTGTGGTGTTCAACAACAACAACTTTATTAAAGTGTCAAACCCTTCTAACTGAGCATGATAGTACCACTTTTTGGCATATGAAAGAAATCTATAATCCCTGAGAATTGTGATTATCTGCAGCGATTACGTGCTGGGGTCATCCCCAAAACTTATTTGCAGCACGGTGGTTATGGAGTCCTTGATAGTGAATACTTGTCATTTATTCCTTAACAGTAGAATACAGTAATCTTCTATACTCCCGACTCGACCGACTCCCAGTGCGCATGACCGTAACGCAATATAACGACACTACATCTCTCCTTTCCTATGAATAATGAGCTAGGTATAGCTTCAAAACGAAACTCAACATGGTACTTAAATCTATCAGTCCTGGTAATGTTTACACAAGTTATCTCTTTTAAGCAACTGATCTAAGCAATGTCCAAGTAACAGTGTTTTTCTTTTTTTTTTAAAAGTTCAGATAGTGTTCACGCAATACTGTTCCTTTTCACTAAGCTATTGATTTGAGCAATGTTCAAGTAACATAGTCTCGTCTTCCTCTTGCTGATCTGTGAAGTGGGGGTAATTCAACTGGTATGACTGTCGGTGGTTCAACTGATGCATTTCCAGATGGTGCTATTGGTGCATTTTTAGGTGATTCGACTGCCTCAGTTGGTTCAACTGCTTCTGCTGCATCAATGAAGGGTGTAAACTGTTCTTCCTCGGGATGCACAGGTATGTTAGAAGGCAGCTTTTTAAAGAAAGACGCATTTCTTGTTATGGTGTGTTCTGCATTTTGGGCTGTAATCATGCTTCCTTTCTTGTCTGTGATTTCAAATGGCTCAGGTTTGAATGGTGTAGACATCTTGTTCTGATTGGTTGCTTTATCAATACTTTGTCACCAACATCCAGGTCTGTGTTTTTGGCATGGTTGCACTTGTCTGCATATTCTTTCATCTTCTCCTTTCTCTTAGCATCAGCTCTTCTGATCTCTGGGGATGCTTGATCAAACTGCACCAGAGGCAATGTGGACTTGAGTTTTCGTCCATTCAACAACTCTGAAGGAGACTTCCCTGTGGTGCTATGAGGAGTGGCTCTGTACTGTCGAAGGAAGGTGAACAACTCTTGTTTCCAGTTCTTGCCTTGAACGACGGCTGTTCTAATTGCTTTCTCCAGTGTCTTTATTAGCCTCTCTGCCTCTCCATTCGCTCTGGGTCATTCAGGAGCTATTCTGCGATGTGTGAAACCAAGTTGAGTGGCAAACATCTGAAAACTCTCACTATTGAATGGTGGACCATTGTCTGTTCTTACTGTCTCAGGGATGCCTTGCCTAGCAAAGATACTGTCAATGTGAGGAATCACTGCCTTTGCTGATGTTGACCTCAAGATTTCAACTTCTGGATACCGACTGAAGTCGTCAGTCACAACGAGCAAGTAATCTCCACTTGGAAAGGGGCCACAGAAATCTATGGAGAGCTCTTGCCATGGGCCTAGTGGTAGGGGGGACATTTGCAGGGGTTTGCACACTGGCTTTGGATCATGGTTCGCAGCTTGGCATGGTAGGCACCCTTTGACAACTTCCTCGACCATTCTGTCTATCCCTGGAAACCAGACTGAATCTTGCAAAAGACGCTTGGTCTTGACAATTCCTTGGTGTCCACTGTGAGCTAGCATAATCATTCGATCTCGTAGTTTCTCGGGAACTATTATGCGGGTCCCTCTCAGAATTACTCCATTTGATACTGACAACTCCTGCTTGATCTGCTGGTACTGACTGACATCTCTTCCAGCCTCGTGCCACTTTTGAGTTGCTATCACTCTCGCTAGACTCTGCAGTGTTTCATCAGCTGCTGTCGCATCTTTTACTTCTTGAAGTGTAACGGCATGGGGCACAGCATTATTGGTTACAAAGTTAATATAGGCATCAACTCCTGATAACTGGCTGGAAGCCTGCGATTGTGTGGGATCTGGATGGCGACTCGTGTAATCAGCTGGATTGTTTGCTCCTGACTTGCAGACAACTTTTGTTTTGTATGGCTGTAGGCGTAGCTGTAGCCTCTCAACTCGCGCAGTTGCTTTGCAAGTAGGGTTGTTAAAGATTGTTTCTAATGGCTTGTGGTCTGTGGTAACTTGGAAGGATGACCCATAGAGGTATAGGTGGAAGTGCTCAATTCCCCAGACCACTGCAGGAGCCTCTCTTTTGGTTTGACTGTAGCGGCTTTCACAATCTGTGAGTGAGCGGCTGGCATATGCTACAATGTTTGTTCCTCCATCTGCTGTTACTTGCGTGAGAATTGCTCCCAGGCCGACTGGGCTGGCATCGACAATCAATTCCGTTTTGAGTGATGGGTTGAAGTATTTCATGATTTCTGGAGTTGCCATGCTGGCTTTGAGGCAGTTGAAAGCATGTTGTTGTTCTGGTCCCCACATCCACTTAGCATTTTGATGCGTGAGTTGACGGATGGGAGCAGAGATGGATGCAAAGTTCTTTATGAAACGTGCGAGGTATTGTGCCAAACCGAGGAAGCTGTGTACCTCGGTTGCATTCTTTGGGGGACTGGCATTAATGAGGGATGCAACCTTCTTATCATCTGCACTGATCCCATCCTCGTCGCCAGTTATGGAGTCCTTGATCGTGAATACTTGTCATTTATTCCTTAACAGCAGAATACAGTAATCTTCTATACTCCCGACTCGACCGACTCCCAGTGTGCATGACCGTAACGCAATATAACGACACTACAGTGGTAATTGGACCTTTGACATTCCTTAGTTTTTTTAGCCATGTACATTGTTTTGTAGTTGTTGTTTCTTTACTTTTACTAAAAATTTAACCAGGACAACATCCCTTAGTGAAGCTATGATCAAAGAAATGGAAGAAATGCAAAAGGACAATGAGACTCTAAGAAGTATGGTCAAGGTCTACCAGGTAATGGAGTTAAGAGCAGTAATTTGTTTAGGAAAACCAGGGGTCAATTTTATAAAACTTTCTCACGTGGCCATTGTTTTCAAACTCTAAAACAATAGCCTCACTTGTAAAAGTTTTATTAAATTGACCCTGGTCTGTGTTAGTGTATCGGTAACTAAGGGGAACTTTAATTTTATACTTGCATGTCATGAAAAGCAGAAATTCTTCAACTTGTTGGAGGAAAGTTATGACTACCTCTGATTTTTTCATTGGTTTGTGAAGCTACAGTTCTAGTCTCTGCTTATTAGGAAAAGGAGAAGACTTTTGATGGAATGCGAAAATTTTACTCTGCTCAAGCGGCAGAACACAAGGAAAACATGGAGCAGGCTGTGAACTACAAGGTACAGTGGACATTTAAAAATCAAAATGTAATGTGTTGTACAAACTATGGTCGGGTAGCTGTCAAAACAGCAAGTGACAGTGTTATGATGCATGTGAGACACTGTTTCAGCTACAGTACTTCTTTCACTGGAACATGAAGTGTATTTTTGGAAGAATTGGTTTCTTGCTTCTAAAACTTGAATTGAGGTGGCAGATAATGTTACCAAAGGAACAAGTGAACTATGAGTGTCATTTTAATAGGCCACTATTTAGCTCCCAAGTTCCAAAACTCTTACTTTCAATACGAGGCTACTTGTAAAACCTTTCTTGTTTATTTACACGAGAATAAAAAAAACATTTGCTGGAAATTGCCTACAAAGGA
The DNA here is from genome assembly GCA_038088405.1 of Porites divaricata. NCBI lineage: Eukaryota > Metazoa > Cnidaria > Anthozoa > Scleractinia > Poritidae > Porites > Porites divaricata. The sequence continues at coordinate 17,068,240 of JBBMOI010000006.1, read as the reverse complement.
GCAGGGTTTGACCAAGCCATATTCTTTTATATGAAGACCAACTTATTAAGAGTATCTTCAGAGCTTTTACATATTTTTTTTAAGAATCATAACACAAGTGCAATATAGGATCATCGTTGTAGTATTGAACAATGAAGCAAACAGCTGTTACTTCTTCAAAAAGTGCAATATTTAGTTTTTTATTTTCCAATAAATTGAATGCAACACAGCATTTTAAATATTGGTTGCAAAAAAACAGTTGGTGATGTTGATATTTCAACACTGTTAATAATTATCGCAGCCCCTGCTCTGTAGCTTTTTTTCGAAGAACACATTTCTAAGGTTACAGGAGCCAAAGAAATGATGATCCTTTTGAATAAGAAGTCTAAATCAATGACATTTATTTCCATATCTGGTACCTGCCATACTATCAAAAATCAAGTTTCTTTCTGCTAAAATAACACTCATTCCCAGGGTTGTTGCTCACTGAGTTTTGCTTGCATTCTCTTGTCATCAAATGCAACTTAAGAATGTCTCATGCCTGGCAAAAGTGGAGTTTTTGAACATGTACAGTAATACAATGGAAAGATCAACACTAACTTGCCAGTCAAAAGCTTCTTAGCTATACAAGTACTTCTATGGTGCTCTATAAAGTAGTAATTTATTCTTGTTTCATTACAGTGTTTGGAGTTGGTGAGCAAGGTTTGTGATCTTAAAAAACTTAGGTATGCACCTTAGTTATAAATATAATTTACACTCTGGATCATGTGTTGATGTTAGCATATTCCTGGTTACAAATTATGCCATTTTGTGTTCCCTAAAATGAAGTCTGACATTCCTATTTTTTCTTGAAATAATAGGCTTTTAGTGGGAACAATTTGCATCATGAGGTTTCTTGTCTACCTAAAAGCTATCTGTGAACAAAAAAAAATTATTTTGTAACTCTTGCCACTAATTAAGATTTTGCTTGATTTTCTTTGACTGTTTCTGTTAAGCATACAGCAGCATCTGCAACCTTTTGTCATGGGTCTGTGCAAAAAAAGGAATTATGATTTAATTATTCCTATGGTCTATATTTTACATCCTTATGCAGAGATGCTATCCCTGCTCATGGAAAAACTACTGATGTCATCAGAGAAGCAATTTTGTTAACAAAAAATGTTGGAATTGATTTGAAATCCATAAAATCACTGAAGCAGGTAAATGGAAAGTTAATTTCACTTTTTAAGTAAACAATACTTTTGCAGTAGCAAGTCCACAAAGTGGTTTTGTTTAACATGTTCATAATGTTATGGAGAGCTAATGTAAATAGAAGCTTCTGGAGTTTTCCAGTCACGCAATGTTTGTACTAGAACGTTCTATTGTCACGCAAAAGAATTGTCTGGAACAATTTGCCGAATGATGTAATTCCTGATGTAATGTTACAAGAATAGTCATCTTAAAAGCTCTTAGAACTTTCTAGAACATGAACTGTCTGTATATAAGGACTTAGCGAGCTTTTAGTGTTGTTATGACAGAGATTGAGAAGAGCAGCTATGCTGGGAGAGCTATAGAAGTTTGCTGAGGAGTATTTTGAAGTTGTCGTTCCAAGTGGCTCCAGGACGTTTGGTGATAGCAGTGTACTATGAGTTAGTGTCAGTGGTGACTGAAGGTTAATAATAGGCTCTAAGAAGTTTATAGTGAGGTTATATTGTTATAGTCGCTCTCAAGTTGTAGTTATCACTCGAAGTATAGTTTATTAAATTAGTTGATTTTAAAGAGTGTTTCTTTGGTATCTTTCTGTCGGTTGAATTCTACCGTAACAGAAATTGGGGGCCTGTCCGGGAGCAACGAGTTTTGGTTGTAGAACCTATTGTGTATATTGTTCAAGGATAAATAATTTTCTGAAGGAGATAGTCGGAGTGAAACAAGATGTCACAGTTTGATCCAGAGCAGTTTATGTTAGAGCCCAGCGAAGATGCATTTTATGACTTAAAGAAGAATGAGCTTATTTCCTTAGCTAAACACTTGAAACTAGAGGTTAAGAAGGCTATGAGAAAACATCAGATTCAAAATATCGTTATTAAGCACCTAGTAAGTCTGAAACTTTTTGAAGAAACAGTCTTAGAAACATATGAAGCATTTGACTCGGAAGAAAAGAGCCTACAATTTCAGTTAGAGCTTAAAAAGTTAGAAATGCAAGAAAGACTGGAAAGAGAAGAAAAAGAACGACAAGAAAGACTGGAAAGAGAAGAACAAGAACGACAAGAAAGAAGGGAAGAAAAGGAACGTCTGGAAAGGATGGAGAAAGAGAAGATGGAATTACAGCATGAGTTGGAAATGAAAAAGTTGGAACTACAATTAAAGTTAGGGTCAGATGCTTTATGTAGTACTGAAAAGTATAGTGCTAAGTTTGATGTTACTAAATATATTAAGTTAGTACCACCATTTCAGGAGAGAGATGTCGATAAGTACTTTTTGCACTTTGAGAAAGTAGCAGGAAATCTTAAGTGGCCCAAAGAGTATTGGGTAATGTTATTGCAGAGTGTATTAATAGGTAAGGCCAGGGAAATATATACGCAACTAAGTGTAGAGCAAGCTGCAAGTTATGACACTGTTAAAGAGCTCATTCATAAGGGTTATGAACTAGTTCCTGAAGCTTATCGTCAAAAGTTTAGAAACTGTGAGAAGCTAAGTAATCAAACTTACGTAGAATTTGCTAGGAGTAAGGAACAGTTATTTGATCGATGGTGTCATTCACAGAAGGTAGACAAAAGTCACGATAAGTTAAGACAGTTAATTTTAATAGAAGAATTTAAGAGGTGTGTTCACAGTGATGTCCGAACGTTCATCGATGAGCAGAAAGCAGAAACGTTGGAAGACGCAGCACGGTTAGCAGATGAGTTCTCACTAAGTCACAAGGTGACATTTGTGAACAAACCCCTTCGGCCCAGCTGTACATCACCCAGCCAAGTTCCACCCTCTGCATCACCACGCTGGCCTGGTAATCAAAGACGTCGACAGAGTGATGAGTGGTATCCAAAACAGAATCCAGGTAACGCCCCTGCAAATCGTGGTTTTAACTCTGAGCCACCAAGGAAAAACAAGAACATGCCACATAGGCCCTTCAAGACAATTACTTGTTATTATTGTGGAAAAGATGGACATATGATTTCAAACTGCCAGGAAAAGTTGAGAATGACACGACAACAGCATGGTGTCGAACCTAGGCCAACTGGTTTCATTGCTACTTCACTGTCTTTACCTGCTGTTAGTGAAGATATGCCTACCCAGTGTTACAATGTAAAGACTCAGTCAAGTCAAGTCGGTGACATCGGTGTTTCGTCGAAGCCTGTTATGGACATGTTTGAGCCCTTTATTCATGATGGTTCAGTATCGTTATCAAGTGATATGTCCGACTGTACACCAATCAAGATTTTAAGAGATACTGGAGCTTCGCAGTCCTTGCTGTTGAGTGACACTTTGTCGTTTTCTGAGGAGTCGTCTGCTGGTGTGAGTGTTCTTATCAAGGGAGTTAATTGCTCTGAATACACTCCAGTCCCACTTCATACCGTTTATCTGTCGTCAAACCTTGTGTCTGGTCCCGTCAAAGTTGGAGTACAGTCGTCGTTACCATTTGAGGGAGTACAGCTGATTCTAGGAAACGACCTTGCCGGAGAAAAAGTTGTTGTTAATGCTATTGTCATGGATAAGCCTTGTTTAGAACAGTCTCCAGATCCAGTAGAGAAGGAAATTCCTGGTTTGTATCCAGCATGTGTTGTAACTCGAGCCATGAGCAAGAAGAAAGAAAGCAGGGAGGATGAGGTCACATTAGCGGACACTATCATTGGCGAAGCCATGAAGGGTAAGCCTTCCAGAAACCTTGTCCCCGAGCCAGCAGTAGTCGTTACCAAGGACGATTTGGCATATCAGGCTGACAAGATGTCCACGCCTCATCTGATTGCAGAACAGCAAAGAGATCCAGCAGTTTCAAGCTTGTTTGCGAGAGTCGTTGACGAAAGTGAAGTCTCACAGAACCCCGCATGCTTCTTTACAAAGAACGGAGTGCTGATGAGAAAGTGGAGGCCACCTGATATTCCAGCTGAAGATGAGTGGGCTGTCAAGTATCAGATTGTTGTCCCTAAGAGTTATAGGCAGGAGATTTTAAGTTTGGCGCACGAGACTCCTCTGGCTGGCCACATGGGCATCAATAAAACTTGTGAAAAGATCCTTAACCATTTCTACTGGCCAAATGTAAGGAAGGATGTAGCAGAATTTTGTAAATCGTGCCATGCCTGTCAGATGGTTGGGAAACCAAACCAGACCATCCCAAAAGCCCCGCTGAAGCCAATACCAGCTGTTGAGGAGCCGTTTAGCAGAATTATTGTTGATTGTGTTGGTCCATTACCAAAGACGAGGTCTGGAAATCAGTATTTGTTGACTATCATGTGCGCGACTTCCAGGTTCCCCGAAGCAATACCCCTGAGAAACATCAAAGCCAAGACTATTGTCAAAGCTCTAACCAAATTTTTCACACTAGTGGGTCTTCCAAGCTCTATTCAGTCAGATCAAGGTTCGAATTTTATGTCCGGAGTGTTTCAACAGGTCATGTACGAGCTTGGGGTTACTCAGTATAAGTCATCTGCATATCACCCTCAAAGTCAAGGAGCTCTTGAAAGATGGCACCAGACTTTGAAGAACATGATGAGGATTTACTGCTTCGAAACAGAGAAAGACTGGGACGAGGGTATTCATTTGCTGTTGTTTGCTGCAAGAGAGTCAGTGCAAGAGTCTCTAGGATTCAGTCCCTTCGAGCTTGTGTTTGGGCATACTGTGAGAGGACCTCTTAAGTTGCTTAAAGAGAAGTTATTATCTAACTGTAGTGAGTCCATTAATCTTTTACAGTATGTCTCAGATTTTCGTACTAAGCTTTTTAGAGCTTGCGAATTAGCCAGAGTCAATCTTATTTCATCTCAGAAATCTATGAAAGAGAGGTACGATGTAGATGCTGTAGAATGTAGTTTCAAGCTAGGGCAAAAGGTCCTAGCGATGTTGCCCGTACCTGGCAACCCATTACGCTCTAGATTTTTTGGACCATATGAGATTCAGAAGAAGTTAAATGATCTTAATTACATAGTAGTTACTCCAGATAGGCGTAAACAAACACAGCTATGTCATGTCAACATGTTAAAGCCTTACGTAGAAAGAAATAGTGATCTAGCCTTACAACCTGCAATCGTTAATGTAGTCGCTTCCGAGCCTAAAGAGGAGTTAAGTAACGAGCTTAGTAGCAATGCTTTTAGTCCCACTGACACAACAAGACTCACGAACTCAGATGTGTTGCGGAACTTGGAGTCTAAGCTATCTCACCTATCACAAAGTCAACGACAAGACCTGGAGAAACTTCTGCTGGAGTTTGAGCACCTGTTTCCTGATGTTCCTACCAGGACAGATCAGATTTATCATGATGTGGATGTCGGCGATGCTGATCCAGTTAAGCAACACCCCTACAGGCTAAATCCGAAAAAGCAACAGTATCTCAAGGAAGAGATTAAGTATTTGCTTGAGAACGATTTCATTGAGCCGAGTAACAGTAGCTGGAGTTCTCCGTGTATCCTTGTTCCTAAACCAGATGGAAGTTACCGAATGTGTACGGATTATAGAAAGGTCAACAGCGTGACCAAGACGGACACATTTCCAATCCCAAGGATGGACGACTGTATTGATAAAGTAGGAAAAGCCAAATATGTAACGAAATTCGACCTCCTTAAAGGATTCTGGCAAGTTCCGTTGACAGACCGCGCCAAGGAGATTTCAGCCTTTGTCACACCATATGGATTGTACCAGTACAAAGTTATGCCATTTGGTATGAAGAATTCGCCAGCCTCCTTTCAACGCCTTGTTAACACGGTAATCGCAGACCTTGAGGGCTGTGAGGCGTACATTGATGACGTGATTATTTATAGTGACACTTGGCAGGAACACTTAAGAATCATCTGTGAGTTCTTCACGAGGTTGAGTAGAGCAAAGCTGACTATCAACCTTTCCAAATGTGAGTTTTGCCAAGCGCAGGTAACTTATTTGGGACACGTTGTTGGACAAGGTCAAGTAAAACCACTAACCGCTAAGGTTGAGGCTATTGCTAACTTTCCACAGCCCGAGAGCAAAAGGCAGTTGATGCGCTTTCTTGGTATGGCTGGATACTACCGAAGGTTTTGTCCCAATTTCGCCGCTGTCGCAGAACCATTGACCCAGTTACTTGCTAAGAGGGAGAAATTTATTTGGAGTGAAAAATGTGCTAAGGCATTCGAGAAATTAAAGGCCATGTTGCAAAGTGCCCCTGTACTAAGAGTGCCTGATTTTGGCTCTCCCTTCAAGTTGGCCGTGGATGCAAGTGATGCAGCTGCTGGCGCAGTGCTGTTACAGGATGATGATGAAGGTGTGGAACACCCAGTGTGTTATTTTTCAAAGAAGTTCACCAGGAGTCAACAGAACTACTCTACTGTAGAGAAAGAGTGTTTGGCGTTAGTGCTAGCAATGCAACATTTTGAAGTCTACATGAGTTCTTCCAGTTCGCCTATTGTTGTTTATAGTGATCACAATCCCCTTGTTTTTCTGCACAAATTGAAGGACAAAAATCAGCGATTACTAAGGTGGAGTTTAATGTTGCAAGAATATCCGTTAGACATTAAGCACATCAGAGGAAAAGACAATGTTATTGCGGACTGCCTCTCAAGAGCGTGAGTTTATTGCAAGAAAGTTTTGCAAACTTTCTTTTCTTGAAGGGGGAGGGTGTTATGGAGAGCTAATGTAAATAGAAGCTTCTGGAGTTTTCCAGTCACGCAATGTTTGTACTAGAACGTTCTATTGTCACGCAAAAGAATTGTCTGGAACAATTTGCCGAATGATGTAATTCCTGATGTAATGTTACAAGAATAGTCATCTTAAAAGCTCTTAGAACTTTCTAGAACATGAACTGTCTGTATATAAGGACTTAGCGAGCTTTTAGTGTTGTTACGACAGAGATTGAGAAGAGCAGCTATGCTGGGAGAGCTATAGAAGTTTGCTGAGGAGTATTTTGAAGTTGTCGTTCCAAGTGGCTCCAGGACGTTTGGTGATAGCAGTGTACTGTGAGTTAGTGTCAGTGGTGACTGAAGGTTAATAATAGGCTCTAAGAAGTTTATAGTGAGGTTATATTGTTATAGTCGCTCTCAAGTTGTAGTTATCACTCGAAGTATAGTTTATTAAATTAGTTGATTTTAAAGAGTGTTTCTTTGGTATCTTTCTGTCGGTTGAATTCTACCGTAACAATAATAAAAGTGGAATTTGCAATTTATTATTGTTAGTTTTTGGTCATAAAGGGGATTTATGGTATTTTCAATGATTTTGCTTCAGTTTTCTTAATTGAAAGAAACTTAAAAAATTGTAAAAAGAAATTAATAGATAGAAAGGTAGAAACCTTTATTTCAAAAGAGGAGCTCTTTCAGTTTCAGTAAACACTCCTTTTTACATGTTTCCAATTGTGCAATTGATGCTTATTTATTGAAAAAGTCACCAAAATAATATTACACTATAACATGATTCCTGGACAAACTTTAAATAGAATAAGGCTGTTAGTTTTTTAGTCCAATCAAAATGTTTGTAGTAGTAATCATGACAACCAGAGCAGTAGGCAGCAAAGGCATAAACGTTTGTGGTTTTTATTTAACATTATTAAGCCTTAGAGCTGTGGAGGTGGATATTCCAGTGGAAGTGTGAAATTGCCAGCTGCCAGCTCATTTTGATAGGGTTGTGCAAGCCGTTTCAATACTCAGTTGTCAGGAGTTCAACATTGTTTCACATTTAGTTAAATCTATCATAGAAACATCCAAAACTTGCTGTCTCAATAACTTGAGCAGTTTACTTATTCCTAAAGGGACATCAGGTTAAAAGCATGGTTCAATTTATTATGGGTAGTCTCCTCACTGTTCTTCAAGCTCTCTAAACAGTAGCCCTTATAAACACGCCCACAACTGAGGAAGAAGTACTTTGCACTGGGTTTTCAATCATGGCAGAAAATAGAATTTTATATCATTAGTTTATAAAATATTCAGTTTGTATTGATGCTAATAAGACATTTACCAGATGGTTAATGCAGTTAATGGAACATGAAGCCTGGGGGGGGGGGGGGGTAGGCTAAGGTAGCCTGCCCCAATGTATGCTTTATTGTATCTTTAAAGCCTTATTTATGAATGAAAGCACGCTAATTGTAAGATACAAACAAAAGCTGTTCATGGTTGGAACCCGACTAATTTGTTGTATGTTTGTCATCATATTTTTCTTAGCATCACTCAGATTGCTCCCTGTTTTCAAGGCCCTATTCATGGCTAGACTTTAATCATGATAAGACTAGGTAGCTTATGGTACAACTGTATTTATTGGTTGAGATTTGAGACACTGTCTAGCTATAAAAGTACTGCTATTTCACACCTAGTCATTATTCGTCCAGCTTGCATGAAAGCAAGCAGTTACAGTAATTTTGTTACCCGCCCTCCCACCCTTTGGAGGAGTGTTGTTGTGCTATGTATCAATAAAGTTGGGGGGTTACTCCTTGTGGTGCGGTTAAGTCTGCATTGCGACATCCCCCAAGCTTTTGGCATTGCTTGTGTCTTGCCATCTTATTCATTTGCCTTAATCTGTCCGATCCAGCCCGTGCGGCGCTGGGGAGATAAGAAAGGCTCTGCCAATACTCTTGTCCTACCCCACGGTAGTGGGGCGATAAGTGAGGCTTGTGTTTTTGTTGTGCGCATAGCCTGAAGTCGCTAGAACCTGCCACAGGGCTGTGTCCCCCCTTATTACGCCATCTTGTAGTTATTGTCTTATTTGCCTGCGTGCGCTATTTTGTTGTGTTACCTTTTCATGTGTATCTTAAGCGGAATAGTGACATTAATTTTAAAAAAATAACGTACACCTGTTACAGGTGAAGGAGACTGAGAGAAAACTTCAAGAAGCCCAACAGTGTATAGGTGACTGCAAAGGAAAAGTGAGTTGTTAATATGTACCCTAAGTCATCTGTACATCCACCATGTCATTGGTCTGAAAAGAGTCATAGTTGCAGTACTGAACTTAAAGAAGCGTTATTAATCTAATAATGTCTAAACTGGGCTCAAAATCTAGTTGCTTTCCATTGCTCTAGGAACTGATGGCTGACCTCATCTCACAGCGAGACCAAACCAGACAAGAGTTGTTTGACACCATTGACTTGTTCTGCAAGGAAGTTGACATGATGCCACTTGAAGAAAGAGAACAGTCCTTACAGGTACATTGACTTAAAACAAAACCCTGTAATGGTTGTTGTTTTTTTTTTTGGCAAAAGTACCATAACCTAGGATTTGTCATGTATGTTTTATTCGTATTTGCTTTGTGTAATTTTAGATTACCTGGGTAAACACATTTATGTTCAGTGGTTATTTGTCAAGTTAATAACATCTTGCTTTGTTTCTTTCCTTTAGCATTCACTTGGCAAACTTAAAGAACAGAAAGGTAAAAAATGTTTGTTGTATTAGGCCAGAAACAGGATTGTTTCATTTGTGTATCATAGCAATTCTTTGCGACACCAGGATTCATGTGAAGAACTTTCCTGCAGTGAATATCTGTTGTTGAAACGATTGAATATCTGTTGTTGCATCATCTGTTAAACCAAATGAAAATTCAAATTGAGGTAAAATTTTTAGTGCTCAATCAGAGGCCAGCATCTATCGCGCTGCTTTCGTGATCTTAGACGGGGGAGTTTACCTGCAAACTCTTTCACTGAAAGCTCTTCTCAAAAAAAGCTCTCTTACGTGACCCAGACATGTTTTTCAATCTACAGTGAACAGTCAGGTTTTCAGGTAAACTTTCTTTATAAGAAGATCACGAAAGCAGTGTGATAGATGCTGGCCTCCGATTATGCACAAAAACAATCAGAGACAAGCCTTCAAGTAAGCTAAGTAACTGGTTTGTTAAGAGTAGCATCCCAGGGACTCTCACCTGTTCTTGAAAACTTTCGCCAACATTTATCCTGACCCGACCAACCGCCACTCAGTCACTGAGGATGAACAATTTAGTGTTTCCTATTTAAAGTTTCACAGTAACTGCGCTTTTTATAGAATTTTCAAGTGTGTTCTTTAGCAACCCTCTAAGCAAACAAAACCACATCTCTGAAATAGCTGTTATCCTTTGGTTTTAGGATGTTATTTGCTCTTACAGGTATTGGTTTGTTGGCATTAATGTGTGAAATATGTAGCATTTGAGACAATTATGTGAGTGCCTGAGAAAATTATCTCCTTGGATTTTGTTATTAAGTCCTGGAAAAGGCCTTGAATAAAAGTTAATGAAACCTGTATGAGCCATGTGTATTGGTGGACTTAACCTACAGTGACTTTTGGCAGTGTTAATTCAGGTTTCATACAGTCTTAAAATGTCCTTGAATTTTAGGGGAAGTCCTTAAAAAAGTCCTTAAATTCCATTTTTATTTGAAAAGTCCTTGAATTTTCTTTAACTTTGAATGTAGTGGCCTGGAAAGTGTTTTTTGATGCCTTTTGGTTGTCCAAGACAGAATATGAATCATAGCTCAGAGAATTTAAAGGTTATTTACACAAAGTGCTCATTTAGGCTCAATGTTTTATGCAATAATTAACTGTCAATTTAAGACAAGTAAACTAGAAAATGTAGAGAAGTTGGTGAAGCAAACAGTTCAAGCCTTAAAGCCTTATTAGAATAGACTGGGGATGTACATTTTAGTACAATCTGTGAAATTATATGCCTGGTAGGTGGTCCTTGAAAATCTAATGCGGTTCTTGAAAAGTCCTTGAAAAGTGGTTGCAATTTTTTGTATGAACCCTGGTTAAGCTTTTTATCTTACCTTGAAACATTGCCTTGAAACGTGCATGAACGTTCTAACTAATATCTTTCAGGAGCCCTAAACTGCAGCTGCTCAGATGGAGTCCTCGAGAGGACAGTTGAAGGGTATGAGGAGTGGCTGGTATGTGTAATCAGTTTTATGTTTTTGACATGGCATGTAATACTTACGTAAAGGTTTGAAAAACACTAAAATTCAAGCTTTGGAAAGCAGCTGTCAAATGTCATTTGCCTGGGGCCACTTCTTGCTCATCTTGGTTAATGATCATGTTCAAGAATGACTCCCGTGGACCCTTGACCATTGGGTAAGTAAGCTTTAACAGCTATTTGCCCAGCAAGAAAACCTACTTGTTCTAGACTGCCACACAGGTTTTTTCGACCTCTGAATGCTGAAGAATTAGGCCATTTCTGAGTTTCAAATTCCCTTGATTGTGATCATGATTTTTTGTACTCAGTGGTATAAGTGTATGCACGCAGTTAGTTAAAACTTCATGTTTCAAAACAAAAACGAATGAAGTTCATGTGACCTTTGTAGGAGAGAAGCTGCCAAGACGTTGCAGAGGTCAGACAAAAGGTCAATCAGTGCACAGATGCTCTTACAACAGCTCTTGCTAATTTACAGTCGGTATGGTCATGTTTTACTTGTCATGTTCTTAGTCCCGTTGATTGCCATTTACATGGTCTTTTTGTTTAACTCATAAAAATGTACTTGCATGAGACATAAAAATAACCTGTTTTTCAGGAAATTTCCCTTAAACAAAAGCATTACTGACTGTAGATGAAGTATTGTATCAACACTTTTTGTAGAACAATAAAGGTCAAAGTTCTGGTAATGTACATTGACATTGAACCACCACTTTATGCACACTGTGAACTCTGGCATGAAAAGTATGACAATAGAAATAAGAGTTTTAAAAATATCCACATGTCTTTTGTAGTGCCTTTTCCAGAAAGTTGGTTGGTTCACAGTATGTACTGTTATATGAAATTTTGGTAAAGTATCCCTCCATGTAACGATATAGGGAGGGCCACACGCCACTTTACAGACACCAGGTTAAACTTTTGTTATGTGGGCCTGTGCATGGGCTTCTCTGCACCATTAAGACCTAGTTGTGTATTTTCACAGAAAATCACTGTGTACCATTCAAACCTAAACTGCATGTAACTGGCCTTGTGGCTCCTTGTCACTTGTGATTTCTTCATTGTTAAGGGCAATGACAGTCTTCTTCCACTACCACCTCCAGTTTTTTGCGGAACTTTTCCCCTGCTAAAGCAAGCTTAGTGAATGACGAAAAAAGGAGAAAAGAATATGTCGAAAATTTTGTGTCCTACAGATTTTCAAATTTCGGAAGCAGAAATTTAGCATCGTAAACAGAAGGCAGCAAAGTGCTTGTCTTGGGCATGTCTGTTGTTTTTTATTTTTTCCTTTGTTTCCAGGTAGTGACCAGAAAATGGCTTGCTTACACTATAGCTTAACTGTACAGGGTTCGCACAGTCTTGAAAAGTCCTTGAATTTTAAGGGAAGTCCCTGGAAAGTCCTTGAATTCCATTTTTCCTTGAAAAGTCCTTAAACTTCTGTGCAACTTTGAATACAGTGGCCTGACAATATAAATCATAGCTCAGAGAATTTAAAGGTTATTTACGTAAAGTGCTCTATGTCATGTAATAATTAACTATCTATTTAAGACAAGTGAACTGAAAAATGTAGAGAAGTTGGTGAAGCAAACAGTTCAAGCCTCAAAGTCTTATTAGAATAGACTTTTTTTTTTTAGACTTGGAATGTGCATTTTTGTACAAACTGTGAAATTATATTCCTAGTAGGTGGTCCTTGAAAATCTAATGTGGTCCTTGAAAAGTCCTTGAAGAGTCCTTGAACAATGGTTGCATTACTTTGTATGAACCCTGCTGTAGTTTTTCGGCAAAATTTCGTGCGAAAGGGTTAAAGTTCCAGTGATAATCAGTCACTTTTTTCTTTCTTCATCAATAGGCACTGCAGATGTCAGGAAACAGCAGTGAAGCAGTAGATCAGCATGTAGCGTTTGGTGATTTGGATGCACTGATTGCTGCTCTATCTTGTGCCATACAAGAAGAGATTGATACGTCCAAGGTACAAACCAAGGTCGGGTGCATTGGGTGGTATCCTTTGACAAGTCAGGCAGATTTCGGTTAGCATAAGATGATAGCAGACTGCTCACTTCACATTCCCCCAATTCGTGATTGTCGAGATTTGAGAAAATTGAATAGTTCTTAAGATTCTGTTTGGGAAGCTCTAGGAACTATTAACGGTATGGGCAGTCATTTGAGCCAATTCATTGTTTGTACATGTAGTCTGTTGAGTTTCTTCAGCTGATTTGGCTACATCCCTTCTTGTAGCTCATTGTCCTCCTCTGAAGTGATGTTAAATTCCAGGATGTTCGTGTATGCCAGTATGGAATTGTTAATCAGAGAGCAAGTTTATCTTTTTTTATGCTGTTAGGGGGCCTTCCGTTCAACAGTTATGTCATTGGCTATAATGCAAAGGCCAAACTAAAGAGCATTAGAAAGTACATCTGAGGCACAGATGTACTTTTTACTGTGTGTGCTTTTTAGAGCAGTACGTTTAAATTAGCTTTTTGTATTGTAGAACTCGCTTTTGGTTTTTAAAATGAATTTTGATTTTTTGGTTATTGAATTTTGACTTTTGATTTTTACTATCTATTTTAAATGCTATGGGTATTCTTGTTAGGTGTCGGAGGATAAAGAAGCTAAGCAGATAGCTGATGGTGCAATAACAACTCTTATCACAGTAATCGAAAGAGAAATTTCTGATATTAAAGAGCTGAGGTATATTGATTTTGTCAAAATATATTCTGTAACTTAGACCCATTTTTTGCGTTCACTAATGATTGATTAATAGTCAGATTGGTTACATTTCATTATAACCTTAAAGCATTAATTTTTGACAAAACTCCTGGGAAGTGCTTTTGATTGGTTGAAGCAAATTTCCCACTTGGAACTACCAATCAGAAGCACCACCCAGATCTGTGTAAGTGACACGAGATCAGTATGGAATTTCTGCACTACTTTCTCACATGTCATTTCACAGGGAAACTAGTGGTGGTGTCGCGAACAGGCGGCTGTTTTCTCTAGTTACGTCCCATGTAGTCAATGCACACTTCATTTGAGTATCACCTGAGGATTTAACAAGCCTAAAATTATCTTTTAATGTGGGACTTATAAAGGTTTATAGGTGACTTATTTTCACCTTATGTGTGATTTCTGGGCAAGGTCTGAAATAAGGGATTGCACTAAATTAATACAGCAAGTGGTCAGTAATTCTTGAAAAAAATCTTCTCCTGAAAATCAGAGAAATGACTACCAACACTATTGTGACTTATAACATGTTAATATCTCTTGAAATATTTATTTTTTTATTGTTTTTTTTGTAGAGATCATTTGGTGGCAAATTACAGAAACCTTCAGGTGGGTAAGGGTTGAAAAATGAGTAAAGAGAGAGAAAATCGTACAAACTTGGTCAATTAATAACTTGTTTTGTCATTTTAGTACATAGATGTATTAAATCAAATGAGCGCTTTCCCCGACTAAGGTGCACAGTTGGGTTAAAAAATTTTGGGAGTTTGAGGCCTGAATAAACGCTCACTCAGAAACATTTTTTTGGGGGGGAAGGGGGGGGGGGGTATTGTTATTATAGATTTGGATAGACCATAAAACTGCCATTTGGTGCGTTCTTATGACATTCCCATCATTTTGGATTTAAGAAAACGGAAAAGAAAGATGAGTTAAACGAGAAGTTTTAAATTACTGCTGCCCCGAATATGTGCCGCACCACCAGTCAAAATATTAAGTTCGCGCTGCATCACTTTCGCGAGTAAATAGGCAACTGTTTCAGGACATGGTTATGGTTGGGAGGATATTTTAAATGCACATTTACAGAGATTGCCTAGAACTAAGAAGTGTTTTATTTTTGCATGATTTTAATGGGAATGCAAAACACAGTAAATATTACATGTACTGAATCTAAGTACAGAGGTACTTTTTGCATTATCATACGACGTTTACTTTAACCACATAATGACAACCAAAAGAAGAGAAAAATGAAAGCTTTCCTCAATGTTATAATAAAACCGTGAGCAAGCAAGCAAGCTCTCCATTTGTGGGATATCAGGAGAAGTCACACGCGAGCAGCACGTGAAAGCAGATACAAGAAAGAGAGGATGCTTGCAAGCGCGTTCCCATACAGCTCGCTTTGCGCCCTACTCAAAATGGAGAGCATGCTCTCAGGTCACATGAACAATGTTCGTGCATATTAAATTTTTGGGGTGTGTGTTTGGTCAAATTATATAGGCTGATATGACCACGTGGCTTGGATCTAAGCCTGATATAAAGAAGGTGGGAGAAGTTAGAAGAAAAATCAAAAGTTTACGTTCAAGACTCCGTCACAGATTGGCAGACAAAAAGGACTTGGAGGAGGTTGGTCTTATCTTCTGAATGGAAACATTCGTCTTCTATCAGTAGCCTAGAAAAAATTATACTGTCTTAGATCGTTTCACTGCTTGTTATTTGGTGGAAAACTACTCCTATCCCACAGAGGTATCAGTACATCAGTAGATGGAATATGCACGTTGGTTCGCGTGAGTATAGTTCTGAATGGGACTGTTGTTGATAGTGCCTTTGCAAAGTGAACTGTGCAGTAAAAACCCGCGTGTAAGAAGCTGCATTTTTTTTAAATTCTTTAAAAAAAAGGCTCTCGTACTTAAGGATAATAATATTGACCCACGTATAAGAACCTGCTTGATTTTGCTTGGCAATTGTTGGATATTAAAGTGGCAAATTTCTGCCAGCAGTTTCTTAAACCACTACGCTCTTACACGCAGGTTTTTGTGCATCTTGTCAAGTGATGGTATTCAACTTTGGTTATTGAGATTGGTCAATCAAATCGCAATATTATTCGTCGTCTGTTAGTTAAGCTGATTGCCATTGGCTTTGAAGACTCTTAAGTGTGATTGGAGCGTTTCGATCCACCTTTAGTCTTTAGTCATGAGTGGGTTGAAAGTTGATAAAACGTTGGTATTATAATAGTGTTTTCAGCCTGTTGTCTCTTTTTTGTATAGGGGGATGAGGTTGAAAACCCTGAAGAACTTCAAAAGGTACTTACAACGTGTAGTTAAAATTTCCACCCTCAGGTGTAGCTTGGGGGAAATTTCAAGGTGTTCAAGAAATGAGTTTCAGTAGCCAGTAAGACTTTCACTTTTTGCTGTTACAGTCTCACATCAGAGTTGCTAATTTTGCACAAATCATGTACTGACGCTAGAAACTAGCCTGCAAAATATTGCTTTTCTTTTATCAGCACTTAGATAAATGCTACTTGAAGGGTGCAAAGTGCACCTGCTACCATTTCCCTTCTCACACTCTCTTCATTCCTTTGTTGATGACTGCGTGTATTCACACAACAGAACGATGAAAACCGTGAAAACTGTGAAGTCAAAATTCCCATAGACAACCACCCATAATGTCAAGGTTTGGTAATACCCTGTGGCTTAACAATAGCTCCGAGTACATTGCTGACCCCGGCAACATGAATTTGGTACAACTTTAAGTGTAATTATATGCTATTGTACACAAGCTTAACTGGGAAATGCTGTAAATGGTGATTTTGTGATTTGTTTGCAGGTGGAGAGTGACATTTCAGATATATACTTGCAACTTCATCAAGGGTTTGAGGAAGAAAGTCAATTCTTGGTGAGTTGAAGCGTGGATAGTAAACGTTTCTCCTAACTAAGTTAAGTCGTTAGTGAGATTGATGCAATTTCATAATAAAATTTTTTTTCTACAGGCTGATTTGGCAAAGTGTGCTTCAAATTACTTCCCTGAACTTCCAATTGCTCACCCCGAACTTGGAATATCAGAATTTCTTGTAAGTTGAGTAAATGTTTTTCGTTGCAATGAATAGCAATCCTGTATGTTGTGTTCTGCAGGTCTGAAATGCTGCTTTATGATGTTGCAGGTATCCGATGGTCTGCTGAAACCGGGCCGAGAGGTGGAGCATTACCCACGCCACGATTCTGTACCTTATACAAGTCACGACAAATGCTCAGTTATCAGCACTGAGTTTTCTGGAACACCTTGCATTTTGAAGGTGAGTTGTTGTAGCGGTATCTCTTTGTAACTTAGGGTAACTGGGAAAGTACTGATCCTTCAATTGCTCTCACACTTATATGCCTCTCTGATGAATAATATAACACAGTGCAAAGTCTTTGCTTACCTCCCCCCTTTTGCTCTACCTCCCCGTTTTTTGT
Source organism: Porites divaricata (assembly GCA_038088405.1). Lineage (NCBI taxonomy): Eukaryota > Metazoa > Cnidaria > Anthozoa > Scleractinia > Poritidae > Porites > Porites divaricata. The sequence continues at coordinate 17,051,108 of JBBMOI010000006.1, read as the reverse complement.
TTCGTACTTTATTAAATAGATTTAATAGCAAATGCCGTAAATGATCTAACAAACGCCCAGGGCATCTATTTAATAATTTCAGGTGTCTAAGCAGGGGTGTTCAATAGATAATAGGCGTTTATTCTCATAAGTGTAACATGCTCACCAAAACTAACATTCTTTCGGTGAAAATATCAAGAGAGTTTGAAAATAGCGGGATATCCACTCCATCAATTGATATGTCTAGGCCGTCTAGAGATCCATATCCCTCTTTCAAATCCCAACATCGATGTCAGAATCCTCGCTCAGGGTTATTGCGTTGCCATCGTTAGTCTATCCTTAATATGAATGTAACATTGAACAAGATGAAATACACAAAGCCTTGTTAGTCAAGCAAGAGCCTGAATGAATTGAATGCACTTTATTTGAGTGTCAATGTATTTAGGATGAAAGTACTAATTGGGGACACTTTTTTTGACGTCTCCAGCTGGAGACGGGACCGCCATTTAACGTGGTCATCCGAGCCACGCGAAAGTCTACCAGCTTGCAGTACAAAGAGACTGCATTCATTTTTCAGTTATTTTAAGACCCTGAGTATTGGTCCGGCCCTGGGAATCGAATCCGCGACCTCCCGCTCTGCAGCCAAGAGCTCTACCAATTGAGCTGATCCTGCCGCGGTCAAATAATTTTGAGAATGAGAATGATTTTGCTCTTGCTCTTTTTTGCTAATTCTCGTAGGAGGCGTTTATTAGAGTGGGGTGTCTAATACAATAATTATTTTAACAGCATAGAGGGGGTATTTATAAGATAAGAAGAGTTTATTTGGGAGTGTGCACTTTTAAGGTCATTTACGGTAGTACATGGTTTTTTGCTTTCCTCCCCAGTCGATTATTATGCTGTCAACCCAACCTTGTTGCCTAGGTTTCGTTCTTACACTATAAAATTGCATTTCCTGTTAGTAATAATACACCGTTATTTCATAGGAACGTCCTTCTCTTTCACTTTGTAGGAGATAAGTTTGGATCGAGAGTTGGGCAACAAAGAAACTTTGCAAAACCGAGCTGTTAACTTCAGAAGTGTCGGCAACCCTTTTCTGGTTCCTCTACACACCTTTTTTGTCAAGGTACATAGGAATCCTCTAAAAAATTAACGAGAACGCTTTTAAAATGATAAGTCTCGCTTGCTTGGAGGTTAAATAAGAAATGAGGAGGCGATTAATTTTACACGAAACAGGATTTCTTTGCTAACAGTTTTCACTTCCTACTTTATGGACGGTCGAGAATTCTTCAGGATATATACTTATTTCATATTAGACAACCTGTTTTTGAATTGATTGAGCACGCGTTTATAAATACACGGAAATCAAGGGCCTCGTTTCAAAAGAAATTGCACCATTGCCAGAAAGCAAAAACGTGATGAACATGGCACATCATTTCAATCATCGTCCAAAATAAACCACATGCTCATTTGCATACCATGAAAGTTTACAGCACCCGACCAGTTAGCCTCACCGTTAAAGTTTTGCTCATTAAGGTTAATTCTTCTTTTTCGACCACTGAATCATTTACTTGTTGATTAAACACACCAATACGAATTTTTCTTTCTTTTTCTAAACTTGGGTAGGGTCGCCAAGAATTCAACCCCACTGAAATGCACCAATATTTGGCATTTTAAGCGAGTTGGAATAAACGCGACAAAGTTTAAAACATCACGAATTCATTTTAATAATAAGGCTTTCACTGCGAAAGCTTCCTGTTGAGGGTATCCATGGACGTTGGCTTTCAGTATCCCTTTCAGTAGTCAAGTTTTCTTACACTCTTTTCACACCTATGAGGCTGTTAAACCCTCGGAGATCCAAGGGAAATTAAGAGCAAAGAAATACTCAGGGGCAAAATCAACACAAACTTAGTATAACGTCTACAAGAAGAAATGGAGAGGCCCTTGACATTTAGTCTTGCACTAGGTCACTCCCTCGGCTTGGTGGTCGTCTCTTGTAAGTTTGGTCATTTACAATATCAAATGTAGGGTACGGTGATGAAACGGCAGGGAAACTGGACACTAGGCTAATTGAACACCAGAAATCAGTGCAAGCCTGCGATCTCAAGTCTACTGTGTCCAACCACACTAAGCCACTCCATCAACTGGGCCAGTGTAAAAATGTTTGGCCTCGAAAAATCACCTGCTTTTTTACGCAAGATCTGCGAGGCCTTAAACATTCATACTCGGTGACCGGCAATGAATCATGATCAGGGCTACCGCCTTCCCTCAATTTGTGGAGCAATTCTGTAGCCTCATCAAACGTGGCTGTAAATAACACCAAATGTCACTCAGATGAATGGATCCCGATGTGTTTCCGAAAGCTTCGTGTAACTTTCAAGAAATAATTATTCCTCTGCAATAGCCGAATCTTCATTCATGTAATGAATGGTTATGGTTTTGGCTGGGTATCCGTATGCAAGTCTTTTCAAGATTTTACCATTACTACTCTTTTTCAAACTAATTTCTGACCCACAGGGAAACAGAGCATTTGTTCAAATGCCTCTTTTGACAAGAGGTGAAGAATGGCTTAAGTCTGACGAATGTTCATCTGAGGTGACTATCCATGTATTTGTTCATTAAATGATGTTGATCTTTTGACACCGGACATATTTCTTCGTGCTGAACTTCTTTTCTTTTCATCGTCTGTGAATTGAGCCAGTTGTTGTATTTCCCATCTGATATTTTTTATAGGATGTTGCTGTAGTTTTGAGAGACGTTTTAGAAGGTTTGAATGCACTCCATACAAATGACATTTGCCATGGCTGTGTTCACCTTCAAAGTGTGTTGGTCAAGAAAGTGGATGGACAGTTTAGAGGACGACTCGATTTTTATCCTTTTATCAACACGGTGAGTTTTTGTCAACAATTACTGATTGCTGATCCTAACAGTATGCAGGGTGCGTGTCAAAAATGAACCTAGTATATGGCCTTGCTCTCCATGAGCTCTCCGTAACTTAAGTGGATAGAGCGCCCGCCCGGTATTTGGGAGGTCATAGGTTAGAATCCTGTTAGGAACTCAGATTTTTTCTGTCCCACGCTCATGACATGCTGATCATTGCATTTTCACCATTACTTTTGTTCTTTTATTTAAGGCCTTATTCACACTAATTCGTTTCTAAAGGGGTCCAATGTTGTGAAGACATCAAATTTAGAGTTTAATTTCAGGATATGATGGGGCTACCAGGGCGGTTTCACGTTTGGAACAAAAGACTTGACATATTATAGGATCATACTCATAAAACCCCTCACGCAGACTCAATCTTTTAGGCTCGGTTGCGTAAAGCAATGATTTTGTTGGAATTTTTTGTAAGTGTTCTCTGTATTTTGAAGGACTTTCTCGTGTTACCTTTATGAAATATTTACATATGCATGGAATGGTTGCTGGAAATCACTGCAGGCAATGCCCTTATGTGAGTAGTTTTCGAAATCAATGATGGGCAATTATTTGATCTTTTTTTCAGCAATGCAATAAAGCTCGAGAAATGAAGTTTTTTGGTGATTTGATGGTCAAGGTGCGTAACCGTTATTATCAGTTTTGCAGTTTCACAACATGTCACTTGAAAAGTGAATTCGCATGCTTTCAAAATAATCTAAAACAGCACATCAGGACGTTTCACGTCGTAGTCGACCTGTGAAGTTAAAGCGGAATGTGCCAAAAAGTTTGATGCACGTACTGTTGCTTTTGTCGGGGAGCTAAAGCAACCACTACGACGACAGAACCAATTGCTTTGAATTTCACAGCAAAGCAAAAGCTCTGCTCGCTGCAATACACTTTTTGGTTCATTTCTTTGATGTCCACGGTGCAACTACTACGTAAAACCTCCAATGTCATGTCTTATGTGGACGTGAGCACATGACTAGTGGGGCACATTTATCTTTTTTTTAAGTTGCGAATGGATACAAACAGTCCTTAAGAATTCAACTCCAGGAAAATTCGCCCATATTTGACAAATTAAGCCGAGGCAAAACAGGCAATTACATCTATTTGGAAAAGGAGACATTCATTTTAAGTGACATTTTCTCTACTGTTGTCGTTCAGGGTTCTATTTAATAAAACTTTTACAAGTGTAATTTACAATTGTAGCCATTGTTTTAGACTCTGAAAACAGTTACTGTAGCTTCATTTATAAACTACACTTGCAAAAGTTTGATCAAATTGACCCCTGGTTGCTTATCCCTTTAACTACCATAAGTGATCTTTATGTAACTTCTCCTTGTAATATCAATACATTGTCCAGCAAACAGGTGATGAGAATAGGCCACAAAATCAACAAGAGGATCGTATCTTGATATAACCCCATGCAAATTTTCTTAAATAATGAACAAGGGAATGTGTAGTAGACAGAAAAGAGAATTACTAGTCAGATCTTGGCAACTAAAGGGTTATGCTTCCTATTTTCCCTTTGCCGTTTTTGCCATACTTGCCAAAGCGCTCCATTATCGCTATTTTATCATTGAGACGTTACTGAATTGGAACGTTGCTCTGACAAACTTGTAAGCCATTTATTAATGTTACCACCTTCGTAAATATTGCTGTTGTCTTGCAGATGAACTTTCCAAACAAGGATCACATGACCACTTTCTCGCAACTGACAGAGGTATTTGTTATAAACCTATAATCTAATACAGACTGATCCTAACCTTAAACAAAGACAAATACAAAAAATGATCATTCCTTGCCAAAATGTTAATATAGACGGTTAGATTCTAAGACAAGAACCAGATTTTCCTAATATTACCGTTATGTAATGCGCCCGCGTGAACCAGCGTCATTTTTGCGGGAAAAGGCGAAAGCGGTCGTCATTTTACTACAAGTTTTTATGAAAATGTGGTAGTGACGGAAGCAAATGTTAGAAGTTTCATCATTTTGCGATCGGGTGAGAGCTTTACCTCCTTTTACGTAACCTTTCTGGTGATAAAGGAAAAGTAGAATGAAGCCTTCCGGTGTGTCTATATTTCTTCCGGCCTTGTTATCGTCCTTGTCCTCGGACCTAAAGGTCACTAATGTTTACTTTTAAGAAAGTGGAAGCCAACAATCCCTGCACTTTGGTTTTCATATTCATTTCTGGTGCTTAGTATGTGAATTTCCCATAGGACACCGACCTGTTGGCTGTCCTTGGTGATTTGCTGGACACAGATGATGTTGAAAGATTGACAGCTAAGCAAACCCTACGACAAGCGTACTTCTGCAAGTGCCTTTGATCAACGGTTATACCCCGTTGATTTCTGAACTGGCCTATATTTATGCAGGCAGAGGACAAAGAGACTGCCTGTTTTTTTAATCTTGTCATATTTAGGAGTTGTTTCCATTTGGTCGGCTTTGAGGCACTGATATTGCTGCACCTTTTAAGAGAAAAAAAACTAGCCCAGTTGTGTTGCCCTGGTCTTTGGGGCATTTCGTTACAAATCATGTTACACAGTGCTTGCTACCTGGTTAGCAGGTTCTTGAAAACAGAATTAAGTTTTGTCACACTTAGAGGCCTGTAGCCTGCTTCTCAAAATCCAGTTACTTTTTGGTGCAACACGTTTTATTTAAAAGTAGAACTCTTAAGAAAAAGAATGCTGTCTCCAGGCCACAAATCTGTTTAATTTGTTTCTTTACCTTCATTCATACTTACATTTCTGAGGCAAACATGGCAAACAGAAAATAGTTTCCGGGCCCTAAATGCTAATAATGTGGGAGATTTTGCAAGACAGCTGTTAGCATAGCCAGTTGGGATTTTGGTTGCTTTTGTTTTCAACTTTTCACAGACATTCTGTCCAACACCATTCTACTTGAACTTTTCTCAAAAATGGCATGCACAATTATGAATAGTATCAAAGAAAGTTATTTGTTAAGGCATGTATGTATCATATTCTTTAAACAAATTCGTTACAGTTTTCAAAGGATTATTTGCAACAGGAAATCGATTTTATTTAGACCACCTAAAGAGAAATGAAATTTATGTTAAACATTATGAAGATATTTATTATACAACAACTTGGACTTACGTTTTTGTTGAATCATGTTATCGTTACAGTTTGTAGTGATGATTTTGCTAAATATAACTTGCGAAGAAGCTAACATACTGAACCTCATTTTTGAGTGTCTAATAGAGAATAAAAATAGTTACCAGTCTCCTGAGATTTCTTTCGGTAGACAATTGATCAGAACAGATATCGCTGGCTTATCATCCTCTGTCGCAGACCTGTGCTAGTTGTTTGTGAATGGCCGCTTCAGGTGTCGAAAAAAGTATCCAATAAATGCGATTTTTACTGATTTTGGACCAAAAAATAGAAACTTCTAGAAGCGTGAACACTGTGTTTAAGCTTGCTCTTATATGCTCAATTTGTCCATTTATAGCTCAGAGAGGCGGTCTCAGAAACCGTAACAAGTTTGACCTACTTACAGAGGATGATAAGCCTACACAGATACTTGTGAAAAACCCAGTTTTTCTCTATTTTGCTGTTGATGATCCTTGTAACAGTGAAATGAATGCTACGCCTGCTGTGATCAGTCGTTGCCCATTTCATATTAGAGTACAGATACGGATGGGGCCTTGTGAGGCCAAGGCACCAAAGTCCGGGAAATGTGCCGACTGTCTCAAAAATTCCTTTGCTTCTCAATTGCATTTCTGGTCGGTGGCCGAGCTTTTACCATGGAAATGAAAAAAATGCTCCTGTTCGTGCTTCGTGCACAGGAAAAATTTTGTGCTCGACTTGTGGGATACGGCCAAACCAACTGTATTCGCCATTTGCACATCTCCTATTATAATACAATTTGTTTGCTCCCCAAAACTTTGAAGAACCTTTGTGTTTTATTTCTCCTGGGTATTACAGTCGTCCCAAGAGAAATAAAAGACAATGCTTATGCAAAATTTTGGGGTGCAAACAAGGTTATTATGGGTGATGTCAATATGGTGAATCTCTCAAGGTAGAATAATGTCAACAAACTCGTTAAACTCGCCAAAGCTACATAATGATAACCTTTTCACTAGATGCAATATTATGTTGGCAACAAACTTGTACATTGTCGTACACAACCTTACAATGTTGTTAAGAACCTGACATCAACCAATATTAATCTGCGTGGCAGGGGCAAAAGAGGGAAGGGGGAGAAAAGCATGAAGGAAAAAAAGAACCTCCTGCCCTTTTTCCATTTTCCCTTCTGATCCCCACCTCTTGGTTTAGACACCTGTCACACAGTTTCAACAATGTTGACGTTCTTACCAAATTAAATACAAAAATCTTATTCTTAAATAGTGTGGTGGTGGTGGTGGAGGGAAAACAATAGAAATGTGGTGTCAGTGGGGCTTAGAGATGGACGGAGAACAACAAAAAATGTGGCAGTGGTGTTAGTGAAGGGAAAATATAAAAATGAGAAGGAACAAAATAACTGAATTGTTGAGGAGAAGGAAGGACAGGGAAGGGGGCTGGTGCAAGTATAAAATGGCATCTAGTGGGTGAAAAACAAAAGAACTGTAGTGATGGTGGTGTTGCAGGGAAAATAACACAATTGAGTGGGGTGAACTAACTGAATTGTGAAGGAGGATGCTAAGGGACTGGTGTAAGTAAAAAATAGTGATTGGTGCCAGATTCCATCTTATTTATCTGATTTTCTTCATGAGATTAAGACAAAAGGTTATGATGTCATCAGTGTTCATGTATTTGTTCCATCCTTAATTAGATTCCTGCCCAAAAAGGGATGATTCAGTGTGCCCTATACTTCTCTTAGTACTCTAGTACCAAGTGTTCCAACTTTGCATGGATGGTGGACAGAGGTATGATGAGCATCCGACTGCATGGTTCAAAACGGTTCCTTTTTTATGTTAAAAAATACTTGGCATTGTGGTTTATGTTATTGCATGCTTGAGTTTCCACAATGCTTTACTTGAAGGAAATAAGTCATTGCTTTCAAAGTCTCAAACAACATCTTTGATGAAACAGACTTAAAACCTTAAATGTTTAAATGCTGCCTAATTTTCAATGGTGAGATTGAAGAAATGGGTTTCTAGTATGCCCCAAATTTTTCAAGTCATGACATGTGGGTCTTAAATGAGGAGAGTCGCCATCAAAATGCAAGCTACCTTCCCTATTAACTCGTGGATTAACTCATGGTTATGCACAATGTACATTTACAACCTTGTGTCTTGATCCATCCATCAATCACCAACCTAGCATCTGCTCGTCCAATCACGTTCAGCTTGTTACAAAGATCTTCTATAGAACGTGAGGGGCAACCATTTAGAACAGTTTCTGTGGGATTCTTCAGTGATTTAAAATACAATATCTGGTCTGTGTCAAATCCCATTTCATCAGCGAGATCTTTGAAGTCTCCTCCTAATTCGCGTGGGGGGTCTAGCTTGACAACCAAGGCTCCCAAAACCTTATAAGGTAGATTGGAAAGAAACTTCTTTCGTATACAATCATCTGGCACCGGTAGAGGGTTTCTTGAACCTGGTAAGCACAATAATGATGATGATGATAAGAAGTAGAAGAAGGACTGCTAGGGGTGGGTAGACGTGTGCGATTTTTAAAGGCATGAAAGTATATGCATCAGGGTAAAACAAAATGCTGAGCTCTTTTTGCAATTTGTAAGGCTACTCTCATAAGAACAGTGATTAAATCAAAATTCCTAGTGGGTAAATTTGTTATAAAAATTGGTACCAGTCTTACAAGAGCTCCATGAAAAGAAAATTAAAACAACATTCACATTAATTTTTTTAACTTGAGGGTTTGCTTGCTGACAATGACATCTTCCGTATTTGTTTTTCAGCTTCTTTTCATGGCCTGGAACACAGATCAAGCCAGTCATGTTATACTGTCATGCAATATTTGGGCAGAAGGGAGTCTATGGGGGAAAGGGGATTTGTTGTGGAAATGTCCCTAGTTTATACTTCCCAAAAGTATTAAACCACTGCATCATGCAGTCAGCAGCCCAATGAACCCCCTCTGTGGTGGTCTTGTTTGTGACAGTTATGGATGTGTTAAAATGCATGAAACAGAATAAGGCAAACTTATCAACCTGCAAAAATTTCCTTCTTCCTCAAATATACACCTAAATTACAAGGAAAAGACAATTATGGAGAAAACACTTACAAACCTATTGCGCTGTCATTCATTTTTTCAACACTCCCTACTCCATCATCATCAAGCTTGCTTGCTCCTTCTGTTGGATTGCAGACTTGTAATGTCTCCATTTTTTCATTAAGTTGCTGAATGTCTTTTCTCCCAAGAGGAACAGATGCACCTAACATTAACACAGAATGTATAATCTTAACAAGGGTGAATGCCAACTGGACTGTGGTTTAACCTGTTAGTGGTATTAAAAGTTGCAAGGGAAAGTAAAAGAATTGCTATCCCTTATCCATCCATTAGTGCACCTTTTTGCTTCTCACAATATGGAGGATTGGCTGCCCTTAAAATCTTCTCGTGAAGTACTCAGTCAAAGTTAATGGCGGTCCACAGGCGTGGGGTACCTTAGATAAAAGCAGCCATGTTATAAGGTCCAGTGAGTCACTCTCAAACTTGGGCATTCACTTATCAGAATGGCCAGCTGTAATTTGCATGACCTATCTGGTAACCTCAACTTCTCCTCTACAGAGGCTCACACTGCACTGCGTGTGACACATGCCCTCTGCAAAGAAGAGAGGCAGGTGTAAAACCAAAGTCACCTTGATTTAATTAAAATGTCAGCCCAATGACCAGTTGATTGTTTGTTATCAGAACTTGTCCTTTTGTTTTGCATTAGTTTGTATGGTTGGTCCCAATCCACCCCTTTCATGGCTTCTCTTACAAGTGTACTAGTGAGATATTGAGCTCAAGCTTGTTTCCAGGGTTCTCTCCCTGCACGTCCCATCTCTCGCTCGTGTGCTTCGTAGGGACAGGTGAACAAGGTTATTAAAGATGACCTAAGAACTTCATCTATTTTTATCTGCTTTCTCCTAAATTGCAGTTACACTAATAAGTACTTATTAATATCATTGCTTATCTCCTTTGTCACTCATAATTTTAATCACAAATTGTTCATAGTAATACCTCCTTGGGACTCTCCAATATCTTGAATGCAGTACTTTTGAGCAATTAAACGCTTGCCTACTGCTGTGTGGCTTAATGCTTGGGCAAGCCACTCATATGTTGCCAGCTGGGATGAACTTCTCTGTGTCCAGGACCGTAGCATTGTGTGAGAACATTCATAGAGACTCCCATTATTTTCTCTGATATCTTCAAGGTCGGTGTCCTCCAGCCCAAGTAATCGTCCAACCCATATCCACTTAGCACCAAGCTCATTTGAAATTGCCTCTATATCGGTGTCTGACACCTTCCCAATCCTCAAATGACCCTCTAAGATTTCTAAGATTGTAAGGCAAAAGCAAAGTAAATGAACAGTTCTGATATCTACCTAGGGGGCTTCAAAAGAAGAAGGGGAGGGAGGGGAAAAGGAAGAGGGAATTGGGGAGAGAAGGAAAGAGGACTGCCTTTAATTTTTTTCCCTTTCACTTTTCCCTTTCTTGCTTTTCTCCCCTTTTCCTCCCCTTTTTTGCTCCTGCTTCACCAGGCTACAGTTCCTGGAAGAAAGGCAACTGTAATAGAAAGTAATGAAATTGTGTAGTGTCATTTCCCAGAAGTAACTATTATCTCTTCCTACCCACCACCTTAATGCACCCACAGTCCTTGTTTGGGAGAAAGCTGCTTTGTTTTGGGGTCACCCAGTTTAGTGTCCTGCCATCCAAGTGTTGATCAAGGATGTAATTTTGATATTATCAAATTAAAATAATAATTAAAAAAAGACATTAGTAGTTTTTACATGAGTTTACCAGACGAGTGGCAGTTCAGACATACTTATAGGGGAAACCTATAAGAAATCCTAAAGAAAAAAGAATAAACAAACAAAAAAGAACCAAAACAAGCTTAGATTATTAGCTTAAGTCCCATGTAAATAATATTTAAAGTATAATTGAAATAACAATAATCAGTAGATGGTTGAAGATAATGATTCAGAATGTTACAGAAGAAAGGGGAACAAAGTTTGGCATAATCATTATACTTGACAATTTTATCGTGAATGAGGCTGAGCGTGATAAATTTTGCACTCGGCTATATAATCCTTCTCGCTCAGCTTCATATTATATGGAGGACATTCATCAAACGTTTATTATTACGGGTGAATTATCTACCGATTACCTGTTTTAGAAGGGCTGTGGTTTCTTCCTTCACAATATTTTTCAGCTAACGTAATGCGTTGCAGTATTGGTGATCTAAACGATTTTCCTAGCTCTTGATAATTTGACATGGATCCATTTTTTTGCTTCCAAGCTTGTAGAATTCTGTACGCCTGTTCATACACATTATTCCTGTAATCTTGAACAATTTGCTCAACTTCCTTTGACAGGCCATTTAGGTAACCGAACTTTTTCCAATCACTACACAAATCACAAGCAATGTCGATCATACATCGTCTTGAGACAGACTCCATTCTAAACTTCCGGCTTTTCGCCAAATTGCGGGCAAGAACGTCATTTGCGTCCGTCGTCAGGTTACCATACATAACGTATCTATTGGGGGAAAAAATGGCCGTCGATGTACATGTGGTGCTAACGAAGCACATCCAAGATGCCATCTTAGAAGCTATTAGACGCAACTCAGTTCCACAGGATCTCGAGAAACAATTCTCAAAATATACAAAAGACTTTACAGAAGCGAAAGAATTAGATAAAAGGAAGAAAAAAGTGGCCATTCCGTTCAAGTTAGTCAAGCAACTTTGGGAATGTCTTCGAGGGAGTACCGGTAGGTTCTTAACTGTTGTCTATTCAAGTTTCACTTGAAACCCTCATGTAGTTCATAAACAAAGTTTTTTGAGCCTCTCTCCAGGAACCGATTGATTAAAATGCACAATTCAGGAATTATATTTATTGTAGGCCTTGGTTAAATTTTTGTACGCTGTACGATCTAGTGGGAAAATTTGCACCTACTCCTCAGCCCCCAGTACACTTGAGGGTGGCATGTTTCTACAAGGCGGTGCTTGGAACCTTTTTTCGTCAAAGACACCAAAGCAATCTTGTAGCCGTTTTTCTTTTCTTTTTTTTTCCTTTTTGAGAAAGAACTGAGGAATCAAATCATTCTCATCCCTCATCCCAAGGGAGTCAGATTCGAGGTGTAAATTATATCATTCATTTAATGAACGAGGTTACATCAAATAAATAAGTGAAGATTGTACCAAAGCGAATCTCTCTCTCTTAGCAGATTTACCCGTTTTCACACACAGCGCACTGCATAAAGTTTGCCTTTAAAACCCAATGTAAAAAAGCCACATGCCCAATTCTGTCTTTAGGTTAGCTCGAACGTTCCTAACTTTCTCTTTATCCAACCATTTTTCTAGATAACGATTCAAAACTTTACTTGCATGAGCTACTGGCAGGAAGTGAAGTTTATGTTGAACCTTCAAAGTTACCAGAAAAGGTATGTTTAGATTTATCTAGTTATTATACTGTGTAGTTAACCCATAACCACCATCAATTTTCTCCAAACAATATGTAAAGGAGTACCCTGGATGCGAGAGACTTTTCTAGCACGGTTTCCGGTTTCTGTCGAGTCTTTATAGTGACCCGCGTGAAAAGCCTCTGGAGCAGAGCGCTATTGCTTTGATGGCACCGATCCAATTGTTAGCCTGGTTAAATCAGTTGGTCCAGATTTTGGACAAGACAGCTGATTGGCTCCTAACGACCACCTTAGGGACTTTGAATCTAACAGATGCTACAATTGGTTGACAAGAATAGACCAGCACATGAAAGAATATTTCAAACTGTCCTGTTGACATAAGTGTGCCTGCGAGAAGTGTTATGATGGCAGCTTTGGAAAGTTTTGAAAGAGCATTGAAGGAAAGCATAAGCAGTGTACTAGAAGGGTTTGACAGTGTAGGAAACAATCACAACATGTTTTGAAATAATTCGTATTGATGGTTAGGAATATATAAACAAAACATGTATTTTTAGTATAAACGGGGGGTCGGTAGGTGACACACGACTTTTACCTCACGCCAAAAGCTGCTTGCTCCAATGAATTTTTTTTCCTCTGGCGGGTAGACTATGCTCTGGAGGAAAACCTTTTGGCTGGGCAAATTTGATTTTTGCCACTTATTTCACACTTGATTTTCTGTGGTTATTGTTTCTGGTTGGCTTGATTTGCCCAGTTCTTATGCAAGAGCATTTTCTTAGACCTCTTTTAAAAAATAAGAAGAAGAAGAAGAAAGAGAACAATTTTATAGTGCCTATCCAGTAATAGACCTAGGTGCTTAACAAAAATGAAAACTCTTCATTGCTGCTAAATAAGGATTTTAGGTTGTTTAATTTCTCTAAAGTGCCTCCTGGATCTGCATAATAATATTAAAGTGATTTTCTTTTTGTCCGGGAATGTGCCGTTTTCCTGCAATGTTTTTTTCACGCTCGTTAGCATTTTTAGCAGGATGCTAAATTCTCACAGATAGTGATAATTTTCAGTTCAAATCTTGAGGAATTGATTGCAGCTTAAACTGAAGCTACATCAGCTATGGAGAACTGCGATGTGACTCAGCCATGATTTCTCTTAAAACAAGACGCTACTGAGCGTACACTTT
>JBBMOI010000006.1:17030000-17032500 GCA_038088405.1 Porites divaricata | reverse complement strand
ATGGAGATAGCTCTGGCCGATTGCTAGAAAGAAGCTGTTTTTGGTTAGTGTGTATCAAGGCGCTCTTGTTGGCAGTTTTGTAAACATTTTGGTCTACTTTAACAAATAACTAATCATTTTTAAACTGTTCAATTGATTGAGATTATCAAGATTAACCGTTATTATTTTTTTTTATCAGAAATTTTGTGTTTACAAGTGAGAGCTTCTCATTATTCAGGGTATTGTCTCTAAGTTTCATATTTTTGTGGATAACAATAGCGAACATTTCTGTGTATATTGTTATTAATGCTGTTCACATGAAACTGAAACTTTCAAATTTTCAACTTTATCTAATACAGCTGTGATGGTAATTTTTCCAAATCTTTGTTAATTGTGACATAGTTTATGCTCAAACTTGGGAGATATTGACTCTGAAAAACCTTAAAGTTTCTGAAATTTGGTCAGATGGGAAGGTGCAGGTGATTGGTGCACCACCGATGGTTTTTCTTGTTTGGCAATTACGACTACAAAAACATTTGTCTTATGAAAAAAAAACACATACATTTAAACACATCTAGATGCCCACTGGTTGTTTTAATATACTACTCTTAAGCCATGATCATGCCAACAAAACATGTACAGTTGAAAACCATTAATTAACACCAGAAGGGGCTGCTCCTTGTTGTCATTTTAATGAAAATAAAAATATGTTATTTGGCTGTTTTATTTACAGTGGCACCAAAGTAATGGAATGCACCTGGGACAGGAAGGTGGGTGTCACTGATTGTAGTGTATTATTTGTATTTTTCTGCTGAAACTGCAAGATAGTGTCTTGGCCCAAAATAACACTTGTTGCCAAAACTCTTAAGGTAGTTGTAAGCAGGTACTCAGGCCTTGTTATCGGGGAGGGGGCTGCTGGGGTATGTATGTCTCTATTCTGAATTTTAATGGTGGACGTGGCTTTGTTGATATTTCACTATTGTATTTGGGATTTTCCTTGTGACTGTCTCAGTTTCCCACCCATCTTTTGTGTTGTTTGTTGCCATTTCATCTGTGTTATGTTGCTGTTTCAAGGCCATGTGGCTTGTTAGAATTTTACCCCAACGGGGCCTCTGTGCAGTGTATTTCTCATTGGCAGTTTTACATGTACTTAAATCTCAGTGCTAAGTCAGACTTGAGAACTGTTTTATGTTATTAACCCAAGTCACTTTGTCTAAGTGAATCCGAAGTTATTCTTGACTTTGCACTTGATGAAAAGTTGAAATCCCAGGGGGCTACTTGAGAAAGTATTATACAGGGGAAGCTTCAACCTAAGGTCCAACCCCTTACCCTTTTATATACCACTTTTAACAGAAAAGGTACCCCTGAATCGTATACCTTCCACGGGCAAAAGGTACCCTTTTCACGTGCCTAATTAAGAGTGCTGATCCCTTTTAACTGCTTTAAATGCACCATCTTTTAAATCTCAATAAATGGCTACACCAGAATGTCTTCTAGACTTTTTCTCAGCCATAAAAAAAACGTTAGTTAGCCCTTTTAGTTCCTCTTACAGACCGAAAAGACTGATTTCTCTCCCCTTCATATTTTTCAACTAGTGAAATCCCTACCCTTTTATCTGCCAGAAGTCTGAAAATGGAACCCTCCTCAGGCGGAGCCACCCTCCATGTATTGGGAGTACCTCCCTCTGGATTAAAATAAGAAATATGTATCCTGAAAACCGAAAACTAGCAGTTACTCGGGCTATAAGGTTGACCAGGCATGTCAATCAAGCTTAAGCTACCTTGAAGGAACAGAACTGATTTTCTTTTGTCAATGTTTACCTTTTAGTTCGCTCTGTCAGCAAGCAGTTGGCCTCTATAATCAACTTTCTTTTGTCAATAATGGCAACATTTGCATTTGGTTTTATCGCATCTCAATATGCCTTTCCCTCCATTGCTATGGTATGTAATAGATAAAGGGTTATGAGTAATAATCAGATTCGATCAAGCATCTTAAATCCAATCAGTGTAATTTATAGTATTCTGGACAGTCAAATAAAATGACGCCACTGCATTAATCAGAACTTAAAGTAGGCCGGCCATGGTAGATGTTTGCTGCTGTTGTTGTTGTTTTATTTTTGCCTGCTAAGAAAATGGCTTGCAGGACTTTTAAGCTAATCGATTTACCAGTCTACCGTAGAACTGCCACATCTGTAACCATTTGAATCCAAAGAAGGGGCAAATTTGTGCAGCTCGAGTCTGGAACCGAAAAAATTGACAATCCTTGTGTAGTATTCCACTTGGTTTAACCAACCAGAATGAAAGGACGTCTGAAAATTGTTGTCTTCAATTTTCGGATGGAATTTCCAAAAAATGACCTTACCTTTAACCTTTCGAGCACAATTTTCAACATCTCTTTAGCACAATGATAAGCACCCGTGGTTACTTGACATAGATGTCAATGATATAAAAGATGTTGCACTTAATACTTCATGAAGGCTTTTTTAATGCAAACCACGTTCTAGAGAACCGTCATTTTGGGA
>JBBMOI010000006.1:16930000-17025000 GCA_038088405.1 Porites divaricata | reverse complement strand
CGATCTAGAACACGGAAGGTCGTGTGTTCAAATCCCATCTGGGGCTCAGATGTTTTCTGTCCTCTTCTGGTTGATTCTGTACTTGTAACTCTATTTTTCCTTTACTTTTATTAAAAAATTAAATTAATTAAAAGTATTTCATAAACTTACTATAATTAATACTATTACAATAATTTCTTTATATTTAAATTACTTAATATGTAACTTGGTTTTTCTTGTGGGTAAAAAAACCAAGACAATTTATTATTAATAATACTTTATCAATATCGCTTTTCAAGAATTTCAAGAGCCCAGCTAGGAGACACCTAAGACAGTATGAAGATACCGCTGTACTTTGCGATGTATGCACTGCTGACCTCTTGGTGTTCTGCAAGCAAAAACAGCAGCAACAGCAAACCCTTAAAAAAGAAGGTGAATATGTGAATCCAAACATCTGGCTTTTCTTTCGTTAATCGTACCTTCGAATGATGACAGTAACCTATGTCTACACAGTCCTATTCAATTGCAGTTCCATTCGGTAAAACTTGGCTGGTGGCTGGCGAATGTAGGATGGTTAAGCTAAATATTCTTCATCAGATTTTTTTTGAGAAAAAAGCACTGTCTCAGTACCTATATACCCCCGTCTGTAATACATGGTATTACCGTATAGGTTACAATAACAATAGAAAAGCACACATGGACGATTTCCATTTCGCTATCAGTTTAAGTTACAAGAAAAAGTTTAATAATGCAAGTATCATTCAACTGATACATTTTATACTTCACAATTACCAGACTTCATTTGGGTCATGTGGTCAGAGTGCTTGCTACTGCGCTCCAGGAATTCCAGGGATCCCAGGAAGCCCTGGGCCCGCGGGATCTCCCGGAAATCAAGGACCTGAAGGACCCACGGGCCCAAAAGGTAACAAAGGTGATGAAGGATCTCCTGGAAAGCAGGGCCCCAAGGGCGATACAGGTCCCGCGGGACCAGCGGGACCAGCAGGAAGCAAAGGTCAACCAGGAGTTCGCGGACTCCAGGGTCCTCAAGGTCCCCAGGGAGTTCCAGGATCTTTTGGACGGAACTGGAAGCAGTGCTTTTTTAAAAGCGTAAACGACGACAGGGACTCTGGTTTGATTAAGGTAAACATTGAACTCCTTCTTTTACTTGATAAGAAGTCCCAGTCGTTTAGTTATGGTTAATTTTAACATTTGTTTTCGTGAATGAATCAGGGTGAAATTTTCAAACATCTTAAGAGAACAAGAAAATATCTAAAGCAGACACCCAGCTGCTGCAGGCTAATTACTACTAGGAATAACTAAAACACCGCAGCTGTCATTTTTTACAAATAAAACACTCCTACTGTATGTCAAAATCAGTTTCTCCGCTATTTAAATATGAACAAGGTATTAAAAAGGTGAAAATGAAAAAGGGAAAAACTAATTTCAACCTCTGTCTGTTTGCCTCACTGATATTAATAGGAGTGCATTTTCAAGAAAACATTCGACAATACCGCACTGCGGGTCTTCTGGAATGGAGATTTCCGCATCTCTAACTGCCATGATTGCTGCAACAGGTGGTATTTTACCTTCAATGGTAGGGAATGCGCCACTCCGGGAGCCATTGAGGGTATAGTGTATGTATCGTTTGGTACTAACTGGAAAAAGAACCCACACCGCCCACGCCACGTCGAAGGAATCTGCGAGAAACTCCACAAGGGGACGGTACGTGTGGGATTCTGGGTGGGTAAATGTGGTGAACGAAAACCTGGTGATGCGTACACTGGCTGGAACTCAGTGTCCCGGATGTACGTGGAAGAAGTATCTCCTCCGCAGGCCTAAACTAAAAGATCATTCTGGTTGTCCGACCTCTCATTATTTCTTAAAGGGTGCTTTAAAGTCCTTAATGAATAAAGAATGTCTAAAAGTAATGAGCGGGTACTGTACAATAAAATCAGTATGGTTGTGGAAGTAGCTGATAAACAGACTGAAGTAAATAAAGGCAACAGGTAATGAAGGGTATCATTGATTGAAGGTTTACTTTGTGACAGCATCACGTACCGGCGAAATGCATACTTTAGTCTAAGAAGCCTAATTAGCTCAAATTTCTCTGGTTGTAGAACGACTGTTCAAGAATAGGTGAAAAGCGGTATGCTCATGTAAAACATGGTCCATACTGCAGAAAAAAAAACTAAGGTCATGGCCATTTTTCTTTTTCTTTTTTTTTTAATTCATCCTTGTCAATGTAACGTAATGAAGCACGATTTTTTTCCGCGCACAAAGTACGATAGCCAATCATGCTTGTTAAAGTAGCTTTTGTCTTGGCGGGATCGTTAACTCTTCATACTTCTGAAGTAAATTATATATTCCGTGGTGCTTGATCATTTATATCATTGAGACTGCGAATAATTGCTAAATATTCAGCCACATATACTTTTTAATTTCAAGGATCAATTATTTTTTTTACGAATAAACTGTATCGAAACATCTTAAACAAGAACTTTCCAGTCTCGTAATAGTTTTACCTGCAATCGCCGACAAAATTAGTTGAGACACTTCGCCTTAAATGTGCTTTCTAACGCTTTACTGACTTCCAGAGGGAAAGATAATTAAAGCTTTTCCTCCCCTATCTCCCCATGCAACATTGTGCCGCTGTTAGAGCTACCTTTAGAAAATAAAAAACACCCCAACTCTGAATGAAGGGGACAGGGAAGGGCTGTGGATTATTTTGTTCTCTGGAGTTACCTTATTTCATACATTATCTCAACAATTTTTTCGGCGATTGTGGCTGCTGCATCAGACAGGGTTAAAAAGACGAGTTATTGTCGTGAGCGAATGACAATCCATGGGCTTCATGCAAGTACAGTGTAGCCTTTATTACACTTTTTTTAAAACAAGTACTCAAGCAATTTTTCCTTTAAAATATTTAAAAGAAGGAGAAAAGTGGGGAGAAAGGACTGGGGCTCAAAAGGGTGAACGTCCCCTCCTCAAGTTCAAGTTTTGAGACCAATTTGTTTTCCTTGGAGGATATGACGTTTGCAGCGCGAGCCCTTTAATAGGGAACTTAAGCAAAGACGTTTTTGAGCGACGCACGTCAACTGGAAGTGAGGCTTTCTTCCTTTTTATATGCCTTGACGCTATCAAATTTTCATTGCTAAGTTTCTTTTCTCTTTTAAAGACGATTTACCCGAGAGTTTTAACCAAACCACTGCCCAATGATGCAAAAAGTCCACTTCCGGTTGACGTCCGTCGCTCAAAAACGCTGTTGCTTAAGCTCCCTGGATATTCGCCGCTTTCCTCGAATCTTTAATGTTTTTTTAAGCGTCTCCCTTTAGCCTTTTTTTTTTCAAGAAAAAAAGCATAATCTGTAATAACCATACTTGAATTCCATACCACCAGCCTAGTCCCTAGGCGTTCTCTCTTGCCCTTTTGTCCGCGCGAAGTCTGTCGGTGACGTCACAGCTCACGGTAGAGTCCAGGATTGACCGCGCCGAGAACGGCCAGGGACTAGGCTGCCATACCACCAAACCAGAGAGTTATCTCCCGATAACTCCAAGATGGTTCTTCCTGTTTCTTTACCACCAACACTGTGTTTAACTTGATTGAATAAGCCCCCCACTCTATTTAGCACCCTTCCATTTCCCCATTAAATAACCAGTCAAAAGCGCACTAAAAAAAAGTTTTAGATCAACTACTTAGGGTATGAACGGCCTCCTATAATGCTTACGACGAAATACAAGTTACAGTTACCTGGGGAACCTCCGGAAGGTTTTTTTTAATCTTTTAATACTGAAGGAGGTCTGTTTTATTTTTTTTCAAACTCAAGACTGTATCCTCTAAGAAAACGCTGTAGGGAGGCCAAAGAGTGAACCTGTAATACCTCGGGTGCTCAGCATGGAGAATTGGTTCAAAATCTAAAGGGCGCTGCTAGACTACAGCTGACTCTTCGTGGCTTGAATAAAAATTATACAATCATTGGACAATCACTCTACACCGTAGATTTCATACTTGGCCCTGGGGCTAAGGGAAATAAAGTATTTATCCACGAATCTCAATGCGATTTCTTTTGTTTTATACCCCTTAGCCTGGGAGCCAAGTAGCCTGCGAGAGCATCCCGTTTTTTCGGCTCCAATTACTAGTTTCACCCGGAGGAAGAGAAGCGACGACCGGAAATACGTCTGCCGTTCGCAGGTTAGGAGCCAAGTATAAATCTTTATAATTCGGAATAAAAGTACTATCTTCTCTTGGCCTATTGTAACATATTTCACTGACATTTCATTGATTTCTTCTAGCATTGCATAATTATAATTTTTTTACTTTGTAGTAGAGTCCAGAACTTATAGCTCGTCTGAAAAAGTTAAAAGCAGAGCAAGAAAGGGCAGGGTAAGACAGGATGCTTTCAAAATATTGCAAGCTTCATTAATAAGATTGGATTGTGTATGGGAGTATTTTGGCCGAGTCAGCAGTGAGCCAATTCTCAAACAGCGAGGGTAAACCTATCATGTGTTTTACTTATTTTTCAGAGAGTGATCATAGAGTTGAATTGTGCTGGCCTTCATTGTAGCCATTGCAGAATTGTATTTCACGGCTAGAGTCGAAATTTGATTATTAGCCTCTTTTTCTATTCTATTTATTATCCTGTCAATTTAATCATTGATGTATATAAAATGGTGAAAAAATGATTATGATAATAATTTTTAAAAAACGAACTTCTTTTTGAAAAAAAAAATTGGAAAAAATCCCTCGTTTTGTTACCTTTATAAGTGATTTACTAATTCATGATTAATTGAGTGCTTTTGGCTTTGAGCAAGCAGCAGAGCAGTTATCTAGAGCTATATAAGCGCTCATGGGTTAGCGGCAAAGAGTCTCATATTCTTTGCTAGATTCACGTCCCTATGACAGCCGTCGCCTCTCGCACTTACTGAGCGCCTATATATGAGACGTTGTCAGCTACAGTCTCAGTCAAAATTGTTGGGACGTTTTACTGTCTTCTTGCCCTCCCAATTGCAAATGTTGGTGTGCAAAATTTGGTGAGTTAACTGCGATAAACAACATTGGGAGGACGAGGAGACGGACCAGAAGCAAAAACAAAACAACAAAAAAAAAACCGCGCGGGGTGGAAGTGTCTCACCTATTTTTGTCTGGGACTGAAGGTCACTGGCTCTGTCTTTGAGGTCGTGGTTACAGTTGAAAGTCCAGGATCAAAACTGCAGACTGAGTGATTGATATTTGATATTTCAGTCTGTATAACATTGAGGGTGCGGGGCTTTCTACTGACAAGTGCATAAAAGCAGGGCTGTCAACCCTTTAAGTCTTCAAATATTGAGAAATGGTAGATGGCGTCATTATGCACACCCCATGACGTCATTTCTCCAAAAACGCGCGAAAATGATGTTGGAATTGTAACATTTGACCTGATTGGTTTACTTACCACCAATCACGTTACTGCTTATATTTCAATGGCATACCGAAGTTTATAAGGAAAAGTTCAATGTCAATAAATAGCTCAAACAACGCAAAATATTTGAAATTTCATTGTCAGGGAGTCGAGTCTACAAGAAATGGCAAACTTTGGTGATTATACGGGATATTTCAGACTGTAATCTGGAGACCGGGAGAAACGGTTCAAAATTTGGAGTCTCCCGGATTATCCGGGAGAGTTGACAGCACTGTAAGAGCCACATGAAATGCCGGTATAAAATTCGATGCTTCTCGGATTTATATCTTTAATTAATTTAAACATGGAAATTGAATCCTTGAGTACCGCCATAAGCTCCCTTTGCCTGTCCAGTCGACAAGAAACAAGAATCACGTTTAACCTCGCTCACTGTCTAGGTTATGCAATGGATTGATGAGCAGCCCTAATACCGTGCTTTTGTTTCCAAAAGAGTCTGAGAATTACAGGTACATAAGATAAGGATATAAAACTGAGAAGCACCGAATTGAAGAAATAAGCATACCAGTTTATATTAAAACCATTGAAAGTCTTCTTTATATGCGCGGAATAGTCCACATTTTTAAGCCTCACACGCTGACTCTCCTACCTCTTCGTCACGCGTTCCTTCCTGGCATACATAAGGGAAGAGAAGACAGCGTGACGAGCCCAAAGAATAGTCCGTAGCCCGCAGTCCATACTCCATATTTTTCGACCGGTTCTACCATGCATCAAGTGCCAATGTTTGATAAATGAATGTCCTTATAGGTGTTTTCCGTCGATTGAATCCCGTTCTTAACCACGGAATGCTGCTGTATGGCGACTTACATCGGCTAAACAAACCTTGGATCAACCTTGTCAGAGGAAACAGCTTAAAACAGACTGTGAATTTCCGACGCGTGGCATAGAGACTCTTGATTTAGTGTTGACAAATCTGCACATTAACCTTCTTCTTCTCCTCACTGAAGAAGAGAAAGGGGCTATGCTTGTAGGGTGAAAATTGACCACAAAACAGATCATCATCTATGAGTTAAACAATCACTGTGAAAAAATGTGAGATTCGCATTAGTAAAAGGAGTCGATGCTAAATTGTCCTCTTTTGAAATGCAGGAAGGCAAAAGAAATGGTGACAGCGGAGCTCTCACGCGCGAAGCGCGCGCAGCGGAGCACCATGGTAACAAAAATAGGGTAAACTACCCATCCGAGAAAATTTGGTAATCACTTGACCGTATACCGACCTACCGCCCGCCCGACCGTCCGTCCGCACCACAGGCATACCAATGCGAAATAATTCAATCAATAGGTATGGCAGCCCAAATGCAACTCAAAGTTTTATTTGTATGTGTAATCAAATGGTGACGAGTGAAATTATTCCCTAATTTCGCGAGTATTTAATATCATGGGTGACGAATTACGTTAGCAATCGAGGATTTTTCACTTGTTTATCCTGGATCGTATCGATCGATCGTGAACTCCACTCTCTCAAACCTTTAGAGCTGAAATTTGGCTTAAGTTTTCGGAATTTTTCGACAACATATCTCTAAGAATCTTTTTCGATGTGCTCTTTTGTGTGTTCAAGTTTTCTAAAGCGTCTTTTTATGCCCTGACATCTTCATTCATGACATTTTAAAACTTCGTCGCCATCTTGAAACGGAGACGTACGGGAGGTTGCCATGGCAATTTTGTAATTTCACATGTGAAATTACAAATTAACGCTGAAATTTCGCGCCAAAATTAAGGAGTAATTCGTCACCTATGCTATTAAGAAAAAAATCCGCCATGGCTGACCGTACTTTTAGAAAGAAAAAACAACAACAAAGTCGTGTATTTTTTTGACGTTATTTTTTATGTTTACACTCACGTGGATAACAGAGAAAGAGCAAGAGCGAGTGATAGAAAACAAAAGAGACGAATTTTTTGGGAAGAAAAACATGAAAATTCAAAGAGGCTGTGAGACAATGAGAAATGCTAGCGGCCAGCAAGGTGAAAATGAGGGGCAGTGAAAAATAAAAGCGAACATGAACACAGGAGACAAATATTGGATAAGCACATACCACAATTCCTCCAAAAAATAATGTGTAACTAGGAAGTTTGACGTTTTAGTCCTACAAAATAGCGTTGTGTTTGTGCGAAACAACGGCAAAGAAAGATAAAAAGCGTGCTGCAAGTGCAATTTTGTTTTCTTGCTCATTAGAAAAAAAAGTGTGCTGCACGTGCAATTTGTTTTTTGCTAAATAAAGGGTGCGTTCGATTGGGGTGTAATAACACGTGGCGTCCATCTTGTTTGTTTAGTCTTCGTATCCCTTTACACCTGGAGGGCATACTCGATCTTCATTTTTTGACAGTGCCGAAAATGTCTCCGAAAAATGCAAAATAAGAATTCAGATTTTATACTTGAAAGGTGTTGAAGATGTGTTGTAGTCCAGTAAACACACAGAAACTGGCAATATTCTATAATTTCTTTGTATCGAGAAACAGAAAGAAATATTTGTATTTGGAAAATAAATAAATAAAATATTTTTTCTTAGCTCTACTCATAGACAATAACGGCATGAGGTTCCTATGTTACGTTTGCTATGCAATAGTAATGCAGTGAAATCTAAAAAGAAAGCGCCACTCGCCTATTGACTGCTAGCGCATGAAATACTATAACTTCCAGAGGGAGTTTCCCCTAAAAAGTCGTTATGATAGGCTTAGTTTTCTTTTTTTGCTATTGCCTTGTCTTCGGTAGTTGGCACTAAACATGGTGACAGAGTGATGGCAATTTTACCCAGGATTCCTGAATTCTTTCTGATGCAGGTGGCTTGATTTAGAACAGGTGTCAGTTTCCTATCGACCATCTATTCAAGCAAGTCGGTATAGCAGTGCTAAGATGCAAATTACATGCAAAAACACACTGTCATACAGGCTTGTACCACTGAAATTCTTTTTTTCAAGGAAACCCTGAAACCTTAGAAAACGTGTCGCTACAATCCTTGAAATTAGGTTTCTTGTTATCAGGACAGTTTTAAAGAGAGGGTCTTTATAGCTGTGAAAATAATGGTTTACTTCCTAACGACACTGCCCCTTCCTACCATTTCCTAACAATTAAAGAATAAACAAAAGTAAACGATTATCGATAATGTTCAAGAGTAACTGTCTGTGCTATTTGGGTGGTCACTACTGGATCCTCTGAACCTAAGAATCATCATTGTGACTTATGACGCGACCGAAGGGACTGCATTGGGATCCAGCACTGACTGCAGGGTTGTAGTGGGACCAGGGCTATGGCGTACATTTGCGGACAAAAATAATTGAAATTAAAATACAATTTGAAGTTCAAAAATTAGACTATCCATGTCGAAATCTCGTCATATGAATTTGAAATCGCAATGAACACAGTCGAAATAGCATCATTCGAACTTGAAGTTACTTGGAACAAGTTGAAACTATAAAGGGAAAACTCGACATCGCGGATGTTGAAGTTCAAATCAACATTCCAACTAAAATGCAAATTACATGATTTGAACTTCAATTCACCTTCTCCACTCTAATAAGCCACTTAATCGTCAACAATGCAACCATAATCTTCCACAGAATTCCAAATGAAATATTTAATTTGAACTTGAAGGCAATTTACATATTCGAATTCGAAAAACCAAAATTTCAATTCGAAAGGAAGCGGAAGTAAAAATACACAGGAACCGGAAATGATAAGAGTTTCGCTGTATTTTGGCGCCAAAAGATTTCCCTTCACTCGAACGCTCTGATCAATATGGCGGACAATGTGAATAGCAATAAAAGGGGGTGGTAGGCCTACACTACTCTTACCTCATGCTAAAATGCTGCTCATTCCAATAAAGTTTTTTGTCTCTGCTGGGCAGATTATGCTCTGGAAGGTTCTACATTTTAAATTAGCAAATGTGATTGTAGCCGCATGTTTCACACTGAGAGGTCATGACATACATTGATTTACTGTAGTTATTGTTTCTGGTCGGCAGGATTTGCCCTCTGATGCAAGCGCATTTTCTTTTACCTCTTTTGAAGCGTAAAGCTTTTTTATTACGGCTGAATAACGGTTCCAATTTTCTCCAAAACGCCTTCTGGATCTGAATAACTAAGCGATTTACTCTAGTCCGTGAGTGTAATGTTTTTCTGCAATACTGTATCATGCTGGGCCCAGCTTGTAAGCTTTCTTTGCAGAATGTTAAATTATCACGGATAGTGATTTACAGATCCAAAATTATAAGGCTGAAGTGCAGCTTAAACTGAAGCTACATCAACTTACTATGGAGAATTGAATTGTGACTCAATAAACTCCAGCTTAGTGTTTTTCTTAAGATAGTGTGAGTCTTTTGACTGGAGCGCGTAGTTCCTCCCTTGGTAATAGCTTTTGAATAAGCTTAACAGTCTTTAAACTGTTTTGTTATTGCCACTTTGTGATCAGGCAAGACCATGGTTTCAGTTCTTCACACGAACCTCATCAGTTGCCGGGTTGGCTTTGTGCTTAGTTGCTATTACAAGAGCAACTATAGTTGTACTTTGTCGGGGCGAGAACGGTACAGCCGTTCTGTCTGTTGAGCTTCGAACTCGAACATAAATACCCTCGTGGCGAATCGAAATTCTTGTTTTCCTATTGGCTACTGAACGTAATGTGTATTTCGATCCTCTTCTGCCTCAAGCTAGAGGTGTGTTTTTTGGAAAGCATTTCGTGAAAATTTAAGCACTTTCTTTTATGGAAGAGTTCGAAGACTCTTCTAAATAAGTGCGCACAGAGTTTCCGTACACTCCCTCTAAAAACTGGAGTGGATACGTTCCTTGTTAGGTGCGCAATGTTGAACTTTCTACTCTGTACTTGGTTCTTATTAGTGCCTGTGTTGATTTTCATAAGGTAAAACGAGGCCTAACCTAGCACGGTCACCCTTATCAGTCACATTGTCCGCCATATTGACCAAAGAGTTCGAGAGAAGGAAAATCTTTTGGCGCCAAAGTGCAGTTATGCAAACATCCCGTATTATGTACAGTGTAGCGAAACTCTTATCACTTCCGGTTCCTGTGTATTTTTACTTCCGCTTCCTTTCGAATTGAAATTTTGGTTTTTCGAATTCGAATATGTAGATTGAATTAAAGTTCAAATCATGTAATTTGCATTTTAGTTGGAATGTTGATTTGAACTTCAACATCCGCGATGTCGAGTTTTCCCTTTATAGTTTCAACTTGTTCAAAGTAACTTCAAGTTCGAATGATGCTATTTCGACTGCGTTCATTGCAATTTCAAATTCATATGACGAGATTTCGACATGGATAGTCTAATTTTTGAACTTCAAATTGATTATTTTTTTAATTATTTTTGTCCGCAAATGTACGCCATACAGGGCTGGCTACTGCGGCTTCGAACTTGATTTATTTCTAGTTTGGCCACGAAAACGCTAGTACCCGTTTCGTGGCGATACGACCTGTTGGGATTAAATCAGTTTAAACCTGGAGAGGGATGTGTTCAATATACAAACATCGTCGATGCACACAAAGACCACCTATTGGCCTTCCTGGTCTCGAGCAGAATTGATCGTATATTTATTGCGGGTTATACAGCCATGTCAACATGTATCTTAACATGTAAAAGAATTGACCTATATATACTATTCTCCGATGTCGTAAATAACGTCTTGTCATAAGTTTATTCTTACTGGATGGCATTCAGAAGTTTTCCTTCCTGCTTCTACCCTGATTGAAAAATCCGAACCTTTAATTAATCAATTAAAAAACTGCTGCAGAAAAGACATATTTGACTGACACAGTGGTTTTTCGTCAGGAGGTGTCTACCTCATAACAAATCCCTTAGAAAGTTTTTTCGACTTTATAAAGCCACAGAATTCATCTGTTAGCCCTTTTGGGCCCCTTAACAGACCAAAATGACAGATTTCCCTACCCCTTTTATATACTGCAACGAGTAAAATCCATACCCTTTCATGTACCTGAAGCCTGAAAAAAGTGCCCCTTTCGGGCGAAACCTTACCGTATAGGTCATTATAGGAAGTACGCCGCCCGAGGTTGGACCTAAGAAACTTCAAAGAAGAATTAAAATGACAAAACCAGCTTTTGTAGTCGTTTGTGCTTGCAATGAGATCAAAAGTATAGTATAATATAGTATATCTTTATTGTACCTTATTCTCCAAAGGGAGGTATTGGTCTTGTTACAATAAAGTTTATATATTCATTAAAACTACAACAAATTATCTAAAACATGAACAGAAATAACAAGGTTAGGTAGTATATACTATTACGGTAATAATTATTCTATAAGTTAATTAACTAATTAACTAGATTTTTTGGTTCAATATCTGAAACATTAGATGGGCATATTTGGCTATAACTAGGCTAAGATAAGTATTGTCATTTTCTAATCTTAGTAAATATAAACTTACAGTAAACTGCTGGATGATCAGGTTCGTCTCTAATGAAGAAACCTGTGACAAACGGTCATGCACTTCTTACTGGTAATTATTACAGCATTGTTAGTAATCTGTTTCTTGTTTAAGTTTGTCAGCTCAGGCAAGATGGATGTAAAAGGAAGAATTCTGGTCATCAAAGGACAGAATCAAGGAAAACAAGTAACGAACAGAGCCAAAAGCTGGGGGTTTGCTTGCCGGCATTTGAATCCTTTAAGAAACGTGACATCTTTTATATCTCGCACGTGATTGGCGTTTTAATAGTCTAGCAATCGAAATCCAGATCGATTTATATAAGCGGATCAAGCTCGGTTCAACTCTTCTTGCGCCCTGGTTCAACTAACTCGCACGTGCGATATTTTGCTAAAGCCAAAGACGAATCAGACCCTAGAGAAAATGGACTGGAAACAGGATTGGTTACTCGCGCGACCAGTGTTCAAGGTTTGCCATCCCTGATTGTGGGTTACCAGCTGTTTTCCTCAGTTCATATTCTTAGAAAATCAAACTTCAGATTCTCTTGGGGAGGAGCTTGACCGAGCGGAAAGAGCGCTGGACTTGCAAGCTCAAGTCCCACCCTGACCGATAGCTGGATTTGTTCTGGATAGTCTTGAGTCATGCTTCCAAAATAGTCAGCTGGTTTACCTGTTGTCAGTTTGGATTCTTGACCCTGTTAAGTTTGATTTCATTTGTTTTTTAGGCATTTGCTTTGCCCCACTGGCAGTGCTAAAAAAACTGCATGCTGTTTTTTTTTTTGGAAACATTTGTTGATGCGGCCATGCCCCCAATTGCACAAAACGCAACAAAAAAGAACTGAAAATCCTCTATTGGGTCAAGAATCACTTTGTAGCACATCATTCAGTTCAGGGGATCGGAATCGCAGCACGAATTTCGAAATACAAGACATGCACACCATATTCAGCTGATAAAGCTAACTCCAAAATCCTTCTGAAAGGTCAGTCGCTTGAGAGAGCTCTCGATCCCCGACGCTGACCTAAGGGATCGAAGCTCTTGTAACGAGAGGGCGGTTGAATTTAACATGCATGCCCTGCGCATGCACTGTTTAATTACAAGGCGTGATCTAACGAGAACCCTTCAAATACAAAGAAATCATTATGGCACCTTTGAGTAACAGCGAGAAGAATCACCAAAATTGAATAAGAAGGAACTAACCCTCCTTTTACTTTGGAAAAGGTATGATCCACGTATGTATGTATATTTATTGATTTTTTTTTTGTTAATTTTAACACTTGGCCAGTTATTCCTTATGAATCATTGATCAACTTATCCTGGGAGAAGGTAATTTTTTTTAAAGAAAGCATTCACTTGGCAAAAATAAAAGAAAAAAAATCAGAAAAGACACCCGGACGAAAAACATTTTTTTCATTCGGTCTTTGCCTTATGCGGTCAGAGCGGTATAGAATCGAAAAGCTGGACTTTACATTCTTCCTGAAGCAGTCTTAGCACCAGCACTTATAATATAGTTTTTTCCTTCCTGTTTGTTCAGCTTAATTTTTCACTATTTAAATATATTTGATCATGAACATCTGTATTGCAGAAATGCCAGCCAAGAATGCTAACAGAAATTAGTATCATCCACGAAAGCCACCTAATTATGGAACATTTTGTTTTGTTGAAAATCAGTTAATTCACCGGTTAATGAGCCTTTCATCAGAACTATTATATTGTTCGACTTCTAAATATCACTAATGAGCTCGAATAAAAAAGAATGTCGGTCAATGGTAATTTTCCCAGAAAAATAGAATTAAAATAAAGTGGTCTCCATCATACCATTTGACAGCAGACACTCAAACTCTAATTTTCACAATAAAAATGCAAATCATAAAATGACACCAGTCAAAACCAGCTGAATCGATAGATTGAACTTTTGGCAATTTGATCCGCATATGCAGACACCATGCATCCTATTCATGACGAATGTAAATAAAATATAAATTCTCTAAGTCTAAGTCTAATTCTCTAAGTTATGACAAACAGCAAGTAGCGATTTACCAAAATTAACCCTTGTATGTGTCAGTGCTATTCTACTCAGCCTTACCTATTGGCGCCTAGTTTGGCACTTTTGTCGCTCCAGTAAACCTAAAAAATAGAAAAGTCTTTAGGAAAGAGCTCTTAGAGTCATGTCCGGTGATATAGCAATGACTTATGCACAGTTACTTCATGAAGCTAAGTTACTATCACTTTATAATCGTAGATTGACCTCGTTAATGTCCTAGATTAAACAGGGTGCCCCCCCCCCCCCCCCCCCCTCAAATCATTTGTGCCATAGTTTACACCTTTCATGCAATTCTAAGTATAGTCTACTAGAGATTTCGTTTTACTCAGGTTTGGTACTTAGCCTTTCTATGGGTACCCGCCGAAGTTGAAATCAATCGCAAACTCACTGGCTGTTACGAGTCTTCAAACTGCTATAACCGGTAGGAGAAACGGTTATTCAAGAATAGGGGTCTCGTAAGACATTCCACGACAGATCGATATGAACGTATTACATAGATCGCCTTTACATTCCACGGTTATGGTTTAAGTACAAAAGAGAGAACGGACTTCTCGCACTAAACTGTTTTAGACATCCTCCCTTTTTAACAAGAATTCCCTTTTAATATTAAATCTTTTGCTTGCTCTTCTACGGCCTTCATCATTGTCGTTTTCCTACGTTTCTGTAATATTTATTAAAATTTAATAATCTAGTTAATTATATTTGAACAACTCGCCTCGAATAGCCCGTGCTACTTTCGGGTTGTGTACGTATCAAATTAAATCAGTTGTAACAAAAAAAATGGAAATAAATAAATTTGTCCTTGTCCTTTATAATAAGTTGATCTGCTGAATTACACGGAAGTGAAATATCGTGTGGCACTGGAAATTAATTATGTCGAAATTTTAGTTACGTTGTGGGATAAACTATTTTGTAGTTTTCTTGCGAGAACTAATATGTACCAGTTGTAAACTAAGATGATTTTTTCTTGCATGAAATTTGATAAGTTTTTCTTCAACAAGTTTCAAGTTTAAATAGATTTTGTGTTTATTGTAGCGTTTACAGTCAAAAGGATATATGAGAAACCAACATTCAACGGTTAAAAAACTGATATTTCTTATACATGTATACTTTGTAATTAAATTAACACGGTTCTACTGAGTTAACTTATTGATTCAATCCGATATTCCGGTCCAATTCACCTATAAATTCGAAGTTTCTGTCCCATAATCAATATTGCAGGGTGTGTTTTCAAGGTAATCAAGTTTCGTGGTACTTCTGCGGATCGTGCAAAAAAGCCCACGAAACGACCCACAGAAATTGGAATCTTACCGATAATAGTACCTCGTATAGTCGGTAATTGTTTTTATCGTGGTTATGCCGCCATGCGCGTCTTTCTTGTTTGAAGAGTAACTGGTGGTTACATAAACTACTATACCGTATTGCGAAGTGCAGCCTGCTCGGAGACGTTGACGCTGTGATTAGGTCTATGATTCGATATGATTTTTCTGTACCTTTTACATGGAGTATCTCAGTTCTAGACTAGGCGTTTCGATAAAGCAATTTGATGCGAAGGGAACTGAGGCAAAAACAAGATCCCTCACCGACCTTTTTTGGGTATTCAATGTAGCGTATTTTATTCTTCGGATTTTCACTGAGAATTTTTTGCTTTTTCAATTCGGTCACCCAAGCAAGCCTTTTTATTTTAAGACTAGAGTCTGACGTTAGAATTGTGTACAGACTGCAGGCACAACGCTGATCCCAAAACTTTTTAATACGTGAAGTTGACGCAAAATGATCAGGATTACAGAGGAAGCAGACTGCAGTTGTATTCATAACTATATAATTCATCTTTGTCTCATTAAGGTAGATAACTGGCTAAAATGTTCTCCGGTCCTCACTCAAGTTCCATTTTAATTTAGAAATCGATCAAGGGATCACCGACACGAACCAGCTGACGTACATAGCCGAAAATATCGTGTTGAAAACTTCCCTGATTCATACCCTAATTGCTTCACAGTAACTACTATTCAGCAGTTTTCGTTTCCCTTAACATTAGCTGGAGACTTTTAAACTTCATTTGTATCGTAATCGTTCGCTATTCTATAACATTAACCGTTTATATGCTGCTTAACAGAACATGAACGTAGCATTCAGTCTTTGCTCATCAAAAGTCGCGGAAGCAGTGTGTGGGAACTTTCGTAAGATTTGTCTTAAAGTGCGTGGGACAATTTTTGCTGTCGTTGTGACATTCTAAAATCGCTCAGTATAGGTTTCTTATAATTTTGCCTGCGTCTAATTACGCCTAATTCATGTGCTTGCAAAGTCATTATTGAGATAGAGCAAAGTGTAGCAGGCGCGAATCTAGGACAAATACTGACCATGCTGAAAATTGTTTGGATTTTAACTCCCTAAAGTCCCCTTTCCCGAGTTCCTGAGTAATTAAGATTGGATATTGGCCAAATCGGCAGATTA
Source organism: Porites divaricata (assembly GCA_038088405.1). Lineage (NCBI taxonomy): Eukaryota > Metazoa > Cnidaria > Anthozoa > Scleractinia > Poritidae > Porites > Porites divaricata. The sequence goes on along the minus strand of JBBMOI010000006.1, from coordinate 17,008,694 downwards.
CTTCATCTCTCGATTTCAACTTGGAAAGTTTTTATTCCATTATTAAAAATATAATTATCATAAAGAAAATTTGATTGATTTCCGTGAACGGCGTGGAAACCGGAGTGGATCCGCGCCTGCGTAGTTACTGAGTGTTAATGACGTTTTACAAACATGTTCCCTCGAGTAACCTATTATGCAAAAAAAAGAAAATGTAATGGTGGTTAGAACAATTTAACGACGCGAGAAGGATAACGGAAAAAGGTAAAAGCGCGCAGTTTTGTTTTTGATGTATATCGTTACAATTTTCAACCCTCTTCTCAACAGAGTTTTATCTCTGCCTTCACCACTATCGTAAGTATTGAATCATATTTTTCTTGATAATGCATACCGTGTGACACGAAACTTTTGCGGGAGTTTATTTTTGCTGATTGGAGAGTTTTTTGTATTTTGCGGGAACAAATATTTGCGATTAGGACAGATTGGGTTTTTTTTGCCGCTGGGAATGAACTTTTGCGATTTTCAGAAAGTCCAGGACAAATCATTGATAATATTTGATTTTTGTTTTTATTGAGTACGTGCAACAAAAATGCATATATTTTTAAGATTACTGCGGTGTGCGCACCGTACCTTGTAAAACCAGTGACAGTTTTGCTCGTCATCTGAATCGTTCTGTTTCTGAACAAAAGAGGCAAGTTGTAATTGAACAGACAATTTCTTAGCATTTTTTTGTGTACTAGCTAGTCTAAGTTAGAAAATATTTACTCTGGAGTAAATTTTTGTGTATGAATTTCTATCTTTTTATCTATGAAAACGCTCAGAAGGAAGAGGTTAATATGCTACGCATACAACAATGAATGGCAGGGTTAGTTTGGCCTCTTCTTAGTATCGTATTTTAGACGTTTCCTTCCGTCACCATCGTTGTTGTTTCGTAAGATCCTAAGGCGGTGGCTCCAGTGTTATATCCGAACAGCGTTGATGAAGTCAATAAGGTGGCAAATTGACTGTCTCTTAAACTTAAGGAGAAAGGAAGTACGAATTCGAAATCACAGAAATATCAAATAAGCCGTCTTCTCAATTAAGTAAAGTTCAGTCAATGTGTTTACTTTGAAGGAACTCGGCAGTAAGTAGTAAGACTATCATCCCGTCACCGGTTAAGTCTCGTTGTTAAATGTTGCTTACATGTCTCGATATCTCTACCCTGGTTCTAGAGGTCCGTTCTCCAAAAACTCAGAAACTCAGAAGTTTTTAAGCTTTGTGGAAGCTTAAAACATTGCCCTTTTTTGGGTCGAAAACTGATAATCTACACCCATCCAATTTTAGTTTTAGGATTCCTTTATTTCTCTTAGATATCATGCCTCGAAATATCCAGAAAAATTGGAGAGAAAACTAATCAGGCCTTTAGAATGGAATTAAGAGTCTCCTTTTTGCCGCCTAAAGTTTCAGAGTCAATTTTGGGAACATGAAGAAATCTTAGTTCTCACTTGTAAATTGCTTCTGAATAGTATTACTGACATGCTGTGATGTGTGACTTCTTTGATATGGGGCTATTGTAATTTTTCAGTGTGAAAAAGCAGCGTACAGAAAAGCAAGAAAGCAAAGAGATGGATTAATAAGAGCCAATAAAATGGCATGGAAACTCTTTCAAACGCCATAAATACGAGAGGTTTACTTCTGTGAACATTTGTCGCCTTCTTTCTTTGAAGAAATACATGAAATATAACAAAGGGAACAGCTGACAATTCATTGGTCAACTGAGACAAGTTCTAACCAATCATCAGAAAGTTTAACTTGTTATTGCATCATGTTATTTATTAGCCTCGAACAAGCCTTTTCTTGATACTGCGCAACCTTATTATTGGTCGATGTGAAAATCCTTGACATCCGTATTTACTGCACACGTAGCCTTTTTTCAAACGTGTTTGAAACATGAAAGTGTAGTGTTGATTCAATACGGATAAATAGCTCTTTCGTGGAGCAGAAATATTCATTCTAATCTCAGCAGCTCCTAGAATCAGACTGCAGCAACACTAAAACTGAAAGGTTGGTACTAAATTCGTTTTGTTTCTGATTTTTTTTCCAAAGCATGAGCTCTCGATCGGTTTTGATTAAGCTTGGGAAAAGACTGAAAAACTCACTTATTTCATTTTAATTATTTATTTCCCATTTCATTATAAATAGTACCAGATAAACTACAGAGTAAGTGCTTGAGTCATAGAAAGTTTGCAATACGTGGTAAAATACAGTAAAGATCATTACATTTAAATGCGTTTGTCACAAAGAAGAAGAAAAAACTCAGCTAAAATGACGCAAGTAGGTTCACCAGTAAGGAGCGAACAGAAAGGCCAGAAGCGCCGATATTTGCTGGGCAAAACTTCTTAAAGCTCAAGGTTGCAGAAAATCGCCGGCGAGCACTCACGAGGCCGATGGACTATTTAGAATGCCAAGCTTTTTCACATTTTTCAAATGAAATCATTCAATACAAGCCAGAATACGAATATCAATTAATTTTGATGTTAATATGTTTTTAATAAGCAAAGAATTATAATTAATTAAAATATTTTTTAAATATATTTTTGGTATTTGAATTTAAAAAACTTTGTATATTTCTGTGTATAGAAACCAACACGTTGCGTTATCAATGATATTGTGTCACTCAGTGACTTTCACTTCAACGTGCTATCCTTTTTTCCAGGCCCCAAGATAAAACGAAACCAAAGAGAACAGCATGAAAGTACCACTGTACATCGCGATTTATGCGCTGTTGATTACTTTGTGTTCGATGAAAAGCAACAACAGCAGTAACAAAACCCCTGGGAAAGAGGTATATTATAAATTAATTTAAAAAAATTAGGAATTTCTTTTTCCGATCGAACTTCTGGTCCATTGCTTTGACAAAACCATCAAATCTAAACGTTTCCTGATTACCGTAAACTGCCGCTTATAAGCTCTGTGCTTATACATCTTCGTCAGGGGTTTAAGGAGGGTTTATCTCGGAGGCCGACTTATATCTGAGCAGGATTATAACCGGTCGGACTAAAACAAGAGCCTCGAAACAATCTATGGCAGTGCCAATCAAAGTACTTTTTGCATTTACTGGTATTAAATTAAACTTCAAATCTTCATAATATGTGGAATAGAGAAAGAATGAGCTATATGATTCTCTCTTGATCGAATTCATTACAATGCAAGCTAGAGGAGCGGCTTACATCCGGGGGCTTATAATCGGATTTTGTTGTTGTTGTTTACAGGTAGATGGGCCTATAATTAACTGAGGGGGCTTTTAACAGGCAGTTACGGTTTTCTTCTTTTAGAGGATGTAAGATGGTCAGTAGCGGATCCAATAACTGGCCACACAAATGAGTTCTTGTATCATGGAGCTCTCGGAAACACATCATACCCGCCAGTCAGAGAATTTATTATTAAACTATAACAACAAAATGCGGAGATTTGACGTTGAAGAAGGCCATGAATTTTTGTGAAGCAAGCTGTAAAGTTCAAGAAACTTTTGCGTATTTTATATTAAAGTGAATTTTCCGCCTCTCAGTTTCAGTTTCAGGCGGTGAATGTCCGTCATGGGACGTAGTCCTCCCCCATTGACCTCCACTAAACCACATTTTGAGACAGAGTTACGCGGTGACAGTGTTTTAGGAAACTATCAAAGCCGTCACTCCATCTCGTCCTTGGTCTTCCTCGGTTCCTTTCCCAGAAGGCAACAGCCCGATTGTTATTCTAATCCTATTTCCAATCGCCAATACGTCATATTACGATATAAGTGACAGCAACAACAGGAAATATAAAAAAATCAATAAATATTATCAGGCCTTTTCTTTTTTCCGTTACACAAAGCAGTTAGTCTGCTGATTTATTGACCAACTAATGCGTTTATGCTCATTAATAATAGTGTACCCAACAGACGTCACATGGGTCATGTGGTCAGTGTGCTTGCTGCTCCTCACCAGGAACTCCAGGGATCCCAGGAATCCCTGGACCCGCGGGATCACCCGGCAATCGTGGACCTGAAGGACCCACGGGCCCAAGAGGAAACACAGGTGATAAAGGATCTCGTGGAAAGCAAGGACCTAAAGGAGATACAGGACCCTCGGGTTCGACTGGTCTACCAGGAAGCAAAGGTGAACCGGGCATCCAAGGACGCCCAGGACCCGCCGGACCATCCGGCAAACAAGGACCTAAAGGAACAAGAGGACAAACAGGAAACAAAGGGGACAAAGGATCTCGTGGAGCCCAAGGATCTAAGGGAGACACAGGACCCTCGGGACCAGCGGGTCAAGCAGGAAGCAAAGGTGAACCAGGTGCTCGTGGTATCCAAGGTCTCCAAGGAACTCCTGGTTCTGCAAGTGCCTTGCGAAGTAATTGGAAACAGTGTGTATTTAAGAGTATAAATGATGGCAGAGACACTGGTTTGATCAAGGTAAACTCAACTCTTAATAGATTTATGCAATTGAATGTTCCGCTTTTTGTTTTCGGATATGAGTGTGAATCATTCTGACAGGATTTCGTATTATCCTACAAACAAACACAGATAAATATGATTGAACTGGGGAAAGTGAAGTCTTGCCACTAAAAGATTATTCAATAACTTACGATTCAAATCAACACTCGGATTTAAAATTTCGTCTAAGACTATTTTAGGTAGTAATTAAGTTTTAATGAATATTGATTTTTTGTTATTTGTTTTAAAAGTTGTGAGGACTGTCATATAACCACAGATTAAAAGCTAGACACTGTTTAAAGCATTGACGGATAAAAAATAAAAGAGGACGAAGAAAAACGCTACAAAGCTTCATTAGGTCGTTAGGCCGTTATAACAATTTTCAATTTAATCGTTATTTTCATTATTCCATAGGAATGTATTTTCAAGAAAACATCCGACAATACAGCCTTGCGTGTCTTCTGGAATGGCGATTTTCGTGTCTCTAACTGCCACAACTGCTGCCATCGGTGGTACTTTACCTTCAATGGTGCAGAATGCTCGGCTCCGGCAGCCATTGATGGTGTATTTTTAGTGTATCAGGGCACTAGCTGGAAAAAAAATCCACATCGCCCACGTCACATCGAAGGAATCTGCGAGAAGCTTCGTAAGGGCACGGTCCGAGTGGGATTCTGGGTCGGTAAGTGTGGTCTTGGTCACAAAACTGGCGACGCGTATACCGGCTGGAACTCAGTCTCCAAGATCTACATAGAAGAGGTGGCTCCCCCACAGCCGTAACTGAAGCAGCAGCTCAAAGACTCTCATTGCTTTTCTTTGTTTTGTATTCACTAAAGCTTTTGGGGAAAGGTTAAATGTCTGAAAAGGTCAAGAAGCTTTCAAGAAATAGACAAACAAAATAAAATAACTGTAGCCAGATGATACGGGGTATATTTAAGTTAGTACTTCACTTTGATTTCTGGTTGTCATACTAACAAGGGAGTGTGTCTGGAAATAAAGAAGAATTAACTGAACAAATGCTGTTTCTTGTGAATTTATCGTTGTTGAGAGTACGTATAGTTTTTTTCCTGCGAGTTCTCAGTTTATTTCGTTTTGTGAAATTGGGTTGTCATTGAGCACTTCCCCTTCACTTTCGTGAGATTCCTAAGTTATTTTTTTCCCATGCACTTATTTCAGTAAAGATTTAAAAAGGAGCCATTTTCATAACTTTTAATTTTACTATAACTAACTGCGATAAAAAATTGCTTAAAATCATTTTTAGAAATGTCTAAAAACGTTCAACTTTTTAAATGACGACGTTTCGACGTTCTAGGATGAAATTATCATGTAAAAAAACATTTTCGGGTTCTATAAATTGGACCACAGAAGCACTGAATTAGATCAAGAATATGTTAAGAATATGTTACAAGTTAAACAAAGAGTTTAGCATTGATGGAGTTGCGCGCTGTGTTTCAATTTTATCCTTGGTTTAAGGTTTATTTCCCTTTGTTTTAAACTCATTAACATATTTTACCATACCCTAAAACAAAAGGAAACAAAATTTGAACCAAGGATAAAACTGAACTATAGCACAGAATCTCTGAGCATTTAGATTAGGCTTGAGGTTTTTTCTTCATCGCGTTATTCAATAAGGCAATCAAACCTTTCGTGGCCATTCTCAAAAAGTGACATGGCTCTCATTCAGACGACATTTTTTACTGTAGCTTCCAAAAAGTGCTTACCAATTGGCGGATGTTTGTGCACAGCAAAGCACTGATGTAGAGGTCGGGCTGTGTAGCCAGCAGCATTACACATATCACATGAAAATAAATAAACAAGTGAACGCAATTTTGGCTTACCATTCTCTCGGCTTTAGGTCTTGCTCCAATTTTTTCACCTCTCTCACAAATAGTTTGGAGGTACAATCTTATTGCTGAGATCACGTAATATCCTATGGACTTAAAAGGAAATTGAATATTTGACGATAATTTGATTATTACTAGACCAGAAACTGACGAGCTCGATTAAAGTAGCACTGAATAATTATAAATAGCTGTGAAGTATATCTAAGTCGACAAGAAGGCACGAAAGCATGCATAAAGAACTATTTAAGTTTCTTAAAATGATTTCAACGATATTTTATAGCATTTTTTTTATATTTGATGATTTATTCCTGTTTTTATCCCACTGTCAACAAACTTTTGGAGTCAACTCTCTAATCCGTCTCGAAACACGCGTGTTCACAGCTTTGTTCTCTCTCTGAGGCTACTAACTTCATTGACTTATCCTGCAATCAACTACTCAGATAAAAAGAGTAGCCAAGCAAAGGATCAATAGAGATTTCTGGGTAACTGCGCACCTACCCCTCCCATAAGTCAACATAACACTTCTCATTTATGGCAAGTTTGTGACTTAGGGATGAGTTAGGAGTTCAGTTTCCCAGAATCCTCAAGTCCTCTCAGAAAATAATAATAATAAAAAAAAAAAACATGTAAGGGTCACGTAAGGCACCATGATTCCTTAAGCTGCAGTTTATTTCAGTTTCTGTGATAATCGATAAAAATAACAACTGCCTACGGTTAACTTCTCGTTTACTTAGTTACACACGTGAAGTCAATTCTCCATGGTTGCCAGAAGCAAGCTCAAATTCTATTTAACTGGATTGCATGTAGGTATCAATCACAGAAAGTAGGTTAATGCTGAATCGTAGTAATAGTCATGCAGTAGCACCTAACCAACACTTATCAGCCGAGTGCCGACGGGTAGGTGACCATTGGTATTGAACGCCGATAGCTTATATTCACGTTTTGTGGAAGCTGTGCGGAAATAGGACGAGCCTTTATCCCCACACCAAAAGTCACACTGCTTGTAACAGCGCTTGGTGTCGGCTATAACTGTGAATTACTAGCTGTCGAATAATCTGGACACGATGCACGTATTCTAGTCGCATTTCTCGCACTGTTTTTCTCTTGTCTTCCTAAAACAAGAAATCTAAAGTGAAGGTACCACAAAAAAAAAGTTCAAATGCGGTCGTCCATTGAAGGAATCTTTCTTGAAAGTTGCAACGACGCGTGCCGAGTTACATAAAATGCAGCATAAATCTATTCAAGTTGTTGCTGAAGGAATCGGAATGTAAAACTATTTGATAAGAAATGTAGCGGCTCTTCGCAACTTTCAATGCAATGTTTGTCTGAGAAAAAATAAAACACTTTGCCGTCACTCTTTAAATTTCTATCAGGACGAATTGGATCCAGCGGAGCACACAAAAGAATGCCGGTAGTAGGGAAATGAACTTCGAAGATCTGCAAGAATGCAGCAATTCATTATTAGAGTAATTTCCTGGCGGTTTTATAACCAACAAGAAGAATTCCTCAACCAAAAATCGCTGAGGGTTATAGATCGCTTCGTCTTCAACAACCTTGCCGCCGTTGATAATATAACGCGGGTCAATTAGCAGATAACAGGCACACAGGCAGCATGATTTTTCCTTTCTTTCTTCTGGCGAGTAAAACCGACAAGCCGTTGGGAGATGATACTTTTCAAAACCAGTCAGTAAAACTCATCTGCTGACAGGCCTTTTCCTTCATACGGTTCTTTAACTGCTTTTTTCTATTCCCCATTCAAGCTGAAATTGATGCCTTGAATTCCCGTAGAGAAATCTCATCACGCTTTACAGGTTCAAACCCCGTTGAAGTCCTGAATATATTTTTTTTTCAGGCTTCTTTACGCAATTGCATAAATTGCGTTCACTGCGACGATCATGTATTAAGTCGAAGATTGACATTTGATTAATTCTGACCAATCACTATTTTCACGCTCAGAATCTGAGCGATAAAAATGGAGAAAACAATGGTCTCCTTGCAGGCGTTCCTTTCCTTTCTCCCCCGTGCTTCCAAATTCCCTCTTCCTCTTCCCCTTTTAACGCCTGCCACGCAGGCTACTATCGGACGAAATAGAATGGAATTTTGGCATCTTTGAAATGATTGCTGTCGCGTGATGTACATTCTCAGGTGAAATTATTAAAGCAATGATAATGCAGTCGAACCTCTCTACAACACCCACCTTGGGGAAAGAGGAAAGTGGCCGACGGCGTTTTCCCAGGTCTTCTCGGTCAATGCATTTCGGTGTGGTGTCCGAGGCGAAGATTGGACCACGTGACCCGAAACGCACTAGCCGCGCGAAATAAAGAGGCCTTAGGACTAGGCAAGCTGTTGTAGAGAGGGTAATACAAAATAAGATGGACCAATCAACTTAAGGGAGGTTTTGCGAGCCCGCGAGACTGACAACCCCCACAAACCCTTGTTGTCACTAAAACCGCTGGACACAAAACCTCCCCTGGGTCGATAATACATTAATTGTCAGAACCTTGGGGAGGGATGGTAGTTATGGAGAGGTAGGGGTGTAATATGACAAATACAACGAGTCAGTATTGTGCTATGTTCCTGCTTTCTGTATCCTTTAACGTTAATCCAATCATAAATAATATCTAGAGAGATAAACTGTACAAGAAAGTTGAGTGATGTTTTGAAAAAAAACATGTATTGTATCGTAGACAATTTATTCTTATTGTGGCAGTATAAATGGAACATAATCAAAACACGATTGCCGCTATTAATTAATCATGAACTTGTCTTACGGATCAAATTTCATGACCATTCTTTTCGTTTTCATTATCAACTACAACAACGTAAGCTTAGTGTATGACTATATGATTTGCAGTATTGCAAAAGCTTTAAGACAGAATTACAATTTAATATACTAATGACTATACTACTACATGAGAAATTTCTGCAGTTTGATTGGCTTAGAGCAGTGATATTTCAGCTTAATTTTCCCTTGGGACTGAATACTTTGGACAATGCAAGAGAAAATGAAATTCGTCTTCATGAGTTACTGAAAAAACTGGCAGTTGTATAGAGGTTTTGTCCGCTGGGACAAACAAAAAGTGGCCGTTGTAGAGAGGTGGCTGGTAGTGGAGATTCGACTGTAACGCATTTACTCGATTAAACGCCGCTGCGTTTATTAAGTTTTAGGGTTTTCGATGCGACTTTTTTCCGATAGCGGCGCCGGGTTATTCGAGGCCGGCATTTATTTCAAATCGTATTTTTTAAACCACTGTAAACTATTTGTAAATATTACGTAAATCAGGGATGTAAGATGGCCAGTAGCGGATCCAATAACTGGCCACATAAATGAGTTCTTCTATGGGGAGATCTCGGAACCACGACATCATACCCGCCAGTCAGAGAATTAATTATTAAATTATAACAACAAAATAGGGAATTTAACGGAGGAGAAGGCCATGAAGTCCATCCTCAGGACTTAAGGGGAATCTGCGTTACACCGGTAATTGCTAGGATTTTTGAGCGAGTAGTGTATAACATCTTTGGTAAAGCAGGTGCGGAGAGTTACTCGAATAATAACCAGTTTTCGTACAGAACAGGAGGCAGTTGTGCAAACGCGCTTCTTAAAATACAGCATGAATTTCTCCAAGCTTTAGATAGCAACGATAACCGAGCAGTCAGGCTGTTTACGATGGATTTTTCTAAGGCCTTTGACAGAGTCAAGCACAACTTATTAATAGAGAAACTAACGTAGAGCCCATTAAACCCGTACATTGTCAACTGGTACGTTAGCTTCTTGTCGGACAGGAAACAAAGAGTGGTCTGTCATAATACTGTTTGTGATTGGAAGGATGTCAACCGCGGTACTACTCAGGGAAGAGTCAGCGTCCCGTATTTGTTTAACCTGTTCTTAAACGATCTTGACGTCGCTCAGTATTGAGATGATAGCGATCTTACTAAGTATGCAGACGACGCTTCTAGTCTAATTGTGACTGTGCGTAAGAATAGTGTAGATGAATCACAAAAAGCACTGAATGCATTTTTAGAGTGGACAGAGGTTAAAGGTATGAGCTGTAGCACAAGCAAAGAACTCTGTATGGCTAAAAAAGGTGTCACACCGAACTTTCTCCCACTATGTGGCATAGAACAGAGCGACAGTCTAAAAACGACTGTAAGTTTTCATCTCATGTTAAGGGAAAGCTTCGGGAAGCAAACAAGTGTTTGTACATTTTAAGATCACTAAGAAAAGATGGATACACGCCGGTAGAGATCGATCATCTCTTTAAGGCTATTGTTCTGCCAAAGATCACACGCGCACTTCCAGTCCTTGGAGCCAGCCAGGTAGATTTAAACACCATGCAATGCTTTTTAAAAGGTGCAATAAGCGACGTTACACTTCAGAGTTATTTAATATCTATGACCTTTTAGAGAAATGTGACCGCAGGTTTTTCACCGAAATTAAGAACAATGTTAACCCTCCATTATATGCCCTTTTGCCGAAAGTCAGTCATCCAAGAAGTTAAGATCGCAACAAGAACTTCTCCGTTAATAGAGTAAGGTTTCAATACAACTTGGCAATTTAACAATATAGATATCCAATGTTTATCAGGTTTTACATAATAATTGTAAATGATCTGTGCGATTTTCATGATTTGTATGCTTTTACTCTCTGTAACGTTTGTTATGTATTTCAACGGGCGAAATAAAGACATTTATTATTATTATTAATATTTTGTGAAGCAAGCTGTAAAGTTCAAGAAACTTTTGCGTATTTTATATTAAAGTCAATTTTCCGACCCCTCAGTTTCATTTTCAGGCGGTGAATGTCCGTTATTGGACGTAGGCTATCCCCATTGACCTCCACTAAACCACGTTTTGAGTTACGCGGTGCCAGTGTTTTAGGAAACTATCAAAGTCGTCCCTCCATCTCGTCCTTGGTTTTCCTCGGTTCCTTGTGTGTCCCCTCGCCTGAGGACATATAAAATATCCTTTCCCAGAAGGCAACAACCCGATTGTTATTCTAATCCTATTTTCAATCGCCAATACGTCGTATTACGATATAAGTGACAGCGACAACAGGAAATAAAAAAAATCAGCAAATATTATCAGGCCTTTTCTTTTTTCCGTTACACAAAGCAGTTAGTCTGCTGTTTTATTGACCAACTAATGCGTTTATGCTCATTAATAATAGTGTACCCAACAGACGTCACTTGGGTCATGTGGTCGGTATGCTTGCTGCTCCTCTCCAGGAACTCCAGGGATCCCAGGAATCCCTGGACCCGCGGGATCACCCGGCAATCGTGGACCTGAAGGACCCACGGGCCCAAGAGGAAACACAGGTGATAAAGGATCTCGTGGAAAGCAAGGACCTAAAGGAGATACAGGACCCTCGGGTTCGACTGGTCTACCAGGAAGCAAAGGTGAACCGGGCATCCAAGGACGCCCAGGACCCGCCGGACCATCCGGCAAACAAGGACCTAAAGGAACAAGAGGACAAACAGGAAACAAAGGGGACAAAGGATCTCGTGGAGCCCAAGGATCTAAGGGAGACACAGGACCCTCGGGACCAGCGGGTCAAGCAGGAAGCAAAGGTGAACCAGGTGCTCGTGGTATCCAAGGTCTCCAAGGAACTCCTGGTTCTGCAAGTGCCTTGAGAAGTAATTGGAAACAGTGTGTATTTAAGAGTATAAATGATGATAGGGACACTGGTTTGATCAAGGTAAACACTTAACTCTTAATAGGTTAATGATTTATGCCACTGAATGTTGCCCTTTTTGTCTTCGTATTTGGATGTGAATCGTCGTCCTAAAAGGATTTCGTATGTTCCTGCAAATAAAGACGGATAAAAAAGATTGTACTGGGGAAAGTAAATCTTGACACTAAAAGACTGCTCTAGAACGAACCCATTCAATAACTTACGATTCAACTCGACACTTTTTTAAGCCATCCCTATTGCTAATCTTGCATTTTCTTAAATGTTATTAATACTCAGAATTAAAGTTTCTTTTAATACTATATTAGGTGGTAAGTTTTAATAAATATTGATATTTATTATTTGTTTTTAAAGTTTTAAGCACCGTCATATAACCATAGATTTAAAGCTATACGCTGTTTAATTAAAGCATTGGCGGATAAAAAGAAAGGAGGAAGAAGATAAGCGCTAATAAACCTTCACGAGGCCGTGAGGCCATTATATGAATTTTCAATTTAAGCGTTATTTCAGTGAAAAAAGCAGCACATAGATAAGTAAGAAAGCACAGATTAATTAATAAGAGCCACTAAAAATGGCATGGAAACTCTTTCAAACGAAATACACCACCACTCAGTGAACATTTCTCGCCTTCTTCTTTGAACAAATACGTGAAATACAACAAGGAAACAGCTGACAATTCATTGGTCAACTGAGACACGTTCTAACAAATTATCAGGAAGCTCAACTTGTTATTTGCATCATGTCATTTATTAGCCTCGAACACAGCCTTTTCATGCCATGCTGCGCAAAAACAAATGTCTTTTTGTAAGCAACCATGTTATCGGTCGATGTAAAAATCACTGAATGTGTGCGGTGGTATTTGGTACGCGGCAACGCCTTGCCTCGCAGAACAGTGACACTATCTAGATGTCCATGGTCAATCCATTAAGAGTACGAATGCTTTCAAATATCTGGGTGTTGTACTGGATAGTACTCTGTTCTTTTATGACCATATAGAACATTTAAGAAAGAAGTTATCGAAGGTACTTGGAGTATTTTCTAGGGCAAGGCCAGCCGGTTAACACTGGAAGCTGCTAATCGAGTTTATACAGCCATGTCGAGCGTTTACAGAGAAGATCTGGGAGAATCGTTTACTCCTCTACTCGGACGGAGCTGTCTTGGGGTGAAATCGTTATCAAATTGGGTTGGGAGCCTTTAAAAGAGCTTAGAGAAGCCCAGGTCATTTCTCTCGTCAAGAAATGTATCAAAAACGACGTACCTGGCTATCTTTAAAATTGCTTTAAGTTACGCAACTTTCACGTTTTTAACTATAACACAAGAAACACAGAAAATTTAATATTTGAAAAAGTGAATCTTAAGTGCACGCAGCAATCATTCTTTTACAAAGGGGCGAGGATATTTAATAATTTTACTCAGTCTTAATTCGTATTTATATTATATAAATAGTTTTAAGCATCAATTTTAACTTTCTGATTTCTATAGTGTTATTGTACCGCGTCTTTTTTACCTTTTAGTTTTGTAGCTAGATTTCAATTAGCATGACCTGCATTGATAGCAGTTTTTCTAAACTGAGGCAGTTATTATTGTTATTATTATTATTATTATTATTATTTACTATACAGGTAACGAGGAAGAAGATAAACGCTACAAAGCTTCTCGTGGCCGTTAGTTATGAATTTTCAAATTAATTAAGCGTTATTTAATCATTTCATAGGAATGTATTTTCAAGAAAACATCCGACAATACAGCCTTGCGAGTGTTCTGGAATGGGGATTTTCGTGTCGCTGACTGCCACGACTGCTGCCATCGGTGGTACTTCACCTTCAATGGTGCAGAGTGCTCGGCTCCGTCAGCCATTGATGGTGTATTTTTGTTGAAATATGGCACTAGTTGGAAAAAGAATCCACATCGCCCACGTCACATCGAAGGAATCTGCGAGAAGCTTAAAAAAGGCACGGTCCGCGTGGGATTCTGGGTCGGTAAATGCGCTGGTGGTGTCAAAACTGGCAACGCGTATACAGGCTGGAACTCAGTCTCCGAGATCTACGTAGAAGAGGTGGCTCCCCCACAGTCGTAACTGAAGCAGCAGCTCAATGACTTTTCCTGATTTTTTCTGTGTGTTAGATTCACTAAAGCTGTTATGGAAAGGTTAAATGAAAAGTTCAAGAAACTTTAAAGAAACAGACAGGTAAAATGAAGTAAATGTAGCCATAAGATATGGGGTATATTTAGGTTTAGCACTTCATTTTGATTTCTGGTTGTCATACCAACAAGAAGTGTGACTGTGTAATAATAAAGAAGAAGTAGCTGAACACTGCTGTTTCTCGTTAATTTATTGTGATTGAGGGTATATAGTTCTTTCAAGCAGAACTGAGAAAAAATGTCGGTAGATTTCATCTTTTCGCACATGAATCTCGTTCCCAGGTAGCCTGTGGGGAGAGGAATGATTGCGCGACGAACCCCTAAGAAGCTCTAAGAGTGTCTGCGTGGGAGGCTAGTTCCCAGAATTGGATCATTAGGACATACCGTGTGGCACGAAATTTTTGCGGGAGTGATATTTTTAAGGATTGGCGATGTTTTGTGTTTTGCGGGAACCAATTTTTGCTATTAGGACAGATTGTTTTTTTCGCTGAGAATTATTAATTAGTTTTAGCGATTTTCAGAAAGTACCCACTACACACATTGATAATATTTTCGTTTTTGTTGAGTACGTGCGATAGAAATACAGATTTTCAAACAATACTACGGTGTGCGTACCCGATGTAAAACCAGTATTTCATTGGAAGGTATAACGCTTTGTTTCTGAACGAAGGAGACAAGTTGTAATGTAAGAGACAGGATTTCTTTGTACTGTATTTTTATGTAGCGAATTTATGTTAGAGAATATTTACTCTGGAGTAAATTCTTGCCGGAAAAATGTTTGCCGTAATTTTTATTTGCGGGAACTTATCTTTGCGGATCGCTAAAAAAATAGCAAAAATTAGAACCCCCCCCCCCCCCCCCCACCCCAAATTTTGTGCCGCACGGTAGGACATATACCCTGGGTACCAGAAGTTTTTTCTCGCGTGCGACGAGGAGCTTCGTCGGCTGCAGGCCGACCGCGTTTTCGGCACCCAGGATAGCGGACATGGGACATAGAACACTTAATTTAAATTGTGGCAATTCCTTTTCCATACGGCCAGTTTACAGATATCCAACGAACAACGTTAAGCTAAAAATTAAGATCAATAAATTTAAATATAAAAAATTTAAGTTTAAATTACTAACTACTAACTGTAATGATAATAACCTGCCGATATATATGACAGTGTTTCGCTGAGAGTCGAACCCGGATTGCTTGCTCGCCTGGTAGACTCCCAGACCACAGCGCCTCGTCTTATACAAGAAGTACTTATAAAAACATTTTTTAGACATTTTCTGGGGAAATTCGTTCCAACGTTAATAGCGGAGCCTCCATTGCTACAGAAATTGGAAACCTATCCATACTAGAAAATTTGGTTATGACGTCAGCAAACGCCCGACTGACCACCTGTACTGACTGACCGGGAGGGAATGAGTGGACACGAATTCCTCCCCTCCTCCCTTAGAGAGCTTTTTGTCCGCTATTCTTTCAAAAGGCTTTAGAAAAGAATGACCAGCCAGGATCTGTCTACTGAGTATAGTATATGTGACTTTTTGCCTCCCACGTGCCTTCGCTATCGTGATAATTTTCCTCTAACTTATTTTAAGGCCCGAAATCGAACGCATACTTGAATGTTAGAATAATTTTAAAATTGCCTTTAGTCTGATTCATAATGCACATTGTTTACAAGACTTGACCAAACGAGAACCTCATGAATAAAAATAATATGGATTTGTGCTTTATTTTTGAGCTGTAGTCAAGACGCATAAATAAAATAGGTTAGATTTAGAGGAAATGAACCGGGGGCTAACATCACGATACCTTCAATAGGGCATCTTTATTTGCTTTGGTAAGCTATGGAATGATAAACTTGAGTTTTTCTAAACGTCAAGGTGTGTAAAGCAGTTTCTTTTAAGAGCACATTAGCATGAAAACAGGAAAAAGAATTATTCATTTTCGTAGAGCGATTTTACTTGACCCATGAAACAGTTAATAACAGCTAGTGCAAAATAGCTACAAATAAACAAAAGAAGACAATAGAAGTAGTTCATAATAGTGCGTAATATTGTACTACTTATTTCATGTGTTAAGTAAAATCATTCTATAACGTATTTATTTATTATACATAGTTCTGAATAAGTGATGTTTCTTGTTTGCGATAAATCAGTGAGATGTGACCACACACTGCATGCATTTAAATGATGCGGCCACTCCGTTGTATTAAAAACCGCATAAAAAGCTTTTTTTTCCTCCGTGGTACAACTATGGGATTATTTTTTCCGTCACTTTTGTTCTGTTTGAGCCGATTCAGAGATATCCCAAAAGAGAGTCTGCAGACTTTTCTGACTAAAAAATGACACTTAAACGGATAAAGGAATCTCTAGTGTAGTATTTGAATACCTACGCCGTTTATCACCACCAGTATTCATTAGTCGAAGGTTACAACTAATGTTAATCAGTGGCGATTAAAAATAGTATTATAGACAGAAAGATTGTCCGGCCTTGGATTATTTTACAAGCAATATAAATTCAACTTCTAGTCAATTATTACCGTGAACGATTTATTGATGAGGTCGATCAAACTACCTGAGTAAAGACCATCATGTCTTTTCGTTCAGTATTCAATGCCGAGATGTCAAATAAATATAAATTCTCTTAGTTATAATTGAAGAAACAAAAAGCAGCGATTGAGGAGGTGACGAGGAGGGTGGAGGATTCCTTAGTCAGTTAAACTTTTCTGGTAGTTTCACTCAACTATCTTATTTTTCATGTCTTTTTTAATTTTGCACTAGACCGATCGAGATTGACTTGACTATGATGATGATGAATTTTGCCGCGCGTGAGACAGCAAAAGCACGACATCGGTAAGTTATCATTTAATATGATATATTCTGACAAATTTTCCGTTCATTATCTAATTTTTTTTTCTTTCGGCTGCTCCCTGGCAAAACCAAGTGATTCACTGACTTTCAAATCATAATATCTTTTACGGTGGTGTCAACTGGTTGGGGCTCGTAGGCCTTAACTTTGGTAAGACTGTTTTAGTGATTCCTACAAGAGGTGTAAATCCGCTGTAAATATAGATGGAAGTTCACAAATCAGAATACTCGTTTTAAGGAAATGGCCATTTGTGTTCATTATTACAACTAAGTCAATCTAACATTAGCTATTTAGTGGTATATTTTTGTTACTAACAACAGATTGCCTTTACTATTGCAATGAAAAGATCATTATTGTGACAAGAAGTGTTCCCAGTTCACTATCGGAATTGCACTGAAGTAAAATTATAACAGTTTTTTCTGTGTTACGTACATTTTTAATAGGCTAACTAAGATAGCGCGGCTAAATGATGTGTTGCGTTTTATTTATTATTTTTTTTATGAAATGTTATTTCAAAAACCGATGTTCCTTTACTAAAATTTAATTTAACGTTTTTGCAGCGCGTTCAGCAAAAGTAGCAAATTGAACGATGCCAGTGGATTGTTTTCATTTTTTTTAATTTTCTGCTTCCTAAGTTCTATTATCGTATACTGATCAATTTTTGTTACGCAGCTATTTTATCTGAAAATTAGAGCGATACAGATTATTCTTAATTGAAAGAAAGTAGCCTCTCTATTAGAGCTCATTACACCCGATAACATCATGAGGTTTGAAATTCACTTATTATGATAATTATAGATACTCAGCTGAAAAAGACATGCCGGCGTATCTTGTCTATCTTCCATCGTATTAGCTTTAAGCTTATTTTTATTCCTTATAAACTACAGTTTGCGTGACTCTCTCTCTCTTCCATAATGCGTTTTAATAATTTTAATACTCTGTAGAAATCCTAACTTCGGACAGCTCTGGTATTTAGCGAGTAAATAATAATAATAATAATAATAATAATAATAATAGTTTATTGACACTTCTGGCAGATAATATAACTGAATAAACAGTGAAATTTACAAAAATTTACAAGATAATACTAAAACCATTTACAAGCCCAATGATCAATAATACAGTAATTGTATAATTGTATAATTTATCCAAATCTAAATGTAAAAAAGTCATTCGCTCTCTTAGTCTTTTTCGTTGTTCTTGTTGGTATTGTATTCCCTGATCTTAATTGATATGGTATTGTTCTTATCGTCTCTTGCAGAGCCAGGAAAGATATTGGGTGGCTCACATCCCTCATAGCAGCCATTAGCTTTTGACATAAAAGTTCCCTACGACTAGCTAAAGATGTAAGCTTAGCCTGATACAGCGCTTGCTGGTAACTAGAGTTAGGAAATATTATTCCCAAGGCTCTTCTTTGTATTGATTCAATAGCGTCAGACAGGTATGCAGGGATATCCTGCCACACCTGCACAGCGTATTCTAATACTGACCTAACATTACATAGATATACTTTTAGTATGTCTTTTGGCATTACTCCTGCACGCTTCAGTAATCTAAGTGCATACAATCTCTTAGCTGCTTTGGCAATTACGTATTCAGCATGCGCATTCCATTTAAGGTCATCACTAACTATAACTCCTAAAAGCTTATATGTTCGTACACGTTCTACTTCTTTGTTTCCAATGGATATAGGTCGTAAAGTTGTGATTGAATTTTTCATGAAATCTACATACATCTCTTTACATTTCTTTGGATTTAGCTTCATCTTATGTTCAATACAATAATCATGAATTTCTCGGACAACTATATCTAGTACACTAATGGAGTTCCTTGGGATAATCTCGAATGCAGTAGTGTCATCAACATACTTAGTACGCATATGCCAGTTCTTGAGCAACTTGTTTATCATGACAGCAAAGAGTGTTAATCCTAGTTTTGTCCCTTGTGGCACACCTCCGTTGACCTGTTTCCATGGTGACAGGGACGAACCAACACGCACAGCTTGAATTCGATTAGTTAAAAAGGACCGTACCCAGAAAAACAAAGTTTGATCGATATTAAAGGATTGAAGCTCATCTAATAATACTGAATGGTCTATGAGGTCAAAACCTTTAGTAAAGTCTGCAAAAAAGATTCGGACTGAGCAGTTTCCCGAATCGATAGCTTCATGTATTGCATGCATTAAGTAGATGAGTGCGTGCACAGTTGAGTGTCCATGGCGTGCGTATTGGCGTGGGTCAATAGTGTCTGACACCTGTGCCAAAAGCCTTTTGTTAGTAAAACCTTCTAATACCTTTGCCAGGCAACTTGTGAGTGCAATTGGTCTCAAATCTGACTTAATGTCTTGAGGGGGGCAAACTTTAGGAACTGGTGTAATAATGGACTGTTTCAGAGTGTCAGGCACAAAACCCTCTCTTAGGGATTGATTGTAGATATCTTGAATTAGTGGTGCTAGTTCAGGTGCGAATTCCTTTAATAACTTATTTGATATTCCATCTGGTCCCACTGCTTTTTGTGTTGACAACTTCTGTAAATCTGATGAGACTTCTTCTAAGGGGACAAACAAGTCCGATGAGATCACATTTGGCGGGGTTTGGACCGGTTTCAATGGTTCAAACTCCTGTGTTATGCTAGTGAAGAACTCGTTAATTTGGGTGGCGAGCAACTCCGGACTATTTATGGGGTCAATAAGGAATTGATGGTGCCATTCCTGTTTCTTTGAAGTGTCTTGCCCAGTAAGAGACTTAATGCCTTTCCACCATTTTTTAGGGTTGGTTTCCACTAGACCCTCTACTTTGCTGTTTTAATAGTGCTTTGCACTTTATTCCGCCAGATTTTGTACACTAGTGAATCTTTCCCATATTTGATAAATGCTGCTTGTCGCTTCACAATCATGGATTTTATTTTTACTGTGA
Organism: Porites divaricata; assembly: GCA_038088405.1. NCBI lineage: Eukaryota > Metazoa > Cnidaria > Anthozoa > Scleractinia > Poritidae > Porites > Porites divaricata. Next base: position 16,988,812 of record JBBMOI010000006.1, on the reverse strand, counting down.
TCCAAGGTTTATCATATACATGGGTTTTCACTGCTTTCCATGGAAAGAAGGTTTCAATGGCAGTGCTCAGTTCCCGAGAGAATAAATTAAACTTAGAAGCACATGAAGCAGCTTGATAAATTTCAGACCAGTCCTTAGTTGTAATCCAGGATCCAAATTCTCTCCAATTGCTTGCGCGGCACTGTCTTCTATAAACCTTTCTTACTGTATCTGATCGAGGCAGATGTTTAACGGTTGAGCATGCTAGGATGGTATAATGGTCCGATGCACCAAGCTTGGGTAATTGGTGAAGATTGAAAGTGTGAGGTCTATTGGTAAAAAACCAGTCAAGTATGCCAGAGTCTCGAGTTTTGAATTTTACAAGCTGCTTCAGATGGTTAGGTCTAGAAATGGAATCAGAGCGCAAGCCAGTTGAAGTCGGATTAAAGTCGCCCGTTAGAATAACCATTGCGTTTGGATGTTTTAAGAAATACGCATCTAAGTTCTTTTGTATATGGTCACGAAGCGTCACGTTTTCCGCTTCACCATCTCTCTATTCTCACGCCACATACTAGCAAGTTGCCTTGTCTGACATTATATCTATTAGGTTTTACTGAAGTAACTGTAGAGTAACCTTTTTCTCAGACAGTCAAGATTTTTAATTTTCTATTCGTAAAATTGAGTAATCTTTTAATCATGATAAATAATGGAGCAATGATCGACGACATAAAAGACGGATGTTTCTGAGTTGAACTGATCGATCAACCATGGAGTAGTGAAACTTGTTAAGACTAGAACGCCAACAGAGCTATAATTAACATTTGGAGTTGGTTCGATCAGGACAAGTTAACGCAAAAAAGGATCGACGAGACCGATGATTATAAGGTTCGTAATAATTGAGGATTCTTTGCCCATTCTCTTTAATTTAAGCTCCTATCTTAATATCTTCTTACTTTTTGATTTTAGTTTGTTTTTTGTCTCCTGCCAACACACAATGCCTGTGCTGGATAAAATACTTAAAAGGTGAGTAGCTCATTGAAGTAGCTCACTTATCCGAAGCATTTCAACTTTGGAAACGAATTTGCTACAAGACGAAAAGCCATTTTTGCTATGGAAAGTTTCTGTGGTGAAATTAAAGCAAAACGTGCCTTTTTTTCGTAAACTGGCTGTCGACTTCATCGATAAACGCGTTTTCGCGAGAGTTTAGAGCGAAATAAAAAGCTTACATGTCCGGCGCGTGAATCAATTTGGGACTTTAAAGATCCAACGACGCGAAGGCAACGAGAACGAAGTGAATTTAAGTTTATCGCAATTATTCCTACCTAATTATACTTCGTCAAACGTATTCTAACCCTCCTGAAGTTGAATTCCAAATATACCTTTGAAAGAATTTATTGGACCGACGCTCAAGCAAACGATACCCCCATTTCGGTCCAATAAATTCTTTCAATGGTATATTTGTAAGCGCCGGAGCCTTAAGACAGCTTAAAAATTTGTAATTCAGTAACCTAATAAAAGTTTTTCTCAGGCCATGCCCATAAACGTTTTCCGACAGCGAATACATTTTATTGCTCTGTGAAAAAACGTCGCCGCTCTCTCGTTCCAACATGTATTGATACCTGCATGTCTTAATATCAATTAAACTGCGAATTCAAACGTTTTCTAAAAGTTAAATCCTAAATAAAGGTTATGTCTATGTCCATTATCAAGGCATCCTATTCATGACGAATGTAAATAAAATATAAATTCTCTAAGTCTAAGTCTAATTCTCTAAGTTATGGCAAACAGCAAGTAGCGATTTACTAAATTTAACCCTTGTATGTGTCAGTGCTATTCTACTCAGCCTTACCTATTGGCGCCTAGTTTGACACTTTTGTCGCTCCAGTAAACCTAAAACATAGAAAAGACTTTCAGGAAAGAGCTCTTAGAGTCATGTCCTGTGATACAGCAATGACTTACGCACAGTTACTTCATGAAGCTAAGTTATATACTATCACTTTATAATCGTAGATTGACCTCGTTAATGTCCTAGATTAAACAGGGTGCCCCCCCCCCCCCCCCCCCACAAATCATTTGTGTCAAGAGTTTACACCTTACAATTCTAAGTATAGTCTACTAGAGATTTCGTTTTACTCAGGTTTGGTACTTAGCCTTTCTATGGGTACCCGCCGAAGTTGAAATCAATCGCAAACTCACTGGCTGTTACGAATCTTCAAACTGCTATAACCGGTAGGAGAAACGTTTATTCAAGAATAGGGGTCTTGTAAGACATTCCACAACAGATCGATATGAACGTATTACATAGATCGCCTTTACATTCCACGGTTATGGTTTAAGTACAAAAGAGAGAACGGACTTCTCGCACTAAACTGTTTTAGACATCCTCCCTTTTTAACAAGAATTCTCTTTTAATTTTAAATCTTTTGCTTGCTCTTCTACGACCTTCATCATTGTCGTTTTCCTACGTTTCTGTAATATTTATTAAAATTTAATAATCTAGTTAATTATACTTGAACAACTCGCCTCGAATAGCCCGTGCTACTTTCGGGTTGTGTACGTATTAAATTAAATCAGTTGTAACAAAAAAAATGGAAATAAATAAATTTGTCCTTGTCCTTTATAATAAGTTGATCTGCTGAAAAACACGGAAGTGAAATATCGTGTGGCACTGGAAATTAATTATGTCGAAATTTTAGTTACGTTGTGGGATAAACTATTTTGTAGTTTTCTTGCGAGAACTAATATGTACCAGTTGTAAACTAAGATGATTTTTTCTTGCATGAAATTTGATAAGTTTTTCTTCAACAAGTTTCAAGTTTAAATAGATTTTGTGTTTATTGTAGCGTTTACAATCAAAAGGATATATGAGAAACTAACATTCAACTGTTAAAAAACTGATATTTCTTACTTTATAATTAAATTAACACGGTTCTACTGAGTTAACTTATTGATTCAATCCGATATTCCGGTCCAATTCGCCTCCAGTATAAATTCGAAGTTTCTGTCCCATAATCAATACTGCAGGATGTGTTTTCAAGGGAATCAAGTTTCGTGGTACTTCTGCGGATCGTGCAAAAAAGCCCACGAAACGATCCACAGAAATTGGAATCTTACCGATAATAGTACCTCGTATAGTCGGTAATTGTTTTCATCGTGGTTATGCCGCCATGCGCGTCTTTCTTGTTTGAAGAGTAACTGGTGGTTACATAAACTACTGTACTGTATTGCGAAATGCAGCCTGCTCGGAGACGTTGACGCTGTGATTAGTTCTATCATGATGATTCGATAAGATTTTTCTGTACCTTTTACATGGAGTATCTCAGTTCTAGACTAGGCGTTTCGATAAAGCAATTTGATGCGAAGGGAACTGAGGCAAAAACAAGATCCCTCACCGACCTTTTTTGGGTATTCAATGTAGCGTATTTTATTCTTCGGATTTTCACTGAGAATTTTTTGTTTTTCAATTCGGTCACCCAAGCAAGCCTTTTTATTTTAAGGCCAGAGTCTGACGTTAGAATTGTGCACAGACTGCAGGCACAACGCTGATCCCAAAACTTTTTAATACGCGAAGTTGACGCAAAATGATCAGGATTACAGAGGAAGCAGACTACAGTTGTATTCATAACTATATAATTCATCTTTGTCTCATTAAGGTAGATAACTGGCTAAAATGTTCTCCGGTCCTCACTCAAGTTCCATTTTAATTTAGAAATCAATCAAGGGATCACCGACACGAACCAGCTGACGTACATAGCCGAAAATATCATGTTGAAAACTTCCCCGATTTATACCCTAATTGCTTCACAGGAACTACTATTCAGCAGTTTTCGTTTCCCTTAACATTAGCCGGAGACTTTTAAACTTCATTTGTATCGTAATCGTTCGCTACTCCGTAACATTAACTGTTTATATTCTGCTTAACAGAACATGAACGTAGCATTCAATCTTTGCTCATCAAAAGTCGCGGAAGCAGTGTGTTTGAACTTTAGTAAGATTCAGTGTCTTCAATTGCGTGGGACAATTTTTGCTGTCGTTGTCACATTCTAAAATCGTTCAGTATAGGTTTCCTATAATTTTGCCTGCGTCTGATTACGCCTAATTCATGTGCTTGTAAAGTCATTATTGAGATGGAGCAAAGTGTAGCAGGCGCGAATCTAGGACAAATACTGACCATGCTAAAAATTGTTTGGATTTTTACTCCCTAAAGTCGCCTTTCCCTAGTTCCTGAGTTATTAAGATTGGATATTGGCCAAATCGGCAGATTACTTCATCTCTCGATTTCAACTTGGAAAGTTTTTTTTTCTATTATTAAAAATATAATTATCATAAAGGAAATTTGACCGATTTCCGTAAACGGCGTGGAAACCGGAGTGGATCCGCGCCTGCGTAGTTACTGAGTGTTAATGACGTTTTACAAACATGTTCCCTCGAGTAACCTATTATGCAAAAAAAGAAAATGTAATGGTGGTTAGAACAATTCAACGACGCGAGAAGGATTACGGAAAAAGGTAAAAGCGCGCAGTTTTGTTTTTGATGTATATCGTTACAATTTTCAAGCCTCTTCTCAATTCACCACTATCGTAAGTATTGAGTAATATTTTTCTTGATAATGCATACCGTGTGACACGAAATTTTTGCGGGAGTTTATTTTTGCTGATTGGAGATTTTTTTTGTATTTTGCGGGAACTAGTATTTGCGATTAGGACAGATTGGGTCTTTTTTGCCGCTGGGAATTAACTTTTGCGATTTTCAGAAATATTTGATTTTTGTTTTTATTGAGTACGTGCAACAAAAATGCATATATATTTTTAAGATTACTGCGGTGTGCGCACCGTACCTTGTAAAACCAGTGACAGTTTTGCTCGTCATCTGAATCGTTCTGTTTCTGAACAAAAGAGGCAAGTTGTAATTGAACAGACAATTTCTTAGCATTTTTTTATGTACTGGCGAGTCTAAATTAGAAAATATTTACTCTGGAGTAAATTTTGTGTATGAATTTCTATCTTTTTATCTATGAAAACGCTCAGAAGGAAGAGGGTAATATGCTACGCATACAACAATGAATGACAGGGTTAGTTTGGCCTCTTCTTAGTCAGTATCGTATTTTAGACGTTTCCGTCCGTCACCATCGTTGTTGTTTCGTAAGATCCTAAGGCGGTGGGCCTCCAGTGTTATATCCGAACAGCGTTGATGAAGTCAATAAGGTGGCAAATTGACTGTCTCTTAAACTTAAGGAGAAAGGAAGTAGGAATTCGAAATCACAGAAATATCAAATAAGCCGCCTTCTCAATTAAGTAAAGTTCAGTCAATGTGTTTACAGTGAAGGAATCAGTAAGTTGTAAGACTATGAGCCCGTCACCGGTTAAGTCTCGTTGTTAAATGTTGCTTACATGTCTCGATATCTCTACCCTGGCTCTAGAGGTCCGTTCTCCAAAAAACTCAGAAGTTTTTAAGCTTTTTGGAAGCTTAAAACATTGCCCTTTTTCGGGTCGACAACTGGTCATCTACACCCATTCAATTTTAGTTTTAGGATTCCTTTATATCTCTTAGATATCATTCCTCGAAATACCCAAATTGGAGAGAAAAATAATCAGGCCTTTAGAATGGGATTAAGAGTCTCCTTTTTGCCGCCTAAAGTTTCAGAGTCAATTTTGGGAACATGAAAAAATCTTTAGTTTTCACTTGTAAATTGCTTCTGAATTCTGACATGCTGTGGTGTGACTTCTTTGATATGGGGCTATTGTAATTTTTCAGTGTAAAAAAGCAGCGTACAGAAAAGCAAGAAAGCAAAGAGATTGATGAATAAGAGCCCTAAAAAGGCATGGAAACTCTTTCAAACGCCATACATACGAGGTTTAGCTCAGTGAACATTTCTCGCCTTCTTTCTTTGAACAAATACATGAAATATAACAAAAGGAACAGCTGACAATTCATTGGTAAACTGAGTCACGTTCTAACCAATCATCAGAAAGTTTAACTTGTTATTGCATCATGTCATTTATTAGCCTCGAACAAGCCTTTTCTTGATACTGCGCAACCTTATTATTGGTCGATGTGAAAATCCTAGACATCCGTATTTACTGCACACGTAGCCTTTTTTCAAACGTGTTTGAAACATGAAAGTGTAGTGTTGATTCAATACGGATAAATAGCTCTTTGGTGGAGCAGAAATATTCATTCTAATCTCAGCAGCTCCTAGAATCAGACTGCAGCAACACTAAAACTGAAAGGTTGGTACTAAATTCGTTTTGTTTCTGATTTTTTTTCCAAAGCATGAGCTCTCGATCGGTTTTGATTAAGCTTGGGAAAAGACTGAAAAACTCACTTATTTCATTTTAATTATTTATTTCCCATTTCATTATAAATAGTACCAGATAAACTACAGACAGAGTTAGTGCTTGAGTCATAGAAAGTTTGCAATACGTGGTAAAATACAGTAAAGATCATTACATTTAAATACGTTTGTCACAAAGAAGAAGAAAAAACTCAGCTAAAATGACGCAAGTAGGCTCACCAGTAAGGAGCGAACAGAAAGGCCAGAAGCGCCGATATTTGCTGCAGTGGGCAAAACTTCTTAAAGCTCAAGGTTGCAGAAAATCGCCGGCGAGCACTCACGAGGCCGATGGACTATTCAGAATGCCAAGCTTTTTCACATTTTTCAAATGAAAATCATTCAATACAAGCCAGAATACGAATATCAATTAATTTTGATGTTAATAATGAATTAAAATATTTTTTAAATATATTTTTGATATTTGAATTAAAAAAACTTTGTACATTTCTCTGTATAGAAACCAACACGTTGCATTATCAATGATATTGTGTCACTCAGTGACTTTCACTTCAACATGCTATCCTTTTTTCCAGGCCCCAAGATAAAACGAAACCAAAGAGAACAGCATGAAAGTACCACTGTACATCGCGATTTATGCGCTGTTGATTACTTTGTGTTCAATGAAAAGCAACAACAGCAGCAACAAAACCCCTGGGAAAGAGGTATATTATAAATTAATTGTAAAAAAATTAGGAATTTCTTTTTCCGATCGAACTTCTGGTCCATTGCTTTGACAGAACCATCAAATCTAAACGTTTCCTGATTACCGTAAACTGCCGCTTATAAGCTCTGTGCTTATACATCTTCGTCAGGGGTTTAAGGAGGGTTTATCTCGGAGGCCGACTTATATCTGAGCAGGATTATAACCGGTCGGACTAGAAAAAGTGCCTCAAAACAAGCTATGGCAGTGCTAATCAAAGTACTTTTTGTATTTACTGGTTTCAAATTAAACTTATAGTCTTCATAATATATGGAATCAAGAGAGAATGAGCTAGATGATTTTCTCTTGATCGAATTCATTGCAATGCAAGCTAGAGGAGCGGCTTACATCCGGGGGCTTATAATCGGATTTTGTTGTTGTTGTTTACAGGTAGATGGGCCTACAATTAACTTAGGGGGCTTATAACAAGCAGTTACGGTTTTCTTCTTTTAGAGGATTTAAGATGGTCAGTAGCGGATCCAATAACTGGCCACACAAATCATGGAGCTCTCGGAAACACATCATACCCGCCAGTCAGAGAATTCATTATTAAACTATACAGGCGGTGAATATCCGTTATTGGACGTAGGCCTTCCCCATTGACCTCCACTAAACCATGTTTTGAGTGACGCGGTGCCAGTGTTTTAGGAAACTATCAAAGTCGTCCCTCCACCTCGTCCTTGGTCTTCCTCGGTTCCTTGTGTGTCCCCTTGCCTGAGGACATATAAAATATCCTTTCCCAGAAGGCAACAGCCCGATTGTTATTCTAATCCTATTTCCAATCGCCAATTCGTCGTATTACGATATAAGTGACAGCGACAACAGGAAATATAAAAAAAATCAATAAATATTATCAGGCCTTTTCTTTTTTCCGTTACACAAAGCAGTTAGTCTGCTGATTTATTGACCAACTAATGCGTTTATGCTCATTAATAATAGTGTACCCAACAGACGTCAGTTGGGTCATGTGGTCAGTGTGCTTGCTGCTCCTCACCAGGAACTCCAGGGATCCCAGGAATCCCCGGACCCGCGGGATCACCCGGCAATCGTGGACCTGAAGGACCCACGGGCCCAAGAGGAAACACAGGTGATAAAGGATCTCGTGGAAAGCAAGGACCTAAAGGAGATACAGGACCCTCAGGTTCGACTGGTCTACCAGGAAGCAAAGGTAAACCGGGCATCCAAGGACGCCCAGGACCCGCCGGACCATCCGGCAAACAAGGACCTAAAGGAACAAGAGGACAAACAGGAAACAAAGGGAACAAAGGATCTCGTGGAATGCAAGGATCTAAGGGAGACACAGGACCCTCGGGACCAGCGGGTCAAGCAGGAAGCAAAGGTGAACCAGGTGCTCGTGGTATCCAAGGTCTCCAAGGAACTCCTGGTTCTGCAAGTTCCTTGCGAAGTAATTGGAAACAGTGTGTATTTAAGAGTATAAATGATGGCAGAGACACTGGTTTGATCAAGGTAAACACTTAACTCTTAATAGGTTAATGATTTATGCCACTGAATGTTGCGCTTTTTGTCTTCGTATTTGGATGTGAATCATCGTCCTGAAAGGATTTCGTATGTTCCTGCAAATAAAGACGGATAAAAAAGATTGTACTGGGGAAAGTAAATCTTTACACTAAAAGACTGCTCTAGAACGAACCCATTCAATAACTTACGATTCAACTCCACACTTTTTTAAGCCATCCCTATTGCTAATCTTGCATTTTCTTAAATGTTATTAATACTCAGAATTAAAGTTTCTTTTAATACTATATTAGGTGGTAAGTTTTAATAAATATTGATATTTATTATTTGTTTTTAAAGTTTTAAGCACCGTCATATAACCATAGATTTAAAGCTATACGCTGTTTAATTAAAGCATTGGCGGATAAAAAGAAAAGAGGAAGAAGATAAGCGCTAATAAACCTTCACGAGGCCGTGAGGCCATTATATGAATTTTCAATTTAAGCGTTATTTCAGTGAAAAAAGCAGCACACAGATAAGTAAGAAAGCACAGATTAATTAATAAGAGCCACTAAAAATGGCATGGAAACTCTTTCAAACGCAATACATACGAGGCCACTCAGTGAACATTTCTCGCCTTCTTTCTTTGAACAAATACGTGAAATACAACAAGGAAACAGCTGACAATTCATTGGTCAACTGAGACACGTTCTAACAAATTATCAGGAAGCTCAACTTGTTATTGCATCATGTCATTTATTAGCCTCGAACACGGCCTTTTCATGCCATGCTGCGCAAAAACAAATGTCTTTTTGTAAGCAACCATGTTATCGGTCGATGTAAAAATCACTGAATGTGTGCGGTGGTATTTGGTACGCGGCAACGCCTTGCCTCGCAGAACAGTGACACTATCTAGATGTCCATGGTCAAACCATTAAGAGTACGAATGCTTTCAAATATCTGGGTGTTGTACTGGATAGTACTCTGTTCTTTTAGACCATATAGAACATTTAAGAAAGAAGTTATCGAAGGTACTTGGAGTATTTTCTAGGGCAAGGCCAGCCGGTTAACACTGGAAGCTGCTAATCGAGTTTATACAGCTATGTCAAGCGTTTACAGAGAAGATCTGGGAGAATAGTTTACTCCTCTACTGGGACGGAGCTGTCTAGGGGTGAAATCATTACCAAACTGGGTTGGGAGCCTTTAAAAGAACGTAGAGAAGCCCAGGTCATTTCTCTCGTCAAGAAATGTATCAGAAACGACGTACCTAGCTATCTTTAAAATTTCTTTAAGTTACGCAACTTTCACGTTTTTAACTATATAACACAAGAAACAAAGAAAATTTAATATCTGAAAAAGTGAATCTTTAGTGCACGCAGCAATCATTCTTTTACAAAGGGGCGAGGATTTTTAATAATTTTACTGAGTCTTAATTCGTATTTATATTATATAAATAGTTTTAAGCATCAATTTTAACTTTTCTGATTTGTATAGTGTTATTGTACCGCGTCTTTTTTTTCCTTTTAGTTTTGTAGCTAGATTTCAATTAGCAGGATCTGCATTGATAGCAGTTTTTCTAAACTGAGGCAGTTATTATTATTATTATTATTATTATTATTTACTATACAGGTAACGAGGAAGAAGATAAACGCTACAAAGCTTCTCGTGGCCGCGTTAGTTATGAATTTTCAAATTAATTAAGCGTTATTTAATCATTCCATAGGAATGTATTTTCAAGAAAACATCCGACAATACAGCCTTGCGAGTGTTCTGGAATGGCGATTTTCGTGTCGCTGACTGCCACGACTGCTGCCATCGGTGGTACTTTACCTTCAATGGTGCAGAGTGCTCGGCTCCGGCAGCCATTGATGGTGTATTCTTGTTGAGATATGGCACTAGCTTTAAAAAGAACCCACATCGCCCACGTCACATCGAAGGAATCTGCGAGAAGCTCCATAAGGGCACGGTCCGCGTGGGATTCTGGGTCGGTAGGTGCGCTGGTGGTTACAAAACTGGCAACGCTTATACAGGCTGGAACTCAGTCTCCAAGATCTACGTAGAAGAGGTGGCTTCCCCACAGTCGTAACTGAAACAGCAGCTCAATGACTTTTCCTGATTTTTTTAGTGTGTTAGATTCACTAAAGCTATTATGGAAAGGTTAAATGAAAAGTTCAAGAAACTTTTAAAAAATAGACAGATAAAATGAGGTAAATGTAGCCATAAGATATGGGGTATATTTAGGTTTAGTACTTCATTTTGATTTCTGTTTGTCATACCAACAAAAAGTGTGGCTGTGTAATAATAGAGAAGAAGTAGCTGAACACTGCTGTTTCTTGTTAATTTATTGTGATTGAGGGTATAGTTTTTTCAAGCAGAACTGAGAAAAAATGACGGTAGATTTCATCTTTTCGTACATGAATCTCGTTCCCAGGTAGCCTGTGGGGAGAGGAATGATTGCGCTACGAACCCCTAAGAAGCTGTAAGAATGTCTGCGTGGGAGGCTAGTTCCCAGGCCAATTCCATCGAAATTGGATCAGTAGGACATACCGTATGGCACGAATTTTTTGCCGGAGTGATATTTTCAAGGATTGGCGATTTTTTGTGTTTTGCGGGAGCTATTAGGACAGATTGTTTTTTTCGCTGAGAATTATTAGTTTTTGCGATTTTCAGAAAGTACCCAGTACACACATTGATAATATTTTCGTTTTTGTTGAGTACGTGCGATCGAAATACAGATTTTCAAACAATACTACGGTGTGCATACCCTATGTAAAACCAGTATTTCATTGGAAGGTATAACGCTTTGTCTCTGAACGAAGGAGACAAGTTGTAATCTAAGAGACACGATTTCTTAGTATTGTATTTTTATGTAGCGAATTTATGTTAGAGAATATTTACTCTGGAGTAAATTCTTGCGGGAAAAATGTTTGCCGTAATTTTTATTTGCGGGAACTTATCTTTGCGGATCGCTAGAAAAATAGGAAAAATTAGAACCCCCCAAAATTTCGTGCCGCACGGTAGGACATATACCCTGGGTACCAGAGGTTTTTTCTCGCGTGCGACGAGGAGCTTCGTCGGCTGTAGGCCGACCGCGTTTTCGGCACCCAGGATATCGGACATAGGACATAGAACACTTAATTTAAATTGTGGCAATTTCTTTTCCATACGGCCAGTTTACAGATATCCAACGAACAATGTTAAGCTAAAAATTAAGATCAATAAATTTAAATATAAAAATTTTAAGTTTATATTACTAACTACTAACTGTAATGATAATAACCTTCCGATATATATGACAGTGTTTCGCTGAGAGTCGAACCCAGATTGCTTGCTTGCCTGGTAGACTCCCAGACCACAGCGCCTCGTCTTATACAAGAAGTACTTATAAAAACATTTTTTAGACATTTTCTGGGGAAATTCGTTCCAACGTTAATAGCGGAGCCTCCATTGCTACAGAAATTGGAAACCTATCCATGCGAGAACTGATTTGGTTATGACGTCAGCAAACGCCCGACTGACCACCCGTACTGACTGACCGGGAGGGAATGAGTGGACACGAATTCCTCCCCTCTTCCCCTAGAGAGCTTTTTGTCTGCTATTCTTTCAAAAGGCTTTAGAAAAGAATGACCAATCAGGATCTGTCTACTGAGTATAATATATAGATACAGTCGAACCTCCATGTGCGACCACCTCCCGTAAGCGACCGCCAATCCAAAACACCAACATTTTCCCGGTCAAAGCCTTACAGTAAGAACCTCAAGTGAACGACTAGCTCCTGTAAGCGACCGCAACCACTTTTTCGGCTTGACGCTTAGTGATTTTCCATTGTTTTTAACCTCTTGTAAGCGACCACCTGACACATTCTTCGATCTTTATGTTCACTGTGTGCACTTTCACCGGCTACTAAGAATATGCTAAGAACTTTAGTGACAACAGGGAACTACACATGGCGTAGCTTAGACATTGCATGCAATTTAATTATCTTCCATAAAATAGATGTGTCTTGACCTCTTCTCGGAAGAGACCCCTCGTGGTCCAATTCTTGTAAGCGACCACTCAGTCTGCGTGTCTCTCTCCTCCGCAGAGGCCTCTTGGTATCGTAAGGAAGGCTAGAGGAGAGAGCCTGAGTGTTACGTCGTAATCCTCACTTAAAATTAATGTTTTCTGGTCTTTGCAAAAACATCTGTTTAAAGGAAAGTGAAGTTTAGCGTAAAGTTATTTCAAACAAAATTATTGTCAGGCTTGTCACACAAGGTTTATCGTCTTCTTTCCCCTCCCGTCACGTTGCTTAAGTCTCACTATTATAGGGGACAAACTTGTTGGAAAATAAGACTTGGTTGGCCTGTGGTTTTTAAACTCCTTGACATATTGTGTCACATTACTTGAAGTAGCTAGTAGTCAGGAAGGTTTTTCGTCACAAAAACACAAACAAAGATGGCGACCGGGTGGACACAATTTCAGCCTTGGCAAAATCAGCCTCTTCCTCCAGGCTGGGAAGCCAGATATGATGGAAACCTCAGAAGATAGTAAGTATCCTCTAACTAACGGCTAATGTATTTTGCAGGACGACTTTTAAGAAAATAAGGCTGACCTCCTTGGAATACAATATAAATTCCGGTTTTCTCTGAATTTGAGCCGCCGTCGCTCGCTACCACCAAAAACACGAATTAAATGGTTATTTGGAAAATATGGGGTGCTTTCTGCCATCAGTTCTCTTAGATATTTCACTTGAAATGTACGGTAACATAAATTACCACCCTGACTTGCATGATTTTCACGCGTTTTTTATTGTCATCTCCAACTTTATAAGCTTATTGTTTCCGTCACAGTCGGTAAAAATAAATAAATATGTAAATGAATAAATAAATAAGGCTACTCACGGTAAGCTAGAGATCAAAAGTTTTAAGCTTATGTTTGTTTAAAAAGAGTACAAAGTACATGAATTGATTAGAAGGTACAACAGCTGATTATGATCCTGAGTCATTTATCATGTGAATTTGATTTTAAATTTGGTGTAATTTTGTTGTGACATTTTAGCTATTTCATCGATCACAATACACACAAGACAACTTGGGAGGATCCTAGGATAAAAAAAACAGAAGCCATTCCTATGAGTCAATTCAAGGTGAAATGGAGAGGATATTTAACACAAATTATGAGGGATAGCCTCCCGCGCCAGCATTTTTAGAGGAGGGAGGAAGTACGGCCCCAGCGAGGGAGGCTAATTAATGAAACCTTGCCTGTGGTCAGAAGAATACAGACAATACAATTTTCTATCCTTATCAGTGGTTTTGTTACCCCTCAAAAATTAGTTACCCCGGTAGATAAATTGGCCTGTGGCATCGTGGTTTCAAATTATTTTTTCACAACTGTGGAAAAACTGATGAAACCCACACACTTTAGTACAAGGACATAGTAAATAGTACCTGAACAAGTGCTATAACAGTTGTTGCTCAACAAGTTAATGCTGAACTGTGTGTTACAAGCTCTAGAGTGGCTCGATTTGTTATTTTCCTGATTTTTTGCAGTATTAAAATGCAATTTCAAATTTAATCACATCTGCTCTAAATCACATCATTTCTATTCTAAATTGCACCATGTTTGCTTTTTTGTTTAGCATACAAAATGAGATGTGAAAACCTTTTTGTTTCCACTTTTCAGCAAACTGGCTACAGATCAATATAAGTTTGGTACTGATTGAAATAAACTGAATTCTGCTATCTAAATATAGCTGAAAAAAAGTGGTAATTGAACTTCGTGTCGTGTAATTTTGGTCTGAAATCATACTTTTGAGTTTCATGGTTCGTACAATCTTGAAAAGGTCTTAAATTTTCTAGTTGTCTTGAAAAGTCCTTGAATCGGTTTCAGTCCTTGAAAAGTACTTGATTTCTCTATTAGGGTCAGCTGAAAAGTCCTTGAAATTCACAACCTTGTCTACACTAGAGACCTTTTTCTGTAAAATTAGATTATTTTGGCAAGGAAAATTTGGCTCATCCTCGGTGTAAGAACCTGTAAAACTCACGGGTAATGTAAGAACATTTCTGTGCGTGAACAATATTTTATTGCTGTTTCCTTATTTCAAATGCTAGTTTTGTACCTAAGTCTTAGTCATACCAGTCATTTTGCAAAGTCTTGTTGCAGAAAGTAGTACAAAATAATGTGATCACTAATGCCAATTAATTAAATAAATCTTAGTCCTTGAAAACTGTAATTTGGCATTGAAAAATTCTTGGAAAGTCCTTCAGATTTGTTTGTCTGAAGTTGTACAAACCATGGATTTCAAATCAAATGCAATAAAATCATGCATATGATTTCAGACCAAATTGCACTCCACTCAGTTCAATTAGCATTATACCGTAAATTAAGATGCTCATATATTATTATTGAACATTTGCAAAAGTAATTGTAGTTGGTTGTTCTTGTACTGTTACATCTACATGTACTGTTGCTTTTTCTGTCTTAATGTAGACCTCATCTAAAGCTGATTCAAGCTCCAATCGGCTGGTAAGATACTCAATAACTGAGATAATTTATTTTGTTCTTCTAGCTGATCTTGGGACTTGGAATATTTCTTTAGTTTCTGAAACTTATAAGTTGTCACCGTTCTCTGTTTGCCATGTGTACATGTATCTAAAGCAACGTCATCAACCTGGTGTGATGATGAGGTAACTTTCTGATCAAAACTGGAGCATTTAAATTATTGTTTTGTTACGTAGTGGAAAAGTTATCTGAGGAGTGGTTACAGTATTTTAGACTGTCATGGTTAAACCACATTGCATTATTTATCAAAACGTGTAAATCAGTAATAAAATTCAATGGAGCCCCATCCCATATCTCTTATCATAATTAAAGGAGTGCACACATACATTGCACCAAAAATTGGCTTAGTAAATAACACTAGTTCTAGCTTTTGCTAAATTGCAAATAGTGAGTGTTTGTAAAGTTTTGGTTGGAAAATTTGCTTTAGTTTGTTTTGTTAAAGGGTATTGTTTATTGTTTGTCTTGTGGTTGTCACTTGGATATTGATCACTGACAACGTTTTGACTGTGTACTCCAGGTCTTCGTCAGGCGATAGTGTCGATTTACTGAGTACACTGTAGGAGTATTTGTGTCACCGTGGTTTTTAGTGATTAGTGTACATTTGTATTTAAATAATATAAATTACAGGTTAAGGCTTTACTCCATTTTGCACATTTTACAAGTGTATGCTTACTGTAATAAGGACAACTGAAGTAACAAGATGGAATATCTATACAGACCATATTGTTACTATTGTACATGTACTTGTCAATGCAGGAGACCAGTTTTGGTGGTGCATCTTCACAGGCAGCCTCCAAGGCAAGTATTGTTTCAGAGCAGTATAGCCTTCTAAGTTTTGTTTGCTCTGTCAGTACTCAACTGTCCACCATTAATTTTCCCTTCTTTACTGAAATTTTCTATTCTGAAATACATTGCATATTGTACTATAATATAGCTGTGTAATACAGTACAGCATACTGTTACATGTGTATACAGTTGTACATGTGCATATGTTACAGCTCAAAATTATACTCAGGATAAAAATTAATGTTCTAATTAATGTTGTAGCCTAGGTAGATTCTAAGTTAAACATTTTTAACCCAAATTCAATTTTGACCTGTAACATAATTTATACATGTACACTGCACATTAAAGGTACATGTACTTTTTTCTGTGTGAAAGAAGGCATAAAATTTAAAAATGCTTAGAAGCAATCAGACGGTCTTTTGCTGAGGCATATCTGACTCAAACAAAAAAGCAAACATTAAACCGATTTACTCTGTTAATCTCAGGCTTGCTAGTACTTAGGCCATCTGATTTTGTCATATTTTGAAATTTAGTGTCAATATAATGTCTCCAAAACTCTACTTGATTATATAATAGAAACTGAAGTTTGCATTTATGACAACTTATTTCTTTTAGAGTGATTTTACTTGAGCCGCAAAATATGTAGTAGAATACTGTGCACTATTATGCACTAATTCTGTTGTCTTCTTTTGTTTACCTCTGGCTATTTTGCAGTATATTATTTTTGTTAGTAACTATCTGTTTTACAGTTTATGTAAAATCACTCTATCATTAATATTTGTAGCCATGCAACATACTCCCATTTGATGAATTCTTAGTTTCAACCTTTTCTGCTTTTAAAGTCTTGGTCTCGGACTTGAACTGAGGAAGAACTGTCTCACTGGCAGATTTTTTAACCAGGGTCTTGCCAAATTTCGGATATAATGTTATTCTGCAATACAGTTAACACCCGTGACTAAGAACATGCATTTTCCCACGTTAGCCTAAACAGGTTATAAATGGTAATTAAGCAGTTGAATTTCGGCCATTGAATTAGGTTCTTAAGTACAATAGGTTCTTATTTTTTGAAGAAAAAAATTAATACATTGTAGCTGAGAGTATTGGTGTTCCTTCAGCTCATTCCTTAGGTATACCCAGTGTGTGTACCATTACAAATATAGTTGAAGTAATAAGGCACCTATACCTCCAAAGAAGATCCTGGATGTTGACTTATATCTTATTTGCCCAAGTGTACAGATTTTTTAAAATAGATTTTAGAATATAAGAACCTGTTTCAAATTTTAGGCTTAACAGGCTAAAATAGCTCTTGTATAGAGGGGGCCTAATTCTGGCAAATTTTAGCCTAACATGTTCTTAAAAACCAGGTTGTCAGGTTCTCACTGGACCCCAGCTAATCCATTAAAAAGCTAAAGTGATTACATTAATTTACATGCATAGCGTGAGCCAGCCCGTCCTTCCAGTCTCCAAGATGATGATGACCTACCATTACCTGAAGGCTTTCTTGCTGAAATGTTTAAGGAGAAGAGCTTTGAAGATAAGGAAAATGGTAAGTTTATAGGTACATGTGTAACTGGAACAATGCTTTGGTGAATACTTCAAACCATAGATCACTGGCTGTTTTTGGAGAGAGACATAGGGGAGAGGGGGATGGTAACCAATACAGCAATACCATACCAATAATTGGCAAATACCAAAACACCATGTCCAAAATCGGTGAAATACCAATACCGCATTTAAGATCAGTCATGCTTTCTTTAAGTTGTATCCATCTGGCATGTTTAATTATCTCAGATCAAGCATGTACCAGCAGAAGAAGTCAACCTCAGCCATTACAAGAAAGCGTGAGCTGAGATTACTTCAAATTGCAAAGCCGTGTCATTGGATGCAACAACAAACAATTAATCAATTACCATTAGGTCAAGAGACATAAGAAAATTAACTTTTATGTACCGCAATACTACATGTTTTAATGTGTATTTAAAAATATGAAATTACGGAAGTACCACTTGATAAAAAAACTCAAAACCGTGAACTTCAATGTCCCACTCTTCAAGGTGCCAAAATAAAAATTCAGAAAGAATGAAATTAATTTTGTTTGGTTTGTTGCAAGAGACTGAGAACTACGTGTAATTGCACCTTCTGCCTTCTGCCAAAGAAATTTCATTTGAATGGCACATCTGATAATTTGGATTCTATTGACTGACACAAATTAATATTAATTTAAAAAGTCTTGCTGCTTGTCTAGAGTCTCTTATGCTAAAAATTAATATATTTTAAGCTTCAACTCGATGAATCGTAACTGGCATGTTGCTGGCGTAGTGACAGATTGGCCTCAAAAAAAGCAAATTTACCCAGATAGGCTGAAGCCATTTCTGAGTTGCCCCAATGCATTCTTTCAAAGCGAGGCTAAGTGCGAAGGGGCCACTGGGCACTGTTAGAGCTTAGCCTTGGCGTTGCCTGTTATTATTTTATTTTTATTTATTTCATTTTTTTTTTTTTCAGTAAAAAAGAAGCTGATTAGAGAGTTTCCAGGTGTTGATGAAGTTGTTATTGAGGTTGCACTTCGTACTGTAAGTACTACTGTTTAAACTCTGTTAAACAAATAGCGGTTTGACACTGTTGTTAATTGCTGTTACATGATAAACACTCCAGGCACGGTCATTTCAGTATTGGTTATGTAAAATGCAGACAAGGAAAATTGGCTGTTACATAGAGGATATTACATGGTCGCATGGAGATACGACATTTCTCTTTGAGAGTTATGAGTGCAGCGAACGAGTGAAATATTTTTTAACACTCGATAAGAGAAATTTCGTATCTCCAAGCGGTCATGTAATGTTCTATTTATTGTATAAACACCAATGAAATACCAAACCATTTCACTTTAATAGTTGTTTGGTGTGATAGGAGTGATTTATTATGTAGCCATAGCAATGGTGACATTTTCACATGTGAATTAAGATATCATTTTATTTTCACATGTGAAGATATCAAGTTTCGCGCGAAAGCTCACCTGGTATTTCGTTGGTTTATAATAAATGTACTTATCACTTGGGTCACCAGCTTTTGAATGTTCCAATAATGCAGATTGGCCACAAAGTACATGTACTATATTTAAAAGTTTCTTGCTTCTGTCGAAATGCAAGTTGTTGAGAACCTCACAGTACTCAATTTACGAAAGAGCACATCAAAATTAATACATGTATACTTTACCAGTATTATCAGATAACAAATTGTGATTCTTTTGATATTTCAGGCCAAACATGATGAAAGCAAAGCCAGGAAAATAGTGAAGAAGTTGAAAGGTAATTCTTCAGGTTTGCTCTTCAACAGAACTTCACATTGTTTCTTCAGTTTCCTAGTTAATAAAATAATATATTTTTTTTCTTTAATCTGGTTGGCCCAGAGCAATGCAGTATGCAAAAGCAAAGAAATATAATGATAATATCTTAATGAATGGAGCACTGAGCTTGCCCAGTAAAACAATAGATATACATATTAAGAACCTGTCAGGTGTGCATGGGGATGAATTTTGATGCAGTAATTTTTTTTCACATTATTTAAGGGTAATCCTACGACTTTTCACATCCAATTTGGAATTATTTGCGTTTGTGTGATTTTCAAAAAGCTCCAACTGCATTTGCCCTACCACCTCAGCATTTTTTGATACATCTTAAGAAACACATCTGTGAAGAAAATTTCAAATTAAATTGAAAGTTGTATGATTACCCATACAATATTAAGAATGACCAGTGTTTTTTTTTTATCTAGGCTGGGTTTTTGTCCTGTCCTCTATGTAAAAGGGATTGTGATTCCAATTGCCTCCATTAGGATTTAAAGTAATTTAAATTTTGGCACATGTATCACCTACATCTGGAGTGTTCAGGGCAGAACACCCATAGTATTATTATCATTATTTTTTTATGCACACAAGTATCAGTTAGGATTGTGTGTGAAAAAATAAAAATGCAAGCGTACTGGTGACACCGGAAATACGTAGAAAGAAGAAATCATTCAATTATAACGTCCTGATCACAAGGGAAACCACAATAGCTCTTTATATTTATAAGCCCTAAGAGTGATTAGCATCAAATTTCTCCTTGTAATATCAATGCTTTGTTAAACAGAGTAGTCATGAGAATTACAGACATGATCGCGCAAGATGAATTTGCTCGATATTTTATCAACTTCTCCCCACTACTTCCGTAGGAAATGAATAGAGGTAACAAAGGAGAATTCAAATTTTAATGTTAGTGTTTCAAGGGTTAAAGAATGGTCCCAGGGGCTCAATTTCGATTTTCCGATGAGCATTTCCATCCCTTTAATATGGAAGTCCTAATTCCCCTGTGTTCTTCAAAAACCATAGCCTGCGAGTATGTTCACTTTTGCGAATTCGTGAACATTTTGGTGGTCCCGAGCCGGCAGGAGCTCGCCGTTCCGCAACCCGGCACAATCTAACCCGGTCGGAGGCTACCACAAAAACCCCTGTTTTGAACGATGGTGGTTGTCGGTGGTTTTATGTATAAAACTGCATTAATTATTTTATAATAGCATTTCTGATAGTTATTATTCACTCATACTGTTTATTTTGGTAGGTGATGAAGATGGCAAAAAGGGCCCTGCAAAGTGAGTACAAAACGTTCCACTAATAATTAAGTGATGTTTTTTTAAACCACCATCATCGTCGACTTTAATTTTGTGGAAAAAAATTGTTGGTACCACAGATGAAGACCGCTCATCTTCTGGTGTTCAAGACGCATTAAGCATGTGACATTGCTTAGTGCATTATATGGGCCTCGTGATTCGTCATATTTCTTCCGTAACTCAAGTTTCCTTGGTATGTTCAGTTTGATTTCACCTTCCCCTCATTGTAAAAGGAAACAAGCAAGAAGGTGTCGATATTTTAGTGGTCATGTTTATAGTGGGGTGCCCTGTGCTGTTTCCCTTTTGCAATTTATACTGCATTTACCAGAATCAAGTTTCTTCAGCCTCTGTCGAATGTATTTCATGGACAGGTGAGATTTAACTTGGAATTAAAATTACTTTTTATAGGCTTACAAAGTACCAAGTTAACGACACCTCGAGAAATGTAGTTGTCTCTTTAATACGTCCTGTTTTATTCTGATCAGTTACATGTTCTGTTCAGGAAAAATACCTGTAAAATACCTTCAATCAGCCCAAAACTGGGACTGGAGTAGCCTGCGAACCGTATTCGTATCGAAAACCGGATGCTCTCGAAGGCTAGGACTGGAGTAAAACAGTAGACAACCAATCTGCTCACTGCTTTTCGCGACACATGCGAAGTATTGCTGATGTTTTGAACTCGGAAACATTTCGATTACAGGATCTCTCTCCTTTGTACCAATCTTTTAAAACATTTTTGAAGTTGCTTGATAAATAGGAAACTCGGTCAGGATCACGCGGGAACGTATGGCCCGGGCGTGATATGATATATCATGTGATACCTGACATCGCGTGATAGTTGTTGTCATTTGCGTAAGAAACTTATGCTCTCAATTATTACTGTGCATCATAGCCCCTTAGTGGCTCATTCAGGTCCCTTAATACTGGTGTATACACAAAAGGTTTTTCCTTGCGTTTACTCTGAACGAAAAAGAGACGACCAGCTACTGTTTGTATAAATATTGTGTGATGTCGATGAGTTGCTTTGCCCCGCTTACCCGAGTCTATGAGTTACGCAACATCTCTGGGAATCAAATTTCGACGATCCCTGCTCAAACGTTTTCATGCAAAGGTGAGATGCTATCTTTTAGTCTAAATTAATTAAACAATGCTCAGAAGAAAAACATAGACCATTAACTATTACGCAATTAACTTCTGAGTTAAAGAGATTTATAAGCCTAGTTAAAATTTTAGCAGCAATGTTTTGTGACACAGAATGATTGCGTAAAAATCTTTCTGTGTGAATACAAATGCTTGCCCTTTTACTGTTTAGTCCTATTTTTGTTGTATCGTGAATAGATTATACCGGCCAATGTAATCAGGTGCCATCAGGTGTATGCAACATAAGAGAATTGTGCCGGGGGCAATTTTTCGTAAGGTTTTAAACTCGTGGTACGCTCGCGCGTACCACGAGTTATTGCAGGGACAGGGATATGCAAATGAGTCACTCGAGGACGCGCTCGCCGAAGTTCGGTGGCATCAAATTCCTCGCTGAGAGCGTGCATGGTGCGCTACAGCATGGTCAGAGGATAGAGGTCTTACCAAATTTAAGACACGCAGGAATCTTTCAGATTAGTACGATTCAAGAGCCTTTGACTCGTCCAGGCGTTAAACTTGACGAGAAGATGAGCATTTGCTCTTCTACTCCTTCAACTTCGACGCTGGCTTGATCTTCTACCTTGTAGTAATGTAATAGGTTATGTGCATGAATGAATGTATGGTGAATAAAGGCACTTCTTCTTCTTCTTCTTCTTCTTCTTCTTTATAAGGACTCCCCAAGATCATGGGGGGAAATGGATGTGATTTTGAGCATTAGCTTTAAAATAACAGCAGAAATCAAGATAAGAAAACATAAGCTTATGTTTTGCGTCTTATTTCGCGGAGGAGTTGGGTCGACTTTGTATCGCATATGTTCTTTCATTGCCATGAAATGTGTTTACATTGTTTTTTACTGTCAGTAACCTGATTTCAATTAGCCTTAATTTCATCCGATTGGTTCGAGTCGTTTTTTCAATCGGTTAAGTATGGCCACAGGGTCCAGAGGAGATGTGTTTGTCGTTAGAACATCAAAATCCGTTGAAAACCTCTGAAAAAATTGATCGCGTTACAATTTCGTTAGTCGTTTCGTTACACATTCTATAGACCGCAAACCAAGAGACTGAGGGCTCGCAGGATCGGCTTATAGTATAAAACACGGAAATTGTCCTTTTTGTCCTCCCCACTAATTAGTTAGTGGGGAGAAGCGTTGCGTGACGACCCTCCTACCCACGAGTTGACGATAGTCTTTCTTTTATTAGAATAAGAGGGCGGTGCGTGACTTCTTCCTCATTACTGATGGGTAAGCCAAGTCATGAGTTTGGTTTTAATAGTCGATGATTTTAAAAAAGGCAAGGCGAGAATAGGCTTCAAGATACTATTGATTGCATTATCACGCGCGGTTTTTAAAACACTCACGTGTATCTATTGGCCGGATTTACAACAAGTCTAATGCCGGTTAAAAAATCATGGTCAATTAAATTAAAAGCCTGTAACTGGCCTCCTTGCCTTTATTCGTTATCCGCCTTACGTCTTCCATTGCTTGCCTATTTTAATGCCATTGCATCAAGTGATCAGTACGCGAACGAAATAAAATCGACGAAATCGCGCAAAAATAGGTTGCTTTTACTTGGTTCAGGAACTTGATCATCATCATCGTCGTCGTCATGAACGTTTAAAAATATTTATTTAATTTTAACCAAATTGAAGGTGTCTAGATACCACATTTTTTTATTGTTTATTAAAGCTTAAGTACAATACAATGTACCGTAACAGAGAGAGAGACTCAAAAACTAAGAAGTAAAAGAAAGGTAGCAAGGTACAAGAAAAGATAACAATTCGTGCAGAGGATTTTACCGTACTAATCTATCTTAAGAGCTAACAAAAATCAGCTGAACATGCGAAAGATACCAGATCATTATCTCTTTTGAAGGTTTAATAAACTTTTCAGTTGATCAAAAAGTAAGGCAGTAGTTCGTAAGGTATACATATGTGTTCCGAAACGCCAGACTTGTTTCCATTACCCTAGTAACCCACGGTTAATGCGCATGTATCGCGCATATACCGTATATTTTGCACCATGTTCTGACCGGCAGCATGACTGTGTTTAATATATCCCCCTCCCCTCCCCCCCCCCTCAAAAAAGGAATTTATACATGACCCCCAAGAAATATAGATTGATTGATTGACTCAGTGGTAAGTCGGGATTTTCTTTTGTGCTCACAGGAAAAAACAAGAACAACCGGCCAAAGCCAAAACCCAAGCTGCGCAACCCTCAAAGCCCAGGTCGTCTACTGAAGATCTTACTAAAGCTAAAGGCAAGTCTACTGCTAAAGCGAAATCTGCCAGCCAAGAAGCTTTAGATAAGGCCAAGGCAAAGACCTCTAATGTGTCAAAGGCTGCCAAGACCACCAGTCCAGCGATAACCGTTGTTGCGAAACCGCAGCCTCCCAAGTCTCCAACCCCTGCTGCTCCCTCTATGTCCTTGACAGGCTTGATCAGTGATTCCAGCACAGGTGGTGGTTCAATGTCCATTTCGGAGATGACTGGTCTCTCTGGAAAGAAGCCATTAGTCACGCAATCGAAGCAGTCACCACAGTAAGTGTGTCTTTAGACCTATATCAAGCTGACGTCTTAAGGAAACGCGCAACTGCCCGCATAATAACCAAAAACAGGCTTGTGTGTGAGGGAAAGAAAGAAAACTTAGGGACCATTGTATCCGACTAATACGAAGAGTCCGCTTAATCCAACTTTCCCTGCAATTTTTTATTTTCATGTTGCTTGTGTACTCATCGGTAAATCACAGAGATTCGATTCATGGTTAGCATGACTCGATAATTATCTTCTGAACTAGAATTGTGTGTGCATTTTTTGAGGATTGTTTCCTATATCTTAACTGAACATGACTGCACGTATCCGCAGGTTAAAAACAGGTTAAATGGAACCAGTTTTAGTATACATACACATATTAAAACTTGACCACATGGAAGAATTCTGGAAAAAATGTGTTTGTTAGTCCTCCTTCTCTCTGGTGCCCTCATAGTGTGGATTTGCTGGTTTCTGGAAACAACTTTTTTGTCTCTGTGTAATTTTTTTCATCTCTTAGGAAGAAGATGTACGTTGGAAGTGGCAAAGCCTATAAGTCTGCTTTGCTGTGTGCCCCCAATGGACCAAACCCAGCTAATGCTAAAGGGCCAAATCCAATGTTACTTTTGTAAGTGACCACATACTAAGGACGCGTTTCTTTGAGGGATTGTTTTTGCGTTTCTTTGCTTAAAAACAAAAATGGATTTTTAATCGAAAGAATCGTGATTCATTGATTTTATTGTTCGCCGTTTCAATAACAGGGAATAGGGAAAACAATGGATTTTTAATCGAAAGAATTCACACTGCAAGTTAATCTAAATCCGGACTTTTAGGATTTCCGATTTTTAGCCCGGCGTGAGCACGTTTTGGCCGGCGGATATTCGAAAAAGGGTCTTCCAGCAAGCTGGTTTCCAAGGCATATGGATAATGATAATTTTGAGTATGATGATGATGATGATGATGATGATGATTTTTCCATTTCAAGATTGGTCTCCACCTTCCCATAAGTGGCCGCTGTCCCACAGCTCTCCCTTGGTTGGCCGTTGTGTAGACTTGCCTACAAGTCGAGCTCAAATGTTTTCACGAGCGCGAAGCGCGAGGAAGACCTTAGATAACAACGACCTCAACCAGGTTGGCGTCCAGCGGTTTTAGTGAAAACAAGGGTTTGGGTGGGTGCTCAGTCTCGCGGGCTCATAAAACCTGGTCTCGGTCGTTCTTATTTAAGGATTTTCGAAGCGCGAGCGGTAGATTTTTTATGTTTTCTGCGGCAAAAGCGAGCGAAAGAGCTGGGCCAGCTACCGGCGGAACCGGAAATGACAAGGGAAGGACTTTGAGAAAGTCTAGCCGTTGTGTAACGGTTTGACTGTAATTCTTTTTCTTTTTTTTTTTTCTTCAGGCCTGAGTGGGTACTGCCTGATGGACCTCAGCGCCAAAACCGCAAGGGTCCGCTGCGAGTTAACAGGCAGGGACCAGCCAAGCGAACTTTGAATTGCGGTACGTGGAAAACGTGTCGTTCAATTGATACGAGATTTAATTTGTTTATATAGACTTTTTTCTGTCATACTTTTGTAGCCTGTGTCGATTTATGTGAAAGAATTTAAGGGGCTGTCCACACAGCTTGGTGCCCGGGAACCAATGCTGCTACCGGCACAAAATGATCTTGTGTTCACACCTTGGGTACCCGATAAGTAACTGTGTACATGGTCACTGGGGCACCGGCTACCGTGGGCTTTTGTAGAAAGGGGGCGTTCACATTAGTGCCCAGTGAGTACCGTACGCGGGAACCTTACCTGGGCACCAAGCGCTTTCAAAAAGTCAGAACTGACCGGCCGGACCATGGCCGGATCGGTCATTTTGAAAATGGAAGAGGCTTTTCCCAAGAGCTTTTTTTTTTTTTTTATGAAAAGCCATCTCCTTCGTTCATGCTTTTTAGGATTTGGTCTGGTTGGATTTTGATTAAAAGTGAAATTCTCATTACGACGGGAAGGGCCTGGCCGGTCAGCTCTGACAAATGGAAAGCGCCTCTTGGTCTAAAATACATTTGACCGTTGTGTTTTGCAGGTCCTCAAGCAAGTAACCGTAATGGGCCCATTCCTAATTTGTCCAACGGATCAATTTACGCCAGGACAGCATCGATATCTTATTTGTAGATGCCTGATAGGGATTCTTTTTAACAATGTAATTATGTTAACAATCATGTAGAGTAGTTGTAGTCCTTCCTTGGTCAGAATCGGCGACAAAATTGGTTAAGACACGTTGCTCTAACGTTTTGCCAACTTAAAAAAAGGGAAAATAAAGCTGTCCCTTCCTCCTTCCTCCTCTACCCCCTCCATGCAATGTTGTGCCGGTGTTCGAGTATCTGTAGAAAACAACAAACTTTGAATGGAGCGGACGGGGGAGGGGGGGGGGGGGGGGTGTGGATTGTTTTTGTTTTCCAAAGTTACCCCTTTTGAGAACAATGCCTCAACTGTTTTGTCGCCGATTGTAGTTTCGGAATGACGTAGTTGAGACTTTGAGCGGGCTCTCTGTGGCACACGTTAAACCCTTTATATTTAAGCTACCAGCACTGGTTTTCTGTTTATTTTGTAGCAGTTTTAACCGGCACTCTTACTTAGCAAACTTACTGAAAAGAATCGGTTATTTGGTCTCAAGTACAATGTAATACGAAGTATTTACCTAACGAACAATTTGGTTACGATACTGGGTAATGTGAGCGAGTACTGAGGTGTAATCACAGCTAATTTTCAAAAACACTGGCTAACAGAGTCAACTAATAACGGACTCATTTATATGATAGACACCTCTCTAAAACAGACACTTATGGCCAGCTATTTAAAAGGACTTTAGCCCGTGCTTAACAAAAGCGCGTTCTAAGTCATTTTCAGTTTGCCCAACGTTGTTATCTAAACTCCATTTATGGTGAACAATATCAATAAAGCAACCTAATAAGCCACTAAAGAAGAGATCTGGAGGTGCAATGATTTCTTAAGCAACGACCAAAGTTATAGCCTGTTTACATGAAGTTGGTGGACCCCAGGTAGGTGAGGTAACCCGCGGCGGCTCGCGCCACCTCTCATGTAAACGTGATCAAATAAAAAAGGGAGATTATATGGACAGGCGGGTACCTCACCTGTTTAGGGTCTCCCACCTCCATGTAAACAGGCCCTTAGACTTCGTTTAAATAACCCACCCTTAGAGTTGGTCCTGCCGTTCTTCAGTAATTCTTGTTCACTCTCTATAAGACGAACATCTAAGACGGGCACTAAGTGCCGATCTGAGTTCCCGACAAATTCAAACTAAAATTCTTGTTTTGCTCATTCAAGTTTTGGGAATAACGGCTTAAGCGATTTTAAAGAGATTGTTAAATAAGAGATATGTAAATGTTTCATTGTTAAAACGTGACGTATTATTTAAATTCAATTTATATTAACTTAATACTTCGATTCCATCAGGCCCCTTTTACATGGAGATAAGTTGTCCCTGGTAGAAGGATCACTGGGCTACCCGAGCTGCCCTGGGCAAGCCAACACTTCATACATTTCCTTACAAACGTAACGAACCGTGACGAACACGAACACGAACCGTGACGAACACGAGAAACAAAAAGTTGGCTCGGCTAGAAGAGTGACCAACCTAGCAGGGTACCCTTTTTCGATGGTACAGTACTCTCCTAGCTGGGCCCATCTTTTCCTCAAATGATTGGTGTGCCCAGCCAGGTCCAATCGATCAAGGCGAGAAAATCAGAGCATGCGCGAGCGCTGTTTTGGACAATCAGAGCATGCGCGAGCGCCGTGTTGGCTCGGGCAAAAGGGTCAACGTTTTTCTCATATAGACGCTTGCTGAAGTTGACGCGGTTGGGACATCTTTTCTTCACATAAACGGGGCCTCAAAGAATAATTGAAACGCCTTGCCTGGCCGTTAAAAGTACATTTTTACAGTAACTTTGGTGTTGTTCTTCGACAACTAAAAAGGTATTTTACAGAGATAGAAAATAATCAATAGCCGAAGTTCACTGTTTTAGTGAAGACATTTCTCGGTTTGAATTTTACTCGCTTCAAAATATAACTATACAATTTGTATTTAACCTCCGTACTTGATATACCATAAAATAAAATTGTAAGACGGTGTCTTGTGTGTTTTTAATTATTTATCGAGGGAGGATTCGCATTAACATTTTGAAGTGTCGTGCCCTGTCACATGCAACAAGCCACTTTTGCCACCCGATTTGCCTTTTGCAGCCACCTGGAAATTTAAACATAAATCTGCAAACTCTTGCTGCAAAGTAGCAATAGACACTTTTTTTCGCATTATCAACAAAGAAAGGTTTTCGGGCGCTTGAATGTATGAACCCGCCTTAGAGAGTTTACGGAAAAATTAAGATTCACTTGCTATTTTTGAACACCTCTCTTACACACTCAAGTCAAGATTAAGGAACCAGGGCCCAATTGGATAAAGTAACATCAGACTGATAGTAAATTCTTTGCAACTTATATTATATATCGTTTTTTTTTCTTTCTCGGACAACTTTTTTCTACGCTATTGCATTAGGATTAACGTGTGTAGAAAACGCAAAGTTAAGAGAGCACAAGAAATTCCTTCGGAAACGCGTACGATTGAAGAAATAACCTCACTTTCTTCTGTGAGCTACTTATTCAAAATGTTAAGACCCAGGTCTCCGAGTCTACGTACGGCGTCTTCGCAGGCCTTTATGACTGAGTGGTGGAGTCCAATTCAGTCCGTAATCATTAACAAAATCGCATGACAGCGTAACGAGTGTCCGATTTGTTTCATCATGAGTATGATTAATACAGACCGAATTGGACTTCACTTAGCCTGCTGTTACCAATTAATCATTACTTAAACAAATTAAAATTTGTGTTATTTGAAGCTTTAAAAACTAAAACGTTGTTTTCTTTTGTTGCTGGAAGTGAAAAAAAAAACGCATTTAAATGCGCGCGCACGATGGCGCGTACTGTCCTATTGTGTAAGGGAGTACTAAAATGTGACGAAATCAGGACAGCTGATAGCCAATCAAATTTAAGAATTTTCTTATTAGTATTATGATTACGATGATGATGATAATTATTATTATGATTATTATTATTGTTTATGATGATGATCATCATTATTATTATTTGGCTACATGTCAGCAACTAATGAACATTATGGCGCGCGTATAGGATTTTTCGTTTGTTTGTTTTATAAATTTTCTTGAAAAAAACAAATCCTGTTTCCCAGGCCGTTTAACGATCCGTATAATTTATACAATAGATTGTCCAACGCAATTGTTTATTCAGGTCAGCTTTTTATAGTTATTTGTTTTGAGTGAACATAATCTTTCTAATTGTTATGTTTTTTCGCCTAAATGCAAATGAGACGAGAACATTTAGGTGAGCAAGAAGAATAGTTAAGCTCACTTTCGAGACCATTTCAGAGTAACTTCAAGCGTCAAACATATGATACTACACATGAACTGGTTTTGTTTTAACAGTTGAGAGTTACTGTTTTGCAGTTCGGCGAAAACAGCTGTAAAGAAATTCCGCGACCGGTAAGTGCGAACTCAGCAGTGTTACATTAATTTGCCGCAGATTTTTCTCTGAAAGTCAGTATCTTGTTTATTCCAGGTTTAAGCGAATTGAAAAATCATCTCACATGGCAATAGCTTTGTTCATTAATCTTTCTTGTGTACTGATTTCATAGACTTGCGCTAGACGTATCCATTCCTGACTGACATAATCATGTCTGACTAATTATTATTCTGGATTATTCTTACTACTCGCTTGGAACAAGCATGTACGAACTGGTTTATTTTAAAGTGAAATAAACTTAACTCCCTTACAACCAAATTTTTAAAATTTGCGTAGTTGTGCTTGATGAAGTGTCGCGTATTCTTTAAATCACATTTCAGAGAATTTTAGAGTCGTATAAATCGCCCGACTTTAAGTCAATCAGTATCTTAACTGTGATAGGTAAACAGCCCACAATGCAGAAATTGAAATTTGCCCTCATGTCGGTCGTTAAACTGGACTGAAAAATCGAAAATAATTTCCTAGATATATTTATATTTTACGAAGCGTACAAAGAGAAAATATTTGTTTGGTTGGTTATGCAGATAAGCCGGTTAGACTAATGTAATATTTATAAGTTTGTTTAAACGGGAACTTTCTTTTAACTGCTTGATTCAGTCTAAAAGGTTTATCTAATAGATATTTCTATTTCATACATTATCGTGCAAGTCAAAAATGGATTTATTTTGGGAATTTAGTAAATACAAAATACACCGACAGATAATTGAATGAAGGGAGAGCGGTGAACTAAGGAATATCACTGAACTCGTTATCCAGGCTCTGAAATCGAGATTTGTGGACTGAATGAACGGGAGGCTGGCTTGACTGAATGGATCGGCTCTACAACTATTCGAGAAGCTGGCTGACTGACCACCAATGATCGAGCAGAATACTACGGAAGTCTACCGCACTTGGCGAAATGATTTGGTTGAAACAAACCCGCACAGTCTGCTTATCTTGTTAGGACCGTAAACTGCATTTAATAGAAGTGACCTACGACAAATTTATCGCAAATGCAAGCGAGATAGGGTTGTGTTAACGGACAGAGTGACGGAGTTTTCTCTCTTGAATCATTGATTAGGTTATTCATTATCAATAATATCATTAATTGATTGATTGATTGATTGACTGACTAACCCTTGCGCGGATTTTTATTTTCATAAGGATCAGTCAGCGAAAATCCATCGACAACCGTTTGGTTCGAAAGAGCGCATTTCAAAAAACCAGTAAGGGTGATAAGTTTGAGGGTGACTTGATAAAACTAATGAAGAAATGGCTCCGCAACGTCACAGCATTTTACAAACGTTTTTTTTTTCGGGTATATAGAGCATGTGATGGGCGGGTCGCAAGTTTGTGCCCCACCGAATAAATGCCCCCATTACAATTTTGTGACTTTGCTCGTTTCATATCACTATGACCGACCGGTCGTTATGTTATGAACGCAGACAGGCCAAATGTTTTTTTTTTGTCTTCTCTCTTATATAGCTATAGGACCTATAGAAGAACACGCAAGTCGACTTTCATCTAAGGAACCAAGCATACTGATGTCATGGCCTTCTTTTCTAAGGTGCGGCAGCGACTGAATCCCAACATTTAACAAACTGTACAGTTTTCTCGATTGCAAAGACGATAAGTAACTCATAAAACGGTTCGATTTTTAGGGCGACCATGTGTGGCTTTCTGTGAAAAGTACCGGAGGTTTTCATATTCCTATTGGCGCAGTGGTTAAATCAGTCGATGGACTTGGAATGTTGCTGACCGATGATGAAGGACAGGTATGACTAACCCGTCTAGGATTCAAACGATATACTCATCTCCACACGATCTCAAGAGCGTTGTACTCACTCAGGACCGTATTAATGTATCTAAATATAGAACGGTGCGTGCAAAACTATTATAGTAAATTATTTAGGCCCAGTCAATGGGAATTGTTTGCACCCTTTGGGTTATGGGCTGCTCGTGACACACTTTGTGTTACTCTAGCGGGGGAAAGATTGAAAATGATTGGAACTGCGTCATGTGGGTCCCTGTTTTTTGTGAGCAAATTTGAAAATTATAAGGCCTAGTTGACGAAGCTATCATGCACTTGAGCAGACTTTCTAGCAGTTGAGCTTCGTTCAAACAATTGCGACTAAGACGAGTAATAAAATGTGCATGAGAAAAAAATTGGTATTGGAATAAATTTTTCAAAAGATGCCTTTCGACAGAGACCAAGAAAGAATAGTCTACCCTCATACTTTTGTTTGGAAAAGCGTTATAACAAAGAGGAGCTTGAGTAATTAATAATGTAAGCCATGTCCATGGATCTTTCAGGAACACTTTCTCAGCGGATCATCGCTCAGTGATGATGTTCATTCGATGCATCCCAGCTGTATTTCAGGGGTTGACGATATGATTCAGCTCGGTGAACTCACAGAAGCCGGGATACTCAGAAATCTGTTCATCCGATATTATCGCCACAAAATTTACGTAAGTTTGACACTCCACAGAATTCGAGGAAGACAGCTAAGATAATCAACTGAATGATCTGACATTAACAGCAGCAAACATACAAAGAACATTTTTAGCTTAAATATCAACCATTTCTTAACGGAAACTTGTCCAAGACGCTCGGACAACCACTCCCTACAGTGTAAATGGTCCCCGACGTTGTTCAGTCACTACTCGACACTCTATGAGGCGGACGCAGCACCTCACTAAGATGGACATGCTTCCCAAAAGTCAAAACATGCCTGCCATACCGAGTTTTAGTCCGTGATTAAAATGGGCTTTTACGAAACAAATTTTTGCTGAAAATTCTTTCTCCTCCGTGCATGACTAAGAAAAGACTGGCGTAGAAGGACGTCGGTGCCGGTTAACGGCAAGTACTAGGGCAGAGTTACCAAAGACAACGAAACGTCAAGAGGGAAAGCGAAAGCGCTCGAACAAGCACTCAAATAGACTAAAAATCCGGGAGTAAGAACCTGGTTGAACCTTTTGGGCTAACATTTGCCAGTTAGGCCCCCTCTATACAAGAAGTCAACCTGTTTACCTAAAATTTGAAGCAAGTTCTTAGTTTCTAAAACCTAATGTACACGAGGCAAATCTGAAGACAAGAAGATAAGTCAGCATTCAGGATCGACATTTGTCCCTTATCAAACCAACTGCAACGTAGTGATATACAGATTGTATATAAGTAATAAGGTGAATACCGCTTTTAAGCGGTATTCAAGTACTTACTCGCGGGTTTTTACTGTTATGAACGCCATGAGCTCAGGGTATAGTATGAGCACCAGGAACTCCGGATATGAGCGCTATATAAAGAAAGTTATCGTTGTTATTACATGTATCTCTTAGTATACTTACTATGACTATAATATTTGCCTCCTACCCATCTCTAGACTCACATCGGGAAGGTGTTGGTAGCAGTTAATCCTTACCATCTTTATCGGATCTATGGAGCAGAACACATAAAACTTTATAATCAAGAAACCGATGTTACCAACCTACCACCCCACATATTCTCCACCGCACATCATGCCTTCATTTCCATGAAAAGACGTCTCCAAAACCAGAGTATTATAATCAGGTACGATCAGTAATAAATATCACTACTTATTGTACTCTGGGATTATACGCTGTGCTATCAGTACCTCGCAATTAATGATATAAATACCGCACTGCAGTCATTCAGTACTACAATTCTGGTCAAAACATCTTGGGACAGACGCAATTTAAGTGGGATTCCGAGTCTTATACTTATAAAAGCTTGAGAATGTTGTTGTAAAACTCTATATCTGCTGCCTCCTCTCCCCCACTGCCCCAAGCAATGTTGATTGCGTTGAAAAAGATCGCAATTCATAGCGTCAACATTACGACGGGGGTAGGGGTGGAGAGAATGCTTCATTTTTATAAGTGTTTACGTTCGTATTCCAAGAGTTTTCATCAGGTCCCTGTTGTTCAAACGTTGGATAGCGCTATCCACTGGATAAATCACAATCCACTGGATAAGTATCAGGGTATCCACACTGGATAGCACCATCTAACGTTTGAACAACCGGGGCCTTCACTTCACTTCACTTATTTATTTGATGTAACCTCGTTCATTAAATGAATGATATAATTACATCTCGGGTCAGCGGATTTCTAAGGAATCGTAAATAACTATAATTTGCGGAACTTAGCATCGTCCTCAATTTCTACAACATTATGTGGTAGATTATTCCAGTCTCTAAATGTGCGTGGCACAAAAATGAATTTGAATATGTTAGTGCGAGCATAAATTGTGGTGTAATATCTATTATGCATATGTCTAGTCTTTTTGCCCGGCTTTGATAATTCATCCAGGGGCAGGATTGCGTTGTTATGGCCTGGACTGTAGCCTATTCTTAATTTAACTAATTTAATTAAGTATCTACGGTAAGTAACTGACGGAAATTAAACCAAGGAAATGAAGTCAACTTATCGAGTGCAACCAATTAGAAATGTTGATATATTGACTGATGTGAGGTGCATATCACACAAAATTGAGATCCAAAGATCAAATACACTAAAAAGTGTTGAAGACTGACAGGAGGATGAGAAACAAAGAAGAGTTCCTCTACGCCATAGGTGAAACGCTTTGTAGAAGATCTTCCTTTCAAAGAGTTACTGAGCGTTGCCTACGATAAAGCAAAAATGCTGGCCTGTGGAAAATTTTTGACCTTGAAATTTTTTTGTTTTTTTTGCTTCCATAGCGGTGAAAGCGGTGCAGGCAAAACAGAATCCACCAAGTTGATTTTACGTTACTTGACAGTGGTCAGTGGACAACACACCACACTTGATCAACAAATTCTTGACGCAAATCCTATTTTGGAAGGTATGCAAGTTTAATTTTCACGCATAACACTTCTTAACTGACCTTTTAGGAGTTAACCAGACTGGCAATTAACCACCTTATATTCTTACGGAAGTTCCACTTATATTTCCCAGCTTTTGGTAATGCTAAAACTGTGCGAAATGACAATTCAAGCCGGTTTGGAAAGTACATTAACATCTACTTCAACAGACATGCAGTCATTGAAGGAGCTAGGATTGAACAGTATCTCTTGGAGAAGTCTAGAATCGTATATCAGGTAGGTTTGTTATCAAAGCAAGAAAATAAATCTTAAGATGAATGAATGATGGTAGGATATTTGTTTTCAGTAAAGATGGTAGAACTATTTCTCTTGTTTCCACAGACGAGATAATGGTACTAAAACTAATTTGTCATGTTCGTTAGGACTATTAAAGAGATACCCAATCTATAAGAACCCTGCAGTCTAAGTACTGACGTCCTTGTTTCTAGGGTAGCCAGTAGCAATGACAATACCTCGCATCTGTGCACTTTCCTTACATATTGACACTTCGCAGATTAAAAGAGTTTCTAAAATGCGGAAAACATGTCTCAATCTCGGGTGACCGTCTTTTTCTCCAACTAATGCGTACTTCCGTTCCAAAAATAACATACGCTCTAAACCTAGCCACCTAGATGTTTTTTTAAAGCACGAAAAACATTCATGAGTACACGTCAGTAAACTTTTGTTTAGCTTGCTTGACTTTCCAAGGCATGAGACATTGTAAGCGAATTTTCCCTAGCCCTTTGCATTGATGGTACGTAAATATGGGTGTGAAAAACAAAGGGAGGAGAATTTGCTCTCTGGAGTCGACAAACCAAGTTTGAGAGGTATTTGATTTCCTTCCTCCCGTTAGATGCCAGATGAGCGCAATTATCACATCTTTTACCGTCTGCTTGCCGGTTTGGACAAGGAAGAAAAGAACAGCCTCCACCTTACGGTGGCAGAAGATTATCACTACCTCTCCCAGGGGAACTGTTTTACATGTGACGGGATGGACGATGAAAAAGAATTTGCAAATATCCGAAGAGCAATGAAGGTAATTACATCTGAAAATTACTGACATCATAAAAGAGAGTTAAAATACAAACAACCTACCTATCGGCGAAGGGGAAGAGACATGGAAGGGCGTGGTCGCGTTGATGGTGGTTTGAATCAGTTTGTAATGGGGCATGGGGCGCTTCATGACCTTCAGTTTTGTATTAAGCGCGCCAGTTAATAAGCAGTATAGGTTACTATTTTTTAGATGAAAGTGAAGAGGAAATCATAACAGGAGCCCATAACATAAAAAATCATATAGATGGTAGAGAAAGTGGCAAAACGAAAGATACTTATGTTGTTTGAGCATTTGGTTGATAACTCGGTGTGGCTCGGCCAAGTCATTCAAAGTAGAGACTAGGGGGGAGGATTTCTACTGTCGCGTAATTTTTAAGTGCGAAAACAATTCAATGTATGGAAGGTCGCGCGTAAACGTAAAAGTCATGATCTCGCTCAATTCTTACGTTTACGCCCGGTCTTCATACATCGGCGCTAGTTTTTTTACGCGCGTACGCTGCATGCACATAAAATTTACGCGACAGTAGAAATCCGCCCTTAGACTCTTCTTTGATGACTTGGCCTAGCCACATTATTTAAGCCCGTAAAATGTGCATAAGTACGCACGTAAAAATTACGCGACAGGGGAAATCCACCATAATGGAGGAGTCATTTGTTATTGAATGCATTCAATGGAGATGATAAATATGTGTGTGTTTTTATATTTTCAGGTGTTAATGTTTTCCGAAAAAGACACTTGGACATTATTCACTCTGTTAGCAGCGGTTCTTCATCTTGGAAATTTGTGCTTTGAAGGTAAAACGCAAGAGAAAAACAAGTTACATAAAATTATTAATACATGTGAACGGCTCTGTGAAATTTTCTGTATCTTCCTCGAAATTAACCATCATAGGCTATAACAATGCGTCACTTAGCGTTGCAATTACCCCCTCACTTTAAATTAAAATAAGGCCAAAAGCAAGAACTGTTTTCTGTAGTGTTTTCTGAGTTGTCGCTGTTCGTCTGAAATTTTTGAAAAAAAGTAATACATGTGTTAAGTTTAAAAAGTGTTTAATTAAATATGTCTTTGAATTATTCTTCGTGACTTAAAGCTTTGGTTCAAGACAACATGGAGGCTTGTGCAATTTTAAACGAGGAGAGCGTTGACTCGGTGGCTCATCTCTTACAGGTTGGTATTAGTGGATACCCCATGTGGTCTCAAGATGATGAAAGGACCTATGGTATACATAATATCAGTACATACCTGGTCTGACAGCAACTTGTCTTTTTTCCTACCTTAATACGTAAAAACGCATCAGCTACATGACTCCAGGGTAATCATGGGCTCGGGCAGTGTACCATGCAGGGAGAACTCGGCCTCGTTCCCAGTCGTCTTCGGCGATTTCGGATGTGACGTCATCCGTCAAGCTTCCTCTGGTCACTCGGATAGCGCGAAGTGGCCTTGGTACGAGGCTGGGGAGAACTATTAATACCTTTCAGATCCTGTAACGTTTAATAGAATACGTGTTTAGCTAGATACAACGCTTCCACTCAGGAAATATAAAGGAAGTTCTGGTAGCTGAAGAGGCTTTTGACGAACTGAGAACTTGCCATTCTTAATTAAAATTATTCAACTGATTTTCAATTTTATCTATTATAGATTCCCAAAGAGGAATTCCACAAGGCGTTTACAAATAAATCAACATACGCCTCTGGAGAACTTATTTACTCTCCTATTGGCGAGGAAAGCGCCAGGCATATTAGAGATGCGTTTGTAAAGGGAATTTATGGACGACTGTTCATCTGGATTGTAAGCAAGATCAACTCGTCTATAAGCGTAAAACATACGGTGAGCTTAGTTTGTATTCTCCTTGTCTAATTAAGTCGCTAGATGAGCGCACAAACACACTGATCGATGAGGCCCACAGTGTCTCAAAACCCATGTCCACCATCAAAAAGCAACGTACGCCACACCCCTGATCCCTCATAGTAACAACAGATTAACTATCACCTTGAAAACATTATTAAGCTGTCGTGATCGGCGGGATTTGACTTACTTAAGAGCCGAGATTCGGAATTTCAAAAGGAAAATGGGGGCGAGATTCGGGATTGTAACTATTTACGGGATAAGGGATGCGAAAATGACCATCGGGACCGATTACGGGATTGAGCAAAATTGGGGTGGGGATGACGGGATTGACGAACTCTATTGGGGACCCTCAGTTATCTCTCGATTAGGTGAGCATCATTGGGACTGGTGCTGAGAGTTTGTCTGACAAAAGAGAGTATCAACGAAATGTATGAAAAAGGCGATGGTCAACTCCAGTAGGGAGGTGTTCGTATTATAGAGGTTATTGGCAGATTATCAGGCGGTAATCTTGGAATCTGCTTCTATTTATTTTAAGATGGATTCAGAGCTCGAAGGTCGAGTATCTCTTGGTGTTCTAGATATTTTTGGTTTTGAAAACTTTGAAGTTAACAGGTGAGAAATTTATTCATTTATTTATCAATCATCATTAGTTATGTAGATTAATCAGCTATTTTGAATTCCTAGTTTGACCCTGTAGTGGTGTGTTTATTTCTCGCCAGAAGCTTCATCTTCAATTCGTTGCCTTGTGTCTATGCATTTTGATTTCACACAGACCGCCAAATTAGCCTTATTCGATTCATTGCCACCCGAACCCGCCCGCTCACATTTTGGAATTGAACCACATACGATTCACCACTTTTAACCGTCAAAGACAACTTTGACGCTATTATCTTCAGCAGGGAAATAGTTCTTCTAAACCATACGGAAATTAGGATAAATGGGCTTAAACTATTAAGTGTCAGTGTGGTAATTATAAGTTATAGTTGCTTGCTCAAATACTTAAAATCCGTCCGCAAATTCAGTACGACTGGTTGTAACCCAATCCATGTAACACATAAAGGTGGATTTCCACTGTCGCGTAAATTTTATGCACCTGTCAGGAGTGTCTCTCGTAAACGTAAAAGTTAAGCGAGGTGGAAATCCACCCTAACATATATTCTCTCTTCCAGTTTTGAACAGCTGTGCATCAATTATGCAAATGAAAAGCTTCACAGTTTCTTCGTTGACCACGTTTTCAAGATGGAACAGGTCAGTGAGAGAGCCTGGAATCTAGAGACTGGTATGGTGATAAAGGTTGCATTCCTTTTAGCCAAACTTTTTTCGGATTTGGACAATCCAGATTGTTTGGATTTTCGTGCTAGCCGGAACAAAAATCTGAAATAAGATTGATCCATACAGAAGCTGCTTGCCGCTCCGATCTTCTTCTCAATTTTAACGCATCGTTTTTTACGTCTTCCTGCTAAATTAAGCATCTTCTCGTGGAAAAAGGGAAAAAAATTGCTCTTTAACTAGTGGTGTTTCATGCTGGGACTCCGGCATCAACTTAA
Source organism: Porites divaricata (assembly GCA_038088405.1). Classification (NCBI taxonomy): domain Eukaryota; kingdom Metazoa; phylum Cnidaria; class Anthozoa; order Scleractinia; family Poritidae; genus Porites; species Porites divaricata. The sequence goes on along the minus strand of JBBMOI010000006.1, from coordinate 16,949,842 downwards.
AATTATCTGGAATTTGATTCAAGAACATTTCAGAAGACAATTACGAATTCTCAAGCGCTGAGAAGCACGCTCTTGACACACAGACATTGGCCAGTATAGTTTTTTCGGTGAGAAAAGCTAAGCGTTTTCACTTCCTAACGGATTTAGAGTGACAGTGGAACTTGAGTTTAGTATACTACAATCCTCTAGCGGCATAGAACAACGAAGGAGTTGAAAATAACTTTTGCCTGAACTAACCTTGACCTGCTGTGTTTATTGATGAACGAGCACGTTTTTGCTATCGAAAAGCAGTTTCATTAAATGGAACAAAGATCTGAAACCAGATTGAGATACCAATCTGAACGATCCACGTTCAGAGGTAGATCGTTCGGATTGCAATCTTAGATTGGTTTAGTCCTTAAAGGAACAAAAAATCGAATTTTCGATCGCAAAATCCGGATTTAGATTGGCTAAAAGGAATGCAACCAAAATGGAGTCTCAACATATGAAATATTTCTTTTACAGCGTTTCCTGGTATATACAGCACAGCTGTATTGTGCTTATAAGACTACTGCTCAGAAAACGAGAAAATTCAATCCTAGATCAGATCGACATCCTTGTAAAATGCATTGGAGTATGTTTATAACTTTTGCATTTGAAGTGCTGGATTCCTAAAGGAATGACCTATTGTGTTTTCTGTTCGGTGCAGGCTGAGTATAGTCGCGAAGGACTGGATTGGAGTCCTGTGGACTTTGTTGACAATCAAGAAGTTGTGGAAACGTTGGCAAATAAACCTCTAAACTGCTTTGCTCTTATGGATGAGGAGAGCAGATTCCCTCAGGTAGAGATGCTGTTAACGCTTAAGTCAATAATCTATCTCCTCTGGAAAATGAATGTAAGGCACACTCTCTATCCTTTGAACAAGAATCCCATACTAGCCTGCGAATGCTTCACGACCGGAAATACGTCTGCTTTCGGAGGCTATTCCCAAACCGAGCAAGGTTCAAGATAGCTCGTGGCTACCACTCCTGTGAGGTTTTCTTTTTTTTAGTACAGGTAATCAGAAAGCGTTGTAAACATGAATTTTCATTTTTTTGTTACGCAATCATGCTACACTAACTGAACGCGTTGCCCAATCCCAGAGCGATATTACTGACTAGTCGGCGGATTACAATTATACGTAATACCTCATCCACTTCAGTTTCATAGTGATGTTATTCATATTCAGAAAAAGTAGACGACAGTTCACTTGGAACTCGAATTTCCATGTTTCATTGTTCATTCATAATGAACTACTGTATTCACTTTTTCTGTTTCCTTTTTTTTTTGCAGGGAAATGATGAATCGTTTTTACATAAATTGACTGCACATCATGTTAAAAGTAGCTGCCTTTTTAAATCCAAGTCTCGCTCCAGAGCGTCGTTTGGTGTGGTTCACTTCGCTGGAATAATTGAGTACGACGTTACAGGTGACTCCGAATGAGAAATCTTTTATTTCACTCGCAAACTCCGACTGGAAATATTTGCATCAGCGCACTGGCTTCGGATACCCTGCTAGCAGAGGCTTTTCCCTTGTGTTTCTCAGCGTTGTACTGCCATTCTCTTCGCGGTTTTGGCTGCTCGCGTTTTGTTTTTGGTTGTTTCTGTGCCGAGGAAAAGACCTCTGCAGACAGCCGTTTGGGATTCCTGTTGAGCATGCGCATTAGATACCTCCAAGATCTAGGAGGTAATCACATGACTAAACCGGTTGTGGAACCGGTTTTATCAACTCGCGCATCTTTTATGTACTAGTTTGCTGTGCAAAAGTGAGCCCGCTATATGAACATGGCGAGTGCGAGTCATTCCCGTGGGAAAATTGACTAATGAATACATGAGCAAACTCCGGCGGCGGCATCTTATTACCGACGCGTGACACAGAAATTCCATGGTAATCGCATTTTCATCTCGCGCGTGCTCAACAGGAATCCCAAACGGCTGTCTGCAGAGGTCTTTTCCTCGGCACAGAAACAACCAAAACAAAACGCGAGCAGCCAAAACAGCGAAGAGAATGGCAGTACAACGCTGAGAAACACAAGGGAAAAGCCTCTGCTAGCAGGGTAGCTTCGGAGGACAAACAATGAATGAACCTCCTTTCCAGGCCTATGAGTGCATAGTAAACCTTAAATTTTGAGGTCTTTTTCAGCACTGAACAAGTAAAATGACAGTTTAAAAAGGTCTCCTCAAGTATTTTCTAAGAGTTGTCTCTGCCTGTTGACCTACCTGCCTTTGTTTTGCCAAGCGGAAGGGCATAAAAAGTACTCTGATATAAGATTTATGCGGATTTATTAACCTTTCATATCTGCATCTCAATAGGTATCCTGGACAAAAATAGAGATACCTTCAGTGCTGATCTTGTTGGGCTCGTCTGTGAAAGTAAAATGGAGTTCCTTTTTGACCTGTTCGCCAAAGAAATGTCCATGGTGATTTTTAGTCATGATTTCATGTTCTTTCGAAGCAAAAAGGCTGCGCCTCTCTGTTGTAATAAAATATAAAGGCCAAAATATAATGTTCACTGGCCGGGACACTCTTATTGTTGTAACAAATTAAGGCGCTATTTTTCCTCTTTCGTTGCTCTTCACGGTCTCTAGCCGGTGTACAGTGGACCCCTTCATGATCACTCTCTCCCTGATTTTTTTTTTTTATTATGTATTGATTTATCTTTTTTGGGGGAAGAGGAGAGAATTGAACTTAGGCTTCACATCTCTTCACAATCACTGATATGCAATGAGAAAATTTAAAGATCGTGAATTTGATTTATAATTATTAGACTTACGTCGGTTAAATATTTGAACGAAGTCTAAGTTATCCCGGCCGGGATTTGTAGCAGTCATTGGACCTTCATGCTTGCGGTTCACAAATGGATTATTACATGTAGATATGTTTTTTTTTTTTAATTTTGCAATTGACTTTGACTACAGAATCGCAGTTAAACTGTTCGAAACAGTGGTTAACCCCATTCTTATACCTGGCCCATTTAGTTTAGCCAGGACAGAGATCTAATGAATAATGAGTTATCAAAATGGATATCTTTAGTCCCAAGTGAGCATTCTTTGCAGGCTAGTTTTACCCAGCAGTACAATTTAGCAGTTAGGACCTGCCATATATATTTTTTTCTAGGGCGAAGAAACTAGGAAGCGATCACCAACATTGAGTGCACAGTTCAGAAGATCTCTAGATGTTTTGATGAAGATGCTATTAAACTGTGAACCGTCTTTTGTTCGTTGCATAAAACCCAATGAACTAAAGAGAGCCATGGTATGTCGCCAATTGTTCTAAAAATAGTGACTACTACATCGGTAAGGTATGATCCCCAAAGTGATTTGTGGTTGCATTGTATCTTTCGATTCCTCTTTTCCAGGTGATCTGTGACGTCACTGCGGGGGCCTGGGGAAAGAAATTTTTATGCCGTATCCCATAAAAAGCTGACGGGAACAGATTGAATTGAATTGAATTGGTGCGCGCGTTGGTTTATGGGATACGGCATTAAAATTTCTTTCCCCAGGCCCCCGCAATGACGTCACAGATCACCTGGTTGTCACCGTATATCCCACTGAAATCGCTAGTACATGCAATCTAACCAAACCGAATAAACCTAAAGCTTCCCCCCCCCCCCTCCGCTTTAACCAGGTGCAAAGGTGCTTGAGAGCTCTTCTCTCAGCAATTCTCGCTTTGTTGGACCCCCTTCACAAGAGATCAAGACACCAGAGAATATTCTTTTTACGAATTCAAATTGATTGTATGTAAGAATCTCTTCATGTAAGAATAAAACATAGAGAGTACTTTGCAATTTATGTCTCTCGGGAGAAAGGGCCTCCTTGGCAAACTTATGGACTTATTGAAAACTGTTTCCCTTCCAAATCCAGATATTTGATCGTCATTTGTGCTGGCAGCAACTGAAATACTCAGGAATGTTAGAGACTGTCAAGTAAGAAACTAAACTCGTTAAACGAATGACAAAAAATCATTATTATGCTGTCCTTTGCGGAACCTCATTTGTTATTATAAAAGTATTATTATTATTATTAATTATTTTAAATTAATTACCCTCCTGCACTGAGATGACTGCTAGTATGGGTTAAAATTAAACGGAAAAATACATCAAATCATCCTTAGGATTATTGAAAGTCCGGAATCTAATAGTCAGGAATGACAGGAATCTAATTCAGGATTTCCAAAAATTACCGGGTTACTCCGGGAGAATGGGAGCCACTCATGATACTATTCCCAGTTCTCTACGCGACTTCAGCTGTTTTTCACTTTTCAAGATGGCGGCTTTACCATCGCCGTCATTGAAACCTTTGAGCTCGACACCGTCATCATCATCAAGACCAAGCTCCAGGTTTGAATTTACCAGGTCCCACTTTTAAGCAGCGTTTCCTTAAAGCATAATTCTTAAGTTTAACAGTTGGCTTTAAACAAAGAAATGCTCGAGTAAAAGAGAATTATTTTCTTAACTTACAGGATTCGCAAAGCTGGTTTTGCTATTCGTTATACTTTCGAGGAATTCATAAACAGATATTATGTCATTATGAAGGATTTAAAGATACCTCGAACTGATCCACGGGAGATGTCAGAGACATTAGCTAAAAGACTTCTTCCTGATTTTGAATGGACAATAGGAAATCGAATGATATTCTTAAAGGTGGGTTAATCACTACACCTCGGTTTAATACCCTGCCCTAGCCCAACATTAAGCAGTGCTTACAGTGAGACGTTTTTCTTAGCGTTGGGTTAGAGGAGGGGTGGGTAAGAAGTTTCCTAGAATCTTATACAGATTTGATCCAAACAATGTTGTGCCTATCTTATAAACGTGCAATTTCACTCCGTAATGCAAGCATGTTCAACTGTAAATTACATATATTAAGTGTAAATGAGTCTTGAGTCAAGTAAAAAAGTTTGAACCTCTCGGATGTACTTCCAGTAACTGATTTGATAAATAAATATGGTACATATAGTGACAAACCTAAACCTGAATAAATGCTAACCATTTCGATTCAGTGCGTAGTTAACCCCTATTACTGCAGTCAGTACTAAACTCTAATCACCACAGTCGTGCTAAAGCTCTTAAATCTCTACTCTCTGTGTTCAACGTTAATTGCTATTTTCAATGCTTGAGCCTGATCACTAATTTCTTTGATTAACCCGGTCTAGTTCATAACTTGACTTATGACTCATTAACTCATAAATAAACAAACTTCTTTGTTTAGAAGGGGCTTTGGCTACCTTAGAGTGCTCAAATTAGCAGTTTATCAAAATAAAATTTGTCTTTCTGTTTAGGGCTTTATTTCTAAGGCCAAACATGTCATTTTTGTTTACAGGATCACCACGGTGACATCCTAGAACAAGCGCGTGATGCATTATTGACCAATGCAGTAATTGTACTTCAAAGATCAATAAAGAGGTTTTTGCATGGAAGAAAACATCGCAAACAGTCACGTGCGGCTGTGATGATTCAGAAGACTTGGAGAAGACATCGTGATGAGAAAACATATCAAAAGGTCTGTCTGTAACTTTACTGTTATGTGATTGATAGATCTCAATCAATTACTAACGAGTAACTAAGAAGCTTACTCCTTTTAGGGATTATAACTGATACCATGATGCGCAGATAGCAACAAAAACATTCTCCTATCAACCTATAAGTGAATCATGATTATCCCCGAGAAGAGGTTTTGTATAAACCTACCAAAAACTTCATTGATATAATCGTTCTGTTCCCTGAAGGTTGTGAAGGGAATAACTAGACTCCAGGCTACTGTGAAAGCTAGAGTTTTATATGCCAACTTCCGGCGCATTCGTGAAGATAAGCAAAGAGCAGAGCAAGAAAGACAGCAAAGATTAAAACGAGAAAAAGAGCAGAAGGAGCACGAGGAAAAACTGAAAAAGGTATTAAAAAATATGATAGTTAAAGCATGATAACTTTAAATGATGATTTTGCAACTTTTTTAGTATTGGCCTTATTTTGTTTACAGTGTTTAAGGCCAACTTTAGTAAATGATGATTGTGTTCTTTGACAGGCACAAGAAGAAGCAGCAGCACAAATTCAGGAGATGTTTAGCTTTATTACGAAAGAGGAAGAGTCATATACCAAGAAAGGTTCCTAAAATGTTCAGTATCTTTTTCATATTTAACTGAAAAAATAAAGAAGAAATATTGAGTGACGAGCCACCTCGACCTTGTCGAGCTGTTATGACATGTCAACCTGATACGGCCCGAGTCAAGACACGATTATGGACCGTCAATCGATAAAAGAATCTTTCGAACTTCTTTAATTTATAATTAGTTTGCATAAGTTAAATGTTTCGTTGTCGGTTTTGTCATTTAACTGTCACTTTTGTTATTAGAAGAGAAGATTGAGAAGAGTAACTCAGCAAATGCCGCCCGTAAACCTCATGAAACACAACAAAAATCTTCATCATCTTTAGGAGCAAGTTTAGTCGACGGTGTACGAATATTTCAGGAACTTAACAGGCCAGGTTTGTATAAGCCTTAGGAAGAGAAAAGTTAGTCTGAATATATCATTTCCTTTTTTTTTTTGTCATGACAACCAAATGCTATTCTACTGAAGTAATCAGCCCTCTCCCAGTTCCCAGTTCGGACTAGGAGAGAGAAATATCGCAGAAATCACTATCCCGCCTACCCTCTCAGGCTTAGAAAAATTCGTCCCCCTACAACAGATGACTCATGATAACTTTTACTTCAGTGTATGTAGTTTCCTTTTTTTTTTTCGGGGAGGGGTTGTTGGGGGGGGGGGGGGGGGGGTCGAAGCGAGGAAAGGTAATTTCTATATGTATAACTCTTCTAATCTGCCTGTCTTCTCCTATTTCCTTCAAATTCAAATTCCCGACCTTTTACTCAGTATTCTTCCTCTACCTCTGGTACTCCTCAATTGATTTATGCCAATAGACGTGGCACCACTATCAGCCCATCCTACACAAAGTCTTGACTTGACACACAACGTATTTGTTTTCATTACTACTTAGTTCTGTCTTTACAGGCAATGATTTACTTTTCAGTTTTGTTTATATTGATAATGACTTTAAGATAACGTTGGGGCACCTCGATTTTTTTCCCAGCTGTTTCGAGTTACAACCCCAGTTGGTATAATAGATTGGGGCATGTAACACAGTCAAGTTCGTCCGATCTTGCCATCACGTTAACAGCCTTGATCCTTGGATTAGCATGTCAGGGTTCAACCAATGACGATCAGGAAGTTTCATCACGTGTTGAGCCTGAAAAGAGGTACGTAAAGTTATTTATCCTGCTTACTCTTATTCCCTGGAAAAAAGTGTTGTGTTTGAACAACTAAAAATTGATTTCAATTTTTTTCTTGTATAACTTTCGACAGGGAGCCAGAATTTCTGTCTCCCCTGCGAACTAAGCCTAAAGGTCCTCAAGGATCATTCAAGTGGCGTTCTGGCCAATCATAGTTAATTGCTCCGTTGCACTAGAGCGAGATGCATGTCTATCAATGGCAACAAACCATAACCAGCTACCTCATTTACTGAAGAGAATGATGCTCATCATTATGGAGAGAGAGACATCCTACCAAACATATGGTGACGTACTATAGGGGTGACGAATGGTCTTTGCGAACATTCGCGAGCACTGCCACTTTTTTGCGAGCACGAGCAGAAATAAAAAATTTGCTTTGCGAGCTTGCGAGCAACGCAAAAATTTGGGGAGCACGAGCAAGCGAGCACTCGTTTAGATTTTGCGAGCAAATCGAGCAAAGGTAAAATTATGCGAGCAGTTAAAAATTTTAATGGACCATTCATCACCCCTTACTATAATACAGTTTAATGAAAGCGTGACTCAACGTCACTAGACGTCAGGTCACTAGATGAGTGATACCCGCTTGGAAGGATAGGCACATGGGAGTATCGAACTGGTTGACTGGGTAAACAAAGTGCATTTTGCCGCACCCAAATATATAGAACTGTATAATAGCTGCTCCTTACTGAGGATAAATAAAAAGTTACTGATTGAAAACATCGATCGTTACGTTACGAGCTCTACTGCTTTTAAATCAGTGCTCTTGTTCTTGCCAGCAGTTCTGGGAAATAAGAGGAGTTACTGGGAGATTGAACTTAAGCTTCATTTAAATGTTGTCCTGATAATTAATGTTAATACTAAACTCGAACCGCGTTCCAGCAATTAAACCATAAACAACAGAAAGTACCTTTTGTGGACGTAAAAAACGGTTTGATTGAAGAAGAAAAATTACTAAAACATTAATAAAAACAAATATTGATCAACAAAGAAGTATCATCGGGTAACACCTATGTTTTTATTAAGCTGGAGTGACAAAGTCACTGTCCGATTCAGACCTTTCTTGAGTAATATGTAGTAGAGGAGAGGAGGCTCTGGGAACGAGTTTGTGAAAGGCACGTGATCGGCCGGGTCATGATTGCATTGTTAGCCATTGAGCAATCAGGTCTAATACAGCTGTTCTCCAAAACCCTGGTGGCTCTATTTTGTAACGACACGTGGAGTGTTGCACGGAAAATAACTCATCATTGCCACACACCTGTCTCCTAAGTAACCACTGTAGAGAAATGCTTTTGTTTCTAGAAACTTGTCAATTCAACTCAGGTCCGTATGCGCTGCATTGTTAAGTTAGACCACTCACTGGAAGAAGTTCAACTTAGACCACAGTTTAAGACAATGACTAAACCCCACATCAGTTCTGTTAATAACTGGATTATTTTCCGAAGATAGTTAAGTAGGTCAATCACTTTCTAGTCTCGGCATTTTGACGCTTTGCAATGTTCACCGTAAACAATGTGTTGGTAGCAAGGTTGCTGACTGTCAAGAGGCTGAGTAAGCAGTATTTTAAAGCTTGAGGTGAAACCCTGTTTTAACAACCGGCCCTTTCGTTTGAGGCACTTACGGTAAAGTGTCAAGTATAGCGCGTTTCTCAATTTTGAGTCTATGGCAAAATAATTTGTTGAGACCCCTTGACTGATCATGTGAGTTATGGGGCACTACTAATTAATTCTAGTGTTATCAAATAATATGAATATTTTGCTAGGAAAGAGTTTAATGCATATTTAATCGCCAAGTGTTCATTCAGAGCATCTGGCGACCTAAATGTTCGGAAATAGGACAGGAGAATCTTTCGTCGACCTCTCTGAGGCCTTTTTTCGCAAACGTATCTTCGCGTGCCTCCCAATGGAGAAAAGAACAACAATGAAGTCCACACGTGTTATCCACGAAAACCCAATTGAATGGCTTATTGTTAAACAGAAATTCCTGTCATAAAACCTATGAACTTTTACCCCGGTATTACACTCTTTTAAGTAATTTGCAGCTGATTTCATTACGCTTAATCTACCTTTTCTATCTCCCTATAACCGTCCCCTTCTAGACGAGTTTTGTCAGATGTGGTTACCTGGAAATAAATCTGAATTAAAATTAAACAAGTTAAAAAAGGTTGTACGGAATTATTTTATTTCAAAGACGGACAAAAATACTAGGCACAGTGAAGCGTTGCGGTTAACGGTTCCGTTCTCGTTAGCAGGTTGCGTTCTCCATGTAAGGTGAGATGACGTCACAACCTAGAACCCCCATGGATAATTGTCATATAGCTAAATAAGCAATTCTGGATAATTAAAGTGACTTTTTATAATTACAACTAATTATAATGATAATTTACGTCAACTGATAGCCACAAACGGATCCAATTACCTTAACTAATAACAATCGCATAGTATTCCTGTAGAGTAGAAACAAGTGGAGTCCATATCAAGAGTTAATGCAAATCATGCCACAGGTGTAGACGGGACCGCCAAAAACATCAACTATTTCTTTTTTAAAAACCACGAGATCTATCGGTTTCAAATGCTATGGGATTTGTACATCTTTCCTATGAGGGTTTTCCTTGTACAGTCAAATACAGACAACCTATTAGGTTAAGAATGAAAGATCAGAGAAAAATGAAAATCATTCAGACCAGAGCGCAATTTGCGTTTTGTGAAATCGCTCTAATTACGGAAACTGGTCAGCAAAATCTTCAGCTGAATCTTCTTCTGGCGAGGGCTAAAGTAAAAACTTGTGCAAAACTTGCAGCTTGTAGTATTTTGGATATGAAAAAGTTGCTTTTCGATTCTTTTAGAAAAAAATAGATTGCACTATAACTGTTCTAGGCAGGTTGCTTCATTCTTCATTGAAAGGCTTTGTAAGGAAGACTATTAACATTTAAACATCTTACGCATGAAAAAGTTATCACAAGCCTTGGAGTAACCGATATTAAAAAGTGATTGCACCGAAAAATGAAGAAAAATGAAGAAAATCGCCAAGTTAATGGATATCCTGTTCAGAAATAATTGGATTTATTTGTGGACTATTTTTAGTGAGAGCTTGCTGAAAGTCTAGAGCGAAAATTCCATTAAAAATCCACCTTTTTTAAAGTTACGCCCACGACCACGAAGATACTGTGTCCAGTGATAACACCCTCTGCTCATTAGTATTTTCTCTGTGCTGTTGGATACAGCAAATGTAAAGGGACTAAAATGAATGCCCAGGGATATGACTACAAGTCGTGTTGACCCACCTTTTAATAGAATAAGCCTACGTCACTCACTGACTCACTGACCGAACGAGATAAATCTTGGAATCTCAAATTGTGAGACCCATGTTTAGTTATTACATCTACATGTAGTTTGAGAGGTCGCCTATTTCAATACATTTTCCAGTTTTAAACTGAATTTTTCACTTCACTTTGCCAATTAAGTGTGGCTATTAAGGTCTAACTAAATAGAGCTAGACAGGTTTACTTTTGTCAAATTTATGCCGGTCTAAATTCTTCTCATGCGATGCTCCGGGTCCGAACTTCATGAAGACCAGAAACTAAAGAGAAAATATCAATTAGTAAATGCGCAGCGTGAATTTTGCCTTTTGTCGTAATGAACAGGGTACGTTGTATTAAAGTAGAAAAAAATGGATGCTTAAGGCGGGGCCGACTTACCTACCACAAGAACCTGTCTTCATGCTAAAGAAGCAAGTGTTTATACCAAGTTCAAAAAAAAGCTTTCTTTAAAGGAAGTACGTGCTTCTTTGTTCAGCCGATAAAAAAATAGTTTATTTTAAAAGGCATGTGGTATTGTTGCTAGGGGTTTTCGTATGCAAAAGATAACGGATAAACCGGCCGGGGCTCTCTTCCAAACAAAGGACTTAAATTAACGATACCCTCTTAAAAAATTAACTAGCAACTGGTTAATTATTGATAAACTATTGTGGCAAAGAAATATGAACAATTAGCGAACCCTGAAGGCGTACGAGGTAATCTAGACGAACAGTTTTACTAAGTGTATAGAATCTCTTTGTCAGCGGGAGACCTTAATTATCAAGGAATACCTGCCGAGTTTAAAAGGCCATTTAAATTCTTGCGTCTAAGAAGACGCTTTCAGTGAAAAGAGGCCTTTGCAGTGTTAAGACCCTGAGCTGATTGGGATTCTAGGCTTGGGTCAAAACGACGTAACACTGAAGAAAGACGTTTTCTTGCCTTTTTGAAGCTTGATCATCAAAGCTTTAGTGAAGTCTGAATCTGGAATCTGGGACATTGTTAACCTAAAAACGGAGATCATAATTGCAGCCACTGCAGAGGGACAACTTGGGAGGCGTAGTCAGTTTCAAGCCAAGATCGATCTTATTGAACGTTCCTGCTCAAAAAAAATGAACTCGAGTGGCAATCACACCAACTCCGTGGGTTCGGAAATAGTTGGAAACGGGAACGACTTCCAATTTTACAAAGAAGCACACTCATTGGAAGTTCTTCGTCTGATATTTCAAGCACTTCTCGCCTCTGTCGGCGTAACAGGCAATGTGATAGTATGCCTCGTCATCACCTTTCAGCCTCAAATGCATACTACTATCAACTACTTCATCAGAAATCTCGCCATAGCAGATCTTGGGATTTTAATTTTATCGTTCCCTTTAGCAGTTATCATGGAACAAGTACCATCTCATTGGCCACTAGGGGAATTTTTCTGCCGGTATATATTCCCCCTGTCCGATATATTTTTTGGCGTATCCGTTTGGTCGATCGCCCTCATCGCTGTTGATCGCCACAGAGCCATAGTACGGGGAGCCCTTCCCAAACGCGGTTCTACCGTGTTCAAGTCAGCGCGTCGGATGGTGGCTAGCGTTTGGATGATTTCGTTTTTAATCATCTCGCTGCCGCTGTATTTCGTCATGAACTTCACCGATTATCGTCCCGTCGTCAACATAGTTGAATGTTCTCCCAAATGGCCAAACAAAGAGGAAGAAGACGAAATGAGACAGATCTACATCATTGGTTTGACTATTTTCTGGTATGTTCTCCCACTTGCGATTGTTACTGTAACCTTCGGTAGCATTTCGCGAAAGCTTCGTACCAGTACGAGGTTTAACAAATCGATAAGGGATGACGGCGGGCGAGATACGGAGAAGCGTGCTCGGAAAAGACTGCGTGAACGACAAAATAGCAAAGCGAAAAAGCTTTTGACCCCAGTAGTAGTAGTCTTTGCTGTCACCATGCTACCCCTAAATATTTTCCGTCTCGTTTTTTTGTACTGGAAGGAATTTACCTTGCACAAATACTTTTGGGTTTACTACAATGTATGCGTGATTTGCGTCATTACAAACTCGTCAGCCAACTTTTTTATTTATTCTGTGGTAAGTGAAGAGTTTCGTCAAAGTTTCAAAAGCTTTATCTGCCGGAAAATGGGGGTACCTTCTTACAGTGTCACGGAGAGAACACTTCGCAGTCCTGCATTGAGCCCCATAAATCTCAGCCCTATAAGCAACAGAAATGATGAGAACAAAGCTAAAAACAACAATGAAAGAGAAACTTTAATGTAAATAAATATTTACCGCCTAGCAGGTATGACATGAGACGAATGTTAAACGTTTTGGGGTTTTGCAAGGAATTGACGAAGAGAAGTTACTTTTCGATAGTTACTCGTTGCTAGTCTGGGAGGTGACACTGGATCTGAATTTTGTTTTATTCTATAAAAACGCATAATTTTATTGTTTGGTAGTACTTTTAAATTTAGTAAACAGAGGATCGCTAATTTCGGGTGGACACTAATGCAGTTGTTTAGGTAATGCCCATAAAGCGTTTTTGTTTCTTAAATAGGAGTTCCTTTTTACATCATTTCTTCTGTGAAAACAAGCATAGTTTACGAGGAACTTCATTGATGAACATCGATATGTGATTATATTATTTTACATTTTATTATTATCATTATTAGAATCACACTCATAGGAAACGAGTGAAAAACAAATTTTATATCTTCGTTTTCTTCTCATCTTGTTGTTTTAACATTCCAATACGTGAACCCTAATGCCTTTTTTGCCCGAAACGACTGATCGACGGACTCATTCTACGAAAGAAAGGGCGATGAGAAACTAAACAGTTTTAAAGAAAAAGCTAACAACCAAAAGCTGTTGAGGTATTTCCTTTTTAACATATTTTCAACCGCTTCGACTTGCTCACATAGGCATTTTTATCCAAAGTGTAGCTTTAGTTCTAGAACCTTTTTTTTCTTCATGTTTTATTATACTTTATGGCTTTCTTGACGTTAATATTCGCTGTTGATATTAATAAAGCAGGGATACTTTCGTCAACGGTCAAGCGCAGCATGACCATTGAAAGAACCATGCCTTGTTAGTTTTTGCGGTCTCGAACACCTTTTTGCCTGATTTCAATTTTTCTCATTCCCGCCAAAGTAAAACAATCCTTGGCCTTTCCAACATAATGGGAGCATAGAAACTCGGCTAAAACCTTTTTCAACCTCTTCAGGACGTTTATCGCACGCAACCACAATTCTCTCACCAGCAGCTCACTCCTTATACATACAAAAAACAGGTGAATCTTCCCAAAAGCCCATAAACTGGAGCGCACAACTCCAATACTAGGCCTATGGGTGCATGTCAAGGTGTTTTTACGGACGTACATCGACTAGTTTATGTTTAGACACATTTTAGGGCGCTTTTTGACGCAAAAATAAAATCTCCACCATGTCTATCAGCGCATTCGAAATATAAGATTTCAAAAAGGAAAACTAATCCTTCCAAACATTTATGGATTTAGGGCCAAAATCAACGCTAAATATGAAACAGAAGAAAAAATCAGCAACAAAGAATTCTTCAAAAGAAAGTGGATACTGACACCTTATCTAAGTTAATTAACTGTATTATCTCTGTATTATTTCATTGCCCCGTCGTACTTTATAATTTCTTTTAGCCCTGTAATAATTTGTCAATTAATTTTGCTTTACTGTGTTAATGTCTCTTGTTAAAGTGTCATTTTTTTGGGGGGGTTTTTTGTAGTATTGTAAATGTAATTATTTAATGTGATTATTAATAAACATATTAAAAAAAAAAGGAAAACTAAACGTTATTAAATGGCGAAAATATCATTTTTAAGTCTGTAGGTTTTGCTGACTGGTTTGTGGAATTTAAATGATGTTCAAAATTCGCCCCAAAACCGTTCTAAAAATAAACTAGGGACCTTAAGCAACTACGACGACGACGACGAAGACAACTTCAAAAAACAATAGGTTTAATGATCAAAACAACAGCTCTGCACGTGCATCACGCTTTTTAGTACATTTCTTTGACGTCTACTGCACGACTACGACGTGAAACCTTCTAATTTGCCGTTTTACGGAGGACGTGAACATACGACGACGAACTTTCCTTCCTCTTTTTGAACCTGAATGAAATCCTTAAGAATTCAACTCCAGGAAAAGTCGCCTGCATTTGACATATTGAGCGGGTCCAAATAGACGCGATTAAGTTTGAAAGAACGCAAATTCATTTTTTTTACAACGGTTTCCCTGCCGTCGTCGTCGTCCTTGCTTAAGGTCCCTACTGGTCCGTGAAAACGCCGTGACACGAGCTCATGGACGTTGCTCGCTCCGGGTTATGGGCTACTGATCTTCCGCATTTCGATGTGGCCGTCAGAATAAAACCAGCCCTAGCTGCAAAAAAGTGAGCGAAGACCCTTTAATTTCGGGCAAAGTGGTTTGTTTTGATTTGTAACGGTCGCTCCGACAACCCTGGGAATCATATAGACAAAGCTGTCTGACTGCAGTCTACGAAATACTAGAACCAGGCTCTTCTCCCTGCTCTCGATCCCCTGTAAACGTTTACAAAGGATCGACAGCTGGGAAGAGAGTTCAGAGTTAATTGAAGCCTCGCAAGCTGACCAACTGTGATGGCAACGGTGACGACCGCGTTGATTCAAAGCATTATAATTTCCATCGTCTTGTCAGGTAAGAATTATCTAATCAGTTGATTCAGATTATTGTTAGGTTTTCAGTCTGAATGATGATGATTTCAAGACTGGTTTCCTAAACAAGGGTCACCTCACCATACAACAGTTTTATTCAAGGACTACACTTTCGCAAATCATATTCAACCTAATTAGTGACATTCCTCGTGGGTATAACACTTCCAATGTTTCATACGACGTTGCTGTTGCCTTGATAAAACTTGATCGAAATTATTCATCGAAATAAAATGTTTCTGATAGAACTATTATAACTTCGTAATTATATAGCTGAATATGAGACAAAAATAAGAGCAACAGGAAAAACGTTCCTCAATTCTAATTAACCTTCACCAACCAGATGGTGGATAGTTAAGCTCAAGCCTTATAATTAATTCAGATAACTTGCTTAAAAAATAACTCTATCTTACATTTAAACACAGAGGCCATGCTCAACTGATCAACTGCCGCAGTCATGATCAGCTGAGCATGACTTCGGAATTTTAAGTATTTTCGTGTCATCACGTATGGCACTGCCTAAAATGACTCTAATACACGGACCATTAGTGCTGTCATTCACGGTCGGTATAAATTATTCAGTCGAATACAGAAAGGATATGAAGGAAATAAGCCATGAGATTCTGTATAAGAATCAGTATATTTCCGAGCATGCTAAGAAATGTACTAAGAAAAATCCCAGGACTTCCTTTACTCTACCCTTAGATTACATTTATTTTCCTTTGTTTCATACTCTTTCTCATCGTAAGGTATACCCCGTGCCGGGTTTTACGCTCTAGTGATAGGCATCTTTTAAATGTCCCTAAGACCAATAAAAAGACCTATGGCGACAGAGCTTTTTCTGCTGCTGCCCCACGACTGTGGAACAGCTTGCCCCTCGATTTAAAAATAAGTCCATCAGTTAGCATTTTTAAGTAGTGCCTTAAGACGCATTTATTTAAGTTAGCTTTTAATTAGTTGATAAGTTATTTTAGTAGTTGTTAGTTTTGTAGTTAGTTTTTAAGTTGGTGTACAGCGTTATAGAGCTTTTGGATATACCGCTATATAAACAAAGTATCTTATCTTATCTTATAAACATTAAAAAACGAAAACCAAAAAACCTAAAACAAAAACCAAAACCGACAGAGTAAACCATCATGCTTTGCTGGAGGATTAATATGGCGAATCAAGGTGTTCATGAGGAGTGCGGCTTTGTTGACGATGTTAGCCCAGGCAAATTTTCCAATTTTACCTCCATTGATTTTTTGCTTGCGGTTTTTCTAGAGAGCTCTTTAAATTTAGAACGCTGATTAACTGTGTTAGCCTAACACAGTATCTATGGTCCCATGTAAAGGAATACGGATTTCGGAATCTAGAAACATTTTGGTCGTTGAATCCGGAATTCTGGGCTTTGGAATCCAGAATACAGCTCCAGAATCCAAGTTCCACTGAGAAAGACTAGAATCCAACACCCGGAATCCGGAATCCGGAATACATGGCGTGGAATCCAGAATCCAAGATTGTCTTGGATCTCCTTACATGGGGCCCTCTCTCAACTGGTCACCTGATGGAGGGTTGGGGTTAAGAGACGGCTGACACTTCAGACTAGGGCGAGCGCAAATTAAAATTCAGGTGCAAGGAGACTGGGAGCCGAAGGAACAAAGGAAATTGGAACCCTCCCTTCGCCACTGCAAACGGTCTCTTCTCGCGCACCTCAAACCTTCTCTCCTTCACCGTATGGTAAGCAACTAGATGATGGGTCCTACTGAGGATCACTTTTGTAATAAGAAATGGATTAGCTATCCTTGTTACACTTTTGCCCCTTATAACATTCGGCACCAATTCTTCATTACATTTAGTGCATCCTCTTGGCATTTACCACCAGCTGCAGTTATTACGTTTGTCTGTCCTCTACATATTCTCTTCCCTATAAACATCAAATGAATAAAAAGTTAAACACAATCGCCGACTCGGTCTGTTGCTCTTAAACTTTAAGCAAACGTCTTAAAGATATTCCAAAACACCAAAGTATGTTCTCAACTTATCTATGAAGACGAAATCCTAAACCTAGGAAGGCTGGGAACAATAATAGTATGCATGCTGGTATTTGTTTGTTTATTTACTTATTCACTTCCACGATATGGTGAGGAACACACAAAAGAGAAGTTTTAGTTTCAAAATACTATATAGCCTCTTGTTCCACTTATGTTTACATAACAGCTGCCACTGGTGACGAAAATGAAAGCGAACCCCAGAGCACATCCCTTATGAACTTTCTCTAGCATTTCAATCGGAATCACCATCACGTTACCAATCCTGAAGGAAAACAGAAAGCACGTGACCTTATCAAGAAAACGTTTCAAGATCTAGGACTTACCACGTGGTCAGAGTTGTTTACTGAACCGGACTTTTTTAATCCGCAGGTGAATATCAATTTTCTGATAGCAGATGGTAATAAATACGTATACATTGCATTATGCGTCTTTTTGTACTGTACGCCATTACAAAACTTTTTTTTCTTCTTCTTAACACTTGGCTCTTTATTCAAATTCAAGGCACTCGAAACGCCGTTTTTGGGCTGTTCTGGTTAACCCTTTAAACCCTAAGAGTGATCAGCATCAAATTTCTCCTTGTTATAGGAATGCTTTGTAAAACAGAGTGGTCATGAGAATTTAGGACATGATCACACAGGACGTATTTGCTTGATATTTTATCAACTTCTCCTCACTACTTCTATAGCAAATGAATAGGGGCGACAAAGGAGAATTAATATTTTGATCTTAGGGTTTAATTAAAGGGTTATGAAATATATTGAGGAACAAGCCGCTACAACCTATGAATAGAACCAGGGGCCATTGCTAACAGAACATTGACGTCGATACACCTATTTCATTTGATATTTGCGGCTCCCAATTTTTGCGCCAAAACAAACTCGTTGACAGAGTAATCTATTCTTTCTCATTCAACCTTGCGTTCATCCTTCCACTGATTTATTCGTGATTTAGTACAGTGGTGTAATCGCTGTAAATTTGCTCAGATGACTCGCTTACATTCATTTTCCACCAAGCGTGAAAACATTGAATTCCTATACCATGTATTGATTAATTATCTTTTTCAACAGTATGCTACTGGAGTCAACATAATCGGGATGCTCCCTGGCACCTTTGCGGGCTCGCCCAATGACAGGCCGTTTCTGATTGGTTCTCATTACGACACGGTGCGTACTACGTCACATGGTGCAAACGACAATGGCTCAGGCATGGCTGCCATGTTACAGGTTGCAAAAAATTTTGCTACAAGTAGGTGAACTATCTTTTGTTTTCTTTTTTCAAAATTAGTCAAATAATTCATTCCCTCTTGATTGCTTTAACTCTTCTCTCGTGTGTCTACTCACCTTGTATTTCGTGTGTTGGCGATTTCCACGCACGCTTTCGTATTTCCATTGATCTACTTGGGGGCATCATATAAAACCTTAAAGCGGGACTCTTCTACCTAGTTTGAAGCTTATTGTGCAACTTCTTATTTAACTTTTCACAGATTTCAAACACTGCGCACGTAGTTTCAGCGTTCTGTTCGTGGCGTTTGATTTCGAGGAGTGGGAAAATTGCAGCGATACGAGGAGCAACCCTAATTGCGCTTGTGGCAAGATAGACTGTGGAAGCAGAGCTTTTGTCGCAAACTTCACGAGTTTTTACAACGGGTCTTTAAAGTCAAACGGAAAGCTTCAGGGAGCGATTATTATGGATACTGTAATGAACTACAATAACACTCCAAACTCGCAGTCCTTGCCACATTTAACGCAACAATTATTACCCGAGGTTTATGGTCAAATCGAGGCTGATGAATTTCGTGGGAATTTCCTTTCTGTTGTTGGGCGTCAAGTTGATGATGCGGTTTTAATGGATACGTTCTGGTATTATTACAGTACAGTAAAATCTGGTAAATAATCAGTATTAATCCGGAATTTTGCTTGCATTTTCCCCAAAAGGATGAACTGCTCTATGTAAATGGTGATTATATATTTTAACCCTCCAATTAATTTAAGAGGCAGTCTCCCTAAAAGCGGTCCACTCGATTTCGCGACAAAAAATGCTTTTCCTTTATTTTTTGTCGGTGAAGAGGCTTTAGTAGGCATATACTAAAATCGCTATTTTTGTTTTCAAATTCTTATTCTTAGCTCTGCTACAAGCCAAAAACGAATTGAGTCCGTCTCGGCTTCTCAGAGAGTGTTTCAAAGACTAAAATTGATGGATTTTGAAAAGCGCGTTGCAAACAAACAAATGCCCGCACAAAAAATCTATTCGATTCAGTTTTTTTAGTTAACCTTCGATAGTTCACAGGCTAAATAAAAATATCTTTGATCAAAACATCTTCAAGTTACAGTGGTTCAAAGAATACCTATTTTGCAGGCTTAATCCAAACCCTGAAAGTAAGGAGGGTTTGAGGGAAAATATCTCAAAAGTTGCGGCCTAAATCTGGTTTAAAAATCATATCAAAGTAAAGTTTTAAGCTTATTTTTTTGGTTTATAGGCTCAGACTTGTGGGTATCTTCTGGGATTGCAACCAACA
>JBBMOI010000006.1:16622500-16925000 GCA_038088405.1 Porites divaricata | reverse complement strand
GCAATTAAGCATTAATTCTCTTAGTTCTTTATGTGAAGCTATATTTTCCTCTTCGGTAGTCTTCCACGGCGCCGTCTTCCTGAGTTCACTGCGATCTTAATGTTCGAATTTTGGAGGGAAGCAACGGCTACCTCTGTTCCAGGATTGCTCTGCCAGTCCGGTCGCCGTCGCCCCGAAAACGTCTCTATCTTAAGTTCCCTAGTTACAAGACGACGGCGCCCGCCAGTTGATCGTGGTAATCAGTAACATGCATGATAATCCCTGTTACTAAATCTCTTTCGATTCAAAAGTACTTAAAGAAGCTTAGTTACTTTCTTTTAGAGGCCGGAGACGAATTCAAGTGTCAAAAGAGGCAATTTCATGTAACTTTTAATCTGTACAATCATGACATCTGACACGGCCAGTAATTATGCAAATACGCAAAATGGCAGATTATAATCTACTGTTGGTTGCAATCCCAGAAGATACCCACGAGTCTGAGCCTATAAACCAAAAAAATAAGCTTAAAACTTTACTTTGATATGATTTTTAAACCAGATTTAGGCCGCAACTTTTGAGATATTTTCCCTCAAACCCTCCTTACTTTCAGGGTTTGGATTAAGCCTGCAAAATAGGTATTCTTTGAACCACTGTAACTTGAAGATGTTTTGATCAAAGATATTTTTATTTAGCCTGTGAACTATCGAAGGTTAACTAAAAAAACTGAATCGAATAGATTTTTTGTGCGGGCATTCGTTTGTTTGCAACGCGCTTTTCAAAACCCATCAATTTTAGTCTTTGAAACACTCTCTGAGAAGCCGAGACGGACTCAATTCGTTTTTGGCTTGTAGCAGAGCTAAGAATAAGAATTTGGAAACAAAAATAGCGATTTTAGTATATGCCTACTAAAGCCTCTTCACCGACAAAAAATAAAGGAAAAGTATTTTTTGTCGCGAAATCGAGTGGACCGCTTTTAGGGAGACTGCCTCTTAATTTAGTTTCAACTTGTCTTCATGGGAGCTTGGACTCTCAGCATCCACCATCCACAGCTGGCTCCACAGTGACAAAGCTACACAAAGTCCACTTATGTACAACACAGTTCACTTTATGCAAATCCTTTAACTGCTCCAGTGTTAAACCAACCGAAATGAGCAGACCCGTCAAAGTGGACTACCTTCAAAACTAAAGGTGCTTAAGAATATTCCGGTCGGACTGAACCGAATGATCCGTTTCATTTGATTTCTAACCCAAATTTCTGGAATTTTGGACTGAATGAAAAGCGCTCGTCACTGAAATATTCACCTTATAGGCCATTTCCGAGTTTCCCCCGCGCGCCTCTGCATCAAAACGAGGTTAAGTGCTCAACCTTTAATATGGAAATGATTTTTCATTCTCATACAATAAAACTCATTTTCACAAGAAAGGTTTTGCACTTGGCCTCTTTTTGAAAGTGAGGGTTTATGGAATTCGAAAGTGGCCTATTAATTTCCGCTCAACCGTTTACCGTGTGTTTTGTAACGTCCATAGGATATACGTATAATACCTAATTCCAGACGTTGTATCTAGATAGTCTCGTGTGGAATGTTGAATCGAAGAACATCCGTAGGAGGCTAGAGCGAATCTCAGCTGGCTTAAATATCAATCAATACCTAAAAAGCGCAAGTTTGATCTTGGAAGTTATCACTTAAGAGAGGGTTCGACCGTAGTTGATTGCGAGGTGAGCTGCGAGCGATGTTGTCGCCGCCTTAGATTTTTGCCGGCGCTCAGAACCGGCACTCTCCTCTAATGATATTATCCCTTGTTCTCTAGGTACCCTAGAGAACTGGTTCTTTTAAATTTTCGAGTTGCTTAACGGGCATATTTTCATATAATTATAAAATGGTTCTTGAAAACATAGCGTGACCTACACTGGAACAACCAGCACAAAAAACTAATAAAGGTGTCTCAAATATATACTGAAGTTTCATGTACGAGTTGTTCGAAAGTGTTGTGCGAATAGTGATACTAAATATCTTGCAATGTTTTATTCATTTACCCTCATGTAGCTCTGGAAACTAAAACTTCAATGCATCCAGTAAATCTTCCATTCCAGGGACAGCCTGACAACCTTCTACCCTTTCGGTACAATGCTTTTGGAGACTTTTTGAGAAGCGACCACGCGTCATTCTGGAACAGCCTTCCGTCTATGAGCGCCATCTTCCTGAGTGATACCGCTAACCTCCGAAGCTACATGCGTTCTTGTTATCACGAAGACTGCGACAATATCAATAGGGTGACAAGTGAAATGCTCCACTTCTTACAGAAGACATCTGACTCAATATTGGCCGTGGCCAAAGATGTTACCAAGGTTTCATGTCCAGCCATTGAACAGAACAATGGAACACCAAACCCGCAGACCTCAGGTAGCTTTATATCGACAATAACCGCCGACCGGTAGGCTCAGTTGGTAGAGCGCCGGACTGCTGTGCGGGAGTTCTCGGGTTCGAGCCCTGGACCGGACCAACACTCAGGGTCTTAAAATAACTGAGGAGAACATGCTGCCTTTGCAATGACATCTGCAAATGGTAAGATGTTCTAGTCTTCTCGGATAAGGACGATAAATCGTGGGCCCCGTCTCCTGCATCTTCAGTGTTATATAGTCAGCAGGGGACGTTAAAGGACCCACGCACTTGTCGTAAAGAGTAGGGCACGGAGTTCCCGTAGCAGTGGTCTGGCCTTGTTTCACGGGTTGGTGCTTCACATAGGGTTAACCTCATTGCACCTTTCCCCGCTTGGACAGATTTGCCCAAGGAAAAATGAGTATAGTATAGTATAGTAGAGTAGAGTGAGAAAGCTACACTGCAAGCCACAACGATAATTGTAATGTGATTTTGAAGCTTTATCGCGTGTTTTGCCTTTTATTGTGACTGGCCATTATTTTTGTGTGATTTTGACGGTGAACAGAAAACAGTGGATCTCATCCCTCAGCCCCATTCCCCAGGCAGTCCACATGTCGATCCCTTCGCGGAATGCCCTGGAGACAAAATTGCCCTCTAAAAAATCTAATTTTAGAAAAACACGATTAAGCCTTATCTTTTGCTCTACTGTTAATAAGCCAACCAGAGCTCGTGATCACAGAAAACGCCATTGATTATGAGTAAGTAGAGGAAAACCAGAACAACGTTAGCAAACTAAGCCGGTCAAGTCAAAGTTATGGTAAAAATCGGATTTCCACTACATCAGATAGAAACACCATGAAACAACCGAAAGGCTTCCTATGTGAGTACAGTCAATGGGATGATGCTGCAATGTTTTCGCGCCTGATTGGTTTGGGGCTTTCAGATCAGATGACGGTGACTGATGTAATGGTCACCTTCAGAAACCACCAACCCCGCCTGCTGTCAAAACATCAGCAATCTCCTTAAATCTGTTGCTTGCAGGTGATATTGTATCACATATAAATAACCCGTCGACGCCCCATGCTACGAAAAGAGATGTGATCAGGCGTTGATGCTATACTATGTAAGATAACAACAATATTTGCTGATCTTCTATGTTCATTTTTTACCTTTCAGATGAGGGTATGAAAGCATGGAAAGTTGCCTATCTCTCTATTGGCATGATTTTGCTCGGAATGCTGATCGCATCAGCAGCCGTGCAAGCTAGCATCTGGCGACGATCGCCGAAGTCCACTGGTTAAAAAAATTTAGCGGCTTTGGAGAATAAAGTTGAGCTCGTCCTGAACGAGCATTGTAATGTACGGCTGGGTAGGAAGAAACCAGGGGAGTAAAGTGGTGACCTCAATTTTGGGAGAAAGAGTAGGACTTTGTTTATACAAAATAAAAAATACATTAAGCCAAACAGAAGCCGAATGCTCAGAACAAAATCTCTCGTATAGAACAGCATTTACTAGGTTGAGGTCCGGTAAAACGGGCAACAAATTAAAAAATTACGTACAACTCGTTTTGCATTCACCATGACTGCAAAACGAGTTGAAGAACGATGTTGCCTGTTTTACTAACCAGGCATGTAAAAGCCTGTCTTACCACAATTTAGGTTTTTGCGGCCGGGTTGCGAAAATTTGTTGCAGAAAGTAGAGAGTAGTTCTACTTTTTACTACAGAATCTGTTTATGTTAAGCGTTTTATCGGCCCAAAGCAAACTTGGTTTGTAGAAAGAGACATAACTCTCGTGAGTGACTTCCACGTAGTTTTATCCATTATCAAAAGTTAGTATTCACGCAACTTGCAACAACCTGATTTGTTTTGATTCGTGGGTTCAATTGTTCATGTTGCCATGATGGAAACTACGAAAACGTCACATTTCACCTGCCAATCAAAATCTTTCATCAGTATACTTTTCGCTTGCCAAGTTTCAGCTAGTGAACTGCAGACTTTCTCTTGCCATGATTTGGCAAATGACATATACTCACAAACTGTTAAAACTGTGGCCAGCCACCTTAAAAGTGTAGCAATGTTGCAAACCAACACTGGACGAAAAATGGACTTGCACAAATTTGCTCTTTGCAAGTAAGTCGCAAATATATAGACTATGGCAAAGATTTGCATACCAAGAAAACAGGGAGTGTAAATAACTAGGCAAATGTGGCATTTAGTAATACCGAGTGTTTGCCATATATTGAGTCATATATTGCCATACATTAAGTCTTTATATTTTTTCGACATATTTGCAGGGAACAAATTTGTGCAAACCCATTTTTTCGTCCAGTGCAAGTTGCACGTTTTTATTTATTGTCCATTATATTTTACCGGAGCTTTACACGGAACGGTTCATAACGGATCACATCTGTTTGTTTCAGTAAGGTTTGATTTTAAGTTTGATCAGACTGCTTCCCTTGATGGGCATGTAAAATCTGTGTGTAAGTCTGCTCTTTTTCATTTGCGAAACATTGCTAAAATTAGGGAATACTTAAATGTCGAAAGCACTAAATCACTAGTACATGCCTTTGTTACCTGCAGACTTGATAATTGTAATTCTCTGCTTATTGGTTCGCCTAGTTTTCTGATTCAGAAGTTGCAGCGCATTCAGAACTGTGCTGCACGTCTGGTGACTGGGCAGCCTAAGTTTGCTCATGTAACTCCCATCTTGAAAGAGCTCCATTGGCTTTCCATTGAACAGAGAGTTGCA
The DNA here is from genome assembly GCA_038088405.1 of Porites divaricata. Taxonomy (NCBI): domain Eukaryota; kingdom Metazoa; phylum Cnidaria; class Anthozoa; order Scleractinia; family Poritidae; genus Porites; species Porites divaricata. Next base: position 16,919,895 of record JBBMOI010000006.1, on the reverse strand, counting down.
TTTAAAGTTCTGCTACTAGCTTATAAAGGTTTAAATGGCCTTGCACCAAAGTATATCAGCGATATGCTAGTAAGGTATACCCCGTGCCGGGTTTTACGCTCTAGTGAAAGGCATCTTTTAAATGTCCCTAAGACCAATAAAAAGACCCCCCATGGCGACAGAGCTTTTTCTGCTGCTGCCCCACGACTGTGGAACAGCTTGCCCCTCGATTTAAAAATAAGTCCATCAGTTAGCATTTTTAAGTCGCGCCTTAAGACACATTTATTTAAATTAGCTTTTAATTAGTTGATAAGTTATTTTAGTAGTTGTTAGTTTTGTAGTTAGTTTTTAAGTTGGTGTACAGCGGTATAGAGCTTTTGGATATACCGCTATATAAATAAAGTATCTGTATCTGTATCTGGAGAGCTTGTTTTGCATTTGGACAGCACTTAAGTTGCGGTTGTGGAGAGGTGGCCATTAAACAGGGTTCTGTCGAATTTGTAATAATTGCCGTAAATAACCAGGAACGACTGAAACAACAGAAATGGGATTTTTCTTTGCCACTAATCATTTCGTACTTTCACTAAAATTGGAAACTTTATAAACAATTTACCCTCACTCGTTTTTTACACAAACTCTTATTTCAAAACAATTAATAGTGTGTTTCCGAAAAAAGGGATGAGATCATTTTGTCCTTTCAGATCAGTCTTGTCCCCTTGACGACCAGTCATGAAAACAACGCGAAGGACAAGCTAGCCTTTTTAAGCTTCTTTGATTTTTACAAATCACGACAAAGTGATTGTAAATTGAGACACAGATTTGCTTTGTACAAACAACGAGGAAGGGTTGCCACAAATTACGACGAAGTACTGTTCTAACAAATTGCGACAGGTATAATTACAAATCATGACAAAATTATTACAAATTACGACAGAACGGAGAGATATAAACAAGAGTGAAACCTATGAGGTGGCCGAATTAGTTTAGCTTCTACTTTCCATTAGGGACAGTCATGCAAAACGTAGCTTATTATAATAGTTTAAAAACAGAAAATCAGTACTGATAGCTCCGTATGTTGTGTTTCATTGCATGATAATAGAGTTAGTTTACCTTGGTACATCTCCCCTTCCCTTATCGATTTTTTCCTGAGGGTAATGTTGAGGGGAGAGGGGGGTGGGTGGGTGGCAGTATATAAACAGGCCACAGACATTTTTAGTAGTATACACCCTGGCCATGTCAGTGAAGAATAATGTCAGTCTCGGTGCCCCCAGGAAACTGTTTATCACATGCAGATATATACATTTTGTGAGGTCCTGTCCACACCTACAAAACCGAGATTTTTTCGCCGTTTCAGAAAAATAAGCGTCATACGTAGCATATTTGAATCGTTTTCACCCGTCCATACAAAAACGATAAAACGATGAACAATCTCGTTCCCTGCAGAGCCGCGATCCTTTTTTACAGCGACGGGGGTCACCGACAAAAGTAACGGAGGCTCTGGAGACGAGATTGAACGATGAACGGATAGCATCCCTTACAGAGCATGGTTAATGCTAGTAGTATATGATGTATTACATTATCGTATCCAAAACCTCGTTTTCGTCCGTCCACAGGTAAACGAGAAGCCGGTGTTTTCAAAAATCTCCACTCTAGAGACCTTTTTTTAAAAAACCTGCGTTTTGGTGCCCGAAAACGCCGTTTATATGTGTGGACGAAGGACTAAAACGAAGAAAAACGTCTCCGGGTTCCAAATTATCCAGATATGTGATCGGAGTGAACTGGCTGAATTCGTGATTTGTTCAGTAACCAAACCTGATGCAGACTGGTTTGGGCGAGCCAAAAATTTCTAACTCAAGTGTTTTCAAGTTGTTTGATCAGTCCCTTTATGGCCAGTTTGTTAACATAGCCTTTGCCAATACATTCGAAGCCCGGTACACTGTAATACGGACAGAGAGGGCTTATACTACTAAGGGCTAATATTAAGGCAATACTGCAATACTAAAACATTAGCATCGTCAAACTAATTAAATTTCTCCATAAAGCCTTATTCTGCCAACGGCTATGTCCGTGAAATCACTCAAAAGTGATCATAAGTCAGTCATTTGTACATATTAACTTAATCATAAGCAGTATCTGCAAAATAATGTAAATTAAGACTTGAAAAACTACTGCAAAAACCGTGAACAATCGATGTACCTCAACGTTGGATCAAACAAGATCGTGATCATTTGTTGCCAAAACTGAGTCAAAACTTGGCTTGTCTACTTTGTCTGACCTGCTTAGCAAGCGTTTCCGTGCGGTTTTGGAACAAAGAAAGACCCGTTTCTCGTTCTTTGCTGCGAAACCACATGGCTCAGTACTGTCCGTATTAGCGAGGTTAACTTTCTATGAGAATCTGTTGATTGAGCAAGAAAAAAGTGTCGGCTTTTCGCACTAACGGGTGTCGCTTTGACTTTACAGAAAATTTAGGGTCTTTTCCCCAGGGACAAAAAAAACTGTTCGCAACAACGAATCGAAATGTCTAGGCTTAGCTACATAATTCCGGAATTTGATTGGGAATTTTAGACATCAACAGGAGCCCATCAAAAAGAATTTTAGAAAATCTCGGGAATTTTAGGGAAAAAATTGACAAATTCGAGAATTTTAGGGCATTCTGAACTTTCACCTGACATGTTGGCGACATTTCACAGGCAAAAACGTTGACAAAACGTTTTTGCCGGTTTGTATTCCAACCCAGCAAGAGAGGGGTCAGTCCGTTCGTATCCTACATACACCAGTGTCTAGAGGACTGAGCACAGAGATTTTTCATCAGAGTCATCTGCACTACAACTTATCAGCGGTTATTCACCAAAAGGGTGCGTACAACTCATTGTTTTTTGTTATATCGCTATAAAGAGAGCCTTTGGGGACTTTTAGACATTTCCAAAAGAATTTTATAGCTCTTTTTGGGAAATTCTAAAAAGAATTTTAGACAATTTTTCAGGAATTATGTAGCTAAGCCTAGAAATGTTCGTGTTAAGCAGGTGTCCGTATTGTTGGTTTTCACATGACGTCACTAAAATTCAAACTAAAAACCTATCGATCCTTCCGAGATTTTACTTTCACGATGCATTAGAGCAGCTTAAAACTAATTTTCATACAAATTTTCGCTTCAAAACGGTTCTTGGTTTTGTGATAGAGTACGCTTGAATTTCTAAGCTTTTGCGTGACGCGACATTTACATGACGGCCAAGAGAGCTGTCATGTAGGTTAAAAAAATGACTTATTTTTAGGACATTTTGCTATCTAAATAGTTCGTGTACTAGAAAAAGTATTACTTTAATGTCTATGAGTTTCTCAAAGAATAAATTCACGCTTTTGTAGCAAAACTCGGTGACAGATGTTTCTCTTGGTTTCCCTCCGCCATGTTGGAGCTCATCCAGATGAGCACTAGCATGGCATCTCCATACAAATCATATACCTCTAACCTGTATCTTGGCGAGGGTCTTTATATATGTACCTCCTCTCATTTCCCAGATTCTGTACTTTATCTATTGAACGGTTTTGATTTTTATTTTGATCTATTTTGAATGGCGTGACACTGAAAACCAGCAATTAAGGTGGCTCGACTGGATTTTTTTGAAGGGATACCTCCCAAGTTTGAGCATTAACTACGTCGTCATGAGTAAAGATATGGAAAAAAAGTTACTACAACTGTGTTATATAAGATGAAAATTTCTTATGATTTGGGTTTTATTGCAATCGGAGTGGCCATGGCAACGTCACGACGCCATTACGTTTTTTATTTATCTTTGTGTTTCTCTGTGCCAGGAGTTTTTTTTAAGAAATCGCTTATAGGAGTTTGTATCTGCCATAATTGCCTCAGAGCGTTTTCGAAATATTTTGAAACGAAGTTTTAAGCATCATAAAAACAGTGAAATAGCATGCTATCCAAACAATTAGCTAATTTTAAAGAAAATGATAATCTTTGGAAACACGGCTTCATCTCATAGTCCTTTGATTCCATTGAAAACTGTGTACAAAAACAAAGGCGAATTGCTCAGGGCGATCGCGAGTAAGAAGAATTTTATTAACTTGCATATTCAGCTGCTTTTGTTACAGTTTTTGGACGTAATTTGGTCCACGCCTACAAATTTCGCATTTTTCAAGAAACCGCTCGATAAATTTTCTTTATAAATTTGAAAATCCCGAGATCAATCGTCAATAAATAGACCCTGCAAGTTTCAAGAACATTGAAAACAGGGAAGGCTTTCAAATAGCTATAGGGCCTCAAATATGACCAATTTTTACCCCAGATTTTGTGTTTACAATTGAGCGTCCTCATTATTCACTGGCATTGTTTTCAAGTTTCATGTGCACGTGCACATTTAGCAAAAAGATAGAATTTGCATAAAAAAGAACTCGAGTACTTTCGGAAGAAATATCAGGATATGCTAATAATTGGCTTGTGTCACAGATAGTAATGAGAACCGAGACGGTGAACGTCACGGCTCATCTTGTAGGATGCAACACTTAAAACGTCACAGAAACTCTTACAAAGAGTTGCTGTGATGTTATAATATTTCACTAATTTCTTTACCCGTTATTAGTAAGTCAACTTCAATGTGTTTATTTAGTTTATTGAACATTCCTACACACACTATAGGCATCGCGGAAAATGTTGCACAGGATAGGTAGACAACAGGCGGTGTGCGTCACGACCCACAAAGGTTCATGGGTAAAACTGTTTATGTGCCTCATTTCAATCGTGACACGGTCGAGTTCGCATCTCGTGAGAGAGATGATGGATCAAAAGCTGGGATCAAAATACTGCTTCCTTTTCTGAAAAACATTGAGGAGAGCGATTTGGAGAATTTCCAAGATTTCATACTGGCCTTAGATTCTTGCTATTGGCTTCATATGGTGATTTCCATAAGTTTATCGCGATTCGGAGACGATCGAAGGTGCGATTTTAGCCGATTTTAGGCGGCGATTTCCTGCTTCTCAGAAGCTTTTAGGTACTGTTTAGTGCTGTGCTTATATGTATAATTCTATCTCAGAAGAGTGAAAGAGATCTGTAGTTCATACCTGGATTTGCTTAAATAAAATGTTCGTCCATTTGAAAGTAACGTTTGATGGACTTTATTAACCGGACAAGGAGGGGGAGCGCGAACAAAGAGCAAGGTGAGAAATCTTGCATCGTCTCTCATAACAATTTTATTTTCATCGACAATTTTATATTATTTTGCAAACAGTGACTGTAATTCTTATGAGCAAATAAATCTTCTATAGGCGAGGGAAAAACAGACCAAAAGTAGCGCCCGAACAACTACAGCACAATGGGAATTTCACCGAAGCTACGGCCGCAGAAATAAACCACAATCTTGCCTGTACGTTCATTAAAGTGAGCGCAGTGTATCGATTTTGTTATAAACCTAACCTCACAGTTTGAAAATCTTGTATGAAGTTGTCTAGAACTTCGATGATGGTCTTGTGTTTTGGTAGAGATTTAATCCTTCGCGTTACTTTACATGAAGATTTGCATACACATAGCACACACTGCATACAAATTATTTTAAAGACACGCTTTCAGTTTCCGCACTGGGTTATGAAAAATGTTTTGTTTCCAAAGGTTATCACAATATTCAAACTTATTTACCTTTTCTGGTTTAAAATGAAACAAACTCTTCCTGGATTTTGCGTTACTCGCTTCACGTCGGCTTTCGCTTCGGCAAGTTTCTCAGCCCGTCCTTTCCCGGGAGTTGTGCTGTTTGGCTGAGAGAATGTCTTCATTCCAAGGCAGTTTCAACGCCTCATAACGGGGAAACTAACAGGGGTAGACCCGGATAGACCCCAAAATTTACAAAGAAGAAAGGTTGAAGTAACATGTTCACCGAAATAATCCGATAAAACAGCTACCAGTAACCAGCAATGAAACCAAGAAGAGCGGCGAAAATAACACTCAAATCATCATGGCGGCTTGCACATGACCGAGCAATTCAAACTTGTCACAACCGCCCAAGAAAGCAAAATATTTCAAACTAACGCAACTGCTAGCAAGATAAAGTGTTCCAACAACTTTTCAAGGTGGTATAGTGTCGAAATTTCCTACACAAACTTGGAATAAAGCGAAAATTTCACCTCATGTGCCTCTCAAAACAGCTCTTTCCAAACGCGAAAATCACTCTACAAATGACACATTCTGATTGGTCGAATCTCGTGACGCACACCGCCTGGGTAGACAATGAAAAACTTTGGCGAGACCTGTTGGTTTCCTCTGCTTCTAGGGTGATAGGATTTTCTGAGAAATAAGAGATCATTGTAACACGATTCCCGGAAGACAAACTCTAACACGTCGCGAACCCAGTTTCTCAGAAATGTTATTAAGATTTCTTTTCCGAGAAATCAGATCGTGATATTAATAACTATTTAAGGGACCGGTCATTATTTATCGAGAGGGGGGGGGGGGGGGGGGGGCTGGTGCAATATGAAATATGGCTTGCTTGATTTTTGCTGACCCACCCTTCTCCTTAAGCATGACTTTCCAGACCCCCCCCGCAAAGAAAAAAGAAAAAATCGGACATGCATTAACTAAGAAATAAGCAAAGTAAAGCAAAGTTAGTGGAAATAAATGTTGATTTTTAGAAGTTATTTTAATAGTAGTCCTCTCCTCTCTTGCTGTATTTAATTATAAGGATGCAGCTCAACATTTTATTGGCTTATACATTTGCATGTTTTCTTGTGGCCCCCCCCTTAAACTTCTCCATAAAAGATGGTGACCCACCCCTTATTTGCACCAGCCCCCCCTCCCCCCCCTCTCGATAAATAATGACCGGTCACTAAGCTATGGAAGCTTAGTGCATAACAAACTTTAAAAGTTTTGTTATGGCGTCGACAAAGATTGCGGTGATTGTGAGCCTTACTATTTTTATCGCCTTCTCAGGTAAGAACATTACAAGTTATTGCCGCACTGCCGTGAAAATAAACCGGCCGATTACTAATATTTTAAACAGGCCGATTTCCAATCGGCACCTTATACAGTATGTTGCCTAGTATCAGGACGATACCAGTATCCGGACATTTACAACAAAAAGTCTATTTTTGAGGCGCCCTTTTCAGTTCTCGGTAAACGAAGTACTTCGAATGAATGCTGAACATTTCAGCTTTAAGATGAAAGTTTTGGCGAGTTTAAAGCTCGCGAAACAGTCGCAGAAGACGCCGTTCTGTTCAGATGAGTAAACTTAGAAAATTATTGCTGCAAAGAAAAGGGTAGGTACTACGTGATATTTTCAAAGAAACGGTTTATTATAAAGTGTAGTCAGGTTCTCAGAACGTTTATTATAATTCTTCTTGAAATTCGACTTGTTTTGAATAACGGAGGCCAGAAACATTCACTAAGTATTGATGTCACGTGCCCAGTATCTGGACAGTTTTTTCTTTGCTGTACAGAATCGATGAATTCGCTTTCTACTGATTATCCGAATAAGATTTCATATCTATAGCTATAATTAAAGCTTAGGATATATGACTTAGCCATAAAATGTAATTCTACTCAACTCTGTATGGAAATTTTCTTCACTCATTCAGAGGGGACTTGATTTCGTGTGCACGGCTTCATTTTATTTGCCGGGAAGTAAGCCTTAGAAATTAAAAGGACGTTTGATCAATTCACGCTCGCGCGTTCTAGTCTTATTTTAAACTTCATAGCGGAAGGACATCTGTGAGCAGGGATTATGCATCAGTCAATTCTTCCTGCGCCCAGCCCCCCCGGGCAACCGCGGGGCATTTGCTAGCCTTGTCAGTCCCGGGGGAGGGGCTTTAGCTAATTTAGCGTGACCCGGGGCCGGGCATTGGCCAACCTCGGGGGCACCCCCGGGCTATTGACACGCACGTGGTTAACTTTAAAACGTGGTCGACATGGAGAATTTCCGAGATAAAAATCAGCAGTTTATGGCGGATTGGCTTGTCCAGCAAGGGCTAGTAAAACTTGTCGACGTTTTTAAAGGTATGTTTTCTTAATTTCAATATGTACTGTAATCTAAAAAGCAAATAGCGAGAGCGTGAATGAATTGTGGCGTTTTTCGCAACAGGCTGCATTTGATTCATTCTATATGGTAATTAATAAAATTCCGGCTTTTGGAAATATTAAAGGCTTGCAAACTACAATATGTATAATTAAAAACGTCGGTGTTATGAAATATTTACGCATTTCACATCAGGCCACAATTTAAGCGGTGTTTTGGTGCCTGAATGGTTTTTTATCGTCAGTTTGCAACTGCTGCCAACTCATTCAACTCATTTTGCGACCTTTGAATTTCAGAAAACGTGAATTGGGCCTCAAAACACGCTTCATTTCTTTGCTAGAACAACTTTGCGATCTATTGCAGCGTACGAAAATGAAAACTGGCATTAAAACGCTCCCGAGGGCGGGGCATTCGCCCTCTACTTTCGTCCCCACCGCCGGGCATTTGACAGCTTAAGTGCTCCCGCCCCCGGGAATTTGCCATCCATGAGAGAAAAAAGGCTAATTCCCGGGGGTTAGCCCAGGGGGGGGGGCTGGGCGCAGGTGGAATTGACTGATGCATTAAGTCAGCACAGAATTTGATTGTCGGCTAATTTGTACATATTTTGTTGTTTTGCTTTTATTTGTAATGGTCCGTGTAAGAGGTAGGCAGGCGAACGGCAAAAGCAATTAAAAGGTGCGAACTTTTAATCATTAATTTCAATTAAATCAAGCGTTCTGATTGGCCGAAATCCAAAAATCGCCGAAAAAACAGTGAGAAACGTGACAAAAACAACTTTTTTAAGCTTTATTTTCCCCATTCCCCTGTCTTGTACCTCACGGCCAAGTTTCAGCATTGTTCTATGCGCCAATCAAAAGTTAGAGCGGAAAACGTGCAACACACGCGCGACCTTGTTGTGACCCCATCTCAGGTGTGACACTTGAGATGTTAGGAAATTTGTCTTTCACCCGAAGAAATCTCGTCAATTTCTTCGTTGAAAATCTGCATTTTTTCTCTATTGAATATTTATTTCAAATTTACTGTATTTTATCATCGGAATGATCGTCAAACTGCCCTTCAACACGGTTTGCTGCCGTCCTCGATGTTTCTCTTGGTAGGCAAGATCTGGCAAGTAACGAGAGAGATTGTAAGAACGATTTTTATAAACAGATAAACTGTAGGAGAGCTTTTTCTGAAAACCGATTCTCCGAACATGCAGGATTTTTTTCTATCTGGGCAACATCATCTTTTTTTTCAAATACAGAACATTTACATAACATTTAGATTTGATTTTGTGTACTTGTTGTTATTCTGTATGGTGGCCAAATATGAACGCGCGACATTGGCGCGTTCGCCAGATTCGCCACGTTAGAGTGAATTTCTGCTGTTTACGATCATGGTTTTGACATTTCTTTTCTGAGAGCCGATGTAGGGCGTCGATAAAACCAGGAACATGGAACATTCCGGAACGTTCCGGAACATCCCGGAACATGAAAAAATAAAATAACTTTCAAGAAAAAAATAAATAAATAAAATAATAATAATAATAATAAAATAATTTTTTTAAAAACAAATAATGACATAAAATAACAACAACAACAACAACGAAAAATAAAGAAATAAAGAAAAAGAAACTAGTATCATTTCCGAGTATGAGAAAACAATATTTTGTCGCAATTAATTTGTTGGGCGATTGAGGGTCCATGCAAATGACAGTAATGAGTGAAGGCTTGCTTCTAAATTCAAACTATATTAAAATAGGTCGCGAGAAGCGGGGGGGGGGGGGGGGGGGGTTTCAAGCTTTCCTTACACAGCTACCTCTTGTGATTGTTTGCCATGTGGCTTAACGGTTATCCATTTACAGCTTTGCGACCGTAAATAAGAAGAGCTTAAATTAGGGGTTCGTCGCTTTGGACTTTAGTGGGTAAGATTCACATTCGCCGTAAATGGCTGCAGTGGCAGTGGTAGCGCAGTGGTAGTTTCTAACTGTTGTCAGTTAGCCTGAATTTTAGCCGTCTCCCGAGTCGCAAGTTGAGGACTGGCGTTCAACGTTGTCAAAGTGATTTGGGTATCCAGCTCTGACGACAAAACTGGTGAGAGCGAAGTTATTTGAGAGATAACTTTTGCAATGTATTTATATTTATCTGTTAAGTCGAATGCTTTGCTAACGTGTTTGTTTCTTTGAATTTTGTGACGTTCCCTGGATTTTAGTGAACAAGATTTCATTTTGGAAACAGTAATGCGTAGCTATTCTCGGCGACACAAGGCAAGACTTCACGACGGAACCATATATTTAGCAAGGTGGAACACAAAAACAAACAAACAAAGAGGGACGGCTCCTTTCCTTTCTATTCACCTTTGACCCGGACACGTACACGGACACTGTAATATTCAGTGAATTTAGCTGAAAAATAGTGCTTAAAAACAATAGAGTAAGCAAACCTTCAAGTGTCTTCGATAAATTAGGCATGGCTCGAAATATAGGGGGGACAGCGTCGATCGCCATCCTACACCTGTAGACTGTAAACTAGCTTGAATTGCAGCCGTCTCCAGGAGTCGTCTGAAATATCAGGCTGACTGTAAACAGTATAGAAACTACTGCGAATGTGAGTATTGTCCGCTAAAATCCAAAGACAGCTGGAGCTCCTAAGCTCTTCTTAAGGTGGCTCGACTGGATTTTTTTGGGGGGATACCTCCCAAGTTTGAGCATTGACTACGTCGCCATGAGTAAAGATAGGGAAAAAAGGTTACCACAACTGTATTATATAAAGATGAAAATTTCTTATGATCTGGGTTTTATCGCAATCGGCGTCGCGACGGCAACGTAACGACGCCATTGCGTTTTTTATTTATCTTTGTGTTTCTCTGTACTAGGAGGTTTTTTGATAAATCGCTTAAGGGAGTATGTACCTGCCATAATTGCCTCAATTATGGCAAAGTTTGAACAAATTCTATGAGAGCGTTTTCGAAATATTTTGAAACGAAGTTTTAAGCATGATAAAACAGCGAAATAACATGCTATCCACACAATTAGCTAATTTTTTGAAAAAATGATAAGCTTTGGAAACGCGGCTTCATCTCATAGTGGTTTGATTCCATTGAAAACCTCCTACAAAAAAAGAGGGGAATTGCTCTGGGCGATCGTGAGTAAGAAGAGTTTTATTAACTTGCATTCAGCTGCTTTTGTTACAGCTTTTGCACGTAATTTGGTCCACGCCTACAAATTTCGCATTTTTCAAAAAACTGCTCGATAAATTTTTTTATAAATTTGACAATCCCAAGATCAATTGTAGATAAATATACCCTGCAAGTTTCAAGAACATTGAAAACAGGGAAGGCTTTAAAATAGGACCTCAAATATGACCAATGTTTCCTCCAGATTTTGTGTTTACAAGCGAGCGTCCTCATTATTCACTGGCATTGTTTTCAAGTTTCATATGCACGTGCACATTTAGCAAAAAGTAGTAAATTTGCATTAAAGTTAAAAAAAAGTGGAAGGTTCGTTTTTATTTATTTGGTTAACTGTATTCACTTTTTCTTTTTTGACACCGTAGCTGCCATTCAAGATGACAATGAAAGAGACCAGAGCGAATCCCTCATGAACTTTCTCAGACATTTTAATCAGAATCGTCATCACGTGACTAACCCCGAAGGAAAACAGAAAGCACGTGACTTTATCAAGAAAACTTTCAAAGATTTCGGCCTAATTACTTGGTCAGAGCCATTCAAACCAGATTTCCCACAGGTGAGATTTAAACTCAGTTGTTATTGAGTACGCATTGATGGTAATGATGACTTTTGTGTATAGGTGAAAACTTTTTGTAAACACCGCGGCAACACATTCGAGATACATATTCATTCAGCGAATAATCAGCTAAATGATAAGGCGATCAGAACCGCGGATTAAATGTTGCAGATTTTTACGGGTTGATTCACAATAAACCTCCAGTTAGACTTTTTTCAAAACATCTGCCTGTTCCACAGTAGTTTATTTTAAGAATGAATTCTTGTTCTTGCAGATATTCTTCAAGAAGGAGTTGAGATTCCTCCGGTGATACATTTTGCGTATTCTTGCTACCCTTTTAAGTCATAAGTGAACTCTTTCGCATTTTCGTAAGTTCCGCACTACCAAAAGAGTTTTAAAAGTTGCCAAGCCAATGATTTGCGTTACGTCCAAATGTACTATTATTGCCGACAGTGACTGACGTGAGCGATGAAAAAACTACACGAGTATAATGCATTTTCCAAAGTTGGTCAACCCCAGGTGGAAAAGGCTATTCACAGATGGAAAAATGTTTTGAATAAGAGAGAGTCGACAGTAAACGATAAAAACTATACAGTCGGCTCTCTCTTAACGGACACCTAATATAAGACGGACCCCTCTGTAAAACGGAGTTGATCCCTGCCTTTCTTTACCCCTTTTTTATATGACTCTCTATAAGACGGATATCAGGGTCTAAGAAGGACACGTAGTGCCGGTCGATCCAAAGGTGTCCGTCCTAGAGAGAGTTGACTGTATTATACGCAACATAGTCAAGAACCTTTTCTTTTCGTAGTATGCTACTGGAGTCAACGTAATCGGGATGCTCTCTGGTACCCTTGCTGGGTCTCCTAATGACAGGCCGTTTCTAATTGGTGCACATTACGATACAATGCGCACTACGTCACATGGTGCGGACGACAATGGCTCAGGCGTGGCTGCCATGTTACAAGTTGCAAAACAAATGGCTACAAGTAAGTTAACAATTGTGGGTTTGCGAGATCCGTATTTCTAATTGAATTATTGCGGGATTGGCACTACCCCTGGAAATCCTGAAAATCTTGTGGATTTTAAAACTATTTTCTTCTTGCGCTGGAAAACGCCATTAAAATTCTCTTTATTCTACCTTCTGGGACGTTTCAGAAAGTTAAAAAAATGCCGTCGTAGTGCACCTGGTCAGTGTCTCTTAACCCTTAACCCTCAACTCTTTTGGCAAAATTATTTTTTTTCTCCGTCAATATACGGCAACTAGAATTTGAGTTCTGGTCCCCAGCATTTAAGCCTGGAACGGGTCCTAAAATGTCCCACTAAAATTTTATCATAAAATTTCGGTCTTTCTCTGTTGCACGATCCCTGGAAAGAGCCGAAAAATAACATGTGCCTACGTATGGTTATTAGGTTTATTATGTGGGGTACGTCCTGCATGCTGCTAAGATCACCAATGTCACTCAAGAATGCACTTTACGGTGATGAATAAAATACTAATAAAAACTAATAAAGATGGTCAATTTCGTTTTAACTTTGTAGTAAACGAGAAAGGGTAATCAAGTCACGGACACGTTGTTTAAAAAAAACTGGTAGTCTACATCTGTGGCCGTTGTTGTGAGACCTTTTTGGGATTGTTATGTGAAGCTTTCCAAATGAACTCTTGCAATTCGTGTAATTTGATTAATTTTCTTTTTTTAAAACAGATTTCAAAAACCGTGCAGGCAGTTTTAGTGTTCTGTTCGTTGCGTTTGATTTCGAGGAGTGGGAAAATTGTGACGATACAACGAACTACCCTAATTGCGCTTGTGGCAAGATAGACTGTGGAAGCAGAGCGTTTGTTGCAAACTTCACGCGCTTTTACAACGGCTCTTTTAAATCAAACGGAAAGCTTCAGGGAGCAATAATTATGGACACTGTGATGAACTATAACAACACTCCAAACTCGCAGATTTTGCCATCATCAACGGAACAGTTATTGCCAGAGGTTTATGGCCAAATCAAGGCCGATGGATTTCGTGGAGATTTTCTTGCTGTTGCTGGACGGTTGGAGGATGATGCGGCCTTGATGAACGCCTTCTGGTTTCATTACGGCCGTGTGAAGTCTGGTAAGAAACAGATCGCGCATAGAATTTTATACGAAGCCGCAGACTAGGTACCTTTATTATGTACATACAGCAGGGCTGAAAAATGACTGTGCATGCGCATTGATCTGCGGCAAAAAACGCAGCCTCAAGCGCTCGCTTATTCAAAATGACTCCCGTTTTGCGGGAAATAAACAGACGGCATTTAAATCGAAAAAATAAAGTCATGGTTGAAAAAATAAGAATTTCATCCAACATTTTGAAAAGAAAAAACAATTTTCACTGTGGATATTTTAGTCTCATGGCTGTCATTCCATCCTTTACATGACCGTCACTTTTAAGTGATTGTGGCTTTAAAATGGGCAAGGTTATGATAGTTAATTTTTTTTTCGTTTTTCTTGCTTACTTAGCTTAAATATAATAGTTATGTTTAGGTTGTTATGAGCTTTTTTTTTGTAGGAAAAGGTATTGCCTACTAAATATTTAATTCACCATTTTTACCCTTCACCTTGATTTTCAGTTAACAATAAGTTCATGCGTCAGCGTGCGTATGTCGAGATTTTGAGCACTTGGGAATTTTGGAGAGCACTCAAGAGGCTAGAGTTGCTCTCGGCTGCGCCTCGAGCAACTCTCATTTCTTTTGCCTCATGAACCGAATTGTTTTATGACATTATCAGAGCGATCAAAACAGCAATTAACGGCGCGCTCAAACAAATCAAAGCAATACGAGTCAATGTGTAGGTAACTATTCTTTTTCTCCTTACAGTTAAGCTTATCTTTTTATCCTGAGACTGAGAGAAAGTGTAGCCTAAAAAGATTGCAAAATCCATATCTAGGTGCTGGAAAATTTACTGAAGAATGATCTGCAGACGCACAGCTCGCGGAGATGACAACAACAACAACACTCACCTCCTTTCCCTACTATCGCTTAAAAAATTAAAATGTTTTCTCTTAAATTACTTTATAAAACACATGGTAAACGCTTCATTAGTACTTTTGAGTAATGGTTGCACTTATGGGAGACATCTTGAGAGGATTGCTAAGCTCACAAACAAAAACACCCTACCCTGCGAGCAGATCGAAGGGCATCTGCTCGCAGGGTAAACTCACCCATAGCCTCTCTCAAATGTTAAAAGGTCAGCCCCTAAGTATATTGGTTGAAATTCCAAAAAATCAGCTCATCATGAACAAGCAGTAAGGATCGCGTAATAAGAAAATGTTGATTGCCTTGTCTCATCAGGAGCACAGAAAGATCTAGAAGGTAGAGAAACATGTTAGCTCAACAATGACTGCGTAGCTGCAAAAACAACATAACTGAAAAAAAAAAGGGCAAACAAAAAATTTTATTGTCAGCTGCAAAATCTCCTAAGATGCATGATCTAATGCCCACCAATCTAACTTCTGTTAAATACAGTTACTTTAAAAAGATAAAATTCTTTGAGGTAAGACACATGTCCACGAGTAAATTAAAGTTCTATTTGTAAGAAGACTTCTCGAAGCTTACATTTCAGTGACATATGAGTGACATTTTGAACATTCCCTTAAAATACTTTCAGCATGTCAGAGAATTTCCCTTGACAGAAACTGTTTACAGATATGATTGCGTCTCTCAGTTCCATCTTGTAAAGAAATTTTGCCCGCCATACTTTTCATTGATCAAACGATCGAAATAGATACAACACTGCCTCTTCTAGCGCATGCGCAGTCGTTTTTCATCTCTGCTTATACTTAAGCAATAGACCACCATTGTGATAACCCACTTGCGATGTTGGAAAACAAGTTTTTCGAGTGTTCTTCCAACATCCCAAGTGGGTTATCACAAAACTATGAATTTACCGGCACAATAAACCATAGGTTTTTAACCAATCAGAACGCGCGAACTATCTTAGTTATCTTATAATACTGAGAAATAATCACTAAAAAGCTATATCGTAAATTTTCCAATACCGCATGGAAATTGCTTTGTACGGAATATACGCACTCGTTGTTTTTGTATCAGAAATCGAACGAGTCAGGTTTTTGATACGTCAACAACTCGTGCGTAAATACCGTTCGCAGGCACTTTCCATGAAGTGTTCTATATGTATGGTTAGTTTATATACAGTATATGTTGATTCAGCTCAGTTTAGCAGCTAAAAAATCCTGGAGCGCATTACTCAAGCATTACCGATTAAACCGTGATTGATTACAATTACTCCGGTACCATCGAATTGTGACTTGCAGCAAAGATGATAGATTTAAAAAGTATTGTCTCTAAGAATCCGAAGTGTTAGTTCAAGCCGCGCTTTTGCTATTGAGAAAAATTTCAAGGATTTCGTCCCCAACATTCAGTTAATTTCAGTGATTTGAATTTAATTGATTGCACAGAAACGTTTCTGATACTTGACGTCTTAAAATGCAGTTAGCAGCACAAAGAATTATTTTCTTGTTATTCATACTTGATTCAGACAATCCATATATTTTACTGATTCCTGAATCCTTTTTACAGTTTTTAAAAACCAGCATGTTAGGTAAACCTCAAATCTCCTTAAAAAAAAAAATAAAAAAGATCTCTCCTTTAAGAATGATTCTGTTTTATACGTTTTTGTGCGAGTTAAGATTAAAGCTGTTCAATACTCTTTATTTTTTGTTGTTGTTATCAGCTCAGTTGAGGTGGTCATTACTTTTTTTCTTCCTACGCGCATGTAGCACTGGGGGATAGAACTTCAATGTATCCAGTAAATCTTCCATTCCAAGGCCAGCCTGACAAACTTTCACCCCTTTTGTACGATGCTCTTGGAGACTTTTTGAGAAGCGACCACGTGCCATTCTGGAACAGCTACCCCTCTATGAGCGCTATCTTCCTGAGTGATACCGCTGACCACCGAAGCTACATGATATCTTGTTACCACGAAGACTGTGACAATATCAAAAGGGTGACAAGTGAAATGCTCCAGTTCTTACAGAAGACATCTGACTCCATAGTAGCAGTGGCCAATGATGTTACCAAGCTGTCATGTCCAGAGAGCGGAACAATAATCTATAAGCGGGAGACCTCAGGTATGCTATACTGACTGTGTACACTAAGGAAAGTTGCTTAGTTTCTATTCCTCTTTTCAAAAGAATCTTTTTCCTTAATGAGGAAAATTGTTCACCACTGTAGCAGCTGCTGGTTGGGCACTAATGTGAACACAACCTTTTCTCAAGTTCCACGCCGGAAAATATCCGACAGCACGTTGCCCGAGTACCATGTACTCGGGCACTAAAGTGGGCACCACGTCCCTGTGTGTACACAGTTTTTGTTAATTTCGGAGCAATACACTGTTTCCTACTCCCTGCTAAGTTCAAGTTTCAAAACTGCGCCTGTGACAGGGCGGAAAGGGAGAAACACTGTAGATACTTTAATATCGGGCACTCAAGGTGTGAACGCAACACAATTTTGTGACATTCGGCCTAGACGCTACTAGTTTCCGGGCACCAACTGGGGACAGCCCCTAATCATGAGTGGATATCTAGCCGATTTTTTGAAAACCAACCTAACGAAATTTGCAGGCATTTCCGGGAAAGCGTCAAAAGGCAGGTTTCGTATGGCCGATAAGCTCCAGAATCATAGTAACGAAGGTCACGAAGGAAAAGGAAAGGAGAACAAGAAAGAGCAAGGAGAAGGAAAGGAGTAGAAAAAAAAAAGCAATGGTTGCACTCTTAGTTTTTATAATGGCTACTTTGGAAATAGTTTTGGACCGAAAATAACTGTTGGACGCAAAAGGTCTATTTGACGATAACGTTATCAAAAATCCGGCTAGCTATACAAGCTAACAAAAAGTTCTTCCGGGTTCTAGTTTCAGGTATAGTCGGAATGGAGGCGTGGAAAGTTGCCTTTCTTTCTGTTGGCATCTTTATACTTGGTATGCTAATCTCAGCTGTAGCTGTGGTTTTCTATCACCGATGGACGAAGCAACACGGCCCTTTGATAACAGGAGCTCATCCGCAGTTAAGCGCTAACTTATAAGTCAGGTTCTTTTTCCCAGTTCGCTCCTTCACCAGTTCAAAGAGAGGAACACGAACAAAGTTGTTACCAGTAAGAGCAAATGTAAAATGACAACCATGATGGTATAATAGTAATAACCGTAATAACCATAATAGTAATACTAAATAGTGATCTTATCATCATCATCATCGTCACTGTAATTATTATTATTATTATTATTATTATTATTACTAGTACTACTATTGCCATTATCATTATTTTGTCTTGAGTCCTTAGTTCAGGAGCTATGTTTTTGCCTTTTTGTGCCACCAGAAGCATAGGCTAAGAAACGAGAACAAGGCTTGCGTGTTAGTGGAGTCTGAAAAGAGCCTTCTCTCAGTGGAGTCAAAGCTTACATAGTTGGCTCCAGGATGTGTTCTTAAAATATCTCGGACGAATCAGAACTGAGTCCGACCACAAACAATCTTAGGGCCTCACAACGGAAGGTAGCCGCGCGCCTCTCTCGCGGGAACGGTCCGGCTAGCTGCAGCGGAAAGTGATGAGAAGTGGCTGATTGACAGGTTACACTACACGCGGCGGGAAAAAAGGTTCAGGTGGTGAGAGTGTCAGATTTTATAACCATGCAACCCTCGCCTACGTTGGCTGTTTCTTGAGGAGGGAGGTAGGCAACCTCGTTCCCAGGTTCTCTCTCCTACCCGTCGAGGTTACGGGTAGGAAAGAACCCTGGGAACGAGGTTGGGAGGCAGGGACTAGGTATAGCAGAGAGAAAAGGATCTCCTCCATAGCCTCCATCTCGCCATAAAACAGACAGTTGCTTGCTAGTCATTAATCCGGTCCGCGCGTAGACGCGTAGTGTGTGAAGTGAGACATACAAAAAACGCTCAGCAAATTCAAGTTTTAAAAGTAGCCGGGCAGGTTGCGGTAGATTATTAGTTTAGATATTGACTTTTGTGTAATATACATTTTGTGTTTCATTGCATGGCTGAATAAACTGCTCTGAATTGTTCATGCCTTTGTTTTTGTTGCGTTGCTAATATATTATAATTCTTGGGTTCAGTCACAATGACTTTGTTTTCATGAACTAAACTCCCTTTGGAAAAGGTAGAAGCAAAAGACTGGGGGAAACCTATGATTATTTCGAGTTACATGTACAGTTCAACAATTAGCGAGATTTGGAATGTTGAGGTACACCGAATCATGCCAAATGGAGAGAGTCGTTTCAACCCCTGGAGCACTATTTCCTCTAAATAAGCAAGTCTCCTGATACAGTCCTTTATGGCTGGTGTGAGTTACAAAAAACTTACCTTTTCCAAAATTTCAGCCAGAAAAAAGGCTTCAGAAAATTCTAGGTGACCTTTTTAGGGTGAAAATCTGTTAAAAATGGGCAATTATACCATGTTTTAGATGTTCGAAAATCCTAGGGTAGGCAGGCAAGCAAGTAATTTTACAACAAATATTCCGAAAATTCTAGATCTCAAATCGTCTTCCGAACAGATATTTTCCGAAAATTGACGTTGGGTGCCCCTGATAGCTGCCTCCAAGTGTCTCTGGCTCCCAGAGGTGTTTACAAAACGAGTTTGTCTAATGGTCGTGGGTCGTGGGTCGTGGGTACAAGTCGTTACT
Source organism: Porites divaricata (assembly GCA_038088405.1). Taxonomy (NCBI): domain Eukaryota; kingdom Metazoa; phylum Cnidaria; class Anthozoa; order Scleractinia; family Poritidae; genus Porites; species Porites divaricata. The sequence continues at coordinate 16,900,515 of JBBMOI010000006.1, read as the reverse complement.
AAGTTTTGTTAAATATTAATAGTTTATAATATTACAAGTTTTTGATTTTTTTAACTACTCGATAACAAAACGAACATAAGACGATGTATGAAAATTATACAACACTTCTCCTACTCTCTTACTCTACCAGAGATCGTCGACCGCCAGCGCAGGGGGTGGCGGTGGGTACAGGAGCAGTTGAAAAGAAAAAGAAATAACGTTGAACTAATTTTTGTCTTCAAATATAAAGTTAACATAGGAAAGCTGTCAAACTTTATCTCCACCATAAACTGGTCAAAAACGCTTTCAAAGGGTCTTGCAAGAACGTCACTAAAAACACGAACAACAATGAGAACGGATTGTCTCGGTACCGGGAAGTTTCCTCATATTATAAGTTATACGATGAGGCTTGCTCTCCCCTTTGAATATCCGAAAAAGTGAAGAAACGAGGAACGCTATGGTTCCGAAACTGCATTCTTGCTTAAGAATTTAGAACAGTCGCATACACTGTTGAGCAAAAACAAAAGAGAATACCTATGAACGAAATACAAATCATCGCGCTCCAGTCCAAAAACTCACTTATCTCAAGAAAAAACTACCGTAAATCCTCTATTAAGCCCCCCCTCTCAAATAAGCCCCCTCCCTCTAATAAGCCCCCCCCTCTCTATTAAGCCCCCCCTCCCCACCCCCAATTATTCTTCACTAATAAATGATAGGCTGTATTAATCAATCACGACCGCAAAACTCCGTGTGGACTGATCCAGGATGGTTTATTACCAACTGGAAGTTCGGATTTCATTCTGATCCTCGGCTGCATGACTTAAAACTTCTTGTACTTGAGCTTTTCCACTTTGTATTCTAGTTCTTTATGGAGAACTGATACCATCGTCGTTTCTAAATTAAATAAGCCCCCCCTCAAATGGGCTTGAAATAAATAAGCCCCCCGGGGGGCTTAATAGAGGGTTTACGGTAAATGGACTAGATCAGCGCTTAGAGAATGATCTTGACTGATGCACAGCATAATTCTCCATACATGATGTAGCTTTAGTTCAAGCTACAGTGTACAACTCAAATCTGACGATCGTACTATCCGTGAAAATTCGACATCGTGCATACAACACCTAAGATCGACCTAAGAGCTGGACCCAGCGTCATACTGACATAGCAGGAAATAACCCCATTCACGGACAAATAAACTCACATGTATGCATGTAGTTATTCAGATCCAGGCATTACGGAGAAAATCAAAGAAACTAAAATCTTTTTGTAGAGGTCAAAGAAAATGAAAAAAACTTTGCAAATGCATCTGACATCAAATCCTATCAGGGACACCTACAGAAGCATAAACTACGGGAAATGATTACTCAGTTTGCATGTAACAAACCAGCTTCATGACCTGTTAATTAATGTAAGCGGAAAGCCTGTGTGGTGCGGCAAAAACAAGATTTACTCAGTCAACTGAAGTTTAGAATGGTACATGCACTGTGAAGTGCAAGTAACCTTCGCGCGAGAGAGGAAAAAGGGAAAAAAACTCCCGTTCAAGCCAACTCTCAAGGTCACGTTTCACATTGTCGCGAGCCTATGAGTCGTGTTTGGCCTGTCAACACTTATTCTAAGATAATTAACTTGTGTGCGTGTTGTTCAAGCGTTTGACCAAAACAAATTTTCTCAAAATATTATCAAGAGATTACACCAGTCCTGAAAATAGCTCCAATGGATTCCTGCCATTACCCATCCCCACCCATTTTCATACATTGTGTTATGTTCGTTTCGTTATGTTATTAGTTATCGAGTAGTTAAAAAAATCAAAAACTTGTAATATTGTGATTAAATTATTAATATTTTTAAAAAAGTAGTAACATTGTTAATTATTAATTATGATTAAAAATTAGTTTTTAAACATTACCCACACCCACGACTTGTACCCACGACCCACGACCCACGACCATTAGACAAACTCGAACAAAACATAGCAAAAAGTCTGATCTGAAATTATTTTTCACACCATGTAAAACTGCTCGAATTACGCTAACCAGGCATTGCACGTTTATTGAAGTTTTCTTTCATCCTGGAAGAATCTCGTGACAAGCGACAAACAGATATATCCGGTCAGCGGACTGCCCAAAAACCAAAATGGCGTCCGCAAACTTGGAGGAAGAAGACAGGGATGAACTCAACTTCGGAAAGCTTTTCGTGCGAACTTTTAGCTCAAGTTCCCCACCAGACAATAAGCGAGAAGCTCAATGGAAGATCGAAAGATTGAACCTCTTAAACATCGCTAACCTTTGTATTAAGAATGTCATCGATTCTGCGTTAAAACTTGGACATGCAATAAGCGATGAACATTTCGAACCATTTCAACAGTTTTTTGTTGTTTTGGAGAGCATTTTGCGGCACGGGCTGAAAAGTAAGTAACTTTTTCCTATTTCAAGGTAACTTACTCAGATAGAGGTTTATGACTGCGTTCGTTTTGGGGCCAGGTCTTTGTTTTACAGGAAGTAGAAAAGAAAATAAAGAGATTGATCATTTTGTTGTCACATGACAAATATAAGCTTAATAAAAAAGTGTATTTTAGAATGAAGCTTCATGTTCCAAGTGGTCAGTCATTGCAATCTCTTTATTTTCTCTTGGAAGTTAAATTTACGTTTCCGTTTCTCTGAGGTTTTTTGAGGGATCGAAAGTGTAAAAAAGTACAAACAAAAACAAAAAGATTAATTTCAAGAATTTTTCTTCAAATTTTCTATTTCTGAGATCTATTCTTTTCTCTCTTTTTTGTTAATTTTTTAACCCTCAAATAACTTCAGACAATAATAAGTTAATAATTCTTAAGAAGAAGTTTGGAAATTTGTAAAAAGAAATTGAAGTAAACTAAGTAAACGAGCTTCCATAAAATAAATAATCTCTCATAAATTCATTTAAATCCCTCTTGTCTTACATTAAGTGAAACGCAACATTCTTGGTCACAGAAAAGATTACTGGGGCCCATTAGAGGCTTTGGAACAGGCAGCTCCTGAGTCATCAGAAATTGTTAAGAGTGTTCAGAACCTTCCAAATATCAGGTTAGTGTGAAAGCTGTACTGGTAGAGTTGAAATGGTGTGTAGACCTTGTCATGGTTTTGGAAGCCATCTTGATGAGTAGGCAACAGTGTGAGAAATTACAGTGTTTGTATGAGAATCTAATGACAAATAATTTCCCTGAAATGGCTGTTCTGAAAAAAATATGAATATTATTGTAAACTAAATTGCTACAAAGCAAAAGATTAATGTACTAAAAAAAATTGGGCGTATACCTATGCTTAAATTTCTCCAGAGGCTTGCTTTAGATTTTCCAAACATTTGTCTGCAATTTTTTCTGGGACTTTTGTGCAGACAAATGTATAGAAAATTTGAAAAAGTAGTCCTAGGTCATCTAGCAAACATGAAGCCCTCATTTTTTTTTTTTAGTAGAATCCTTAGGAGTGAAGATTTAGTTTACAATTCATATTTTTTCAGAACAGCCGTTTTACGGAAATTATTCGACATTAGATTCTTATACAAACACTGTAATTTCTCACGCGGTTGCCTATCTGTCAAGATGCCTTTAAAACCGTGACAAGGTCTATTATGCACTAATCAATTCAAAACTTCAACATCCCCCCCAGGCAAACCCCAGGCTTTTGACTATCGATCACTTGTACTCCTGAAGGGAGTGGGGAATTTGACCTTAGCTAGGGAAGGGTGGGGAATTTGGACTGCAGGTGTCAAGTTTAACTTCTTTTAACGGTCAGGTGTCTGACAACATGGTTTAAAATTTGATAGATAAGATCTTTCTCATGTAGTAAGATGAAGGAGTTTAAAGTAACAGGCACATTTTTTGTAAAGGAATAGCTTGCCCAACATGAAGACATCAAAAGCAAGATGTATGAATTTTTGTTACCACGAGCCTCCTAATTCACTCCTATTTTGATACAAAGTTAGGGGTATACATGTAGAATAGTTCCTGGAAAAAGGTGGGTCTCTTTTTTTTCCCAATCTCAGAAGCATTTTTGGTGGGTCTGGAAGTCTCGTTTTAGGGTATTTTTCCGTCTCAGAGACTCTAATGTTTTTAAGTCTTGAATTTTGAAACCCAGGTCTCACAATAGTGATTGAATTACATGTACTTGTGTCAACTTTCCAGTTACTGGGCAAAATTAATCCCCAGCAGGGGCATATGGCCTACAGCTGTATATTGGAAGGCTCTACCCAAAAGGGGTCCCTTTTCCAGGCCTCAGCTTGTTTATGGAAGGGTTGGGGTTTCAGTCTGTCTGGTAGGTATTTGAAAGGGCCTTAAGGCTGTGTTATTTTTAATCCAATAACACTACATGAAAAATGACAAGGAGACTTCCCATTTTGGATTTTCTTCATTAAACAGGCCAATTTCTAAGGGTTTTGAAAAGGGGTACAGTGTTGTTATGTAGGTAAATTAAAAGGGTACCATTTTTCAGTGGAAGGACTATGTGAAAGGGATACCTAATTTACTTAAAATAGTGGTGTATAAAAAGGTAAGGGGTTGGACCACAGGGCTGCATAAAACTTTCCCAAGTACCCCTAGTTACCCACATCTTGAATTAATTAATTTTCTCAGTCTTGTGTAACATTGTAATGTTCTTGACAAGAATATCAACTTTTTATTTAAACATGGCACACTGTAATAGTTTATTAAGCTACCAGCTTGTGGGGCTACATGTATGTATTAAATAAATTTGAGAAAATGCCTCATCATAAGAATAATAATTTCTAATTATCTTTCAAATTTTCTCAAAATCCAGAACAAGCCTTGCTTTTTTTCCTTCAGAACCAATCATGGCAAAGGAAGAGCGTGGGTTAGATTGGCAATTATGCAAAAGAAGCTTGCTGAGTACATCATGATCTTGGTTGAGACTAAAGATCTGCTTCGGTAAGTTGACATCAGAGCTATGCCTTTATTTCTCAAAGGTACAAGACTTCTTTTGAGGGTTTCCTTGATTTTAGGTATAGTTGACTAACAGCATTATTGACGTTAATGTGTAACCTTGCCCAAGAGATAATCAATAAGTAATCAGTTTATTATTCAAAAAAAGTGTTTAAAAGTTGTACTTATAATAAATAACTTTCTGGCCCCGGTTGTTCAAACATTGGATAGCGCTATCCACCAGATAAATCACTATACAACAGATATTGTATTTGGTTTCCCAAATGGATAGCGCTATCCAACGTTTGAACAACAGGGGGCCTGGCCTCAGTTGTTCAAAAAATGGATAGCCCTATCCAGTGGATAAATCACTATCTAGTGCAATTAGTTTAAGTAATCAAATCAAATGAAATCGAATCCTTTTATTTAAACACATGACACCCAGGAGCACTAAAGTTCTCATTAAAACGTGTACGTGTATACAAATTAGAAAATTAAAAATTAAAGAAAAAAAACTTATGCTAGTAACCTATACATTACTACACTGTTAAAATACTAACTATAAATAGATCTACAAAATGGCTAATAGCAGAATCTAAAACTAAAGCTATTTACAAAATTTACAAGCACTACACCCTAAGCCATGTGACCTTTAAGAGATCACTTAAATGGCGCAATGTCTTGAGATTCTCTGACTTTTGGAGGTAACACATACATGTAGTAATAGTTATCCATTGGATAGCGATTTATCCGGTGGATAGTGTTATCTAACTTTTGAACAACTGGGGCTTGATAATTAAATTGCTCAAGCTGTTGTAATATTAAATCAGGCAACAGGCCTGGAAAAAGTTTTTAACTTTAGACAGAAGGTACTTATCGCCCAGTCAACAGAGCCTTTGTTTTGCTTGCCTGATTTTGGCATAAATTATTGAGAGTCTTGGCTCACAAAAATGTCCATCTTTTCTTTTCTACATTTCATATCTCCCAAAATCCTTTTTGTCTTCATTGGCCATCTGCAGGGTGTGCAATTAATCCCCTGAGGTGACCCTGTCATTATAAATTAAATTTATCATCAAAACTACTTCTTAATCTGTTATGAGATGACACAGTATTGCAACAAATTAGTGCTAATCCCTTGCTTTGCAGGTTACAGTATGGTAATCATAATCAGCATTACATATGTTTTTAATGTTCAGAGAATGGTATGAACCTTATGCTGTATTAGTGCAAGAAGAAGGAACAGTAATCTCTGGTTTGCTTGTTGGAATAAACATAATTGACTGCAATTTTGACCTCAAAGGAGATAGTCTTGATGCCTGGGTAAGAATATGTCATTAGAATGAAGATTTCAGCCTACTTCAATTCTTAATTTCCTTTTATCTTCTCACCCTAATTACCATTTACTATCAGTTGCTGTTGGCTAGGAAGTGGGAGCGAACAGGTGGGTTTACCTTGGAGATGTGATTCAGGGGTAATTCCTGGGCATTTCCCAGCTTTAAGCCTGCTTCCAAAATGTTGCTGGTATATGCTTATTAATTTACACCAGTACAAGAGCCAGGTTTTATAGGAATTTAACTAAGTTTAGTTGGACCTTTAAGTTACAATCACTTTACATACATGTAAATGTTGTATTTCCCTACTTCTATACAATATCATGATGAATGCAAAGACAATTGCTGTGTTGGTGTGGCATTCTAAAATGTAAGGCTGAGGCCTGGTGCACAACTTCCAGACCACCTTATCTGATCTGTGTCGATGCTCTTGTCCCTGTACACATGTAGAAGCGCGACCCCAGAGGACCTCTCTGCTCATATATAATATAGTAGAGCGCAAGAATGACTCTTGACCCTTCACATACAACTCAATGATAATTCCAGAGTTGATGTCGACACCGCTTTTATAATTGTGTACTCACCTAGGTGAATCAGAGAAAGCCCTTTTACACTCTAATCTACATAATATTTTATTGACTATTTTCACAAATTTTTCCAATAATATTATATTTTTATCATGGATCCCCCTTTTATGATATTAATATTTTGTGCTATTTTGTTGTATTTTAAAGATGATTTCACAATTTTTTCCTTTTTTTTTAACTTACTTTATTTTTGTATTGCAGTCATCAGTTCTAGATCTAAGTCTGTATCTTAAGGATGGAAATTATTTGGAAAAACCACCAGAAAATAAAAAGTAAGTGAAAATTGAGCTTTAAAGAGTTGCCTTTTCACTTTATCAGTTTTTGACAGCTGATTTGGGTGTGGTGACACACATACTTAACTAATCACCAAAACTGGAATGATGCCTGGCCATGGTGGATGGTGAACACAACTGGTCACAAACATTTTGAGTTTTGTGAGTACACTATGTGTATATAAGCCCATAAGTCTACCTGTTTTGGGGCTCAATGTCTTTTTTGTTTTTGTTTGTTTGTTCTTTTGTTTTTTTGTCAAACTTGAGCCTGTTAAGCTACATGTATCACTTCTCATTTCAAACTCATTTGACCAAACAGAAATGTATTCACAAACATTGCACAAGAAATTGTCTGTGTTAATTATTATAGGTGACATTCATTAAAAGGATTAGCTTTTGTTAGTGAGACTTTACTGTCAAAGTAGGGAGTTATATGTTATACAGGTACTTTGTGAGGGATTTCATCTTTGAGACAGCAAAATTTATAGCATCAATTTAAAAAAGGTAGTGCCCTAAATTGTGCTTTGTCAGTGATCTGGGTACTAAGTAACACTTAAACCATTATTTTTATTATTATTATTATTGTTATTGTCCTCACATAATGTTTGCTTAGAGTCTCTAGGGCCAAGATCAAACCATGATCCTGGGGCACTAGGTGATAGCCAGTTTTTAGCTTGATAACACCCTCCTCAGAATGTGTGCTGTACCTAGCAAGGTTATCTTTTGTAGTTCACTGATGCTTAATTGGCCGGGAATTCTTCCAAGATAAGCTTCTAGTCCCTTTTTGATAGCTCCAAGTGCTCCAATGATAACTGGTATCGTTTCCATTCTCATGCCCCACATTCGGCTTTTTTCAATTTCCAAGTCCTTATATTTGGATAGTTTTTCAGTGACTTTCACGGATGTGTTTCTGTCCGATGGTACTGCCATGTCAATGAATTTACAGGTTTTCATTTTGTGTTCTTTAATCACTATATCGGGTCTGTTGGCTGTTATTTTCCTGTCTGTGTGTATTGGCATGTCCCATAATATTGTGACATCCTATTATTATTATTGTTATTATTATTATCATTATTATTATTATCGAAATTGAAATGAAATGTTTTTAATTTGAATAATTTTTTTTTAATTAAATGAATTTTTTCTAATCAAAACTAAGTGTTTTTTTCTTTTAAATGAAAGGAATTGTAAATAGTGTCTTGACAGAATAGTTTTTTTTAAGTGAATTAATTGTAGATAGGATTTTAATAGTTAGCATTGTTATCAATAAAATATGTTCATCGGTATTATCATTATTATTATTTTATTATTACTATAATTATTTTTTGTACAAAAGGAATGAAGAACCAAGTGATGGAAGTGAACTTAGTGTTCTCCTTGATCAGAAAACATATCTAGAGGAAGTCAACAGAAACCTAACGTAGGTGATAGAAGTCGTCATAATTTATTCATTCCTTTCATTTTGTTTACAAGTACATTTCAAGTTCAGTTTATTCACACTTATTTTTTTTTTACAGTTGGGAGTTGGTCACACTTGAATAAATAGAATAAATTAAATACAATATTTAAGGTAACCACAAAGTGGATCTTTGTCCACCATTCCTGGTTGAATTGGAATTTGGAAGAAATGTTGATTTTTGAGCATCATGGAGAAAACTGAAATCAACCCAGAGAAAAACCTCTCAGAGCAAGGGAGAGAACCAACAACAAATTCAACCCACATATGGTGTTGACACCAGGGCCGAGTTGTTCAAAGCTGGGTTCAGATAACCTGGGGTTAGTGCAAGATTTGAATTTAGATTTGAAAGCTTAAAAAGCATTTCAGTTTTAATTCTTTTTGTCTACAAGTTGATGATTGGAAGCTCTAAAAATAACAGAGAAAATTATCCAAGAAAATGCTTTTGAACACAAGAAAAGGAAACCAGGGTTCAATTTAACCCCAGGTTAAGCTCTACTCGACCTTCAAACAACTGGGCCCACTTTGAAACCAGGACATGTTGGTGACAGGCAAGTGCTCTCACAACCGTTCCACCCTTGCTCCCACTGTCCCTTTCATGATCTATAGTGGGAATGTTCCAAACAAATTGATTGATAACAGCCCCCTTTCCATACCTACACTGTACCTCTAGACACAGTTCTGCCTCATGAAAGACTGATGCACTTTTCAATCTAATCAGTTGCTGGCTATTTAATACAAAAATGTATATGTTTTTCTTCTTCTACTTAAAATGTTTTGGATAACCCTGCTATGTCCTCCTCAAGGTGTCTGTTGTATAGATATGCAAACTTTTTATTATTATTTTACAGTATAAAAATTATTATCTTTTTTCTTGAAAAACATGATTCTTTAATGATAAGAGTGTGTACTTGCAGTTTTGGTGTAAATCTGTATCTGTGCATTAAGTTTATGGTTCTATGTATGTCTCAAAGATCAGACTTGATCAGTCTGAGTTCTAATGTCCAGTCAATGTTCAGTTCCACAGTGAATACCTTGCAAACAAAGTTAAAGAATATGAAAATGACAAATGATGATTTATCCACTCAGGTACAAATACGGTTCACATTTTGATACGTCATGTACGTTGTTCATAAATGCTTTGTTTGATGTTACGTCAAGTGTAATGCTTTTAAATAATACAGAAAATAATATTTTAAAAGTATGTCAATTTCGTGTGTGTTTGTTAGCTAACATCCTGTACCGAGCAGATTGTGCAGTTGATGCAAGAGAGAGATATTCTGCAGGATGCAAACAACCAAATGAACGAAGTCAGTGCAAGAAAACTTCAAGTGAGTGCCTAAACTCCTAGCCATAGAGTACATACATTCTGTAGCCTTAATAGCTGGCGGGATTAGCAGTCGAGTGCTGTTTGTTTGTTGTTGTTGTTGTTGTTTTTATCATAAAACTATTCACTATACCAGTGCTTAATTTGCTCCTTCTTTCCTTAATTTTTATCACACATCTCGGCTGTAAAGTCGGCCCTTTGCGCCACCAAACACACCACTAGATTAGACTAGATTGTTTTCTCGTCTTGCCACCTAAAAGCGAGCCATGATGCACGTATCAGAAGCCTATTGTTCCAACTAGTTCCAGATCCTTGTGTGGTTCTCGGCCTCTTTTTTGATCGAGTAAAGGCAGCAAAACAAACCTGGACTATACGTTTAAAACTTTTAAAATAAGTTGTCTTGACATTTGAATTTTGACTTGAAATTTGGCGAGGTAAGTATTTATTACAATGTACTTCTACTTTCCAAAGATGAAAAGAAAACTTGGAGTTATGTTAATCAGTACTAGCTTGGGGGGGGGGGGGGGGGGGGGGGGGAGGGGGGCTAGCTTCACTGAGAAACAAAATAAAAAGAAAGACATTGCAATAATCTGTTTTCTCTTTTTCTTTAACAGTGCTTGATATTTAAATATTCGTTAAAGGCTCTTAAATTTCTGGTTCTGTTATTCTGACTTCGCAGCTTGCTCAAGCGGATATTGATGTTGAAAGGGAGACATATCAGAAGTCAAGGTTAGGTCTTAGTAACACCGCGGCAAAACGCAATGCGCATGAGCACAAAATTTAACATCCGGTCAGCTTTTCATTTCCGGTCTAGTATATAAACCAATTGCGTAAGCATAACTTTGCCGTCGCGCCAAGTTTAAAAGCAAAAAGGGCGAAACAGACAAAAAAGGGGGCCGAAAAAATCACTTCATTCGAAAGCTTATATATTTTTCTATTCTCAAACTTTTGCACCACATGGTTATCTGTTTGCACCAACGGTGAAAATCATGTTTGAAGTTTGCAGGTCGCGAGCGCTCGACACGACGACTTTGTTTTTACTGGCTATAAGTTAATTTGGGAGAAGGCGATAACTAAGAAAAGAATAACAATACTTATGTTCATGAAAGAAACCAAAATAAAGACGTCATCTGATTATCATTAACACTAAAACCAGGAAATAAAATTTTAGTCCGTTCAATAATTTTTTTATTATCAGAGAAAACAAGAACTCAAAACAAAAGATCGGCGGGATTTAATAACAACTTCGACTTTGATGACTGCAGTCACGAACACCCGGAGTTTTTAGTACCGGGAAACTAAACATGCCTATAAATGGCTTTCATTCAAGAAAATGCCTATTTAATTCTTTTACAAGGTTGTTCTTTGGTTGAAGACTTCAATAATTGCAGACTGTGCGGCTAGGCTGCAGCATCTCATGCAAACACGAAACTTTCAGCTGCTAAATACATGGCATGAATTCAACTTCTAAAGGCCATCGAACGCTCTCTGATTCTGAGAATGAAAAAAAATAAATAGAGTTGTCAACTTGCTGCTAACCTCAAGAGTATAATTAAGCTTATGTTTCATGGCAATCAACTTAGAAGAGTTTCCTTTCAAAACACGGTAAAACTCACTGGTAAATAAAACTACAAAGCGATTGTGTGTTGTCGTTTTCCAAATAAAACTCGAATCGGCTTTAAGACATGAAGACTGAGAAATTGAAGAACTGAAAATTAGAACTACAATACACAAGCTTGCAATGATAACTTTTTATGTCTTAGTTTCAGCCGGGTTACGTGAAAAATAACAGTCAAAAACTTTGTTTTCGTGAATGAAAATCAGTTTACCTGAAGCTCTAGCCAAAATTACACACTGAGTTATTATCATCTTACCTTTTCTGAATCTAATCGACTAATTGTTTCAGTGATCTGTGCCTGGTTATCCATAAAAGCAATTTCAATAACTACAAAATAGTCAAAAACACGGACAGCATGAAGCAGAACAACTGAACCACACGCTGCACACAGGGAGCGCGCGGGAGACTTTGATCTGACTGGAAGGTGTGACTGAAAAAGAGACCGGAAATGCTCAATCTGGCGCATGCGTAGACGTTTTGCCGCGGTGTTGGTCTTAGTAACCACTCATGTCCAGTCCCATGCTTTTCCTTATCCCTACTTTTTATGGCTGAGAGAGCCTGGGACAAGTGTCATTGGTTTAGCGTTGACTTTGTAGTTTTGTGTACTTGCCTCTAAACTGTTCCTCCTTCAAACTATTCCTTTTCAAAACTTTTCAGTAGCAAGAGAGGATAGTTATGAATATTTTTAAAAGGTAGAGAATTTTTGTCTCTCTAAAGTGCATAAAGAGAATACAGCTATTTCGAGCAAGGTTGTCGGGAAAAATATTCACGCGACAATCCAGAAGGTAATCAGTGTGATATGATCCGTACACTCTTCCTGCCACTGTAGCTGTCAAACCTACTCTAGCACTCGCAAACATACGTCTATGGGCTCTCTTGCTATTCTTTCAAATTTCCTTGAATAACCTGAGTGAACGCAAAACCAGCCACAAAAAAAAAACCTCTCGAGTTGTCGCGTCCACTTTTTCCGAAAACTTTTCTCGAAATAGCTGTATACATTGCAAGTCTTAGTCTTAGCTTAGTTGGTAGAGCTCAGAGTCCCAGTTGTTTGAACGCCGGTTAGCGCTAACCCGGGGTTAAATTTCAACCCGGGTTTCTTTTTCTTTTTATCAAAAGCACTGCTCTCTATTATTTTTAGAGTTTCCAATCATCAAATTGTAGGCAAAGAGAATTAAACTGGATTTGCTTTTTGAGCTCTCATATCTTAATTCAAATTTCGTACTAACCCCGGGTTATCTTAACCTAGCTTCGAACAACCCGGCCCAGATCTGCAGGGCAAAAGGTTTCCGACGTTTTCGTTTACTGTATAATTACGCGCAACTACGGAAATAAAATCATTGCATCGTAAGCAGTTATCTTTACAGTGTAACTCTAGAAATAGGTTGTAGTAAGTATTCTTTACAATGGATTTTATCTTTGCAGGGAAGGTTTAAATGATATGTACAATGTTATAAGAAAACAGCTGGATGCGGAAATACAGCTTCGGAAGGTAAAGTACAACTCTAAAATATAAATATACAAATATAAAAAAACAGGCAGCATAGGAATCGGTACGGAAATGACAATGTCAAAGAACAGCTTTAGTGTACGAGACAAAAAATCGTGAATCACATTTTTGGTACATTTCTTTGCGTACTCTGTACACCTACGTCGTTTAATTCCTAATGTGACCCCCCCCCCCCCCCCCCAGCCCCTCCCCCACCCCGACGGCTTAAAGAGACTGTGATACGTGACGTGATCATACAAGGACGACAACGAGTTTACTTGAAGATGACCCCAATGAAAATCTCAATCGACTTATAAAGTGAAGTTTTTTTTCAAACTTCATTGCGTTAGTTGTTACTAATCTGTCCCTACTGTTTCTTCCGACATTTAGGAAACAGAAAAAGAGCTGGAATTAGCAAGGAGCATGAAAGAAGAAAGTGAAGTAAGTTTTTGTTACCTCCTAAGCTGAAGTGATCTGTGTATCCCCGGTGAGTCTTGGGGAGCTGTTGTTAGACAAACATTCCCGTAGGCCAGTATTGAAAAGGAGTACGTTTTCCGGTGGTATAGTGGGGCACTGTAGTTTTGCTTTATTCACGATTAGCCGAGAATCAACTATATTTCATGTACATATATGTAACCTATCTAGTTACCAGTACACTGTGCACGATTTGAGGCACGTATTGTAGTTCAGTGAGACACCATGGCCCAAGTGTCCACAGTACCCTCCCATAGAAGTTTCCACATGAAAACGACTTTGATACGAATTTTCCCGTGAACACGGATTCACTGCGGTTTTCAGATTTTTTTGTGAGTGCATGGATATTTATCTTTATCTTCAGGTCGCCATGCGACTTCTGGAGAAAGATATACATGACAAGCAAGATACTTTGATTTCTCTACGAAGACAATTGGAGGATGTCAAGAAGCTGAATCTTGAACTTCACAACAAGCTACAGGTACTTCTGCTGCATAGATGGGGTGGCTTTAAAGAGGGCTATGTCTTGAAGATTGCTGTTTTAGGTTAATTCTGTGTTAAAGTCGTTACTTACAGGGACGGCGGAGCCGGGCGGGCTGGGGATTGCCCCCGCCCCACCACTTTTCTAGAGGAAAAATGTTTTGATTAAGTATATGGTACATGCCTTGAGCACTAGAAGTACCTGTCATTTTATAACTTATCCATGTTGCGGTTTTTTAGAAAAATATCTCATTGAGAATGTTGAAAATACCAATTCCGAGCCTCTAGACCCCCTCCTCCTCCAACAAACTCACGTCTCCGGCGCGAGTTTTCAAGCGCAACCCTGGCTGTTCACAGTCTCCTATTTTCCCGTATGATCGTCGAGAATAAGCGCTTCCCGTTACAGGAGGGCGTCTTGGTTTCAAATGGACTTAGGGAGTGGGCGTCAAGTCTTAAGCCGTTTTTTCCCCTCTTTCTGGGAAAAGACGGCGTGGCCTGTTTTTCCTGATCCAAAGTCGAACCTGTACTCTGAGTCAAATTTAATGGTCGTAGTAAGCGTTGCTCGTCTTGCAAACGTACCTTTCATGTGAATGGTTTTCCTAGAATTTTGCCTGCAGTTCAAACATAAAACTGTTTGAAATGTCTCCATAAGTGCCTGGAATTGATAGTGTTATTTTTTTTATCGTTATGTTAGATGAGCGAATCTTCAAGCAAAGACCACATGAGCAAATGGACAGAACTAGAAGAGAAATGTGCCAAGATGACCAGTCATACCAAGGAATTAGAGAAAAGGTGCGTACGCAGACAACGACAAAAGAAAGTCCCAAGTTAAAAATTTGCCGTCGGTGGTAACTGCTTAAAAGTAGTAACAACAGAAAGAGGTTGAATTATAGCTAGTAACCGTGTTCCTAAAGCCTGGGACTGGTTGCGCAAAGCAGGATTCAGATCATGTAATCCAGGACTAGCGCTGTAAATTGACGAGTCAAAATGAGCAGAGAAAATTCTTTCGAACAAAGGAAACAGGAACCCTGATTACAGTCATGCCTCGTCAAGCGTACATGTACCCCCACCCCCATGGATTCCATTAATGAATCGATTGTTACTTAGTGCGCTTTCCATTTATCAGAACTGACTGGCCAGACCCCTCCCGTCGTAATGAGAATCTCACTATTAATCCAAACTATCCAGCCAGATCAGTCAAATCCTAAATAGTGTGCAGGAAGGAGATGGTTTTTCAGCAAAAACCATTGAATAAAGCCGATTTCATTTGCTACTGACTGGTCCGGCAATGGTCCAGCCCGCCCGTTCTGACAAATGGACTCAAGCGCCCTTAGTCGTTGCCGCAACCAGTGTCAATTTCAATTGAGAACAACTGCGTCAAAGTAAATAATGATTTTCCACCGTAGAATCATCCAAAAGCCTAACAAGATCTACCTTGGTGGACAGTTTATTTAATTACCCTACTTGATAAAGCTAAATCTCTGTGTTTCACTCTCGAAGCTGACCCCTCTATTCAGCCATAACTCCGAAGTAGTTGCACGCATTCTAATAGTACCGATGTGCTAATTTTAGTCTGAGGGAAGCCTTAGCAAAGAAGACCGCCGCAGAAAACATGGTCGATCAGTTGAATAATAAAGTAGTGGACAGTGAGGGTGAAAGGTAAACCAAAGATTCAAAGTAAAATCAGTGAGAGCTGAGTCAACCAATCATCCCTGTAGTCTTCCATACAGCCGTGTTTGTTTCGTCACGCAACGCTCCTCCCCGCCAAATAAGGAACGTTGGAGACAATCGCCCCTAAGGCTTAGCCAATTGACTGCTTAAAATTGAAGTTTGGAAGACTCAGAAGTTGTTGCTGTGGCGTCACGCGGCCGAGAAAGACTCAGCTGTCTCTTGTGCGTAGAAAAACGTGGCCAAGCTTTGGGTGTTTGTTATCTGAACAGTCCTTCCATTGAAATTAGTACTGATTTCAATGTGCCATCTTGCAAGCCTCGATGAGACACGGTTCTTTTAGTTTTCGGGTCACCATGTTAGTGTTCTTTAGAAGGAAGCCTGATGATGTCCCCATACAAAGCTTTCAAACTGTGGGTGAAATTTCTCGCGGACAAACAACTTCAGAGACCAGCGGGACCATGTCTCTTCATTCATCTTTTTACTTAATTTGTTGAAACGTTTCTCTGATGATTTTTGATGGCGTAAGTGTGAAAACCAGCAATTTAGTACGTCTAATGAGGTTTCTCCTAACATGGTTAAAGTTTGATACGGTGGGCACAACATGTTAATGAAGACTTTTCTTTTCTGTATCTTTGTTTTTACTTTACCAGAACTGCTTTAGACACTAACCTTAAAATAGAACGCGATTGGCGGACGAGTTTACAAGGAGAATCGGTTAAAGACAAAGAAAAAGTAGCTGCCATGCAGGTGGAATTAAAGCAACTGGAAAAACTTAGAAAGGTGAGAATTTGTGTTATATTGTAACGTGCCCCTTTCTATAATTTTATTTTTCCGTCTAATGATGCTTCGACGTGTCACTTCAAAGGTTCCCCTGACCGTATGTTTGATTTAGTACGGTTTGAAAAGTGTTTTTCCTTTAAACAGTCTTGAGAAGATATGACCTCGCTGTGGCGACATTCTGGCTCTCATGCTATAGGTTCCGAGTTCGATTCGTCAAAAAGTTATTTTTCCGCCTTATTTATTTAATTATTTGCATTTTTTCATTTTCACTATTATGACGGTTATGGCAACTGTTTTGTTAATCAAGACGTAATCGTCCCGCGATTTATCTTGTGTTTATTCTAAACCACTATTATTGTAGCCTGAGTGACCGCTCTAAGATTGATTCTTCTTTTAATAGGAATACCAGGTTTTGCACGAAAAATATGCGGCATTGAAAAAATCCTACTCGGAGCAAGAAATGGTGGGTATTAAAAATGCGCTGCTGTTGTTTTGTGTCAACGACTCTGTATCACAGGGCCTAGATCCGGTCATTTCAACTGAGCATGCGCCAAAAATCAAACAACTGACATAGCTTATCGCTGTCTCTTCAGGACTCACGGCAACGTTGCCTACGGCCAAATTCAGATTGAGAATTATAAAGTTGTATTTTTTGGTGATTTATTGGTCTATAAAATTAATAGCCCTACACGGTTCGAGGCTCTCAGTTGGTGGGGACCAACGAAAATAAAATAAAGAAGCAAACTGAATAGAGAAGGAGGAGAGAGGTTAGGGGGCCTCTGAAACGAAGTAGAATGTTCAAAGAAATGCACGCGCTCTGATTGATTAAAGCAATGTCATGATATCGAGTTGATTGAAGTTGAAAGGATGGGAACGAGTTGTTTTGGGATTGTAGGGTTACATGGTAAAACATTTGTTTAACGCATTTGAAGAGTGCTATTCATTGGACAGAGATAGCTCTCAATAAAAGTGTGGCTATTTGTTTGATTTTTCCTCTTTTCAGGCCCTTGTAGAGATGGGTTCTCATTTATCCAAGTAAGTTTAAAGTTGTAATCTTAACAACGGTAGCATAGTCAGAAAGTATCACTGTATTGCAGTTAAAGGAACTGAATTTCTATTAATCTAAAGGCCAACAAATGCAGGCAACATTTTTTATAAGATCGATAGGCGTTATACGCGCAACAGCCTAAATTATGAAATAAGACAAAGTATTGTTGCCAAGATAAAGCAATTTAGGAAACATTTTATCAACTTGTAGTGGACCAACTCCGATGAAGATAGGCCAAAACAAACGGGCAAAAACGCACTAAACAGTGCTTAAAATGACTGGAGTTTATTGTGTCGGGTGCCCATCCTTGAAATTATCGCCGGACAACAACATTGCTTGTAATATTGGAGCAAACTAAACTCCGGCAACATAAATTTCATCATGTTTACCAACTGTAACACTGCTTGCAATGTCATGATTCAAAATTTGATTCTTCGTCAGTGAAAAGTCTAATTCAAATTTAACGTTGCCCAACAAATGATGCACATTAATTTGCAATGTGTAGGCACTTGGAGTGAAACATGTTGCAAGCAAAATTGTAAGCATCGTTGCACCGTTTTTCCGTGCCGTCTGTTCGTCACGTACAATTTGCCACCTTGCCAGTGCAACAACTTAAATGGTGCTACTTTTCTCTTTGTAAAATGGAAGTTTGTCGAGCGCGTAGATGGTAATACGGGTGTCGAGGAATGAACCTCAAGTAGCGTTGTAACATGGTGCTGGAGAAAAAGGAGGAAATTGTTGTCCCAATAACTTCAGAAAAGTGTTAGATAGCCGGAAGTGTAGATTTTGTTAATGTTCATTTCTGTTCTTGTCAGTTCACAGCAAAAAGTTGAAGAAATGAAAGAAGTCACACAGACTATGAAGGTACTCTAATAGATATGGAAATAAATGATCAAAGTTTTTTTAATTTTTTTCTTTCAATTGTTGGTTTTTACTTCTGTTGTTGTTGTTGTGAAACATTAAATAGCATTCCAGTTTCAAATTTGTGCTCTGATTCAGTTGACAAGTTTCCTGCATACTGCCAATAACGTCAAGGTCGAAAGCATTTTCTTCAATTGTCATTATTTTTGTTCATTATTTATTTGTTTATTTGTTTTTGCTTGTGTCATCTTTTATAATCTTTCTTAGGATATGAAGTGGGCTGAAGACAGGGATGCTGCACAGTGTCAACAATGTAATCAACCGTTTTCTTTAGCCAGAAGAAAGGTACGTATCACTGAGTTTCAAAAAATCAGGGTGCGATCGTTTCTTAGTTTCTCGCGTTGGTAATGCGTCTCGTCATACCAATTTCTGCATAGTGTACTGGATCTTATAAAAAAGTATTAACAACTAATCAAAGCGCAAGTAATAAATGTGCTATACGAAGGCAATAAGGTTCAATCTTTTCTAAATATACAGCTGACGGTGTAAACAAGAGATAGGATAGGAATGAGAAAATCTCCCTTTCTGCTTCATGATCTTTCTCATCTAAATTTCTTGTTCACGCGCCATACAATCCACAAGAGATAATTTTTAGGGAAAAAAACCGACTGCAAGCAGCTTTGTGGCTTTACTTCCTTCAAAAAATTCCAGGGAGAGCTGTTAATTTGCCCCTGCTCCATAGAAATAGTATATTGCTGTTGTTGTTTCAGTTTTTTGTCGGTACAAAAAAATGTTTTCGCACGAAGCGAGTGACCTAGCAGGTAGGCTGCGTATCAGGCGAATAAGAAATTAAGGGCGATTACCAGAACAGGCCGCGAGGGAGTAGGCCGCGCGCATGGACAGTGGACGGTTCCTCTCTCTCCTTACAGTCGTGTCCTCTCGCGCACGCTTTTGTTTATCTCCCGCCCGGTATTTCGTATGCGCCTTGCACACAGGACACACTAAGGCAGTGGTAACACAGGCTACCCACCAGGCCGAAGCCTATCTCGGTTTCCATAGACCGCAGCGAGGGCTCGAACCCTTAGGTCACTGCTTCTCCCAAAATTTTTTTTTTTTTTTTGAGTACATTTGTACTCATCATATCTTTCTTCTTTCTCTCTGTTAAAGCACCATTGTCGCAACTGTGGAGGTATTTTCTGTAACTCCTGTTCGGATTACACAATGCCTTTACCTTCCTCAGCCAAGCCTGTTCGAGTTTGTGACTCATGTTACACTGCTCTACTGCAGAGGTACCAGAGGTAACAGCCCGAGATACGTGTAACCAGCTGATATTCGAGTGAGCTCAGCTCGCTCAAAGTATGAGAGCTCGAACGGCATGTAAGACGCGTAATTATCACGGCGTGCAGTAACTGAAGCAACCCTGGGTAATGATTCTTAAACCTTTGTCCTGCTGGGATCAAAGGAAAATGGAATAATTTCAACGGTATCAAATGTAACATTCAAATGCAGACGTACCTTGTTTTGAATTCGGCTTTAAATTTAGTCTTTAAATGCCGCGAGCAATTTGTCAATGCTCATGGCTACAATCCCATTTAGACGTAACTTTTTGGAATTCGTTCACGTAGTTTGCGTAAGCAGTCAAACAATTTTAAATTTTTTAGCTTGCATAAGGCATTTTAGTACCCAGGTATTCAGTCAAATAAATTTACCAACAACGCACTTGAACAGTCGTCAGTTGGTCATTCAAACAAACAAACCCTTTTAACTTCACAGAAATATTGAAAAGTAGGTGTCAAATCACCAGAAGCATATCACTCTGCTTTCACCCAGAAAGCTAAAAAGTGAAAAATCCGTGACGGGCGCTTAAGAGTAAGAGGTCTGGGGAGAGGCAGCTCATGCTAGGTTTTTATACTTTTATACTCCTCTTCTTTTGTAGGATGTCTACCCCTCAACCTTGAACAATTGATTCAAAGAAATTGCAACTTAGTATTCACTGAGTAGAAGAGTAAGGAACATTAGTTTTATTAGTACATGTAGCTATAACACTGAAAATTGATGTGACGGCTATAAAGGAGGTTCTTATCAACAATAGTGAGTTTACGCAACAGCCGGGACGGCAGGAAGAAGAGGACGGCAAAACGCTTGTGCGTGACGAACCTGACAAGGCCATTACTTCCGTGTTTTGTCGTGATCTTCACTAACATCGATGTTTTCTGGTCTTTTACAAAAAAATCTGTTTAAAGGAAAGTGAATTTTTGCGAAAAGTTATTTCAAACAAAATTATTGTCACGCTTGTCACACAAGGTTTGCCGTCTTCTTTCCTCTCCCGTCCTGTTGCGTAAGTTCACTAACGATGCATGCAAAGGACTAGCGCCGTGAAAATGCCAGTCCTTCGACACTAACTCTTCCCCAGTCCTCTCATACAGTTGAGTATTAAAAAATGGCATCATTATCAACAACAACGCATGCTATTTGTCTTTTCAGCGAAAATACATTGTTATTCAGTGGCGGATCCAGGGGAGGAGCCGCGGGGGCAACCCCCCCTATTTTTAGACCAAACTGAGGCCCGAAGGGCCGAAAAAGTTTTTTTTGGGGGGGGACCGGGCCCCCCCTTATCTATGTGTCTGGATGACCAACCCCCCCTCCCCCCATCTCAAGGTCGGGATCCGGCACTGTTAGTGATATTGCTTATATCGTCAGCAGTAAAGCGCGGTCCACGAGACAGGACAAATGTTATGGTACAATCTTTCTGTCATTTTTGTTGGTGCACACATCACGGTACATTTTACGTTAAAAACTCGAATGGAGCATGTTCGTTTATAATTCTGGCAACGCAACGTATTTGCTTTGTAGCCTGCTTTGTGTTAATGACTGTTCGTATATAAAACTAACAGACGGTAGCTTGCATTAGACCTCACTTTACAGGCAAATGAATAATGACGCCATTGCAAGAACACCAATTAGCTGCCACAGTCCTCCAAGACAACCTGACCATAGAGAGAAAAAAAGTTACAAGTCTCTACCTTGTCCCAAGAGGCTTTTGTTCGTAGGAGAAGGCAAGAAATCAGTGAATGTTTTCCCTCTCCAGCAGTCCGCAGTACCGATCGCTTATATGGCGAAAAGCAGGGTGAAGGAAGAGGAGAAAAGGCAAAGCAAACTTTTTCCCTATCTCGTAATTTTTCTTCCCGTCATTCACTACCCGCGCTATGTGCGCGTTCCCACCATACCACTCGCGCTGTGCGCTCATTTCCAGGGCCCCGAAGCTCGAACGGATACAGCTGAGTTTTGGCCTTCATTGGAAAAAAGAAAAACAGGAAAGACATTTAATCTTTTTTCCTTGTCAGGAATCCATTGGCACAATGGCACTCGATCCAGCGAGGAGCTCTCTGTTTGAAGGTCATGACTTGTTCGTGTGCGCACTGTGTAGACGTCTTCCTACGCCGTGGACTTTGTGATTGAACTTAATATAAACGAGTACTAATACCTTGGGGGAGGGGGGGGGGGGGGGAGGCGCAGGGAATCAGGGCTAGATTAGGATTGAACTAATTGAATGTACCTTAGCTCTCTGAGTTTCAACGCACCTTTTGCTCCACTGAACTCGGCCTTAAACCCTTTAAACGCACCCAACTCGTCCGAGTGAAACGTGACATGCAGATACGGGTTGAAGTGGGCCTCTATTGGGGGTAATGTCTTTCCACAGTAACGCCCTGTGAATTGTGCAGAACAAATTGTGATCACAAGTGAAACAATTTTCATTTTTGATCCATGTCTCCTATACGTGAATATTTGATTACCACCTTACAGTAGAGGTGACAATAAGCGTTTCCCATTCGCTGATCGCGTTCTGAAATGCATCCTAATCTGGTGTTCCTGTGGCACAAAGGCAGAAATTTTCGAGCTCTCACGGGCAACTGCAAATTAGCTGCCGATATTAATTTTATCAGGGGCATCTCAGTCAGGAAACTGGACTCCTTTCGACTCGATTTCGTTTCCGTAAGTGACGAACGCGGATTCGGGAAATAAACACAGCACAGTGACAGCAGTATATCAAATGTGATTCTCGGCGGTTTGTTCAATAATTATATTCTACACTTTAGAGTGATTTTGCTTTACCCGTGAAACAGATACTAACAACTAGTGCAAAATAGCTACAAGTGAACTAAAGAAGACAAGGGCCGATTTGTGCACATTCTACTGCCAACAGAAGGGCATTTTGCATGCGCATGCGTGCATCGGCTGAACGACAACAGCGTGGGCGTACCGAATCTGATGGCGGGAAATCGAAAACTCGCGTAAAGTTACAGTCCTTTTAAAAGCTATTTCGTTGGTGCTTTGAATATCGCACTTTCCTACAAAACGGATAGGCATTTGATACTATCAACCATTAACTTAATTTGGGGAGAAAGGCAAGATTTCGAGATAAAGAAGCTAGCGAAAGGGTGAAAAACAATTTCTCAGCAAAATGGATAATAAATTTACCACTGTATTCCTGAAACGATTAATTTCGATTTTACAGTTATACTGTGGAGAAGAATTAAATATCTATAGCATGATTGTTTAAAGGAAAATTATCATACTGACCTTTTCCTGCTGCTCAAAAAATGTGGGCGAAATGTTAAGTGACGTAACAACATTCAGCCGCCATCTTGTCTTCGATGTACTGTTTTACGAAAGGAAAGACTGTCCTCTCAAGGGCAACAACGAGGCTACAATAAACTCACCTTCATCGGAGAAATATCTCGATACCTTAAAGAACACGTTTGTGGAACGCAGCTCCCAGTATACGCCATTCACAGAAAATGCATCTGTGGCACTTCAACAAACTATATTGACGCATGCGCATACAAAATGCCTTCCTGTTTCTACTGCCTATTTCACGGTTTGAGTAAAGTCACTCTATGTATAGAGTTACCTATCAAAGTTGCGTTTTTGTCTGTTCCATCCCTTATTTCCACGTAGTCCGCGCTGCAGTTTGTACTGTCCTCCAAATCAAACACTGTAAACTTGAAGTTCATCCGGCCCCTCCAGATAGACTTCAACCTGATGATCCATCCGCAGTCGATATTGTTAGGATATTGCGTTCCGAAGTATGGAGTAGTGATTTCGCCTTCGTCGGAAATGATAATGGTTTCCCGAATACAGTCTGATTAAAAAAAAGTAAGATAAGTCTGTAAATAAAGACAAATCAAGAGTTGTTGGGATGATAATTCCAAGGACATCGTAGGGCGCTTTTCATTTTTCAGAATTAGCTAGAATTGGCCGGTCGGTTCTGTGCGTTCGCAAATGGTACACCTTAGTTCTGAGAACTGTCACAACTGGTTGTGGCCGAACTGGCCCTGCTCAAGGAGTAGTCGATTAGACAAACCCGTACTATGTAGCAAATGAGCAGATTTTGCCCTCAAGAAAGTGATTTTGAAACTTTGGCCTCATTTTGGCCCAAGGGAAAGGCTGGCTCCAACGGTGCGCGCTTACTAGGTTTTTCTCTTGACGAGCTTAAACTAACAGGGTAAAATATACAAGAAGAAAATACAGGAAAAGAACGCTACACTGAGCTCATTCAGAGGCCACGGGTATAGGGGAACCAGTAGGGGGAATGGAACTTAATTGAGATCACCATGGAAATGTACAAATCGTGGATACCTGAATAATTAGTTGTAAAATGTTTGAACACTTTCTGATGAAAAGTGAACAAACTAGGAGTATTAAAAACTTCAAAAATAAAATAACGTCCAAAGCTCTCTATTTTGAGAGGTGTGACCCCAGTAACCATACTAAATAAAACTCACCAGTTTATAGATTAGTCTCAAACTTGATAAGGCTCCAATTTAAACGAGGCGGGATGATTATTGGGGTGGTGGATATAATTTAACCAGAGCCCCCTACTTGTTTCTTATTGTTGGCCAATGCACCTAGTTATAGAAAAGTGGAACTCATTTGAAGCAGAAGTAATTGCCCTTCTATAGTCATTATTGTAAGTTCTTTTAAATTAAAATACTTATTATAGTGTAGCCTGCGTCCGAGCAATTGTAGTGTGGGCGCGTAACATAACGGCGTTACCAGGACGGATTAAGGTTGGGATCCTTTTCTATCCGTCCTATAGGTGTTTATTTAGATGCTCGCCCCATCATGGATCTCTTTCGCGCCATTCGAGAGCGTATTTGCGCACCCAATTTTACCTCTTCCCATCAATTTTTATGTAATGTAGCGTCACGAAATTTTCATTTATTGCATTTCATCCGCTCGCGTTTTACGTTTAACCTTAGAATTTTTTTTAACTTCTGCTGTTACTTGGAATTAAATATTTCCTAACGAAAAGTAAAACACCTTACCAGCTTGCTTCATTTCGCATTTCTCGTTTGTTATGTTAGAGGCAACTGCCACAACACTCTCAGTTGTTCGCGCTAAAAATGTCATCATGCCAGGAGTCACGTGATTGATGTCGTCACAGCTTTGATGGTAACACTGTTTCATGTAGCCGCGAAACATAGCGGTATCTGTAAGGAAAACCGCGGGTAGTGAAGGATCGGCGTCCCAGAACCGATAATGATCTGAGCGAAAGACGTCTTGGAAGAAAGTTCGAGATTGCTGTGACCAGTTAGCTGGTCTTCCTTCCACGCCGGGAATTTTTACTGCTAATGATTTGAAAGTTCCTGTTAAAACACAGACAAAATTTTATAGCGTTTTTTTTATTGTGCCTTTAACTTTTGATAAGCACTAATGCTCACTAATTAACAACCAACGTGTTCAAGCTAAATAGCCCGAAAGACTAAGGCTCCTCAATCCGACGTATTAGTATCAGAAATTCCAAATATAGCACTGAATTAGTGGCAGACAACAAACAACCAGGATTTGAGACTGTCTCGGTGTGAGCATAATAAATCCACATAAAGGAGTTTTTTATTTGCCCAAGTCGAAAGCTGTGGCCAACACTGAGCAAACTCCGAGAACTGCATAACTTTAATAAATAATTCTCCAATTTCAGATAAATGACGGCAAACGTTGAACAATACAAGCTATTGGAGGAATGATGATAATCTTGCGAACAGCTCGTTATAAAAAGAGTACTGTAATAACCGCTGGATTTAGACCAATCAGAATTGGAGAAAAAATTCGACTCAATAATTTTAATAATAATCGCATGTGTGGCACTCTGGGAACGTACCGTCACTTTTGAAAGTATCTGTTATTCTATCCATCAGTTCATTATCATTCAGCAATCTACCAATCACAGCTAAGAAGTCTCCTCTGAAAGAATTGTTTGAGATCTGCTGGTATAACAGTGGAAAAACGGACTGGATGTTTGCAGGAAGCTTTTGTGAATTTGGCGTGGTGTTATGGTTCAGAATGGTATCCAAAATAAATGCCCCTTGAAAATTTGCTCCGCTGCTGTTCAGATAACTGCTAAAGTTTTGGGCAAAATAACCGCTGCCGCAAAGTCCTGATGCGCATGAGCAGTTGACTTTCGCCGGACAAGTGGGTTGAAGTTCTTCCAGGTCCAAGGCGACGAACAACAAAGTGTAGTCACGTGTACAATTTAGTTTGTCTAGACAAAAAAACAAAAGAATGAATTTTTCATACAGTGGTGTTCCAAGAGGTTATAGAGACTGTTCTGATTGAAATGCTTTGATTTTAACATTTATTTAGTCTGAAATATCATACGTCATCCCCCACGGGTAAGCGGGTGGAGACGTATGACATTTCAGACTTAAAACATTAGTTAACATTGACCATCCAAACAAAAATGCCCTCTACTCATGGAGGGAATAGATATACATAACTCCTTACATGAAAAAAAAAAAAACAGTTATTAAATTCCGAGAGCTACGAATCGAAGGTTCATTGGCTACGAGCAAGCACAGTCCCATGTGCAATGCAAACCTAGACAAGTACTTTAAGGCACGGCATTCGTAACGAGTACCTCTCCATTAATTTTTACATGGTGAACAGTTCGTTAGAGAATGGTTAATGATTTTTATTATATATAGTTGTAATAGAGCTGATGGATTGTCCGTGTTAAACTAAGGATTATCTACCTAACATCTAGCCAGTTAAAACAGGAGCAGGCCCCAGTAGTTCAAAAGGTGGATCCTGACGTAGACTGCAAAACAGTCCGTATTTTTGTGTATTCAATTGCAAGTACGCGAGAGCAGTCAAACAAAAGGTTTGGAACGAGGTTGAAAACACATACGACACTCTTTACCGATTTCTTTACTGATTTTGAGAAAAAAACCGACTGTTTTGCATCTTATCCTGAAGCTATCCATCGGATAAATCTCTCTCCGCTGGGTAGCACAATTGGTTTTCCTAATACTTATCCACTGGATAGTGATTTATCCGGTGGATAGCGCTACAACCGGGGCCAGATGTTCAAATGAACGAACGAATCAGTTCTTATAGCCAGAACGGCTGCTGAAAACGCGGAAAAACCTGCATGGGCAAGTTGCAATTCTATTTAGTGTTTCCTTTCTGATTGACTGTGAAATTATATATTGATAGATTTTTCTCATTTTTCCATATTTACTGGTCGAACACATTGCATATAGCAACAAACCTGGGTTAGTGTAAAGCTCAAGAGCCTGCAGTAAAGCCGTCATTCCTGATCCGTTGTCATTCACCCCGGGAGTTGTGTCCTCGGAGTCATAATGAGCACCAATCAAAACAATCTCATCGTCACGTGATCCAGTGTACCGACCAGGCAATTGACCAATGATATTTACACCTGGATACTTAAAGACAAGAAACAAAACATTACAGAGGGATAAAACTATTCAATGAACGTAGAAAGCAGCCTAGAATAGGTCAAAGTATGTGTGCACATTATCAGAAATATGGTACAAGCGTAGTTAACGGACAGCGATGAAGTTACAAATGCCGCGTTATTGACCAAGCATGAGGTCAAGACGGCTGGTTATTGCCGGCCAAGTTCTTCTTCGCGTTCTTATTCGTCTCGGTCAATTGAAACGCAAAAAAGAAGGAGGCCAATATTCCCCCATCATGACCAAACAAGCTTGGCCAAAGAGAGAACTTTTACTTGCAGGACCAACGCGGGAACCCTGAGCGGGCCAGATGCACTTGGGTAACCAATCAGAAAGCAGGATTCGCTTCATCTTGCCAGCTCGCGGATTCAGCCATAAAAAACTTCCACCATTGGTATCATGTCGTTTCTATTGAGCCTTTCAGATCAGGCTCACTGAACCAGGTTTCAACGAATCCTACATTGTTGGATAAAATATATTGGAACCCGAGGTTAATTTGAACAATTCGTTGGAAGGTGCTGGTGTTGCTGAGTTGATACTTTTGGGCCTTCAAACGGATCCAACGCCAGCGCTATGTTTATCTACCCTCCAACAGATTCAAGCATTCAACGGTCCATGACAAAACAAACTTGGTAGTCGTTTTAAAATTACCTGCGCGTTGTTACTTTGAAATTCTTCAGTCCACGTGTTGAGTCCGTGGTCTTTGAAAGTTTTCATGATATAGTCACGTGCGTTGTGTTTCTCGGCAGAGTTTACCGCGACGTTCCTTGTTTTCGTGAAATGGCTCAGTATGGAGCGTAGAGACTGGGTCAAAGTCATAGAGTCGACGCTGAACATCACTGTAGAAGAAAGTTTAAGAGTCGAGAAACTGGAAAATAACAGCTAGTTGGAAAATGCACACTCGTAAAGGCTTCCTTATTTTAAGTTTCTTTCTTTCTTCTTTACCGTCTTTCCTTCCTTCTTTCCTTCCCTTTTAAATCCGATGCGCTTAACACCCGGGGGGGAGGGTATTCCTGGGAATTCTTGGTGGGAGTATGCCGCCCGGTTCGTCAAATCCTGACCCGATTTCAGACTAAAAAATGTAATTTTCCACACCCGTTTTCAGACTAGACCTCTAAAGTCTCTAAAATCCATACCCCCGGGGCTTAACAACTTTGTAATATGGTGGCCATTTTCATTGTCGTGCAAATTTACTCCGTTTTCGTTCAAACTTATTGCCTTATTTACACATTAAAATTGTGTGATGTCACACACGATGTCCGTTGAAAACCACGTCATCGCCTTTATGATCATGATATTTATCACATAAGTTCTCTTTCTTTGCCTTAAAACCATGTGATATCACACACGACTTTATTAATCTGTTATCACTGATAACCGTGAGTGTCATTTCCAGTACAAGCTTCTATATTAAGCTTGGGTCACTTGTGGTCAACTTCAGAACAAAGTTGAGCTGTTCCACTCAAGTGGGAGTATGCAGCCCGGTTCTGAAATCCTGACCCAATTTCAGACCAAAAAATGTAATTTTCCACACCCGTTTTCAGACTAGACCTCTAAAATCCATACCCGTTTCAAGACCGGGCTTTTAGGATTAGAGCGGAAGCAAAAAAAATTATTCAAATCCATTTCGAATTCGCATGTTTTTCTTTCTTTCTTACTGATTTGGAATTGAAACGATAAATCCGTTCATACACGCCGTAGTTCCCTTGAAAACAATACCCGCTTCCAGACCAAAATGGGCAAAGTGTATACCCGTTTTCAGACCAAAACGACGCAAAAACCGTACCCGATGGGGCGGCACATACCTATATGGCTTGTGTAAGGGAGTACCCCCCGGGGACTAAAAACTTTGCAATATGGTGGCCATATATTTTCATTTTCGTGCAAATTTACTCCGTTTCGCCGAGTTTATTGCCTTATTTACACGTTAAAATTATGTGATGTCACACACGATGTCCGTTGAAAATTACGCCATCGCCAACCAAACACACATTCTCTGTTACTTCATGATCATGTGCCGATATCACACACGACTTTATTTATTTATTATCACTGATAACTGTGAGTGATCATTTCCAATACAAGCTTCTATATTAAGCTTGGTTGGGTTACCTGTGGTTAGCTTCAGTACAATGCTAAGCTGTTCCACTCAAATTAATAATTGACGTTTTGGAATAATCGCAATATCTTGATACTGAAATGGAACAATCAGAAAGCCAAATGTAATGGAAATTGATAATCACAGAATGGTCAGTACCTTCCAGTAATGACAGTTCATAGAAACAAATTCAGTTGAGATTGCATGATAATTTTCGTTGTATCTGCATTCTGTGGCTCATATTGAATCGAGAATTTAAGAAACTAAATATACGTATCTGCTAGGCCATCCTGACCAGCATGACTGAATGAAACCTCCTCGCTCTTTGGATGATGACCATACTAAGTAGCAAATTCTGCATAACAGAAATTTCATTTTTCATCTAAAACTTGCGGTTTGCCAAACTGCAAAGTCTAGTTTCAAATTCGCCTTTTGTTGAATTTAACTCTCTGTTGAAAGCAACCCTCAACAACGTACGAGATGAAACTGAACTGGGGAATGCAAAACAATAACTACTTTTTAGAGCTCTTAAGTTTGCA
Organism: Porites divaricata; assembly: GCA_038088405.1. Taxonomy (NCBI): domain Eukaryota; kingdom Metazoa; phylum Cnidaria; class Anthozoa; order Scleractinia; family Poritidae; genus Porites; species Porites divaricata. Next base: position 16,870,843 of record JBBMOI010000006.1, on the reverse strand, counting down.
TTATTATAAGCAAAAGCCTTTTTTGTACCTGATGCAAGACAAAGGAGCAGCATTAGGGTTCTTAAACCAGCCATGCTTTGGAATGTTTGTCACACTTTCTCCGAGTTGTTTGGTAGCGTCCTGGGCTGAGTTGCTCAAAGCATGGTTAGCTTTAACCATTGGTTAAGCAGTATCAAAACCAATACGTTGTCAAGGTATTAAACGCTGGTTAACGCTAACCATGCTTCGAGCAACTGGGCCCTGTTGTCAAATGTTTGCAACAGTTTTTGCGTTGTTACATTTAAGATATGAGTGACTCTTAAGAAGTTATGTTGTTTTAACAACTTTAAGAACTTAAAAACTTAAAAGTATTTGCCACAATCTTAATACATTATTCAGCAAATCCCAGAGTGTCTTCTGTAACGTCATGGTACTTTTATGACGTCATGTTGTCCCTTGTAGCATGTGTGTCACGTGACGTTTGAAAAAACCAAAATTATGGGATAAAAAGAAAGAAAGGAGATAGCCTGTACATAGACGTTGTTTTATTTTTCTTTTCGTTCTTTTCGGGAAAACGGCAAGCACCCGAGCGAAGCGAAGGAATACGAGCGAGAACGAGCACAGAGCGCGAGAAAGAAAAATAAAGAACGTCTGTAGACACGGGAAAAAAGAGGTTCAGTTAAGTCCCTTCCTCCTGTCAACGCCTTATCATTATCACTTCCGCTTTCACAGTACCAATTAAATTGGGCCAATGATATTGGAGATATAAATTGCTTGTGTAATTGGCTTAAGTCGTTGTCAAGCACACTTTCCTTCGTCTACACTCCGAAAAAAAAGATATGGTCAAAATGGTCAACACAAGCTTGTAGTATGACTGCATCCTAAGTTCACAATGAGTGCTATTTTTTTTATGCAAGTTACAATAGTAAGTGTCGCAGTTAGCGCGTCCAGGCGATAACAAACGCTTCTCCTCGCATGACGCGAACGTGATGAGTCGTTGACATGATGATGACAGAATAATCGCCGTGTAGCCAATGGTAATTTGCTTTTCCTGGGAAAAGCAAATTTCAGTTGCTCCCAAAGATGTCTACAGACCGTCTATTTTCTTGTTCCCCCACCCTACACCCTTGCGCTGGCGGTCAATAAATCCCCAGCGGCTTTTGTTTTAATCATGCGCGCTCGACGGACTTAAAAGAGAAACTAGACGGTCTGTGAACAGGCTAGAAAGGAGATGGTGAGGACATCAAGTAGTGGGTCTGCCAATTTAAGGTTTTAAATTGTTCACAATGAGATTTTAAGAAGTCTCCGCTATCCTGGGTAGCCTGCGTCGCTGAAGGATTTATCAAGCGAGCGTGCAAATGAACTCCTAAATCGAGTGGCGAAGTTGCGAGAAAAATAGAACCGGTGGTTCAATCTTCATTTTTATTTTCCGCAGAGCTCTAAGTTAATGATACGTTTTTTTACGCTGTAAAATCCGTCAGCGAAATCGAATCTAAACTTTTCTTCGAATCTAGATACTGATTGATAACTTGGTCCTTTAGTCTTAAATGCCTAGTGCTTGCAAGACCTTCCAATAGGCACGCCTCTTTGAAACCGCTAATTTTATTGGATCCTTGTATGTCGTAGCTCTTAACTTCGTTCTTTCATTGCTTTCCCAACAATTCCTGTAAAGCCATTTTGCAGTAGCGAGGCGCCTCCCTTTCTCTGCCTGTGATACATTATGTAAGCTGGTCAATTTGACATCTAGTTAATAATTTATTGCTATTTTTTCTCGTTAGTCTATTTTTGGGAGTAGTAGCACTTTAAAGTGCAATTGTGGCTCTTTTAGTGCTAAATAAAAATAAATAAAAAGTTTCATTCAATCCCCTCTGATTCAACCCATTATAATCTTTCCAGACATTCCAACACCCGTAGAATCTCAATTTCAAATTTTGTGTCAATCATCTCAGATTTGTCACCCCTATTTATTCTCTACCACAGACACTCTATATAAGAGGAGTTTCTATGGAGGCTCAATGACAAGCAGGGTCAAAATTTAATTATAATTACACCAACCATTCAGAACCTGTTATCACAGTTATATAACAGCACTCTTGCCCAGCTACATAACAGCTGAGGTCTCGGTATATAACACTTCCGTAAAGGGACTGTCCTCGCGTGGACGGTTCATTTTTAAAGTAAAGTGGCTGGTGAGATTTGAGGGGTGAGGCCGTCCAAAAGGATATAACCTCAAAAGGGGAACTGGTGTAAACAACATGGTAGATTTATATTTAGTGACTGCATCTGCCCGGGTAGCGGGGTAGGGGTATCCTCTTCCAACAGGAGAAGTAAGGCGACTCCTTCCTTCGGCTAGCCTACGGGTCACCTGTGGGCAGGAAGTAGTACCAGCCCCCGATCGGGGTTACGTGAAGTCATGGGAGCGGGTGATGGATGTTGTTGAGGAAGCACCTAATGTCACACCAGGCATAGGATTCTTCTACCTTGGACACTGGCTGAGGCTACCTGCCTTGAAAAGAGAAAGAAAGAAAGAATGGGGACCCTACTTTCCGAAACAACCAGTCCTGGAATTCAATTTTTTCCCCCGCCTTACCTTCTTACTCTATTGTTCACCCCAACAATGTGCAGACCGTTTCACTGAAAAATGGAGCCAGATCTCTCGACGGCGAAATGAACATTAAACAATAGCATTATCCCAAATACTTAAAACATTGGCTGTCTACCCTTTTCAAAACTAAGCAAAGGGCACCATGTTCACATTTTCGAGGGCAAGACGCTTTCACTTGAAACACTCCTCCTTCTCCCCCCCCCCACCCTCCGTCCGCCAGTACCTTACCTTTATAAATGCTTGTTAAAAAATTACAGTGTGGGTCAGCTCGACAAGTTTTAATGTTACTTTATCATTTTCTTACATTTTTTTTCATTTTTAGCGAAGTGAGATTCACTCAATTCAGCCCGGGCTGAAATGGTCCAGCTCTTTGCAGCAAAGGCTTCAACGTCATGATAGAAAGTTTCAGTTCGGGGTTGAATTCCAAGTTGGCAAACGCAGTGGAAGAAACATTATCGTATCGCTGTCTAGCTCTGTCTCTCAGTCTTCTTACAGTTAGAAAGGCTTTCAACGTCTCTCGTAGCCGGTCTGATTCTCAACACCGTCTCTGATAAATCCAACAAACAGACTCGGTCATGGCTCTTCACAGACCAAACACCAGTAACATGACAAGAACACTAATCAGCTGCACCATTTCTAGTCCATCATAGCCTGGTGAAATGCAATAGAAACAAATTAAAAACACAAAAGAAACTAAATTACACTGCGTTTGTGCAAAGTGTATGGTTAGAGCGCGGTTCAAATAACGTCAACTTTTCGAAAAATGAAAAACGGAAATGTGGCAAAAATATTGAGAAGATCGTCTAAACTCGTCCCCAGAGCCTTAAGTTCCATATTCTAAGGTAGACCCTGGGGACGAGGTTGAAGATCGTTTAACTCTACGCTGCAAAAGGTGTCAATAAACAAGTCGTTCATAGTCAGTTTTTTGGCATCTTGTTCGTGTCCAGCACACAAAACCTGAAAGAGCTGGCCAACGGCCTTAAACGCGTATTGTGCTAAGCCAAGCTGTCATATCATGATCTCTTGGCCAAACGCACAGGAGGTTCACTTTTCAAGGCATTTTTAAAGATCCAGCCGGTTTTATTTAAGACTCTAATCGATCATGTATAACTTGCCTTTAGCACCACTCTTAACACCAATTTTATTTGAACTCCATTCCGCTTTGAACCCCTTTAGGGTACCAAGTTCGTCCGAGTGAAACATGATATAAAGGGACTGGGCCGAGGCCTTGATTGGCTCAGGCATTGTCCTTCCGCAATACTTTCCTGTAAAAGATAAAATAACTACCGTAAATCCTCTATTAAGCCCCCCCCCCCTCTCAAATAAGCCCCCCCCTTTTCAGAGGAGGAAAGTTAATAAGCCCGCCTCTCTTTTATGCCCCCCCCCCCCCTCCCCCTCTCCCAATCCTTATTCTTCACAAAGAAATTAACGATTAACGTGGACTGATCAGTTATGATTTATTCAGGCTGGAAGTTCATATTGTTTTTGGTCTTCGGGGGCATGACCTCCAACTTCATATGCTTAACTTTCTCAATTTTGCGCTCTAGCTCTCATGAAGCCGAAAGCGCATTTTTGAAGAATAAGAATTTTGTTTTTGTTACTTTTAGGCTCCCACAAGTGAATTAAATACTTTTGACAGTGACTTTAATTGTACAACGCGTAAGTCTACTCTGTCTCATACCACGGTATTTTTGCTACAGGTGATGCGTTTCGCTAAATTGAATAAGCCCCCCCCCCCCTCTTTTAAGCCCCCCTCTCTATTAAGCCCCCCTCAAAAGTGCCTGAAAAAAATAAGCCCCCCGGGGGGCTTAATAGAGGATTTACGGTATTCAGATCGTCATCACGACGAAGGGAGCGAAAATATTGTTGGCAAGCCCCGTTTGATAGTCGAATCCTTTTGCATATGCATAATGCACTATTAGACATGACTGCGCTGAAAAGGAGCGTTTTCAAATGACGCCGGCCAGTTCCGCCATCACAGTTGGGTTTCCAAAACAATGAAACAGGGACAAAAGAAGACAGGCCTTTTTTTTCATTTTGCTCAAAATCAGCATTGGTGAAAAGTATGTGGTGGATAATTTTTGTACTGAAACATTAAAAGTCTATTTTTTTTTATTATTATTATGAGAAAGAAAAGGTTCACGGTTAATGCACAGTACAATAACCATTTCACTAACCTGTCAACTCGTTTCTTTGTCAAAACTGCTGGCTAATTGCTTATCATAAGGTATCTTTTAACAACATGGAGCTTATTTTCCATGTTTTCCTTACGGAAATATATCTTAATTAAAGTTTTTCCAAATAGCTATACACTTCCCTCTAATTGCGAATTTTATGTTACGCGAGTTAATTCATTTATTACCAATCAGTGGTGCTGCTTTGTCTTTTCCATCCTTTATTTCCACGTAATCCGCGTTACAATTTTCACTCTGTTCCAAATCAAAAGTGATAAAGTTGAGAATGAGATTATCTTGTCCATCGTCCACTGTAATGGTCCAGACGCAGTCAACGTTGTTAGGGTACGCCGTGCTAAGGTAGGGAGAAGTAATTACACCCTTATCTGAAGTGAGTTTCTGCACACAGTTTGCTAGAAAAAGAAAACAAAATTGCGAATTACAGGAAGAATAAAATAATAGGTGGTCCTCAGGCATCAAATGAAAATTTTTAATTATTTTATTTGTTTATTTATTTATTATTTTAAGCGCCTGGCACATTGGATATATAAAAGTGGTGAATTTTTCATGTACATAAATTTGAACAAATGTAACAAGTAACTTGAGATTTGCGTCTACCACAATGGTGAGTGGCTGAGTAATTCTGAAACTCATTGTGGGGGCTTCATTCTATTTTTGGCTCCTACGCAAGGAAAAATACTTCTAAATATACCTCCTCTTTCACTGCAATTTAGGACGAAAAGGTACAATACCATACCAGCTTGCTTTGTTTCACACTTCTCGTTTGTCATGTCAGAAGCCACCGCCACAAGACTCTCCGTTGTTCGGGCTAAAAATGCTATCATGTCAGGAGTCACGTGATTGATATCGTCACAACTTTGATGATAGCATTGTTTCATGTATCCTCGGAAGTTAGCGGTATCTGTAATGAAGACTGCGGGAAGTGAAGGGTTGGCATTCCAGAAATGAAAATGATCTGAACGGAAGAAGTCTTTCAAGTCTTCTCGAAAATTATGTGGCCACCTCTCTGGTCTACCACCCAGTGGACTGGGAATTTCTACTGCTAGTGATTTGAAAGAAGCTGTCAAGAAAAAATGACAAAAAATAGTCAATGTTTTTCATCTCAGGGCTTGGGCACACTGTACTCGAGTATCTCCTAAGGCTAGGGGAGGCTAGAATTTTAATCTGAAGGGGTTTCTGGGAAGATTACCTCTTGCCTGGGGTTATGCCATGCTGATGTGTCCTAACGAGCGCGAAACAGCTGTCCATGGCTGCCATTGCCCAAAGATATGGCTGTGCGCAGGCGTAAAATAATAGCCATACTGTAGAGTTGTAGCGAGTACGTCAGTGCCGAAATTAGTATTATGTTCGTTATTATTATTTGTTACTATTATTTTTATTATTATTGTTATTATTATTATTATTTTATTATAGGGTCCTGATTTGAAAGACCAATCGATAATGCAATTAGGACAGGCAATCAGTCCTCTGCTTTTCTAAATGAGATAAACAGTTCAGCTCCAATAAGCAGCCACGGTCTCTTTAAGAGACCAGCCCTTTCCGAACGTTCTTTAAAGGCTTGACTTGATACTAGTTTTATCATGCACATATTTTTTGCCTTACATAATGTAGGCTGAAGTCTCTGTAAATTAAACTTTTTCTTAACGGACGCCTCCTTAAAATAGACACTTAGACTTGGTCCCGCCTTTTCGTTTACTCTCTAGAACATAAACGTCTTCTTAAAACCGATCTTTTAGTTGTTTCCTGCCTTTCTTTCCCTCTTAGCTAATAAACATAACTCTCAATATTAAGAAGGACTCCTCCCTAAAACTGACACCTCAAGTTGGCCTCCAAGAGTGCGTTTCTTTTCTCCTTTAAGAAAGTGAAGAATGATCATCGCAGTAAATTTTCCAATTTAAGCAATTGGAAAGAAGAAGCCTGAAAAAAAAAATCAGGGCTTCAAAGGGATTCGAACCCGTGACCTCCGCGTTGCCGGTGCGTTGCTCTGCCAACTGAGCAACGCACTTCAGGCTTCTTCTTTCCAATTGCTTAAATTGGAAAATTTACTGCGATGATCATTCTTCACTTTCATCTAAAACCGCAGTTCAAAATGAATTATTTCATTACTTCACATTTTCTCCTTTAGTTGATGACTTTCTATAAGGTAGATATCTCTCTTCCGATGTCACAGTGATATGGTCATCCCCGCGGTTTGGGAATCCCCATTCCCAAAATCCAAGTGATATGGGCATCCCCTGTAACCCTAACCCTAAGGTAATATGAGAAGGCCCGGATGCCCATATCACTGTAGCACCGGTCTCGGGATTCAAAGCGTCTCGTGCCCATTCTCCGCACGGCTTCGCCCCTTTACTCGGCCAAACTTTGATCACGTTCTGATTAACAATCCCACAGGCTACGCAGGCTTAGGAGTCCATTTAACTTACAGAGAGTTGACTGTATTTAATAAATCATTTAGACAGACGTTAAATATACTGGGTGATAACATTCAACCTCGCGGCTCTAATTCGCCGTAGTAAAGAAAGGATTGGACATCCTTAAAATTAAAAAAAAAGAATACCTTCCCTTCCTCCCCTATAGATAAACTTACCGTTTCTATTGAAAGCATTTGTCATGTTATTCACCAGTTCATTGTCATTAAGCAATCTACCCATCACAGCCAAGAAGTCTCCTCTAAACAAATTGCTTGAGACTTCTTGGAGTACCTCTGAGAAAAATAGCGTGATATTTGGAGGAAGATCTTGGGAATTTGGTGTTGTGTTGTAGTTTAGGATAGTTTCTAAGATGAATGCCCCTTGAAAGTTCGCACCGGTGCTAATCAGATATCGGCTAAAGTTCTGGACAAAGTGATTGCTGCCACAAGGTCTTCCTGGGCAGGAGCAGTTCACTTGTGCTGGACAAGCGGGTTGCCTTTCTTCCAGGTCAAAGGCGACGAACAACAAAGTGTAGTCACGTTCACAATTTATCTTGTCTAAAAAGGAAAAAAGGCAATAACGTTAAAATAAGGTCAGAAAGGTAAGGCTTAGCTGATAGTGGAAACGCACTTAGCTTTCCAGGTCCAGTAAACGACCATACAAAATGCGAATATTTAGTGGTCGCTTAAGGGAGAAGGTAGCTGACGAAGTTTACGAGGATCAAACCAAAGGGAGCGAATTCTTGAAGAGGTCTGAATTCTTCTACATCAGTATTGGTAGAGAATTCATAGCATGAAATTTGTCATGTACGATATTTGTAGTTTCATGTTGTCTCTAAAAGTTCATCGCACCAGACTCTAAGTAGTGAAGTACATACAGCCAACATAGGGACCAAACCATGCCCCAAGTGCTCGCTTACGGGCGGATAACAACAATGGAAAATTCTAAAACCATCATCCAAAAGTGGTCGCGCTCTCTTAAGGGAAATGCCGGTCGGCGTTTACGCGTGGGTCTAACTGTACTGATTTTACTGGGAAAATTTTGGTGTTTTTATAGATGGTCGCCTTATTGCGCGAGGTGGTCAGTTGGAGGTTGAAGGCACTTCACTCAATTTATAATTAGACACAAAAAAATCTACAGAGAACATAACAGGATTAAAATATTCAAATGGGTGGAGACATGCAGTCGGTAATTTCAGACTGGGCCGAGGATTTTGAAATTTTAAAAGTTAGGATCACCGGATTGTGAGTCCAACGCGGTAATACCACTTGGTCACACTCTCTTTCCATTGGTGTGATATAAATATTTGAAGGTGTAGCGACAGTTCTTGGAGAGCTTTTTCAGTATTTAACAAAGGAAATTAAGGCTACGAGCTACAGATGTCATGATCAAGCGTTAGTTCAATAAACTGTTTTTGTGACATACTATTTAATTGATTGTAGATGTAGTGGGTAGACTGAAAACACAAAGACGGCTATTTTTAACACAAGATAGTACTTTTCAATTAAGTGTCTCGTATAATCAAAGTTATTTCACGGTAAATCAAGACTGATGCATACAATATAGATCAATGCAATGATCTGATTTGGTGGAAACACATGCAGTAGACTCCAAGCACTTATAAACTCTATAAGTCTGGTTGGAATTAGCGATGAAGACTAGATACTATCAAAAACGCTCCACCACTTTAGGGCCTTGAACATTTTCCAACTTTTCCTCCTATAATTAATAAACAGCTAACCTGGACTGGTGTAAAGCTTAAGAGTCTGCAGTAAAGCGGTCATCCCAGATCCGTTATCATCCACACCAGGAGTTGTGTCAACGGAGTCATAATGAGAACCAATCAGAACAATCTTATCATCACGTGATCCAGTGTACCGACCAGGCAGTTGACCAATGATGTTTATTCCTGGATACTTAAAAAATTGCAAGAAACAAAAATTATGGCGAAATAAGTCGGAGTTCAATTTCAAGACAAAGAATAACTACATCTCCTTTACTTTAATGGAAGTCGACTCCATAAGCGCAAATCATCAGACACATAAGATTGGGTTTTTAATGAAGTAAGGTAGGGTGTATTCGCAGTAGTTCGTACGTATCAGCTTACATAAGAACCATCATAACACGAGTCGTCAAGTTTTTTATCAAATACAATCGATCTACTACTCTGGTCACCTAGGTCGCCCTGCAATCACCTACATAGACCAACTCTGTAGAGAAACGGGATGCCTTCCAACGACCTCCCTGCTTTGTTACAGGACTGAGATAGATGGCGTGATAGGTTCATGAATGCCCGAGCTAGCTCGACCTGATAATGATGATGACAATTGAACGTCTCCAAACGGTCACCTCTCCATGGTAACGCCTCGTATCATCTAACCCAGGCAGGGTGGCCTGGGGTGGCCGATGTAGAGAGGGAAGGGCTAGAAAACTATACATTGAACCTTACATAAGGAATATATGCAACGTAATAATGTGCTGTTCATTTTAAATCCTGAAATCGTTCATTAATTTCACGGAGCTTGTAACAGTACATAATAAACTAAATAAAGGTTAGTAGGCTCACTGTCAGCTGACGGTAGCTCGCCATAACATTTCGAGCATAGACTCACAATTATAGCACCCTGGATGGATGCCAGAGGTCAGTGAGAGGTCTTCTCTCTCACAAGCAGCTCATTACTGAGCTTCCAATTGCGCCCAAAGAGAAAAATTCTCTGGCACCCGGGGTACAATTAAAACCAATTAAGTCAACTCCCTTTATAGCAAACCGTCACTGTAGGAGTTTGTAAGGACCTCGAGTTAGTGTCCTCTTCAGCGAGAGTCCGTAATAGGGGGAGTTTATTTCAGTCAAATGTCTGTAAATTGTTTTTGCCGGGGATTTAGCCACTGCCTGTGGGGTGTCGTTATAGCGGGGTATCCACAAGGGAAGAGTTGACTGTATTACCGCGACTCCGATCCATCATTCACTCCGGGAGTGAAAAGTTCTGAGTTTTTGTCCCTCTCAACTCAACAAACCATTGAATAGTCCATAATTTACCTCTGCGTTGTTACTTTGAAATTCTTCCGTCCAAGTGTACAGTCCTTGATCCCTAAATGTTCTTAAGATATAGTCACGTGCGCTCTGTTTCTCGGTCGGGTCTACCGCGACGTTCCTTGTTTTAGTAAAATGGTTCAGTATGGAGCGCAGAGACTGGGTCAAGGTCATACAATCGACGCTGAAGAACACTGTAAGACATAGTTCAAGATATCAAAACATACTGAATACCATTTTACTGTCTGGAGATTGGGTACAATTAATGATCCTGGAGAGTCATGCAATAACGAGAAACTGTTATGACAAAGAAACAAGGCTGTAAGCCGGAGAACTATGTGTGAATTAGTACGTAAGTGACGCCAATTTTGTGGAATTATTACTGATTATTTTATTTGCAGGAGAAAGCCTCGGCCTCAGGCAAAATGCTTTATCCACCAGTCACCAATATATCGGCCAGCGGGTTTTTATTGGTCGAGAGCAGTTTCAAGTGTTATTAATTATTTTTCCACAGCTCACATGCAGTCCTTACTACTTCCTCTAACCACCAGACAACGAGAAAATGAAGAAACAAAAATTTTGACTCCTCCTGTTTCCTAGCCTGCGAACAGCAGACGCATTTCTCTCACTCCGAAATATAGCGTACCGGAAATGCGTCTGCTGTTCGCAGGCTACCTGTTTCCGGGTATCGGTGTGACGGGTGATAAGCTATACTGGGGATAAAATAAGAAACTTTAGACGATGGCAAAGAGAATTAACATAGCTGAAACTCCTGGGCCCAGTTGTTCGAACGCCGGTTAACGCTAATGCGGGGTTAAATTTTAACCTGGGTTTTTTTTTCCTTTTATCAAAAGCACTCTCTCGGATAATTTTCTCTATTCTTTTTAAAGTATCCAATCATCAATTTGTAGGCGAGGAGAATTAAACTGAATTTGCTTTTTAAGCTCTTATATCTGAATTCAAATTTCGCACTAACCCTGAGTTACCTTAACCCAGCTTCGAACAACCCGGTCCTGGGGTTTTTTAATGGAATATTTTAAGGCAGTTTACAATAATGACAAATAATGCAAATGTCAGACACATAATTGACTGTTTGAGACCCAATATGTATACACTTACCATATACTGACAAATCGATTACAATATGGGAAAACTCAAGCTAATTATAGAAAGGCGTGACTTAGCAACGATAATGGTTCATAACCAAAATTTTCTGCTTAATGTGAATTCAGTCGAGATTGATTAATATTTTAGTCGTGCCATTTCACCAGTTTGTCGAAAACCTACGAAATTATTAATAATTCTTTCTCTGGGTCGGTATTTCCAAGCTTGGAAACTCTTCCTTCTCATTGACAAGCTCACAGCGTTGTCACAGTTTTTATTTACCGACGAATTTTGCTGAATCGCGAAGTCACGTTTCAAATTAAAGTCTCTTGTTCAACTCCCCGGCCCAGTGCTAACCCCTTAACCCGTCAACAATACACGAAAAGAAATAGAATTGAAAAATGCAGAACTATAATCACTTTTTAAAGTTTCTAATTTTACTTTATTATGCGTGATTATCTTCGTTCCTTACCTAAGGCGAGGCACAGGGAGAGCATTATAACAGTCCTTAAACAATCAGCCATGTTGTCAAGTCTTTGAAACAATATCAACTGTTACACACGATTTAGCTGAGTGACCCTATTGACGTCACACTATATGATTGTTTTATAAAATTACACATTCGTGCAACTTGACGAAGGCTATCAATATTACCCAAAAGTTATTGTAGTATATGTTTTGCGAAATATACCATTATTTTCTCGGATTTTTATTTCAAAATTGATTTAAGGCACTAGAAAAGTGTCGCTTGTTTTTGCTTTGATACAATCTTCAGCTCTCGTACGTAGCAGTTCCCGGAGGAAACCACGTGCTTGAAGTGAATATCCGAGTTGTTTATTTGAAAAATTAACAACCCGTATTTTTGCGTTATAAATCCGAGTTGTTTAATTGACAAATCAACAACTCGTATTTTCGCGTTATAAATCCGAGTTGTTTAATTGACAAATTAACAACTCGGATTTTTGCGTTATAAATCCGACTTATGCATTTTGAAATTACACAACTCGGATTTGTAGTATTGAATGATTACACAATACCAATTTCGTAACAAGCAAATGAGATAAAAATTTCAATCGGAAAAAAAAATTGCTGATGTCCTATATGGGCCACCGTATTACCTATAACAGGGGCAACCAACGACAATTTTCGGAAAATATCTGTTCGGAAGACGATTTGAGATCTAGAATTTTCGGAACATTTGTTGTAAAATTTCTTGCTTGCCTGCCTCTCCTAGGATTTTCGAACATCTAAAAAATGGTATAATTGCCCATTTTTGACGGATTTTTACCCTAAAAAGGTCACCTAGAATTTTCGGGAGCCATTTTTCTGGCTGAAATTTTCGAAAAGGTAAGTTTTGATCCCTATAATTTTCAGATCACTAGACTTTCAGCTAGGAAACCCGAACAGATGAAAAATTTTTTGAGGATAAAAATATGCCTATATGTACCGTTTAAATACTAAAATACGTTCAACAATGCTATGTTTAAGTGGTTGTGGACTATACTCTCGTTGGGTGCCCCTGCTATAAGAGTGATCAGCAAGAAATTTCTCCTTATAATATCAAGTCTTAAAAAACAGAGTGGTCATGAGAATTGAATACATGAATCATGTAGGGATCGAAGATGAGTCTCATTCATATTTCAACAAATTCTACTTACTACTTCTATTGAAAAAGTATAGGTACAGTAAATGAGAATCTCAATTTTGATGTTAGGGTTTAAAGGGTTAATATGTCATTAACGATAACATTCTTTAACAGGGTAGTAGCAAGGTATATTTTTTTCAAACTGATCCCGTTTTTTGACCTAATTTTTTTATCCCTGATCCCAAAATTACGGTAAATTTTGATCCCTGATCCCGTAAAAATACTTGATCCCACGAGTTTCCCTATATAATTTTGCGTAAATTGGGGTTGACAGGCCTACACAACTCCCCAGCGCATGTTTAAAATAGCCTTTTTCATAGTTTGGCTCTCACGAGTATGTCTTTGAGCGCCTCCCTCTTTTGTACGATATGATGGGCGGATTTTTGTAGATTTCGCTTAGTAATGGTTGTTGTTCAATTAAATGCCCGTTTTTCATGAGAATTTTCCTTAGGTCAAGCACTGATGGTTGGTATTGTGTGACAAAAGGCAAGATTCGTAGGTTTCTCTTTGTTTCTGTTGAAGGGCTATAGTTTCCTGTCCTTGAAATTAACCCCTGAAAGGGTTGTGTTAACAAGATCCTCTGGGTAACGTCTTTGTAGCAGATGTGATTTGAAGTTTGTAATTTTCTCTTCAAACATTATTTTAGAAGAGTTTGTTCTGAGAAGTCTTAGGGCCTCTCCTTTAATGAAGCCTTTTTTATTTCCTTGAGGGGCAGGATTTAAAATGTGTATATTGAAATGTCTCAGTTGGTTTAAAATGAGTCCGCAAATCAAGGATTGCGTCTCTTTCGAATCTTGCGCCTTTGTAGATGTAGGTGTCCAGGAATGTTGTCTCCTTATCGGAAATTTCAGCCGTAAATGATGATTGTTCGCATGTTCAATGAACTGTTCTATTCTGTCTCTGTTTATAGTTCAGAGCGAGAATATGTCGTCTATAAAACGTTTCAAAACGAGCGGTTTTAGTTCGCTTTGGCTAAGGATTTCGGTCTCTACCTTATTCATGAATATAATTAGAAAAGGCGACTGCCATTTTCGTGCCCATGGCTGTACCATGTGTTTGAAGGTAGTTTTTTCCATAAAACTGAAATGAGTTTTCTTGAAGAATTAGCCTTAGCGCTTGTTCTAGTAGTTGTGTAGGGATAGGAGGTTTGTTTATGTAGAATGTTTCGTATGCTCTGCATACCGTGTGTATTCCCTCCTCTTGAGGTATATTTGTATAAAGGATCGTTACGTCCATTGAAACAAGTATGACGTCCTCTGGGACTTTCGTATTTCCTCTGTAGTTAATAAAGTCGGTAATATCTTTAAGATACGACTTTTGTTGTTGTACTATAGGCTGAAGAAGTTTGTCAACGAAGAATGATGATAATTCCTCTGTTGGGCCATCACACCCTCATACTATCAGTCTGCCGACCGGGGTCGGCTTGTATATCTTAGTGAGGGTGTAAAATTCTGGAATTCGAGGTAGATTTGGTGTTTGACAAAGCCAAATTTAATTGCCGTATCCGTCTTCTTTCGCGAGATCATAATTGCCCTTCTCGACGGCCTGCTTAAACTAGAGAAATTATCTCGCAAAATGACGCCTAAATCACAGAGAAATCAGCTCGGAACGACACCAAACATGACACGTGACCCGGTTAACATTTCGTTTGAACTGTGAACTGTTATTGAACCATTTAAAGTAGAACTTCCATAACTCTAAATCCACGCTAACTCAGGGCCGTAGCCAGACCTCATAACAAGAAGAGGCAAGTTTCGAGCGCCGAAGTCGCGACCCGCTAGTGGGGTGTGGGGGCATGCCCCCCCCCCCCCAGAAAATTTTTTAACCTAGAGGCTCAGAAATGCTCTTGTAAGCGTTTTCCGTGGCATTTTTCTTCAGAAAAGCCTTGGGCAAGTGTAGAAGTTCACTTTTTTATTGCTTAACGATACTGGTGCCAAGTTAATCACCATCTGCATTTTAAAGCATTCAAATGTTGTAACACGTATTATAACAATAAAATGAATCCACGAGAGTAGCCAGCGTTTATGGATTTTATACTGTAGATAATTAGGAGAAGCCTTAGGTAACACTTTTTTGAAGTTAGTTCTTAGATGATATACAGAATCACGCTCACTTATTAATTATCTGTTTCGATACACTCTTGCTTATGTTCTTCAACTTTGAGACAGCCATGTCATAATATTGCCATCTCATATACTTGTAGGACTAAGACAAAAAAACAAAAAAAAAGGCCAATGCAAAATCAGGACGAGGCAACTGCCTCGTCTTGCGTCATGTTGGCTACGGCCCTGTAACTCGAACTAAATTTAATTTGCCTTCGGTCCATATTTCAGTAATTTTTACCCTGATAACTGGAATTCCCTCTAGTTCCCCCTACTGGTCCGAAATGTTTTTTAGCCCCCCTTGGGGCTTTGAGTTTAGCGTGGTTCGCCATTATGCCAGGACGTTAAAATCGTCATTTCTAAGCAAATCCTAACCGCTGCAGTATTCACCCATATTTAAAAAATCTATATGGTTTATATTCTTTGAAGAAAGGGTACTGTTCAATGATAGGTCAAAGAGAAAATACATCACTCCTGATGCGATCAATTCATGATCTGTTATCAGTATGAACTATAATAGTATGCCAGAGTATGCAGAGCTCATTGGCCGGTCTCTTCAGAAATTCTCGAGCGATCCTCTGCGTACTTGTATCTTAATATTGTAATATTGCCAAAAAGAAAAAAATCGATATTAAGGAACAAGTATTGTACTAACCTACTAGATGACCTCCTCGAACTTCGTTGGTAGCCAAAGGGTGACCTGGAGCGTGATTTACAAAGTTAATAGTTCGTGAAATTAAATTTAGCAAAAAATGCTGCAGATTTCAGCAAGTACCAAAGCGGTAAGTCAAAATTAAAATCATTTTACCTTCGACGTGAGCGATCGCTCTTCTTTTTCTTTTCCCTCTTGGTTTGTCAACGAAATACACACAAATATAGCGAACAAGTTGCCACAATGTTCTCGACGCCGAAAACGGCTGAGACAAAAGGTCAACATCTATAAATGGACCAACGTGATCACCATGTGTGCCATGTTACAAATTAATGATGTTATCAAGGGCACAGACAAGACAACAGAGACAATTATGAAATCGAATGCCGGAAAATAGAAAATTTTCAACGACTTCGTGAAAAGCCAGATCTGAGGATAGCGCTAATAACATGTAATAAACTGTTCTAGATGCAAAAAAAAATCCAAAATCCAATATTATCACACTCAGCTATCAGTCTGATCCCTGATCCTATAAAAACCGGCGCTGATCCCGATCCCAACGCCGTGATCCCTGATCCTAAGGCTGTGATCACTGATCCCACCCTCTTAGAGACCTTTGATCCCTGATCCCATATACCTTGCTACTACCCTGCTTTAAGGATAACATTAACATTCTTTAACGATAACATTCTTTAAAGACAAGAGACATAACTTTCCGATCCGATATGGTTTCAAACCAGTCTTTCCGCGATTGTCTATATCTGTAGCGATAATAACTGAAAATAAAAGCAAACATGGCTCTCTGGGAGAGATTCGTCAGATTAATTTCGTATTTGTATTAGCAAGCCCATCGCATGCTAAGGAATTTAATCATTCATTTATTATTGATGTAATAGGCTCCCACGCAGGCGTTGTAGGGAATCGTATTTCCTCCCTCCCAGTATATCCTGCTTCCTGTCTAAATGTATTAATTTTTAACATGCGTTAACATGGCAAAGAATGGGATGCCTGTGCTTCCAATGGCTTCATAGCTATATAGGTGAACTGCCTGTTATACCAAAAACAGACTCCTCAGTTATTGTCTCTGTGGCTTTGTCTCTATCATGCAGACGTTTTCCCTGATTATATGGCGAATTTCAGGTAGAAAATGAAACTCCAGCAGGATCTGTGTAGTAACAATGTCTCGATTGCATGAATAAAGTTTCACACCGAAAATTGAAGGTCACTTGGTACAGATTTCTTCCGACATATTTTAAACACGGAATTTCATGATCCGGGGGTACTCACAGGGGTGCCCGTCTCACTTCTTTCTCCTTTTAATATGTAACAAGAATCACTTCGTGAATTTTACCGGGGCCACGTGGAAGGGTAGTTTCCATCAACAAGTTTGTCGGGCGACATGAAAATCTTTTTTATTGCAAATATTCTTTAGACTGATGAAAACTCGCTAGGATGAATTCTGTAACTACCGTATATTTTTCAATACACAGGGATCTCATTTATTGATAAGTGGTAAATATAGTCGCATTAAACCATTCCGTGTGCAAACTAATCGAATTAATATTTATATGGTTACAGTTGTTGCTCCCTACTTCAAATTCTGACAATAGCACAGGGTACCCGCGTGTTTAAAAATTGTTAACATGACCAAATTAAATTTACTTCTTTTGGATATCGTTGTAAGAAGCAGCCTTTTCATTTAGATTTTATGCCAATTCTTTGATACAGATCTAAAGAAACAATCACCCGCACCGCCAACATCTATTGATTGTAAACCAAGTTCACCTAATCTTGACTATATCAAATTCTCAGAGGAAATAGGAGAGGTCAACTGCATTGTTGAGCTGTGATTTTGGATAAAAGGTCTAATTATTACTTCATGATGATCAGTGTTGTATTGAGTTGGTCCTGGATTCTTCTCAACATCTTTACTTAGTTTGAAATTCACATATGACTCACACAATTGCAAGAAAACAATCATATGATAAATATCGATGTGCTTTACTTTTAGTTTCATCATCGTGTGATAATGCATGCCTGCTAAAGAAAGACAACAAATAAGCTTTCTTGGGGATAGCCATTTTATTTAAGTTAATTATCTTTGGATCGCGTTTGTTATTACATTTATATCGTGCATGAGCTTTGAAGACTTCGGTATCTCAATCGTTGAAATCTTTTGAAGACGAATTTCTTCAACATGCTATTCTTCTTGTTGGGATCTCTTCTGGAATTCTGTTCGGTTCCCGAGCACGTCTAGATCGCCTTGTAGCACGTTTTTTAAGATGATATAAAGTTAGCTTTGATAAGTGTTCGCTTTGATTCTCGATAAATTTCACGATGGAAGGTTCACTCAATGTAGATAGCTTTGATAAGTCGCTCTTATTCTCGATAAGTTTCACGATGGAAGGTTCACTCTTAAGTGATCGCTCGTAAATTTGTCTCTCCAAACATTCACTCTTAAATTTTCGCTCATAAACTAGTCCATAGTAAAGGTTGGGGAACAAAAAGCTACAATCTTTCTCTTGAATGTCCTCCATGCCTGCCCTCCAGTGCTTTTAAAATGGCGGATAAGATTTCAATGAGCGAGCCAAAGTAACGAGCCAGCGATATATCTCAGTCAGCGATATATCCCTAACAATGTAACGTTGAAAAAACGACAGAAATCGTCTGCATTTTAAGACCGGTGCCCGCCTTCGGCTGGCCCCGGTAAAAAGGGGTTGTTTATTACCGATAAGGGTGCTTAAATCTAAAAATGACCGGAGTTGGAGGCTTTTATGGTGTCGGGCGTTTAATCCTTTAACAGACCGTAAATATATCTATTACTTGACACTGAGCCAAAAATTTGATACCTGTTAAACCACATACCTACCAAAAAAGATTTTGAAATGATGTGAAGTATATGAAAATAATTCATATTTGAACCGCAGTTGTAGATGAAAGTAAAGAATGATCATCGCAGTAAGTTTTTCAATTTAAGCAATTGGAAAGAAGAAGCCTGAAAAGTAGGCATCAGGGTTCTTCTTTCCAATTGCTTAAATTGGAAAACTTATTGCGATGATCATTCTTTACTTTCATCAACAACTGCAGTTCAAATATGAATTATTTTCATATACTTCTCATCATTTCACTCCTCACGGGAGACATGAACTCAATAAATTGACCTCTCTCCCAATGTGTGGCTTCATAGCTCAGTTGGTAGAGCAACGCACCGGCAACGCGGAGGTCATGGGTTCGAATCCCGTTCAAGCCCTGATTTTTTTCAGGCTTCTTCTTTCCAATAGGACAATTGCACGATGACGATATTTGACTACAACTACCAGAATTCATTTCGTTTTTGCTTTGTTATTTAAATTTGCCAATTCCGCTGAGGATAAAAGAACAATAGCCTTAATTTGCACAAGAAAACAACACACTCAAGGATTCTGGTAGCTGTAGTAAAATGACGTCATCGTGCAATTGTCCTATTGCTTAAATTGGAAAACTTACTGCGATGATCATTCTTTACTTTCAAAAAAGATTTTGGCACCTATTTAGGGATGTATTTAAAAATTAATGCAACGAGTGTCCCTTACATTTCCATGGACAAGCCGGTGCCCTCAAAGCGCACGATACAAAGCAAAACTTCATTGGGGATCGCTTCTTGAAATGAAAGCTACATCCAAACAGGGAATTTAAATTTTGAACTTACAGTTCTATCAAAGAAGGAGCTTTTATTTTAGTAATAGAAAGGTAGAGGCAAGGCTTTGTAAGGCTTTGAAGTGCTCTTTATGGTATATAATTTTGACAACTACCTCTTGCAGACTTGAGGAATACTGCATTTTCCTTATCTTATCTCTTTATCAGACAAAAACAAAAAAAGCAGATTGTTTTTCTGAAACGCTGGGAATCAATGCGTCAGATGAGTTCACCATTTTTCCTCTAATCGCTTTGAATATTTCATAAACAACGGACAGAACTCATTTCTCCCTCTTCACGGCAAAAACCAGTGACGTCATAAGAAGAACACCAATCAGCTGGCACATTCCTTGACCATAGCCTGTCACGTGACGAATGCAACAAAAAACAAAAATTAGTCTAACTTCCACTACTTTGTTGCTGGATTTTGTGGGTAAAGGGAGCGCTGGGAGATGGGAGACGAGGGAGTAGAAAAAATGAAGGAACACTGCTGAAGAAAACCTAAACAGTTTGACTCTCCCGTTTTCCCCCACCACTGCTTGCTCGCGCGCAGGCTATGCATTTACGGTGGCTGAACACAGTTTTGCGGGCGGTCAGCGGTAACTTGCGTGATGGCACTTGTTTTAAATTAGATAAACAAACATGGCGGCAAAAAAGTAATGGTACACAGAAGACAATTTCTCAAAATCTACTCATTAGGATTTTGTGATATTTGGCAGAATTTTTCCTTTTATCGTATTTTAAGTAATGAGAGCTTTAAAATGGAAGTTGAACAGACGAATTTTGTGCCCTCTTTTTTATAATTACAGTACAATTAAATAGCCTTAGCCTCCCTCCTCGTTTCTAAGGCTTAGAACAAAGCCTAAGCCTTGACCCTAATCTACTTTATTCAACTTACCCTTAGCGCCACTCGTTGCAGTAGTCAAGCTCCACTCTGCTTTAAAGCCTTTCGAGACAACCAGGTTGTCCGTGTGAAACGTGATGTACATGGACTGGGCTGAGGCTTTGATGAGTCCGGGTGGTGTCCTCCCACAGTACTTTCCTGTAAATTAAAAAGATGAAAAAAATAGTCAAATAAACACAACAATGTTTGCGGCAGAAAAGGGAGTCCCTCTCTCATTACAAAAAACCGTTTGCACTTCAACAAAATTATTTTATGTTAATATTTTAAGCACCAGTTCCTTAGGAAATAATACCGACGAGGGAAAAAAAAGCAGACAAAGTTTGTGATTAACTAAGAGTTATTCATAACGACATGCAAACGGGGTTAGTTTTTAATACCAAGCAGAACGTCCTGATCTCACTGTTCCCATGGAATAGAAGGTACAGTTCATGCAAGTTGTAATGCTAAGCATTGCGGAAGACTGTTTCCTTAGTAGATCGAGATGATTCTCTGAGTTTTTTCGAAATAACTTCCACCCCTTGAAGAGCAAAATTAATTTGTTACCAATCAGTGGTGCTGTTTTGTCTGCCCCGTCTCTTATTTCCACGTAGTCCGCGTTACAATCTGCACTCTGTTCCAAATTAAAAGTGGTAAACTTGAGACCGAGAACATGATCGTTTTGTCCAGCTTCCACTGGGATGGTCCATGCGCAATCAACGTTGTTAGGGTACATCGTGTTGAAGTATGGAGAAGTAACTTCACCTTCATCTGCTATGAGTTTCTTTAAAGTACAGTCTGCCAAAATATAACACAGGGTATTGTCAGCATTTAATAAAATAAACGGTGATCGAAGTTTACCTTTAAAAAAGTTAGGACATGCATCAGCTTTCCTTTTTTTTTGAAAGGAGAAACACAAATATGTGAAATTCATGAAGCGACACATACAACTAAGGATAAAGGTTTGAAAAGAAAGCCGGAGTTAGGAGCTCCACGCTCGCGCGAAGCGCTCGCGAGCGGAGCCCCATAGCTAAGAATATTTAGTTACCTATCTATCCGAGAAATTTGGTAGTCGCGAAACCGTACGTCCGTCTGTCCACACCACAGGGCAAACAATGTGAAATCTCACACTTTTTAGCTTGTGTCGGGGCCTGCAACCTTTATTGCATATCCATGTTGTGGTGATTGACAGCTGTCAAAACAGGGCATCTGCTGACCAGAATCAAATGACCGCAGCGTGGGCTCAGATGTCGACCCATCGAGGCTATGTGTTTTTTTAAAGTTATCCGCTGGCAAGTTACTGGTTTCTCTTGATAAATTTATTGATAGGAGCTTCGCCTTTAGCCTTGGATATTAGTCAGGTTAGCTTCCTAATTTGCATAGCAAAACAAGGAGTTTTTTTATTGTTGTAGTATTTGTTTTTTTTTTAGCCTATCTTAAATGTAGCATCCTATATAGAGCGATTTTACTTAACCCGTGAAATAGGTAGTAGAATACAACGCACTATTCTCCACTAATTCCATTGTCTTCCTTTGTCTACTGGTGGCTATTTTGCACTTGTTGTTAGTATCTGTTTCACGGGTCTATAAGAAGTAAATTACTACCAGGTGATCTGTGACGTCACTGCGGGGGCCTGGGGAAAGAAATTTTAATGCCGTATCCCATAAACCAAAGCTGACGGGAACAGATTGAATTGAATTGAATTGGTGCGCGCGTTGGTTTCTGGGATACGGCATTAAAATTTCTTTCCCCAGGCCCCCGCAATGACGTCACAGATCACCTGGTAAGAACTGGCCATACCTGCTTGCTTGATTTCACATCTCTAGTTTGTCATGTTAGACGTCACATTCGAAATACTGTCCGTTGTTTGCGCTAAGAAAGCAATCATGTCAGGGGTCACTTGACTGATTTCATCACAGCTCTGATGATAGCACTGTTTCATGAATCCGCGAAAGTCAGCGGTATCTGTAATGAAAACCGCGGGCAGTGAAGGATCGGCATTCCAGAACTCATAATGATCCGAGCGGAAGAAGTCCTCCAAAGGTGTTCGAACAACTGAAGGCCAGTTCTGCGGTCTGCCTCCCAATGGAAGATTTACAGCTAAAACCTTGAAGGCCCCTGTTAGAAAAAGAGAGTCAATCATGTGATTACTAGCACCAATGATCAAAAAGCGGGCCAAATAAAAACTTTTCATATAAAATCAACCGATGAAGAATGGGTTATAAAATGACGGGAAGGGAAGAAGGGGTAATAAGCTGGAGAAATAAACAAAAGCAGAACTGAACGTCCCTTCGTTGTTGACGAATACTTTTTCTTTTAATGAATGTTACTGTCATTAGTATTACCATTCATTATCATTTTTTACCAGTTTTAAACATTTATACTCATAGTAACAGATTTGTTGTTGTTGTTGAGACGACAAAAGGGAACGAGATTTCCTTTTGTCTCGATTCTGTGGTTTTGTCTACGTACTGAAGTAAAAAGCTTTCACTGGGATTTCCTGATGTTAGTTAAACAGTTTGAAAATCATAATCCCTTTTCTGCCTATGAAGTTTTCCGTTTTTCCCCGACTTACCGATCAACCAGGTAGTCTGAACCACAGACGGAGCTAAACTTCTGGTGAAGTTAGTCTGCGAAACAGCCCCGAAATCTCGCCCCATATAAGGGAATCCATGACAGTCTTGAATTCTGGGTTCCACGCCGAGGATTTCGGATTCCCCGGTACTCAATTCGAGTCTTTGTCAGTGGAAATTAGACTCTAGATTCTAATCTTTAGAAGGTTTCCGGATTCCAATCGCAAGTGGGATTCCGGATTCCTTGAGCTGCATTCCAGATTAAAAAGCCAAGGATTCCGGTTCCACAAAGAAATTTTCCCAGATTCTGGATTTCACAAGCAAAAATTTCTTGCATTCCGGAATCCACATGGGGCAAGAAATCTTTGTTATGGGCCGAGAAACGCATTTCGCTTATCGATAATTCGTTGAGTCAGCGTTGGGGGCACAGAACAAGGATATCGATTTTGCTTCACAGATGTTACAAGAGACCATTAGATACGAGAACGAGGACGAAAACGATTACGAGATTTGATCTAAATTTTTTTCGCGTCTTCTCAAAAAATAGATTTCCCAGAAAGCTTAAATTTACCATGTTTCACTAGAAAAGTTAGCACTGTTATCTTTAGTGAAGGAGCTTACGCGCTTTCCCGATCGCAAAAAGATAAAACTTCTAACATTTGATATCTTGCTTTCGCCAGCACGACATTCTCGCTAAAACTCGTAGTAGAATGACGACGGCTACCCCATTTTCCCGCCAAAATGACGTTGGTTCTCGCGCGACCACTACGTAGTATTTAGAAAATCTGGTAGTCGTGGCCGTGCTCGTCTTAGAATCTAAAGCTCTCTACTAACCGAGATTTAACCGGGATTAGATTACGTCTGCGACGCATGCGCAGGCTACGAAACAAGGGGTGATGGGAAAAGGACCCCTACGAGGGCGTGGTCTTACCATTTCCTTTGAACGCACTTGTCAGGGAACTAGTAAGCTCAACATCATTAGGACGACCAATCACAGCCAAGAAGTCTCCTCTGAAAGAATTGTTTGAGATTGTCTCGTATAACTGTGGAAAAGCAGACTGTACACTACTAGGAAGATCTTGTGAATTTGCGTGGTATTATGGTTCAGAATGGTTTCTAAGATAAATGCTCCTTGAAAATTCGCTCCGGTGCTGTTTAGATAACGGCTAAAGTTTTGGACAAAGTAACTGCTGCCACAAAGTATTCCTGCGCATGGGCAGTTTACTTGTGCCGAACACGAGGGTTGATTTTCTTCAAGATCAAAAGCAGCAAACCAAATGGAATAGTCACTTGTACAGTTCACCTTGTCTGCAATGTAAGAGATTACAACATTATGATTCATTCAATTTTTTTCCATTTCTGTTTGGTTATAATTCGGATTCGCCGGCTAGATCTTTATAACCAGCTTGCGCTTCTCAACTTTTGCATTTGCTTCACGTCAGTCACTAATGTCAATGATGAAATAATTGCAAATAATCCATGATCAACGTTAACGTCACGGGAAAACTGCGGCGAGGCAGCTGAGCTTTTTCGTTAGTGCAGAAACTGAGGAATTTAGTGCCATGCGTTGGCAAAAGAGCCAACTTACTGACTAGAACGGAAAGAAAAACACATGTCAACTGCTTTAATCAATCGAGACTTGAACTCGGCTTCTCCGGATTAAGAGTCTAAAGCGCTGATCACATGATTCTGATTACCCTTGACCTCCAATCGCCCAATGTAGGTATTCCAAGACAATCTTGGGTTCTGGATTTAAGACGGAATCCACCAGGAAATTGAGTAAAAACCTTGTACCAGAATAATTTAAAGCATATTGTATTCTTTTTTTACATTTTTCAAGGGCTAAAGATGTAATTAGTCATCTGTAATAACACCAAAGAAAATTTCTCAAGGGATTTCCGAGAAAATGAACGCCAAATTTCACAAGAATTGTGAAAACACAGATAAAATTCTGAAAATTTCATGTGTAAGATGTAATTTTGTGAAATTTGACATTTATTTTGTCAGTGGAACTTGGATCCCGAATTCCAATCGTTAGCGAGATTCCGGATTCCATAAGGGACCGGTCATTATTTATCGCCGGATGGGGGAGGGGAGGATTTGGGGCTAGACAGGGTGAAATTTAGCCGATCCCCTCCTTGAATGTTAACACTTGATGACTTTCGCGATCCCCCCCCCCTGACCCATATCTTCATTTTCCAAGAAAATTTGAGTGGTCCCCCCTCTGAATCCTTCCAAAGTTTTCAGTTTTCAAATCCTCCGCCCCTCCCTCCCCCCCCACCCCCCCCCCCCCCCCCCCTAGGCGATAAATAATGACCGGTCTCTTAGCGAGATTCCAGATTCCATAAGCTGAATTCCGCATTTCACAAACTGGGATCTTCATCCCAGGTTTAACACATGGAGCGATGCGTTGGTAATTCAGTTTCGCCCACGGTGACGAACTGTTTTGCTCTGAAGCAACTAACCTGGACTGGTATGAAGCTTAAGAGCCTGCAGTAAAGCGGTCATCCCTGACCCGTTATCATCCACACCAGGAGTTGTGTCAACGGAGTCATAATGAGAACCAATCAGAACAATCTTATCATCACGTGATCCAGTGTACCGACCAGGCAGTTGACCAATGATGTTTACTCCTGGATACTGATGTAAAATACAAAAATGTAATCATGTAACTAGGGGAACTGGGTAAACAAACAGCCCGAATCAGTCAAACAAACCGAAACAAAAAAACACAAAAAGTGTGAAGTTGATAAGAATATTCCAAATGATCCAAATAAAAGTCTTGCTACCCTGCCAACTCGTACGTCGTTTCAACTAATTTTACGATCATCGGGATTTTCGCAGGAAGTTTTCCATCAAAGTGGGGGTACCTATTCCAAAAAAATTGAAATCGATCGTACTTCGTAAAAATTATCTTTGCAAGACATTAACACGAGACCGGTACAATCCAAAACAGAACGGGGTTGAAGCCGTCGACAACTGTTTCGCCTGATTATTGTGGCTCCTCAGGACACATACCCACCCAAAAAATACCCAAGTGCCCCCCCCCCGGGACATTATTAAACAGCAGTCAATCACAATTCCTTCGAGCATTGTTCTACACTTCATACTGGGAGTCTAACCTAGTATAGAGATCCGTGCAAAAACTAGCCTGCGTGGCAAGCGTTCGAAAGGGGAAGGGGGAGTGCGAAAACCTCTTTCTTATGCTGATGTATTGAGACGTGTTCATACACAACTGTCATTTTTTGTAGTTATTCATACTCATAGTTTATATTTAATGAAGGAAAGTGGAAGCTAGAAGTGTGAACTGGTTCTTACCTGCTGCAAGGCAGAAGAGCAGAAGCATAGTTTTGTAAAAAAGCGCCATTTTCCAGATTACGCAAGAAAGGAGTAGAACTTTGATGTCTTCGAACGAATTGAACCAGAGCAAGTCGTGACTTCACGCGTGATTTGTTTGAAATTGTTGTTCAATTGCAAGTAACCACGGGCGGCTCAGGCGACGCGTGACCTTTGTGCTGCCGTGACGCTGCGGTGCCGCGTTACAGGCGACCATTGACAGAGAGACTTTGTATCAGAAATAAAATACTGAGACCAGCGATCGTTAAATAATGTTAAATCGAATTCTTCCTTCAATGAAATGAATAAAAAAGACATACCTGCGAAGTATTCCACTGTGTTTTGGTGTCTGCTTGTCGTTTTACTGGTTTTTGGGGCTTTATTGCAAAACCACTGTTATACCTTGTTTTCATAGCTCTTCGAATGCATTCTAAGAAGCGGTCAGGTCATCCAGGGGTACCTTCAGCCTTCTCCGGCGAATCTACTGGGGCCTTCTTTTTTTCTTTTAAACTTTACGAAAACTCAGCAACTGATGCATCTTTCTGAAATTACTTCCAATGCCGAAAATTTCAGGGCTCCTTTTTTTACGAATAATTCCAAATCTGGGAATCAGGGAATGTGAAAACCCAACTCCCGATCGAAAGTCGCAGTGAAGTTTGAAAATCTAAGGTGAGTGGGACAGTCATCTTCCTAATACTTCCTATGCTTCTGCTGTGCTACCGTCCGACGGATGCACGTATAGTACCAAGTTTCCGATTGTACGATTCTCTGAATTTTCCTGGAGCGCGCTTGTTTCGCTTTTTGACTTAACCCATTCGCTCCTGGAGATTTTGCCAAAAAACGTGTTTTGAAGCTAGTCGAGTGGTTTTCTGGTCTCTGTCATGTTATAAAGAGCTAAAACTTACCACAAACCCGTTCACCGGTCGTACTCTTCACGGCCTTCTGATCCAGATGCAAAATATCAGCTTCCCCTCTTTTTTCGCTTGCTGGGCATTTAGTAGGCTTCATTTTGATGGGAAGAGTTTTTAGGAAAGCTTTTAGGATCTTAGGATTAGGTGAAAGGAAAGGTAGGTGGGTAATGGAACAAGATTTCCATGGAGATTTACAGGTCAATCTTGCATGGTTTTTTGCCGTTTTCTCCGGTGTCCTTGACTGAATTGTGCCCATTCTGGTATGGTTTGAAAGATCTCTTCACTCTCCACAAGTTAGTGGACAAAGTTGGCCTTGGCCGTTAAAACTGATGACGCCACGAGGGTTAGAAAGGACGTGGATCCGCACGGGCGGTTACGGGCGGTTCAGGGGCGAATGGGTTAAAGAACGAGGAACAATTAATGCAAAGCGCTCTTGTTTGGCTTTTCAAAAGCTAATCAAAGAATGAGGAACATTACTGTTGGAGTGCGCTTCTTTCCCTTTATGGCTTAAAGAACAAGTTACTTTTAAACCGCGCTTGTTTAGCTTTTTGGTTTAGAGCTAGGAGTATTACTGTTGGAGTGCGTTTGTTTCGCTTTTATAGAATGAGGAATGGTACGTTTGGGGCGCGTTTGTTTTGGCTCAAAGAACTGCCAAAATGGTAAAATTTGCAGGTGAGCGCGCTTTTTTCTCAAGAATGCCAATCACAAAACGAAAGAAACTGAAAGAATTGAAATAATCTTAGAATCGGAAGTGAATTATGGATCACAACTCCTACTGTCGACTGTTCAGCACTTATCGCACTTGATCTCCCGTCTAGGTATTCATTCGCTTTGAGAGCGATCAATCGAAACATTCCTAGTTTAATAATCTGTTGAAAATTAACCGAAATGACTGGACTAGAGACAAGTGGAAAGCCGTCTTTGTTACGCTACGTTTTTTGCTGCATATTTGTGTCAGTTATTCCATCCTCATTTATCGACACTAAATCAGGTGAAGGCGAAGATGGAATCGCCTAATGTTTCTTACCAGCTGCAAAGCAGAAGAAAAGCAAAACGATTTTCAAACAACGCGC
This sequence comes from Porites divaricata, assembly GCA_038088405.1. NCBI lineage: Eukaryota > Metazoa > Cnidaria > Anthozoa > Scleractinia > Poritidae > Porites > Porites divaricata. The sequence continues at coordinate 16,842,671 of JBBMOI010000006.1, read as the reverse complement.
CATGCTTCTGATGCTTCTAGATGGCGTTAAACATCAGTCGGGCTTAGGAAAAAATACAATGTTCTCTCGTAACGAATTCATCACTTTCGAATTAATATCGCTTTTCTCTATATACCACCCGCAAATTTTGCATAACTGTTCAAAATTTTCCTGGGTATAATACTCCTTCCTCCCAAAAGAAATTAAAGATAATGCTTACTAAATACGACAGAAATTAATTAGCCAAAGTTAAGCAAAGTACTTCAAAGCTCAGCTTGTTGCTTGCACTGTTTAAAGTTTAAAGTATTACCGATGTGTTCTGTTAATTTACTATGTTCTAAGTGTTTGAAACTGAAACTTGTAGTGTTGTTTGCGCAATTTTTCTTCTACTATCTTATACTATTCAAGCCACAGCTGTTTTTGAAGTTAGATATACTTAATATGTATTAGGCTACATTTGTATAGAAATGAATTCCCATTACACCAGTGAACAAATTTTTGGCCAATCACAGCTACGCAGTTCCCATGGAAAGCATAAAGGCCTACTTTAGTTTTCGTTTTAGCCCTTTACTAACATTTTCAGACCTAGCCGATAAACATTTATTGTCTTGTTCTCGAGCAAAAGTTTAAAAAAGGGTTAAAATCTGGAACATGAAATCTTATAAAATTAAACTCAGCTCCTATTATATTATTACTGACCGAATGACCTGTCTAACTACTAATTGCCTCAATCGAAGGCTTTCAAAAAAGTCCTTCGTCTGACTGTCTTTAAAAGAAGACAAGTGAAAGAAAGGCAACTAAATTTCCAATGTCCAATGACAGAGTATTTAGTTCTTAACCAATTTATACATTCGCGGTATTTTTTTTCCACAGAGCCCCGGAGGAACGTGAGTTATCTACTTTCATTGCGTTTATAAGTTGTGGCAAGGCATATTTGTAGATAAATCTTGGGAAAAAATTTTGAGCAAATGCTAACTTCCGTTCAAACACTATGCTGTTACGAATTCTTCAGTTTTATAGCCGTAGCCTCACGCGCGGTTCCAGGGAATTTCTTACAACTGACGGGCGAGCACTTGCGAGACTTCTTGCGAAAGCGCGCGCGAAGTTAAACCCAGGCGTTTATTACGCGGCGTACTGTCAACAATGGGTTATTCTAAGCCGACTTCTGAACAAGTTAGACGTCTGCTTTGGATCTCAGATTAATAACATAGTATATCAAGGGATGCTTGAGAAGTAAGAAGTAATATACCTATTGTGGAGACTTATTTTTGAGGTGTGTAAAGGTTTTCTGTCATCTGTCACGGTTGCGAATCCTCCACCTATTGACCTGGATCACAGCTTTTTACACTTAAAGGGAATCAGTAAATCCACACTGCTCCCAATTAAAAGAAAAGTGCATGGTTTTCAGTTATTGGTTGATGGGAACTGAGGCACAAAGTGTCAATCAAAGAGGAGCTAACTGGTTGAGAACTCTAAAGTAAGGAACAAAGACCGTTTATCTAGAAGTCGATAGAAGATAAACGGCGCAATTGGATTGTGCGGAAGTTTGTGAACATTAAGGCAAATTTCGTCTGAAACGCATCTAGTCTTGTGATTTAGCCGCGGTAAAATAAGTCTATCTAATTAAAAATTATTCGATCCTCGAGCCCGAATGGGCTCTGAGTCAATAGCCCATGAGACCGAAGGCCGAACGGGCTATTGACTCAGAGGCCATGGGGGCGAGAGGATATAGTTGTTTTAGTAAAATCCGACTAGTTGGTCAAAGATATCGAGACAAAACAACTTTAGCTAGCAAAACGCAATTCAGCCGCCATTGCTTTGGTTTTCAAAGCCAGCGCTTTTCGCTACTAGTGGGCTATAACATATAGCCTAGTAGTAGCTCAACTAATCAGAACGCAGCATTGATAACAGACCACTGGTTGGATTTTACTAAAACTGAATAGACTGAACATTTAACGCATGCGCTGGTTTCTTTAGAGTTAGGGGTTACAGGAAGCGATTAACATAATATAAACATTATTTTCTTTGCCAAGGAAATTATAAAAAACAGATCTTGTTGGTTTGAATAATCGATTATTACGTATTGTTGGAGTTTATTCACAAAATATTTTCCTTGTTCCTTTCAGATGACTGAACATTGCAAAACACAGGCTGGTGCCGGTGTGATTATGCTGCAAATTCTCATCTCTGTTGGTTTATGCAATGGACGCCCGTTTTCTCCTTTTCAAGACTCTAGTACCGGTTGGTTAAAAGTAGTATTATATGTGTACAAAATTCAGGGAATAATGGCTATCTCTTGACCTCTCAGTTAAGATAACGCCAGAGCGCTGTGCTTTACTCTAGAAATTTTTTACATTATTTCGAAATTGGTGAGCTGTATAGTGGGAACAGAAACCGATAGTGCCTGCAAAAGTTAAATGTGCCCCCCGGTGGGGGGGGGGACACTCCCTTATTGGCCTATACCGGGGTACTTGCCGCTGAACAGCGTATGGTTTTCAAGGTCTTGAGTCTTAAACAGGGTATACAATTTCAGTATTAAGCGTCTTGAACGGGGTGTCTTTCTGGACTGGAAGCCTTTCATAGAGTGTGAAGACGTGCGATGAGCGATCTATCAGTTGCAATGCCAATAATTTTTTTCCTAGATATCAAATTCCACGATTTTAGTATAAAAAATTACTTAATTCTGTATGCAAAACAAAACAAGTCAGGATCAGAAAGAAGTGTCTCTGTCTTTAACAGGGTAGCGAAATTAGCAATTTTCTGTATTAAACAGGGTCGGGGTTTGAAGGCCTCGGCGGCACAGCTCTGCCCAGACTTCCCTTCAGTGCCCCCGGGAATGTCCCTTCCCAGAGTATCCCTTTCCGCAAGGGAATTGCCCTTCTTCCTAGCTCTCTCCTCCTCATGGTTTTCCTGATTTGGGTGAATCGGGCTGCATAAGAACTGAAATGCAGACAAGTGACCGCTTTGGCGTAATTTCTTCAACGACTTTCGCGAGTTCGTAAATTTGCACTCTTCTTCCCATGCGGCGAGTACCTGCCAATGTATGAAGGACGACACCAAAAGAAATCCAGCAAGGTTATTTTAATTTATGACCGGCCTGAGATGAAAATCGTAATTGCTAGCATTTCTATCCAAAACCTAAGAACAATTTAGATGTTAGTTGGAAAAACAAATTTTATTTCTTTCAACTCTGTTAATATATTTAATATAAAAGTTCTTGTCACTGAGCTTAAGATTTTTGACGTAGTCTGCGATGCGGGCGCGCATCTGGTTGTCACTTCTTTTGCCAAACGGAAACCAGTCTACGAGAGGCTTCTTCGTTTCGCCCACAAGTCGGCTACGTTATTTTGTGCAGAGATATTTACCTCTGCGATCGCCCACTAAATTCCAGAGCCAAGACACGCTCATTATTTACTGAGTGATGAGATTCGAGCTCGATTGACAAACAAGAAGAAAAACACAGACACCCATAAATACACGGTCACCATACCAAGGCATGTGCATTTTTTCATAGGTGTGGCTTTCTCGGCAGTTCCAAGTGCTACCACAGTTGCTGCGTCACCCGCTACCACAAGCAGCATTAATCAATACTGGACCATTATTGTCGTGTTCGGTACTTTTGGCTTTATGCTGTTCGCTGGTATTTTAATTTGGCTAGTGGGAAAGATCTACGCTGCCTTTTATGGTTATCCACGACTGGAACCAGTCGTCATATCCACTCGCACTGAGCCGGCGGAGCATGAAAGCAGCTGTGACTGTCGAAGGTGCACCGAACAACGAGAAAGGGAGGAAGACAGAAGGCTGATACGATGTTATGAAGCCCGATGTGAAGAGCTGTGCCGTTTATACAGGGAAATCGGGGATGAAGAAGGGTACAGGAGAACGCGGCAGAGTTTTTTTGCAGCACAGAGATTCTTTTAATTTGCCCGAAATTCCAACCAACCGTCCATCATGTGCACACGACCTTTGACGATGTCGATGTCCGCATTGATGTGACTGAAGCCGAGTCAAACATTCAGCAATCCAAGTTTGGTTTCCGTCGCTCGTTCCGCTCATGGCTCCCTCCCCGAGAAGAGCGGATGGGAAGAAGCGAGCAGCTTTTCCTGAAAGCCGGGAAAAAAAAGAGCTTGTGAACCACTTTACAAAGACCAAAACGATTCGCAGAACATTATTTTGCCAGGAAAGGAATCACCACCAGTTAGCACGAATACGATTCCATCGTCGTTTTGGATGAATATATATTACCTCATACAGTTGCCTTTTTTTTGGCGTTACTAACCTGGTTCGAAGGTATTACATGAGCCTGCTGCCCTTCAGCGGAGACATTTGCTGAGAAGAAATGCAAATGGCATCATGGGAGATTTCGCGTCAATTATTCTCAGCTTTGCCTTTTTGTGACGTCACCGACGAAGTGCTACGAGAGTGCGCAGGCTCTTCAACGCCAAAGATGAGTAGTGAAGAGAGAAGTCGTCGCAGAAATGCGGCCGAGATGTTGGATGATGTTGAGGCAAATGCTTCTTCTCCCGAGGAACAAGTTTCGGCCTTAGAACAAACAACAGATTTCGTGCAGTACAGTGCGGATGAAACTGAAGATACAGTTACTGCACCCGGCGAGATAACCCGCCTAGACTAAACTTAAAATGAATAGTAGCTTAAAAAAATTTTAGACTGGAAACAGGGAATAGACACTGAATAGAAACAAGAAGATATCTTGACAATGATTCAAGCTGAATACAGGAAGCAAAAGGAGAGGCTGATAAAATACAATAAGAGTCTACTGCAAAGTTTTGACCTTATTACGGTCTAAAGTAATTATGAAAAATCGTCAGTCCGGCTGAGGATTTTCGATATTTACTTTAGACCGCAATACTCGGATATTTCTTGAGGAACTGGCAAGCCAGTGTATAAGCCCTGAATTCAGATTCTTGGTAATAAAATGTAACTGAGCAACTTATTTTATCGGACATGTTCATGCTGGTAAAACTTAAGAATAGAGTCGATCTGAAGCGTTTACAACTGAATTTTATTATTATTATTATTATTATTATTATTATTATTATTATTAGCCTAAAACAAGGTCAGAAGGGTTGGATTATGGGTAGGGGAGGTCTTGCTTAGGTACCCGTGCGATTCCATTCATCACTGATAGACTTTCCCTGCAGCGAGCTCGAGTGCAGCGCTAAGTCTAAGAGCGAGGGAAAAAAATAAGGAGGGAGACAGCAGGGAACTACTTGCATCTATTTCAATGTCCCCACAATCAGAACGCCTGGAACAGACTATACACGCATTGCATCATAGATGAACTTCTCCCCGACACACCGCCCGCCTCCCCTCCCCGCATCCCCCAGCCCTCCCAATCAAATGATTCAAATCCTAGATACAAGCCAGAGCAGTGCGCATTGAAGCTTACTCACTCGACGGTATAATACGGCCAGGAAGATCAGGAGGATTTTCAAAGAACTTTGAAGCAGGAGACAAGAGCTATGGACAATATAAGCTGGGGTATACTTTCCAGAAATTTCAATGACATTTGCCACTGCACTGCATGGGTGGCGCCCCACTTTGGACTTAAATTGAAATTGATTTACCTTTATAATTAACTTGCTCTCTTGTCAAGTTCAGTATCAGACATAACTGAAGAAGACGCTTCTAATAAATGAAGTTTTTAACATGTTTAAGTGAAGACAACAGTACAGACTGGTGTCACGAATAAATAACGTATATTAACAGTGGGTGACAGTCCTTTGAGGTAGTCAGTTTTCAGTCACGCCCATATCGATGTCACTGACTAGTAATCAAACTTCAGACGATTTTATCAAGGTAACCTAATTCTTCCTGTTCGTATGACTATGAGGTGCATGCAGTTCCGGGTGATGTATGAAAGAAATGGGGGTGGGGTGGGGAGCACTGAGGTTAGTTAATATCTAGGTATATCTGGGAAAGCTAATTCAACTTTTAAAAGTTCATGTGTCTCATGTCGACAAAGTGAGGTTCAGTGAGGATTTGTATTTTCCTTGCTACTGAGTCGGACTTAATTCGAACTTTCCTAGATTCAGTCAATAATTAAAGAGGAAAGATCGAAGCGATCCGTGAATGAATAGATGGTAGAGTAATTTGGTTTATAAGGAGCAGAATTCTAAACTAATAGCCCGTGATCCACAGGGAAAAGCCTGAAATAAACCATTTAGTCTAATTGAGAGGAAAACAAGGATGAGAACCAATTATTTATCAACAGAGGGAATATTGTCAATATTCTAATGTGATTTTGTAATTATAGAGGCCATCAGAATCTACTTCCGGGTACTAGGAGATACAGGAAGTACAGTAAGCTGGTGCTGGTGGGTACAGTTAAAATTCAAACTCTTTTTAACCACAGTTAGGTTCTAAAGGGAGCTTCAGCATATTCAGGGACCTCCGAACATTGTTGGGTCACTAAGTGGTTTTGACATCATCTCCGGTGTTGAACCTTCCAGACTGACTACTTTCAGTGGGAAGCCTTATTTAATTACACTGCAATTAGCGTGTTCTATTATTCCTAACCGCATTGACCCTTCTAGTAACATCATTTGGATGATACTTATAGCTCAGCCTCTTTGGATTGTTTCAATTTCGAGTGCTAGCTAGCGTTGACGTATACTGAGGCTACGCGAGCCGTAAAAATTTATCGACCGGCCGTCAGCTGACGTCGCCAGACCCTGAGAAACTTCTAGCTTATTACAAAATAATTTGACTTTAACGCCACATGTCTCTCTGACTCGCTACTGACCTGCTGTGAAACAAAACTGGCACTTTTTGAGATATTTCCCTTTTGATCCGGCCACGTGAGAGCTCTTTCAGTCTCGCTGTTTATTTATTTTAGGTTCAGTTTTCCGCAAATGAAGTGGAGTCGCCCAAGAAACATAACTTGGTATGTGAGGTAACTATGATACAACATTCAAAACCTGAACAGGGAAACATAAAAATGTAAAGGAAAGTACTTACTATTCATACTGATTCTATTCAGGTTATTTAACTAAGTTAAAGTTTCCTTATAAGGATGTGGGTTCAAGTTAATTCAAAAACATTTGGGATCGCCTAGAAGCTTGTTACGATAAGATTTCATAACTTTTCAATATTCTTAATGCCAAAAGTTCAAAATTTTATGGTTTGAAAAAAAAACAAAACAAAATAAAACAAAAAAACAAGATACGGTAACTTTTAAAAAGAAAGATAATAGTCTTAATGGCACTTTGTTAACATTTCAGCTCAGTCCACGCGACGTTCGATTCGTTCATCGTGTTCCGACTTGATAGCATTTGGGGTTTTTTATTACCACTGAGTAACCGAGGAATTCGGAAAAATCCGTTCCGACTTGTTGGGATTTGCATCCATCGACAGGGGGTTTTACCAGTTATCGGAAAAATCCGGCTGGAATCAACGTACAGAACACTTTCATCAGCCGAACATTTCCTAGCCTGCGGACGGCAGACGTATTTCCAGTCGTCGCTTCTCTCTCTCCGAACCGGTAAAACGTCTGCGGTTCGCAGGCTAAACATTTCCAAGATGGTGAAGTTCTGTGCCGACTGAGACATCTATTTTGGGCGTGAATCAGAAAACAAATTTTGTGTCTTTCTTGCCAGTTCCAGAACCAACAGTTATGTCCAACCGCCTAAATTAAATGAGACCGTATCATACGAAAAATCCCCGAAAATTCCAGAATGTCATCAACGTAAATAACCCAGTTATTTTTAAAACAGATTAGATTTACGCCGGGTATTTCCCTATGAACCAAAAAGTCATACTTTGACCCGTATAGAAACCTCGTCATAATCTCTGAGGCGTGCTTTCAATTTTAATTTTAGAACACTTACTGAGGTTTTAAATTAAAAGGATGAAGAAAGCCACATATTTTAGAAGAATTCAGGTGTGCCGAATAAGCGAAATTGAAGTCGTTATTCAAATAGAGCCATTACCGAGTATTGGATGTTTTACATTTCTACAGTGGTCGGTAACGAGTTCATAATTTGTGGTAAGTTTTGAAAACAAGCGTTAGAAGATCTCAGCTGCCCTGACGATACAGTCGACAAAGCTCGATCGCAAGAATTCATCAACAAGGCTGTAATATTTTAGGTAATTTACATATTTTAATTTTGTATCATCAGTTTTCTTTTTTACTTGATTGGTTCTGGGTACTAAAGTACAGTCGGTCGATACAATTTACCACATCATGCAGCTGACTGTAAACTCAGTGAAGGAACTTGAAGCAATTTCGGCCTCCCTTTTATACTTTAAAACGGATCCTCCATTGGGATCTCCGTGATGCTTCTGTTTTGTTTTTACAAAGGCATAGTAATCTTGGTCCACTTGTGGGTCTCTAAACAACAGTACTGTGTAGCAGCAAGGAATAAATGGGCGCGTGTCTCCCTCGTGCGGGTCCGTTCTTTCTTGCATCCGATTCCCAAGGCAATACAATGTTAATATCGTGAATACTCCTCTACATTTGGCTTTTAACCGAAGTTAGACCCTCTGAATCGGCATCAGATATTACTATTCTGCAGCAGTTGCTAATCATCCATTGCCGGTGATTTCAAAAGGTCATAGAACTTAGTTCTGCTTTCAACTCATGTTTCTTTCTAGAACTACTCGATTACACAAGATTTCCTTATAATAATATTCTGTTCTTTCCATTTTTTTTTTCAGCTAATTTTTCCTCATGGGTTGCATAGTGGAATTTCTTAAGCGATGTGTCAGCAAGAAAAAAATCCGGTACACTGAAGACGGATTTGATCTAGATTTGACATGTATCCTTTCTATTTAGGCTGTTTTTACACTATGTAAAACGTCAGCAAGTCCAAAGCAACAAACCAATGAGTGGTGCCGGGTTTCACAGTTGTAGACCTGGATCAGTACAATTAAACTTGTAGAAACATATGATACGGCAAACTGATCCTTGCGGCAAAGCGATGAAGAAGTAAACAAAAGAATAAAACAAAAAAATATATATTCAAAAAAATTCATCGGCTTGTCGTAAGGATTAGTTTGCCATATCATATTTTCACAGTACACCGGAAAATCTTTTGCGCCGGCACGAACCGGATAGGGCTTCGGTCCACATATTTCTGTGTCTCAGCGAAGCTACGCCGCGCCGATCTCTAAAGAGGAGAGTCACATATCGGTGTTCATGCTAGGCCGGATAGCGTTAATTCGTGTCGGCGGCGATACGAAAGGCTACCCAGTGCTTTTGTACCCGGAAGATCGCGAAGACGCGGGGCTCCAATTCTCCCCAGTTTCTCTCTTCACCTAACCATATTAGGAAACATTGCAGCCACTGCTGGAGCTTCGGCATGCGGGAAACATGGCGGGTCGCTTTGTAAAATGTGTTTGAGTTTTGCTCCAAACTGTTTAGCACGGGACGAATTTCGCATACCTACACTTACGATTTTGTAGCGGAGTTATTCTTATTTAAATAACTGAAAATGCAAGTTCAGCTGAAGGACTGTTGATTCTTGACGAGCAGGTTTTTGTTGAGTGGTTTGCAGCAGGCTGATTGATCGATTGTTGAAACATTTCGTGGAGAATGTCTTATTTCAAAGCTCTCGTCAGCAAGAAGAAGAGGCGATTCCAGGAAGAAGGGTTTGATCTAGATTTAACATGTATCCTTGTTTTCTTATTTTATTTCCTTTCGCTAATTTATGTGCCTAAGGTTTATCGCAGCCAAAGCATAAGTTACATAAACAATTGCTGAGTTTCCAAGAGCTGAAACGATCAAATAAGCTTCGTCTTTTCAGTGGTTTTCGCCTATCAAGATGCGTTGAGACGGATATCAATCGTAGATTTCCTTTTAGAAGTTGTTTGTGGCTTTCGTTGTATCGACATACTTATGGCGCTGTGGCTCATTGTCGAAGTACGCAAAGCTCATCCCTGTTGTAATAGCTTGCCTACGCTGAATCGACATTTCCTGTATTTTGGTGTTTTTTTTTTCTGTTTGTGTTCCGTGATTTTGATCATTTATAGAGCGCTATGTTTTGTTTTGATCGTACGTAAAATTTATGAATACATTGCAATGTTAAATTTAAAATAACTGAAGCCATTTTTTTTCTTATAATTGAGGTAACTGGAAGTTCAATTATGGCGTAAGTTTTTGTATTTACCTTCCGGTTTCCGTTACGACAAGAACTGTGATTGTTGAAGCTGGACAAATGATAGAAATCACGTTAGCCTAAGTTCTAACTACATCAGCTGTAATAATTTTTTGTGAAGAATGTGGTGGTAGACCAACTTTTGATTGTACTGTTTTGTTTAGTTTCTTGTTTGAACAAGTTTCTGACTTCAAAATGAATTTTAGTTAATCAATGTAACTGTTACAGGTCAAAATAGTACAATCGGTGACAAAATTAGGGGAGGTTTTCTGACGCTTTACTGACTTCCTAGGGGAAAGTAAAGCTTTTCCTTCCCCATCCCCCCATGCAACATTGTGTCGCTGATAGAGCTACCTATAGGAAACAACAAACACCCCAACTTTGAATGAAGGGGAGGGGGAGGGGTGTGGATTCTTTCGCTCTCTGTAGTTTTACCCTATTTGAGTACAATGTCTCAACAACTTTGTGGTCGATTGTAGGTTGATTCTCAATAAATCTTGTTTCCTAGTCCTAATTCATGAATAATTGGGGGTAGGAGACAAAGGAGTCAACCAAGGTTAAAATATTTTAACCCAAATTTAATTTTGACCTGACCTGTAACATAACCAAGGGCATAGCCTGAGAAAACAGACGGCATTTCGCAATGCCACTGCCAGTTTCCAACGAAATGACATCTGAGAAACCAGCGCAGAAATTCCATACTGATGATGCATGATTACCCAGATCTGGGTAGTGCTTCTGATTGGTTGAAGCAAATTTAACTAGTGGTATGACCAATCAGAAGCACTACCCAGATCTGGGTAGTGATGCGTCATCAGTATGGAATTTCAGGGCTCGTTTCTCAGACGTCGTTTCACGAGGAAACTATTGGTGGCGTCATGAAATGTCAGCTGTTTTCTCAGGCTACCAAGTGCATTGTATCCAGGGATGTTAGAAAACACTTGAGAGGTCCGTATGCTCTTTGGGAAGGTTACTTGTACACTCTTCTTGCTGACGTGCAAGTATATTAATGTCTATTGGCATGAGTGTGTGTGGTGTAGGTTGTTTGGATTATGTTGAATGTATTCTTGTTAGGGACATGCAAGAATAATAATGCCTACAGTATGAGTGTTTGCGAGAGTCCATTTTTTAACAAAAATTCACAATTAAAAATTTATGTTGATATTTTAGCATTAAAGATTTGGCTAATCTGTGAACAACATAATGTACAGGGCTCAAAAAACATCCTGTCCAGTTATCTGGGACTAGTAGTTTTTCTTGCTTGGCACTTTCCTAATTGGCCATAATCCAGGCAAGGCATCCTCCAACTAAATCATTAGCTGAGACAAGCAAGTAGTTGCCCCAGGCAAGCAAAACATAATCTCTGAGATTTTTGCCCAGATGACTTGTTGGAATTTATGTTGTTTTCAAATGCTGAATATACAAGAAATCTGATGAGTCATCCATGTTTTATCCTGTGAATGCAGATATATGTCTGGTTCTTTTCTCTGGAAATACATGTATGTCTTTGGGCGGGGAGGGGGGGGGGGGGGGGGGGGTGAGAGCAAAAAAATCTGCAATTGCCTTTCAAAGAAAATGGAAGGAGGACCACCTGATCACAGGTTATACATTTGCAGCCTGCTAACATCTTTTGATAAAGAGAGACATTTTTATTAACAAGCATGTATTACCGGTAAATTAAGTCAGAGTGAAGTGCTAGTAAGGCAATTACCTTGTGCTTTCACTGTCAAAAGCATTTGATTGGTTACCAGGCTGTTATTTAACAGGTGTTTCAGAAAGAAAGATGGCACATTTCTTTAACTTGTCTGAAAAGATATTAAACCCAACATAGTGGCAATGGGATTCCCCTCTGAAAATTTGGAAGGAGTCTACAGAAATCACATTGAGGAAGTTGTAAGGTAACACTCATTTATTATAACATTATATTGTTAAGGAAGAGTCATAACTAGAGGTACTCCTTGATTTTGAACATTGGCCCTGTGCATGTGGTCTCATATGAGGGGGAGCAGCCTTCAACTAGGTCTCCATGCCCCAACCCCTACAGGTGTAGATTTGCCATTGCAGAATCCATAAGTCATGGAATTATCACCTGATAAGGTTACAGAAGATGCACATGTGCAAAGGGCTTTAAATTTTTGTTGGTAATGTTACTGGTTACAAACTGTATAATACACAAGTGTGTTTTTCTTTTGTCAGGTTTCTAGACGCAAGGCATCGTGATCACTACAAAGTTTACAACTTGTGAGTAGTTAATAATGATTTTTAAAGAATAATGATTGTAATTCTGTTAATATTTATTCATATAATTTTCTTGTGCACATACTCAGGTGCTCAGAAAGGCATTATGATCCATCCAAGTTTAATAACAGAGGTAAGACTTAACAGAATGTTCACTTGTTGGTTTTGCTGAGCAGTACCATTAAATTACGGTAGTCACTTTCAGATCAGACCTTCTGATAGTGGAGGGCAATCAAAGAATAGAGTGAGCAAAGAGGAAGGGATTACATGTAGTCCCTAGTCTTTTTTTCTCCCACTTGCTCCATTCTTTGCCCATGCTCCACTGACTGAATGCACAAATCAGGCTATCATTTGAAGACCACTTTGGATAAAGCTTGATGTACGGTAATTCCAGAACACCAGATTCTTCTTGTACGTCCTGAAAAATCACTATTGTTCTGTTTTTGTTTTATCTATAGTTTGCATATGATGTTGTGTCAGAATTGCATGCTGGTGAACAATAGATTATCTTTCTGTTCAAAAATAATCTCTAGTTTTGGCCAAAAAAAAAACATTTCATCGTATTGTATCAATGTGGCTGCCTTGTCCATGGATTGAAAACCAAGAATAGCACTTTTTGTTGTTGTATCTTAAATCGTGTTGGTAGCCCTCACTTTTCTGACTAGATAATCATTAAATTTGGTCGTTCTCAATGATTGTCATTTTCATTATAATTATATTTGTTAAGCAAAACAAAACCAAATTGTTGCGATTAGGGTAGAGCTTAGCCTGAATTTTATCTGCTTGCTTTGAGTCATTTTCTCTTCTCAGCAATGTCTGAATCAACCAGCCGTTAATTCCATCCAGTGAAGTCACTACTACCCGAAAAGCGGGTAGTGGTTTTGATTGGTTGATTGTCTAAACATTTAAATAATTATGAAATATTTTAGTGGGATTGTTGCTTGATATTCAGCGAATCGCATCAGTGGCATGCTTGCATGGAGTTCAAACATTTCGATAAATCTTTATTTTAAACAGCAAAATTGCTCTTTTCTTCGAAACTGAATTGCTAAATTGAACTGCAAAATGAAGAATCATTGCAAAGAGTCAGTAGGTTTTTCATTTAGAGCCACTTCATGGTTTCCGGAGCGATTTTGTTTGTGCGAAGTTTCTGAGACCAATGTCATGTTGTCATTCAACCTTCTTGTTATTTTCACGGTCAAGTGTAATGATTCTGTTTGCTTTTCTTCCTTGTTTCCTTGTTTTCTTTTTTCTTTGTTAAGGATCAAATAGCCTTTTTTCAATTAAAGGAAATTGTTGTGTTTTTCAACTAAGTGTGCCGTTTGTGTATTTATTTCATTGTGTGATTGCGATTGAGTTTGAATTACAACCGGTTCAGAGTACTGTATGCAGTTGATAGTTTGAAAACCTTTGAACGTCAAACATGAATTACCATGAAAAGGGTAAAGCAAATCTGTCAGCTGTTCTGTATCATGTAGACATTTCCAAACAATATTTCTTGGTTTGCCACATGAAAATCATGTTTTACTTTTTGCATGAATTAAAGCAAAGGAGTTGTGACGTCACTGGACGGCATTAACGGCTGCTTGATTCAAATGTTACTGAGGGAGTAATAATGACTTGAAGTAATCGGATGAAGTTCAGGCTAGGTAGAGCTGGAAGAAACTTGAATTCCAGCTTTTCCTTTGAGCCAAGCAGCTTTCATATTTTGCTTGCCCAGGGCCACTTCTTGTTCTTTTTAGTTTACAAATAATTTGTTTGAAGATGTATTCCTTGAACCCTTGCCTAGTGAGTAAGTAAGCTTCGAACGTTAGATGCCCAGGAAGAGAATCTATGTGTCCCAGATTACTGGACAGGACTTTTTTAGTGTCCTGAGTTAGTGGGAGAGCTTGTTATAAAAAGGAATGTTACATTTTGACTGTTCAAAAGGAAGGCTTAATAGAGATGGGGCACTTAAAAGAGATGTTGGAAAGTTTATTAAACTGGCCATAAATTGTAGCTGAGTCTTCTTTTTTTTCTCTTTCTACAGTTGCTACTTATCCATTTGATGATCACAATGCACCACCATTTGAGTTGATAAAACCATTCTGTGATGATGTGGATATATTTCTGAAGGAAGATGAGAAAAATGTGGCTTTTATTCATTGTAAAGCTGGCAAGGTGCTTTGTATTTCATTATTATTTTTTTGGGAACTAAACCTGGACTTTGAGCATTGTGGCTTAGTAAAAAAAAGTAAAAGAGTCCTTATTAATTTTTTATCAGTAGCTTGAAATAGTCAACTGACTAACAAAACCTGAGGCGGATTGTGTGCTTATTGCTAATTTTAATGCATAAATTTCATTTGGTCAAACATCTGAACATTTGTAACAGTTGCAATTTTGTTGTTACTTGACAGGGGCGGACTGGGGTGATGATATGCTCTTACTTACTTCATAATGCCCACTTTAAAGAAAGCAAAGATGCCTTGAAGTACTATGGTGATGCAAGAACAAGAAATGCAAAGGGTGTTACCATTCCCAGTCAAAGAAGATATGTTTTGTACTACAATCATCTGTTAAGACATGGCTTGACGTACACGCGGACAATGGTGCTTGTCAAGAGATTTGAAATGTCGCCTATTCCTACTCTGCAAAACTCCACCTGCAGTAAGCAATTTGTGCTCTTAAATTTGAACCCCTTCTTATGGTCACATCTCTACAATGGCACGGCTAGTCCATGACCATGTCCCAGATGGCAATTAAAACACAAACTTTAAATGAAGATGATGTGAACTGTGGAAATACAAATATCTGAATGGAGATGTGACCATTGCAATGGTTACTACAATTTAAGCAACTGCAAATTAAGCCTGAAAAATTGCTGAGAGGACCCATACATTGGGAGCATGCCAATTTTTTCAGTTTCATCTTAACTTCTGAAAGGAGTGAAACATAGAATGAAGATGATGGGAACTGTGGGAATACAAATCTACATGTGTGAACATAATCGTCTCCATTCTACAGTATATTTCATTCCTTTCATGAGCAAGATAAACATTAACTCAACAAATTGGCCTGCTCACTATGTATGCATTGCCATCTTGGACCAAAATGTTAAGAAAAATGGGTGTTACCTCGTCTAGTTTCAAGATAAAGCTCTTGAAAGCACTGGCAACTACAATTATTACTCCTCTCCTCTCCTGTCCTCTCCTCTCCTCCCCCCTCCCTCCCTCCCAAAAAAACAATTTTTAAGTCCAGCTTGATCATTTCTGACCCCATCTAAACAATTATTATGATCAGGGTGGGGTGAGGGGATGGGCCATAGTGGTACCAAATCCACAGGATATGGAGTCTGTGGGTAAGAAAGTACAAAATGTTATTCTTAACACTTTTTTGTCCAAGATTATGGGTCTTCATACAGCTGTAGCTCGGTTGAGCACTGCAGTGCAAGTGCTTAAATTAGAATTACCATTGCAATGGTCAATGCGAGAGTTTTTATTTTCAAAATATAGTCTCTCCACAACAACCATTTAGAAGCAAACAATGTTCCTTTGCTTTTTCTGATTACACTGTATGTTGCATATTAATGTGCTCCTTGTTATAAACACATTACTGAGCAATATTATGGTATTTTATTAATTTCATAATTTTTTTAAATTTATTTTTGAGAGCATTGCCCAGGTTAATGTTGGTCATTTTCTTTTTCAGATCCATACTATATAATTTGGCAACAGAAAGTAAAGTTATACCAGTCTAAAGTAACTGAGGTAATGTGCTTTGTTGTTGTTGTTGTTGTTGTCATGCTAGTACACTCCAACCCAGATGCCAGTGAGAAACTTTTCTAACTGCAGTGGCCATAACTAATTTTTTTGCTTTTATAAAGGACATACTAATAATTATATCCAGCTTTCATAAGTAGGAAGAATATGATTGTGTGTGAGAGAACAAAGTGTGGCACTGGAATTGAAAACAGGCCCAGAGTTCAATCCCTTGGTCACACTTGTAAAATAATAGCCAACTGCTTTGTCTCTGGTCAGTTGAGATTCTTAACCTTGTTATGTTTACAGTCAAACCCCATTAATACAGACACTCAAGGGGCCATAGAAAGTTTCCGTTAGGTATTAAGTGGGTTGCGTTAAGAGAAAAATGTTAAATGTTTTCTATCCCCAGTGACAAAGCAAACTGTCCCTAATAATGAGGTGTCCGTATTAAGAGGGTGTATGGCAAGCCAAATGTAGCAATATTCAATTCATTTTATTAATTTTATATGTAATTTTGTATTTTGTATTCAACTATGCATTTAATATTCAATTTGTATTCAACATTCAACGCATTATTCAATATTCAACTTCCCATTCAACATTCAACTATTCATTTTATATTCAATTCTTCATTTACCCATTAAATTATCTATTGCGGACCTGTGAGGGAACATCATCTGCTAATCAGAATAATAAGGATCGAAATACACCAATCACAGCGAACCAACGTGCATAAATAGCTACACGTAAACAATCGACCTCATCGCCTGATGAAGACTAGCAGTATTGCAGTCGAAACGTCGCGATCAATATCTCAAAGCAATTCTATCGTGAGACAAACGAATAAACGTTCATTCCTATTCAACTATTCATTCAACATTCAACCATTCATTCAACATTCAACTATTCATTCAACTTTCAACTCATCATTCAACTCTTTTGAGCCCTCACTACTTCTGGTCAGTGACGAAGATCATTGCTTGTTAAAAACATGGCGGCGGCGGCGGCTAGAATGCTGGCTACGGAATTAGAAACTTATGAAGATGACACAAGGCTCCACTTCGATGTGGAGTCTGACCTTCCAAGGTTTCTTGACTCGGTTCTTCAAAGAACTGACCAGATTTCCCAGACGAAAGTGGATGAGGGAATTGTGGAGCAGCATATTGTTGTTGTCAATCAAACGGTGTGTTTGCTTCGTATACTCCGAGACAGCAGTTCGAATATTAATGCCCATGACTAAGAAACCTTAGACAATCACTCATCAGCATTCAGTGATGTCTTATCAGCCCTGCAGCAATAGTAGCTGTGTCTCCCACCACAGTGGCAAAGAATGTTTGTCCCAGGCTTAAAAGTGGTGAACCGGGTAAACCGGCTTTCGACATATCTGCAGAACTACTTGAAGACCTTCTGGGTTTAGGATTTACTTACACTAGAATTGCGCATACGTTGGGAGTATCTCTTTGGACTATAATTATCAAGAAGGATCAAAGATTATGGTTTAGAAGATTTTAGGTCGTTTAGTTAACTGTCTGATGATGAGTTGGACGACATAGTGCGAGATTATAATTATACGTGAACATGGAGCAACAAGTGGACAAGTGTATATGACGGGATATGATATTCAGTTGTATGGATATGACCCAGAGGGCCCCTCTCCTTCGGAAGAAGCTAACATTGTTGTTGAACCAATTTCTTTAGATAATAGGCATTCAATAGAGTCCTATGTGTTGGATGTTGTTGACCCTCTAACAGTCCACTCAACTGGTTATCGATCTTTATATTCAAGCCCTAGACCTGGTCAGGGATATAATGGAATGATATAGTTAGATCTCCCTAGAACAGAAAATTACTACCCAGAGGTGAGGAGGACAGGCTCCTATGTAAAAGTGATCAGGATGCTTGTGGGAAAATTACAACTACATCCCTAAAAAAGACAAATGTGGGCATAGCTCGGGCTTTATTTGACTCCTAGAGGAGATCATACCCTATCACAGTTTGCCAGCATTTCTATTTTTTATGAACTGCATTTCTTACAGAGAATCTTGACTTAAACATTTATGAGTGAAAATACTGGCTTTCTTTCCTGAACACCTTAAGTTAAAGTAACACAAAAATCTGCAATTTCTATCCCTAAGCTTGATAATGAGCATCACTATCACTTTTATATTATAAGATTTTCCTACCCCCACAGATATTACCACCTAGGGATGTTACATTTAAGTTATAACTCAGGCCTTGTTCTACCCTGCTGGCAGAGGCTTTTTCCTTGTGTTTCTCAGCATTGTACTGCCATTCTCTTCGCAGTTTTGGCCGCTCGCATTTTGTTTTGGTTGTTTCTGTGCCGAGGAAAAGACCTCTGCAGACAGCCGTTTGGGATTCCTGTTGAGCATGCGCGAGATGAAAATGCGGTTACCATGGAATTTCTGGGTCACGTGTCGGTAATATGACAGTTTCACTTTCTCACACCTCTCGTTTCTAGCACTTCATGACCAGCCAAACTGACAGTATCTTCAAGAGATGAGGCATTGAGCTTACAGACTGTAATTCCTAGCTTGGTAAGTGAGGCTATCTGATCATCTATCAGAGTGTTCAGCGGGGAAATAACGAGTACAATCGGCACTTCACTGAGGAGGCAAAGATGCTTGGAGACCGAAACGATTTCCCATGACCCATTGGTAAACTGACGAATGTATCTTCGCCATGGCCATTCAATACATGAAACAAAGCTTTGGATTGATATTTAGTCAAAGACTCGATTGAACTGTCTTTAAGGGCTTCTAAAGCCTTTTCAACAGCGTCGTTGAAACTTTCACGGGAAAGACTCACACTCGTGATGTTGATATAGCGGGCTCACTTTTGCACAGCAAACTAGTACAAAAAAGATGCGCGAGTCAATAAAACCAGTTCCACAACCGGTTTAGTCATGTGATTACCTCCTGGATCTTGGAGGTATCTAATACGCATGCTCAACAGGAATCCCAAATGGCTGTCTGCAGAGGTCTTTTCGTCAGCACAGAAACAACCAAAACCAAACGCGAGCAGCCAAAACCGCGAAGAGAATGGCAGTACAACGCTGAGAAACACAAGGGAAAAGCCTCTGCTAGCAGGGTAACCTTGTTCAACAGATCTGGCTAAATTGTTGAAGGCACATTCTTTGTCTGAAAATGGTGTATCTCTTTAGGACAGCATTTTTAGGAATATGCTCATTTTTTGAAAAAGTAAAGGTTAGACAAGTCTGCAAAAAGGCAGGTGCATGTTCAATTGTTTAAATTATTGTTAAATAGTATTATAGAACTTAAAGATAATGCTTGTTTAGAGTATCTGGGGTTTCCACTTTCACCAGCCAGCCCATCCCTATGGTCTGCACATCCTCAAAACCCAACTGTATAGCCTCATGAGGATGAATGAAGTGAAAAGTATGGTACTTCTTAGAGTATGGACATTGTGGCTATAATAAAGCTTTAATCATTTTTTTTACTCATCAAATTACTTTTGTTCGTAAGCTGATCAGAATTTTATTGCAGCTGTAAAGTCCAACATCCTGTTTAAATCTATGACATTAAAACCTGTAACCAACATTCCCACTTTCAGTTTATGGCTTTTTCCTCACAATGTTCATTGGCTTTGTGTTTTGATGGGAACATTTTTACAGACATAACAGATCACAAAAAAATCTTGTTCAGAATACCTAAACCCCATAGCCAACCCAAACTTTAGTTACTGTGCTGTTGACTGCAAGCAGTAATAATAAATTATACCGCTGGTATTTGTGTTTATTGCTATATGCTGAATGTTTTGATCTGGAAAGTCAATTTATTTCAAGATGCTGTGCTTTCATATTATTTTACCGGTAATTCTTTGTATGCTAAACTAGTGACTCAGAACCTTTTTTGATGGAAGTTTTTACAGTCAAACCATGAATTGACCAGAAATATTTCTGGAATGTTATTGTGTTACATGAAAAAAAGCCAATTGGGCGTGAGAAAGTAAACCGCAATTAAGAACATTAATTACTTTGTGGTTTCCTGGCTAGTTCTCGTGTCCTAGTCTTTGCTGTGATTGCTCGCAAGACAATAAACAACACTAAAATATTTAATGTGTTCATCATTTTTCCAGTTTTTCTTTAATTGTCCTATTTCTTTTATGTTCTAATATCATAATGATAATCTTTGGCATAGTAATCTGAAGATTGCCTCAAAATTCTTTTACTTTAGTCAGCTGACCCCAATTGTTTGCTGTCCACTGTCCACTGGATAAAGCACTATCCAGTGGATAGTAATGCAGTGGATAGCAGTTCATCTGGTAGATAGGGGTATCCAATTTGTAACAATGTTGGCCAGAATGACAATATCACTGCTAAAAGCACACAACCTTGTGCTATGTACCATACTAAATTAGCTGCCTTTACACACTGCAAAATGTAACTCATAAATAGATGATGTGACTTCCCACCCTTTTTTTTTCATTTCCGAACCTTTTAATAATCGGCATACGAATGTGATGAAGAGGTATCAAACACTCACAACATTTTGCTCATGGCAAATGTTTTGACCATTTTGTGATTCTTTCACTTGGGCTTTCTACAGGTACAGTATTATCTTTTTAACAAAAGTGAAAAGACATATCTTCTTGAAAACAAAGCAATTGATACAGAGTCAGGAACATTCCATTAAACTGAAAAAATCTACATGAACAATGAAGCAACATTCTCCTCAACTGTAAATTTATTTTAATAGAATAAATTTTTCCCCCCAACTGGAAACAACACCACTAAAGAAAGTAGCAATGTATAGTGCTCTGCTAAATACTAAAGTGTAGCTCATTTTTACTATAATTTTTTATTATGATCAATATGTGATTTAACATTTTGAAAAACATTTTTTCCAACCATAAGTGATACTTTCGTAATGTAATATTACTGCTTTGGAATAAAGATAAACTATTGTAAACATTAACATAACAAACTTGAATTTCTATTTCTATAAGTGAACATGCAATAATACTCAGGTGAAAAGGAATGAAATATAAAATTGAATGCTGAACGCTGATGAGAGATTGTCTAAGGTGTCTTTGTCATGGGCATTAATATTCGAACTGCTGTCTCGGAGTATACGATGCAAACGTACCATTTGATCGACAACAACAATATGCTGCTCCACAATTCCCTCATCCACTTTCGTCTCGGAAATCTGGTCAGTTCTTTGAAGAACCGAGTCAAGAAACCTTGGAAGGTCAGACTCCACATCGAAGTGGAGCCTTTGTCATCTTCATAAGTTTCTATTTCCATAGCCAGCATTCTAGCCGCTGCCACCATGTTTTTAACAAGCAATGATCTTCGTCACTGACCAGAAGCAGTGAGGGCTCAAAAAAGTTGAATGATGAGTTGAATGTTGAATAGATAATTGATGGGTAAATAAAGAATTGAATATAAAATGAATAGTTGAATGTTGAATGGAAAGTTGAATATTGAATAACGCGTTGAATGTTGAATACCAGTTGAATATTAAATGCATAGTTGAATACAAAATACAAAACTACATATCAAATTAAATGAATTGAATATTGCTACATTTGGCTTGCCATAAGGGTGTCCGAGAAGCGGGATATGACTGTTTTTTCAAATGTTGTTTTTCTGCCCTTATTTGTGGGCTGCTGTAAAAAGTACTAGTATCATTGTCTTACCCCTATAAAGTCCTTTTGACCATACACCGACCGCCGTCCGTCTGCACCACAGGACAACCAATGTTAACTTTCACACTTTCTAACTACTTTGGGAGCCCAGGAGGAAACTGATTGCACATCAATGTTGTGATCAGTTTACAGCTGTCAAAACAAGGTATCCGCTGACCAGTATCACCTGACCGTATCGTGGGCTCAGGTGTCGACCTGTCAAGGTCGAGTACTTTTTTGAAGTTATCTGCTGACAAGTTACTGGTTTTCAAATGATCGCAGGCTCAAGTTTATTATTTTTTTAAATTTATATGAAATATGCTGTGTTTATATCATGATGGCCCCGCACTATTAAGAGTTTGATTTCAAACTAACCATGGACGCGAAAATTCAGCAAGTTATTTAAAAATACAGGCGGGGAAGACCTTTTTTTACCTAGGTCACGCGTTGGTCATGCTCTACGCCCAATTTTTATGCTTTGATTGGTCAAAATTTGACAGGTGAGTTCATGTGGAAAATTTATGCAGCATCTTGAAACTTGTTTTACTTTGACAGCTGAAGCTGACAGAGTTTTGTGTCAACTTGTGATGTTTTTAACTGTCTTTTTCCACTGGATGTACAAAATGAAATACAGCTGCTATCAAGTCTGTTATTCATGGCTAGTTTGTTCATTGGTTTTTTTGGTTGAGAGATGCATCGCTTGTCAAAGTTGGAAATCCGATTTCGGATGGCATCATTTTTGTTTTTCACCTTGCTTGATGCGTATTAAAGAGGATTCAAAATTCTCAAGCGATTCTTGCATTACTTGATAGCTTTCAGGAGCTGCATCTTGAATGGTAAGCCTGAGTAATGATTGCATTTGATGTTTATTTTTTTATATCTAATTTCATATAGTCAAGCACAATTTATGCGGCGAGTTTATGCACATTTGTAAGATTTGAGACAATGAACCGACCTAATATCAGGTTTGATATAAGCTTACAGAACTTTAAGAAGCCTTTAGATATATTTTCTCACCGCAAATAGAAAGAAAACGTTCCGAAGAATATTTAGTTATAAATTTGGCTGTAGAAAGAAAACTTTGAGCGATTTTCTTGCCTCGAGTTCATCTTTGAGAAAAGCAAACACCGCAAGGCCGAAAATTGTTGAAAATTGTTGTCTCTGTAAATGTTTAACCGAATTATATTTCTTTTAGTGATTATTAGTAGTTTCTCTTGCAATTATTAATCGCTATGCTGTAATTATTATTAATCACTATGCTGTAATTATTAATCGCTATGCTGTTTGTTTTCAGTCGTTCATGAACACCGCTTGCAGGAGTTATCTTTTTGCCGCGCGTATCAAACGCTTTTCAAGATTACACATCATTATAAACCCTTAAATAATAAAAAAAACAATTATTTATGTTGAGGCATAACTCTATTAAGGATCACTGGAGATTTGGCGCTCGTTAAAAGTGAGAACTGGCTGGTCGTATAGGTGATTTTTAAAAATTTTTAACGGTTTCGCTAAAAGCTGACAATTGATCATCCTGAATATTGATGGAGTGCAATTTGTCTTGAAAAATTGTGAAATACTGCATTCTGTCCGAGGTCTGTATGATAAATAGTACTGTTTCACCTCAGATGTGATATGTAAAAAGTATAAAAGGTTGGTTTAATTTACACATCCCCGGATTTGTTTTGCAAGATTTTGTAAAGTAAAATTTGTCGAAAGCAAAAAATTCGGCCTGATTTGTTTTCCAAGAATTTGTTTTCCAGGTATAATTCACTGTGATCAAGAGCTATTACAGCTCTTGAATGTGATCGAAGATGATTGGTATTTTTGGGTGTTTTATGTGGCTATCAACTCGATGTAAGATGTTTCACTCTAAAATCACTTAGCCTTTCCCTCAAAAGTCATATGAATTTCCCCTTAAGTTAACTGATTTGTGGATTACAAGTTTATTGTTTGATTTAGATAATAAATTTATTTATGGGAGCTTCGCTTTTTAGCCCTGGCTAAATCTATATATTATTATAATTTTGATTTCAAACTCCTGAATAGTGCTGTTGTTGACAGTGACTGACTACACTCATCCAGATGATCATATTCCAGCTACTTACACATATGAGTATTCTAGCTGTTGTTTTAATGCAAAAAATGTGGGCTTCTTCACTCATAAGTTCATTTTTGTGTTTGAAACAGGCCAAGAAAACCCCTAAGGGATTTTCCTTTGATGTAAGTCAGCCAATTCCCATTTGTGGTGATATCAGAGTGGAATTCTTCCATAAAGACATGTTCAAAAAGGTAAGATACTGGCAAAGTGCTGCAATGGCTGCTGATACTGTGTATAATTTACATTGTAAATTAAATGACAGTTAATTAAACTGTCAGAAAAAATTCTGAATAATTTAGTGAATGCTTTTCACTCAAGGGCCAAGTATGGTTGTAATGGGTTTTACTGATTTTTAGAGTTAACTTGGAAAGTATGATTTCAGGTCTCTTTAATTATTGTTAATACATGTACTCAATCTAACATGTATTGTTTTTTTTTTTCAATACAGGAGAGAATGTTTCAGTTCTGGTTTAATACTTTCTTTGTAAGTCAAGCTGCATTCACAAAAGAAATCTATGAAGATGAACCAACACTACAGATATTTGAGGTTGATTCTGATTTACGTTACTTCGATATTGGAAAACCAGATCTTGACAAGGCACACAAAGATGACAGAGAAAAAATATATCCTTCAAATTTTAAAGTAAGTACAAGGCTCAAAACAATTTTCAAATGGTGGCTGGACATGATGACCGGCCAAAGAAATTTTTGCCCGGTCATGTCTTGTTTCTGACCAGTCAAAATATTGGGGGGAAAGTTAATTAATCTCTGTGTAATATTTCCTATTTGTAATTTTACAAAAAGACAAAAATCAAAGATCTACAGGTGAGGAATTGACTGTTTGTTCAAGAATGAGGGTGTGCGTGACCAGTCAACATGACCAGTGAGTTAGGTTTTTGGCCAGACAAGTTTGCCATTGTGGCTGGACATTGTATTTTGACTGGCCATTATTGTGAGCCCTGAAGTGGTTTAAGGTCATTCTTTGCTTACTGCTGTTATGTTTTGTTATGTAAGTGTCATGGTTATTAGCTGTTAAATGTTAAAGAGTTATGAGAAGATTGGACTTGCTGTGCAGCAGTCCTGCTTGGTTTGAGTCTCCTGTTGATGACTATAAGCTGGAGCTGTATTTCAGTAGTCCAAGTTCAACTTTTGAACCATCCTTGAAAATTTCCAACTAGTTTGCTTTCAGCTTTGGGATTTTAACCATTTTATACAGTCAAACCTTGTTCATATGGAGGCTGAGGGGACCAAAGAAAGTGTCAATATTAAGCTGGTGAAAACTAGACCCTATTTTGAACAAAATACTAATTAAAGAAATAAAACAGGATATATTAAAATTGTCAAATTAAACATCTCTGACCTTCACAAAACCATCACTGGTGGACCATGTCTATGGCAACACTCACAAGTCGCTCATTATATGTTGCTTAATCAAAAAACGTTCTGTGCAGAACTCCAAAATAGTCTAAAAATTTTTTCCACAGTTTCTCCTGTTAGGTGTACTGCAGCAACATCAATATCAAAATGCTGTCTACTGAAGATTTTTTTACCTTAAAAATGAGGGGTTTATTACAGCACACAGTAGATACATGTAATGAAGTGTCTGCATTAGCAAGGTTGACTTTCTATGAGAATCTGTCAATTGGGAAAGAAAGCAGTACCCATTGTCCACGTAAATGGGTGTCTGTATTATGTGGGTTGAATTTGGTGACATATAGGAACTCTATGAGAAGATATTTAGTGGAGGTGTGTGTGGCCGAGTGGTTAACACCTCAAACTCCTGGGTTCAAGCCTCACCCGTCACATTGTTTCCTTAGACAAGGAACTTCACTCCACTTTGTCTGACTTCACCCAGGTGTAAAGCTGAGTACTGGCAACATACTGCTGGTGGGTAACCCTGCGATGGACTAGCATCCCGTTCAGGGGGGAGTAGCAATACTCCTAGGTGCTTCGTGCTAATGAAACCGGGATAAGCTCTGGCCGTTTGAGCCTTTAGCTCATGTACACCTTTACTTTTATGAGAAGATATGTGGCTCATTGTGATCAAAACCTACAGCTCCCAGCCCTCTTATGGTACTTCCCTGAAATCTAGGCAACCATGAAAGCTATGGTGGAAACCTTATGGGGGATACTTGTGTGGTGACAGCAAGCTGTCCACATTAGTGAAAAAGAGACCTATCTCGCTTTTTACAAAGACCACCTTAAGCACAGAACTAGTGGTACATGTAGTATTAGCAGAAACCCTTAGTGATAGACAGTATCTAGAGATTTCACAGCATTGCTTTTTTTATGCTAGCATAAGTTTGCTTTTTCAGATCCGTGTCTTATACTCAGAAGTTAGGATGGAGGCTTCTTCAAGTGCATCTTTGCCAAGAAAGTCAGCGAAAAAACCAGGAACTAAACACAGAAAGAGTCGTTCCATGGAATCATTTGATAGCATAAGTAATAATTTAGGAGAGAATGAAGATGATTTTTCAGACACTGACAATGAGGAAGAATGGCAAAAAGAAGCTCAACAAAGCAATCAAAAAGACTGGCAAAAAGAAACTCATCAGAGCAATGCAACTGAATGGCAAAATGAAGCTCAACAGTCAACATATGTTTGAGATAAAAAAATGCACGATTTAAACTGCCATTATTGCAGCATCACTTGGAAATGACATCAGAACTCCTTGCAAGATAATCTCATTATTATGCTTAAAGGAACTATGTGACTCTTAGAGGATCTTGAGGATGTCGTTAAGGGTGGCGGATGCTTCACTTGTTAGATTAGTTATTTTTATGGTTTATACAAAAATGAGAATTTTTTTACATTTAAGCTAGGCTGGGTTATCATCACTTATTGTTATAAAAATATGTCTGTTGTGTGTTGTTTCAGAAAATGGCCATACAAATTACCTCCCAACCCTTAATATAAAACTTTAGTTTTGTTATATCGGGCTTTAAAATCTGCATAATAATATAATTCTCCTTACTGTTCTTCTTACATCTCATGTTACTACTAGTGAGAATATGGCCTGTGTTCCATGTAGGGGATAAGGTCATTTCCTGAAACCTTGCTTCCAGATACTGTGACATTTGCATAAACAAATTCAAGATGTAAATAAACATATATTAATTAGAATACAAGCAGAGATATAAACTGTTCATCAGTACACAGATCCTCATAAGAAGCTAAATGAGACAAATACTTAAAAATTTTCTCTAAGCAAAATACTGGTATATGATTAAGCCAGCATAGGCTAATAAGTCTGCTAAAGTTGTGGCTAAATTGCAGTTTGCAAGACAGCATAGTTCAGGATTCTTAGGGAGCTGTTGTACATTTATAAGTTCAGCTGTAATAATTGATATTTCACGTAAAGTAGCAGAATTTGTGGATCCCCATATCTTACAAAGTTGTTTATAGAAAAATAATGACGCATGGCCTCTATTATGATGATTCGTGTTAGACATGGAAAAGAAACAGTATAACAGTTCTTACATCCCTATCCTGAAAGGATAAGATATTATTTTGCTCAGAAACGAAGAGTAGAGGTGAAATCACAACTGTTAGTCACTAAAGAAGGTGATGAGGTTGTTTGGCTACCTACCAAAATTACCTCTTCTTTCTATGGCATTTTTGCAAAGCACACTAGGGCCTAAAAGACAATAGGTAGAAAAAAATATTATAGAATGTGCTCTACAAATTTCTCTGGCCTATTGCTGGAGAAAGTTTTCTCACACACCACTTTTGCTGAGCTATGCTATCAGAGACTTACTCAGACAGAGACTTACAGGTTTGTTTTACTTTTATGTTTTAAAACTCACTGGATTCGATCCATAATTATTTGACTTTTCTGGCATTTCAAAAAATTTCAAGCTGTCCAAGTGAGTTGATTTCCAAAAGTTTACTTTCTCATGATCAACCAAATGTCTTATTTGTCCCTCTCTGCCTATTTCTGTTTGTCATTATAATATTTAAATGTTTTTCAACTTCTTACTTTAACATATTTACACATCCTTCATGTTGAATGTAGATATGGATGAGAAATAGAAAACAGAGAATGCAGATGATTACAATTGAATAAAAATAGCAGACATTATGAAAGTCTGGTTTAAGAATCCTTGCATCGATAAAAAAGACAGCAGGAATTTTGGTGTTCATGTTTCCTACGGAACTTGGCACTCTTAGACGTATCCAGATTTTTTAAAGCTTATCATTGTTCATTACTTGTTAGTGGACCATTGAGTGATCCAGTAATCTTGAAACATTTACCCCACAAGCAGAGGTTGCTCTCTGGCATAGCTTTTAGCATTTGATGACTGACAAGTGACACAAACGGCTTTGAAAATGCTAAAAGCCTTGCCAGAAAGAAACCTCTGCTTGTAGAGTAGAAGCATTTTTCATTTATGTTTCTTACCAGTTGTAAACTCTAAGGCATCCACTTTATAAAAAAATAAAGAGAAATTATTTTTTCTAACAGAGAAAATGTGAGAGTTATGTGTGAAGGTAGGGTGGGGGAGAAAGGTGACATAAAAGGAAGGGATGGGACAAAGTAATGAGACTTGTGAGGGTGATGTATTGTCTTTATTAGGGTCTAACTAAGCAGTGGCAGATCCAGGGGAGGACCAGGGGGGCCCCACCCCCACCCCCTTATTTTTAGACCAAATTGAGGCCTGAAGGGTCGAAAAAAATCTTTTGAGACCAGGCCTCTCCCCGCCCCCCTCCCTTATCTGAAGGTCTGGATCCGCTACTGCTAAGGACCAACCTCATTCCCAGGTGGAGGTTGACTGAGGACATCGAGAAGCAGATAGCACACACACCATTATCATCACTGCAAAGACAGTATTTAGGGTTTATTGACCTGAGATGGTCAGGTGAGAACAAAGTGGACATGGAACAAGAGACGTGTGACAAGGGACGTAAGATTTCTGTACCTTCCCCAGTGATGATGTGCTTCGTGCAGGCCTTAAAAATGCGAGTAAGTAGTGCAAACCCATTGTAGGTGTGGAGAGAAATGTGATAGTGAATTTTAAGTCTGGTGAATACATGAGAAATGATTATGTTATAACATTCAGTGACACAGTTGATATGGGTGGCTTGGAAGAGACTCCTTTTGGGAGTAGTTGGAATTAATTTTGTTGAACCATCCATGCCACCTGATCCCAGAGGTTTTTCTTGAAATTAATTTTGTCTGTGCTTTGGGGCTGGCTTTCTCATAAGCAGAAAAATTACAGGAAAGATCTATGGGACCAGGGTACCTTTGTCACTGACTGAAAAAAGAAACATCTTTCCCATCTAGGTTGTCTGCCAAAACTTGTGTGCTGGAGGCTGACTTGAAAATGTTTTGAAAGAAAACGGTCATTCTACTTTACTACTTTGTGGAATATTATTTTGTTAACTAAAGAAAAAAGTGTCTGTCAGTGGTTGCTACCATAAAATTATGTGATGCCGTCTTTTCAGGTGGAAGGCAATATTAAGAAATTTAAATCTGTTTCAAATAGTTTTATTAAAAATTCTGTATGCATGATAATTTACATTTCGGTCACTTATACATCATTTTTTTAAGTTTGTTTTTATATAAATAAACCAATATTTAATTCCAGTGCAATTTTTAACAATAACTATGGTAGACAGTAGCTGTGTCATGCAGACTGTTCATTTATAGTAGCTGTTGCTTTCAAAACTTATTTCTACCCGTAACAACTGTTACAGCAACAAGATAACTTCATTCACATCTTAAATGCAAGGTTTCCACAGTAATTAGAACAAAGGGCACCCAACAATCTCTTCAGTTCTGTATGGATGAACTTTACCTGACATAAAATCAACTACAGTTTCATCCCACATTTCAAAGCTGTTTGAAATGGCAGTTGTGTTTTCGTTTGTGTCTGTGTTACCAGTTACTAGAGGAGTTTTCAATTCTGGGTTTGCAGTTCTGGTTTCAGCCACAACTGCAGTTGGGTTTGGCTCGGTTGTAACAATAACTTCCCGTTCGTTTGTTACTACAGTCTCTTTAAGCTTTTCACCCAAGTCAAAACTATCAGTGTCTTTGTTTGCTTCTGTGTCTATCATCCCACTGACCACTACTTTATTCACTGACTCTGTTTCTGGTGGTCTTGTTAAATGTGCTCCTTCAGTTGTACTTTGGTCGGCATTTTCATCCACGACTTCGCATGGCATATCCCCTACTAAAATGTCATTTTCATTAGCTTGCTTGCCTTCATCCTCCTTCTGAAACAGGGTTGATTCGTCGCCTATGCCTGTGCTTTTATCTTCCTCCACAAGATTTATTTCAAACGACAAGCCCTCCACAATACCTCCTTCCAAAGACTCCCTCACGTTTTGAGCAAATGTATCGTAATCGTTGTCTTGTTCGGGATCGAACAAAGGACTCAACGGATCTTCTAAGTTTGGATTGTACAACAGAAACAATAGTCCCTGCACACAGTCTTCCAAATTGTTTGTCTCGACCCATTCGCTGAACAAATTCAGGCAAATTTCGCCGTGGTCGTCTATGTTTGGATGGTAAATTTGTGTGACGCACGTGACATTCGGTGCATCCTTTGGATAATTTTTGAGAGTTACTTGAAAGTTAAATTTTCCACCACAGTAAAGACCATCGTTTGGAATTATCTCGATTTCAAATGATTCGAGATTTTCTTCGTAGTGGCAAACCTCAGCTTGCTTGTTTGAAAAGCTCGCGATGCTTTTCATAAGCTTGTGGAAGTCTTTCGCTAACGTATTTCCTTCCATCCCGCACATTTTGATTCGGTTTTGAAATCCAAGGAAAAAATGCTTATATGACTTATATCTTTTCAGCAACAATTCATCACTAGTTCGCAATAAGTAACTTGAAGAAATGTTTGAATAAAATGATCGGACAGCTCGTTTTATAGCGTTAATTTCACCAGCACTGCAAAGTTTGTGTTCGATGGTGCAACGACGTGGACAACAAATGATTCTGCGGAAAGAACCAATCACAGCCGACTATGATTGCATCATCTTTATTTTCTTGCTGCCGGGGAATACCCCTCAAGCGGGGTGTATGTCCCAGGGGTTTACAAGAGGAAAAAGTTTCAAAAGAGAAGCTTTTGGACTTTTGTTCTGGTATAGAAAATTAAAGGAAACGAAGAGATTTGATTCACTGAAACTGTGCAGTTTTCTTTTCTCTTTTCCTATGAGAAATTTATTTTCAAGTACGTGCTCCTGAAAATGTAAATCGTTTTTTTTTGTTGTTTTGACACGAGTGTTTTACTGGGAAATATACCACTCGTAAAATACATAAACGCTACATCCGGGACCCGAGTGGTTTATTTTCCACAATCTCACTAGTGAGTTTATCGATGACGTAATTTCGGTCATTTCCCTCTATTACTTTATCGATGTCTTTTTGTCTATATAATAAAAAGAACATTACACGGCGGCTTGAAGATATGAATTTTATTTTCTCGTGGCAAAAACAATATTTTACTCACTCGCTGCGCTCGTTCGTAAAATATTGTTTTGCCACTCGAAAATAAAATTCATATCTTCGCGCCACCGTGTAATATCCTCTATATATCAAAGTTTTGGCTCAGCTGCATTCCACTCGAATTATATAAATTTGGATCGGTGCAACTAGAGGGCTTTTACCGTCCAATTTAACAATGCGTTATTGTAAGGTAAAATGAGGAAGGACGAGGTTGAACAGACCTCTGAGTCTAAAGCTCTAAAGCAGTGATATATGAGTAGTTGATCAGTTGAGACTTGCAATATTAAATGAGCGGATTAATTTTTTTAATATCCAGAACAACATTAAAGAAGGAGTATTTTATCTCTGGACGAAATGAGTTTTAATTCTGAAAATAAATATTTAATCAGAGTTCTTGGTTTTCACGTTAAGTCACAGGCCTTTCTAAATTTGGATGTCCGCCATATTTGAGCCAAAGTGGCTGTGTATAAAAGTGGGACGGGGACAAGGGGACGGGGACATGGGACGCGTCTGTGGGGACTTGGGACTTGGGGACGCGAGACGAGGGACTTGAGGACATCAAGTATGGGACGCGGGGACGTGTGGGACGGGGACGCGGGGGACTTTAAACAGAGGGACGCAGGGGACGCGGTGACGATAATGATTATTGAAAAAGTCGGAGGTAAATGCGATATCAGTCACTTTCCTCGTAAATATGTTTTGGTGAAGGCAACCCACCCTGCCCTCCTTAGGGTTCCTCCATGCCTGTTTACGAAGCGAAGACTCGGCGAAGATCCCCTGCATTGAAGAAGGTTAAATCGTTGTCCTGGTCTTCTTGCTGATAGAATATTGGAGACCAAACTAGGGTAGGGTGGGTTGCGGTCGCCAACATTTATGAGCAAATGTTACCAAAAATCAAACATTTTCAAAATTTCGTGGCAACAGCTCAAAAATCAATTTGGCTCATAATCTCATGGTAGGTAGACCTTAATGTAAAACAAAACACTGCATAGTTCGTTTGGCTAAATATCGATTAGTTTTCGAGAAAATCGATAATCACTGAATTTTGTGAAAACGCCGCCTTTTCAATGTGAAATTTAGGGCGATTTACGACGCCTCGCGTTACAAAATAAAACACTCTAGAGCAATGAAATCTACCACATATTGTTGACCAATGTCAAAAAATATCGTTAAAGCAATTTTTATCAATTCTCCGCTATTTACTTTTAAAATCTAATTTAATTTGCCCGACCTATTTTTATCGAGAAGAAATCTTATCTAAAATTAGCCTGTTATTTGAGCTTGTGGTACTGCATATAATTCGTTGAAAACCTAGTGACTAAAAGTCAAAGAGTTGTTCTTTTAGAGTTCCAAAGGGTTTTCTGGGGAAATGATTCAGAGCGAAGAAATCGATTTCTAAAATTGGATAAATTTCCGTGTTTCAACTTGTCCCACGCGTGACATGACACTGCAACGCACATTACACTTGACAGAAGCCCCTAAAAAGTTAAGCAGAATACAGTAAGTCGAGGTCTATTTTAACGTATAGAATCTAACCTTTTTGTCTTCAAATCAGTGATGAAGAAAACTGTATTTCTGCAGGTATCGTTTCGTTCGTGAACCAATCGTTCAAAATCATTTCCCACGACATGACAGCGGAACGGTGGCATTGTTTGTTTTGCATGCTTTGGAGGTTGGTGTTTGTTTTGCATGCTTTGGAGGTTGGTTTTTGTTGTGCGTATTCACTGCTTCCATTTTCCTCATAATGGTCTTAGATTGCCTTTCGTAAGTCTTCTTTGCCGCAACATTAGTTTTGAACTGAGCAGCAAACCAAAGCGGAACCAAGAGACCTCAAGTCAAAAACATATGTTATCACGTGGGTGTTGTGGAATACCGCTTCATTCAAGTGAAATCTACAACTACAAAAAACGGGATTTGAACATGGAACAAGTGACTAGTGGATCTTAGCGATTTTTTAAATTAAATATCAGAGTAAAAAAAGAAGGAAAGACAAACAGAAACCCGTTAAAGAACGAATAAAGGCAAAAGAGTGACAAATATGATCGCTATACAAAAATCATTACCTGAGGAAACAAAAACAATTGCGGTGTTGCCCTTGGGAAAAACCTTGTGAAATAATAAAAACGTCGTCGCTATCACTTTTTTCAAATAAATTTGATTAAGAATGTCGAACGTCTCAAAGGCAATGCGAAGAGTAAAGCATAGTGATGGCTCTAATATCTTCGACAAGTGTACTTCACACAACTACAAATAGCAGGATTTTTTTCTCGCTTGTCAGCAAAGAAATGAACGTATAGAAAGAAATGAACTGATAACGGAGAAAGCAATCGAAAAAATGTCCAACGAAGTAACGAAAGCATTAGCTCTTCAGCCTCCCATCATGTACGAAACATACAACATCTGTGAGATCGTAGGTCAGTCTAGGCTGGCGAAGTTTTCGATACGAACAGTGCAGAACATCTGTTCAGCCTTAGAACTGGATGTAGCAAGCAGCAGTACTTGGAAATTATTGAAGGCGTTGTGGCCAGGTGTGGCTATAAAACTAGTAAGACTGACCAGAATATGTAGAGATTAACCTACGAAATAGTCAGTGATGTCGAGAATGTCTTACTTGAGGTAAACTGAAATTGACGGCTCTGTTTGATGCTAACGGTGTGTCGTCTATAGAACTTTTTACAGACACTCTTCAAAGAGTGACGACTGACTGGTGTTGTAAAGTGTCTCGTCAAAATTATCCCAGTAGCTTTTACGATAGAAGCCAGGGGAAAGCTAACAAAAGGAAAAGTGTTATAGGAAACGGTAACAAGTTGTTATAAATTAGTTAAGTCTGGAGAGAAAAGGAATCACAGCCACGCCCACAAACGGAGAATTTGTACATCTTCAAGTAGATTTAAAGATTACTCAGAATTTTAAAAGGGGGATGGTCTAATGTAAAGTTTTTTCACGCTATCCCGTGGCTAACGATTTAAGAACAATCATAAGGAATCTTCCAATTTCATTTTTAAAATTATTTTAACTGCATCACATGATCAACCACGCTCTATTTTATCGAGAAATCCTTCGAGCTGAATCGCCCACTGGACAGAGAGCAAACCGTTCTTCCTTTGTAGGTATACAGTGGCTAATAATACTCTTCTTGTAAAAACAGGTAAAGGAACGGAAAGAAGTCATTTGCGTCTCGTCCTGACGAAAACTTTAGTTAGAAGAGGACTGGCACTAGTCAATGAACACCAGTTTCACCTGCAAATTGTAATGATTCGGGAACCATTCCGAGCAGATTTCGCATTTGCTTTGATATAGAAAAATTGGAGCTACACGTTAAGAAAGTGGTGGGAATCGTTAGTTACAATTCTCGAACACTAGAGGCTGGAGGGCGTAGTCGATCACGTGGCCAAGTAATTTGGATTTCTTTTTTTTGGAAAAATGCGCATAAAAACCACTTACTCTTTGTTAAAATTAGTTTATCGAGGAATTTATTATCCGTGACCGGTCATGTCTGGGTGATCCCGTTTAACCCACTGAGGAAATAATGTTCTTACCCTTTTCATAGCTGGAGACCATTACCGGCTGAATTGTTAAAAAGAAAAAAGAAATTAGGTGGTGATGGTCAAAGTCAAGTGTTAGCTTTTCCGAACTTGAGATGTGGCAACGTCTTTCTTGTACAAAGCAGAGAATTAGTCGTGGCACCTGCATTTAATCACTTACATTTTCTAGTACGATTTGGGGTAAAGCTTTTAGTAGAAGTGTAAAAACTTGTTGTGTTTCATCTTTGACACTTTTGATGATTCAGAGGCTAGATTATCTTAAAGATGGTTTGCGTGGTTTCTCGCCGTAGAATATAGCTGAGCGTACAAAATGTTAAAATTGATATTGAAACTAAAAAGACTCGTTAATTTGAAATGTTTAGCAGCACCATTATATAAAGGGTTCATGATTTTCCAGTTACAAAAAGTCCGTGCACATGAACTTCCGCTCTCAATTCCGGAAATAGAAATTGGTCACGCAACCATTGAGTTGCTATAGATACATGTTCTGCGAATCCAACTTGCTGAAAACGCCCAGCTCCGTTTTGGCTACGTTCGCAAGGAAAATGTAAGTTGTTATTACACTATGAAAATGTGAAAGTCTTCATATGCTGGTAAAGAAGGTCAAACGACCCTTTAATTTCATGATCAAAAGATTTGATTCTTGTGCGAAATTGTCACGGATTTAAGACATGTTTTCAATGTGTCAGTTTGAGATGGCTCGTTAAATTGTTTGCCTTTGGTTTGCTTATTAGTTCGAAACTGACTTTCGACGAAAGGCAAACGAAAATAACTTTTTAAATCTGATCTCTGATCTTGAATTCAGAGATAATTGGTCGGGAAAACTTTCCAACAAAACATCTCACGACTCTGGTCTTCACGCCGGCGTGTAAACAAAGATGACAGCTGCGTTATCTTGACAAATTATCTTGCAGTTTGGTTAAAATTTGTATCAAACGAGGGGACAACAGAAATACAATCTATGTCTTTGATTTTGAAATATGTTGGTTGAATTTTTACGTCAATTCCGCTTTTGATTGAATGCTCTCTTTGGAAAACTTGTATTTCTGTGTGTTTACTACATAACTTGGAAGGTCGGTTAAAACGGGGCATTGTATCCAACTTTAAAATTGAATTTCTTCGCGCTAAATCATTTCCCCAAAAAATCCTTTGGATATGTAAAAGAACGATTATTCGGCTTTCGAAGTCCATATTTTTCGACGTATTTCATTTAGTACCGCATACTTAGATTAAAGGTTATTTTTTGGCAAGTTTTCATGTTGATAAAAGAGGGCTCGCGAAAAGTAATTATATTTTCAAAGTAAATAGAAAATAATTGCTCTAATTTGCTTTTAACACATATTTCGGCATCATTCTACTAGATTTAGTAGATTTTATTGCTCTAGAGTGTGTTATTTTTGTTACGCGAAGCATTCTTTTTCGACCTAAATTGAAAGCTGAAAACGTGGCAAATTCTCAGGATTCGGTTATTATTGATTTTCTCGAAAACTAATCGATATTTAGCCCAACGAACTATGCAGCGTTTTGTTTTACATTAAGGTCTACCTAACCTGAGAATATGGGCCAAATTGAATTTTGAGCTGTTGCCACGAAATGTTTGACCGATGGTAACATTTGCTCTTATGTAGAATAACGGCATTCGATTCAAATAAAAAAAAATTAAGTGCATAAGCGAGCTTCGAACCCCGAAGTGCCAGCCCCGAAATCCATCGCCTCTACCACTAAACCACGGGGGATTCAACTATTGTAGCGATATTTATTTTGTTACCGGGGCCCAGCCTTCTCCGAAGGCGGGAACCGGTCTTAAAATGCAGACGGTCCGTTTTTTCAACGTTACATTGTTAGGGATATATCGCTGACTGAGATATATCGCTGGCTCGTTACTTTGGCTCGCTCATTGAAATCTTATCCGCCATTTTAAAAAGCACTGGAGGGCAGGCGTGGAGGACATTCAAGAGAAAGATTGTAGCTTTTTGTTCCCCAACCTTAACTATGGACTAGTTTATGAGCGAAAATTTAAGAGTGAATATTTGGAGAGACAAATTTACGAGCGATCACTTAAGAGTGAACCTTCCATCGTCAAACTTATCGAGAATAAGAGCGACTTATCAAAGCTATCTACATTGAGTGAACCTTCCATCGTGAAATTTATCGAGAATCAAAGCGAACACTTATCAAAGCTAACTTTATATCATCTTAAAAAACGTGCTACAAGGCGATCTAGACGTGCTCGTGAACCGAGCAGAATTCCAGAAGAGGTCCCAACAAGAAGAATAGCATGTTGAAGAAATTTGTCTTCAAAAAGATTTCAACGATTGAGATACCGAAGTCTTCAAAGCTCCATCACTATGTTAATAAGGTGAGAAAACTTTCCCCCATGCACGATATAAATGTAATAACAAACGCGATCCAAAGATAATTAACTTAAATAAAATGGCTATACCCAAGAAAGCTTATTTGTTGTCTTTCTTTAGCAGGCACGCATTATCACACGATGATGAAACTAAAAGTAAAGCACATCGATATTTATCATTGTTTTCTTGCAATTGTGTGAGTCATATGTGAATTTCAAACTAAGTAAAGATGTTGAGAAGAATCCAGGACCTACTCAATACAACACTGATCATCATGAAGTAATAATTAGACCTTTTATGCAAAATCACAGCTCAACAATGCGGTTGACCTCTCCTATTTCCTCTGAGAATTTGATACAGTCAAGATTAGGTGAACTTGGTTTACAATCAATAGATGTTGGCGGTGCGGGCGATTGTTTCTTTAGATCTGTATCAAAGAATTGGCATAAAATCTAAATGAAAAGGCTGCTTCTTACAACGATATCCAAAAGAAGTAAATTTAATTTGGTCATATTAACAATTTTTAAACACGCGGGTACCCTGTGCTATTGTCAGAATTTGAAGTAGGGAGCAACAACTGTAACCATATAAATATTAATTTGAGTAGTTTGCACACGGAATGGTTTAATGCGACTATATTTACCACTTATCAATAAATGAGATCCCTGTGTATTGCAAAATATAGTTACAGAATTCATCCTAGTGAGTTTTCATCAGTCTAAAGAATATTTGCAATAAAAAAGATTTTCATGTCGCCCGACAAACTTGTTGATGGAAACTACCCTTCCACGTGGCCCCGGTAAAATTCACGAAGTGATTCTTGTTTTACATACTTTTGGTGGCAAATCTAACAGTAAGTACTTAAAGGTTGATGTCCACTGGCGCGTTTTTGGCTATGCACGTTAACGCAAGTAAATTTTAATCACGTAAATAAGATAGAGGCAAGATGTAAATTGTTGAGATTAAACGTGAAGTTGAGCGAGATTCTACTTTTACGCTTACGTGCGACCTTTTTCATACATTGCCTCTATTTTAGTTGCGAACGTAAATTTTACGCACGTACGCATGGAAAAATTACGCGACAGTGGAAATCAACCCTAATCACGATAGTCAGTGCGCTTACTGCTATTATAAAGAAATATTTTGTGTAAACATCATAAGGTGTCCAAGGTGGTTTTGGAAGATGGAATCTAATGTTGACCTGTCCCCGTCCCACTTTTATATACAGCTTTGAACCACCCTTGAAAATATCCGACTAGTTTGCTTTCAGCTTTGGGATTTTAACCATTTTATACAGTCAAACCTTGTTCATATGGAGGCTGAGGGGACCAAAGAAAGTGTCCATATTAAGCAGGTGAAAACTAGACCCTATTTTGAACAAAATACTAAAGAAATAAAACAGGATACATAAAAATTGTCAAATTAAACTTCTCTGACCTTCACAAAACCATCACTGGTGGACCATGTCTCTATGGGAACACTCACAGGTCACTCATTATATGTTGCTTAATCAAAAAACGTTCTGTGCAGAACTCCAAAATAGTCTAAAATTTATTTCCACAGTTTCTCCTGTTAGGTGTACTGCAGCAACATCAATATCAAAATGCTGTCTATACTGAAGATTTTTTTACCTTAAAAATGAGGGGTTTATTACAGCACACAGTAGATACATGTAATGAAGTGTCTGCATTATTTAGCAAGGTTGACTTTCTATGAGAATCTGTCAATTGGGAAAGAAAGCAGTACCCATTGTCCACGTAAATGGGTGTCTGTATTATGTGGGTTGAATTTGGTGACATATAGGAACTCTATGAGAAGATATTTAGTGCAGGCGTGTGTAGCCGAGTGGTTAACACCTCAAACTCCAGGGTTCAAGCCTCACCCGTCACATTGTTTCCTTAGACAAGGAACTTCACTCCACTTTGTCTGACTTCACCCAGGTGTAGAACTGAGTATTGGCAACGTACTGCTGGTGGGTAACCCTGCGATGGACTAGCATCCCATCCAGGGGGGGAGTACCAATACTCCAAGGTGCTTCATGCTAATAAAACCGGGATAAGCTCTGGCCGTTTGAGCCTTTAGCTCATGTGCACCTTTACCTTTATGAGAAGATATGTGGCTCATTGTGATCAAAACCTACAGCTCCCAGCCCTCTTATGGTACTTCCCTGAAATCTAGGCAACCATGAAAGCTATGGTGGAAACCTTATGGGGGATACTTGTGTGGTGACAGCAAGCTGTCCACATTAGCGAAAAAGAGACCTACCTCGCTTTTTACAAAGACCACCTTAAGCACAGAACTAGTGGTACATGTAGTATTAGCAGAAACCCTTAGTGATAGACAGTATCTAGAGATTTCACAGCATTGCTTTTTTTATGCTAGCATAAGTTTGCTTTTTCAGATCCGTGTCTTATACTCAGAAGTTGGGTTGGAGGCTCCTTCAAGTGCATCTTTGCCGAGAAAGTCAGCGAAAAAACCAGGAACTAAACACAGAAAGAGTCGTTCCATGGAATCATTTGATAGCATAAGTAATAATTTAGGAGAGAATGAAGATGATTTTTCAGACACTGACAATGAGGAAGAATGGCAAAAAGAAGCTCAACAAAGCAATCAAAAAGACTGGCAAAAAGAAACTCATCAGAGCAATGCAACTGAATGGCAAAATGAAGCTCAACAGTCAACGTATGTTTGAGACAAAAAAATGCACGATTTAAACTGCCGTTATTGCAGCATCACTTGGAAATGACATCAGAACTCCTTGCAAGATAATCTCATTATTATGCTTAAAGGAACTATGTGACTCTTAGAGGATCTTGAGGATGTCGTTAAGGGTGGCGGATGCTTCACTTGTTAGATTAGTTATTTTATGGTTTATACAAAAATGAGAATTTTTTTACATTTAAGCTAGGCTGGGTTATCATCACTTATTGTTATAAAAATATGTCTGTTGTGTGTTGTCTCAGAAAATGGCCATACAATAATTACCTCCCAACCCTTAATATAAAACTTTAGTTTTGTTATATCAGGCTTTAAAATCTGCATAATAATATAATTCTCCTTACTGTCCTTCTTACATCTCATGTTACTACTAGTGAGAATATGGCCTGTGTTCCATATAGGGGATAACGTCATTTCCTGAAACCTTGTTTCCACATACTGTGACATTTGCATAAACAAATTCAAGATGTAAATAAACATATATTAATTAGAATACAAGCAGAGATGTAAACTGTTCATCAGTACACAGATCCTCATAAGAAGCTAAATGAGACAAATACTTAAAAATTTTCTCTAAGCAAAATACCGGTATATGATTAAGCCAGCATAGGCTAATAAGTCCGCTAAAGTTGTGACTAAATTGCAGTTTGCAAGACAGCATAGTTCAGGATTCTTAGGGAGCTGTTGTACATTTATAATTTCAGCTGTAATAATTGATATTTCACGTAAAGCAGCAGAATTAATTTTGTGGATCCCCATATCTTACAAAGTTCTTTATAGAAAAATAATGACGCATGGCCTCTATTATGATGATTCGTGTTAGACATGGAAAAGAAACAGTATAACAGTTCTTACATCTCTATCCTGAAAGGATAAGATATTATTTTGCTCAGAAACGAAGAGTAGAGGTGAAATCACAACTGTTAGTCACTAAAGAAGGTGATGAGGTTGTTTGGCTACCTACCAAAATTACCTCTTCTTTCTATGGCATTTTTGCAAAGCACACTAGGGCCTAAAAGACAATAGGTAGAAAAAAATATTATAGAATGTGCTCTACTAATTTCTCTGGCCTATTGCTGGAGAAAGTTTTCTCACACACCACTTTTGCTGAGCTATGCTATCAGAGACTTACTCAGACAGAGACTTACAGGTTTGTTTTACTTTTATGTTTTAAAACTCACTGGATTCGATCCATAATTATTTGACTTTTCTGGCATTTCAAGAAATTTCAAGCTGTCCAAGTGAGTTGATTTCCAAAAGTTTACTTTCTCATGATCAACCAAATGTCTTATTTGTCCCTCTCTGCCTATTTCTGTTTTTCATTATAATATTTAAATGTTTTCAACTTCTTACTTTAACATATTTACACATCCTTCATGTTGAATGTAGATATGGATGAGAAATAGAAAACAGAGAATGCAGATGATTATAATTAAATAAAAATAGCAGACATTATTAAAGTCTGGTTTAAGAATCCTTGCATTGATAAAAAAGACAGGAATTTTGGTGTTCATGTTTCCTACGGAACTTTGCACTCTTAGACATATCCAGATTTTTTAAAGCTTATCATTGTTCATTACTTGTTAGTGGACCATTGAGTGATTCAGTAATCTTGAAACATTTACCCCACAAGCAGAGGTTGCTCTCTGGCATAGCTTTTAGCATTTGATGACTGACAAGTGACACAAACGGCTTTGAAAATGCTAAAAGCCTTACCAGAAAGAAACCTCTGCTTGTAGAGTAGAAACATTTTTCATTTATGTTTCTTACCAGTTGTAAACTCTAAGGCATCCACTTTATAAAAAAATAAAGAGAAATTATTTTTTCTAACAGAGAAAATGTGAGAGTTATGTGTGAAGGTAGGGTGGGGGAGAAAGGTGACATAAAAGGAAGGGATGGGACAAAGTAATGAGACTTGTGAGGGTGATGTATGGTCTTTATTAGGGTCTAACTAAGCAGTGGCAGATCCAGGGGGGGTCCACCCCCACTCCCTTATTTTTAGACCAAATTGAGGCCTGAAGGGTCGAAAAAAATTTTTTGAGACCAGGCCTCTCCCCGCCCCCTCCCTTATCTGAAGGTCTGGATCCGCCACTGCTAAGGACCAACCTCATTCCCAGGATGAGGTTGACTGAGGACATCGAGAAGCAGATAGCACACACACCATTACCATCACTGCAAAGACAGTATTTAGGGTTTATTGACCTGAGATGGTCAGGTGAGTACAAAGTGGACATGGAACAAGAGACGTGTGACAAGGGACGTAAGATTTCTGTACCTTCCCCAGTGATCATGTGCTTCGTGCAGGCGTCAAAAATGCGAGTAAGTAGTGCAAACCCATTCTAGGTGTGGAGAGAAATGTGATAGTGAATTTTAAGCCTGGTGAATACATGAGAAATGATTATGTTATAACATTCAGTGACACAGTCAACACGGGTGGCTTGGAAGAGACTCCTTTTGGGAGTAGTTGGAATTTGTTGAACCATCCATCAGCCACCCGATCCCAGAGGTTTTTCTTGAAATTAATTTTGTCTGTGCTTTGGGGCTGGCTTTCTCATAAGCAGAAAAATTACAGGAAAGATCTATGGGACCAGGGTACCTTTGTCACTGACTGAAAAAAAAAACATCTTTCCCATCTAGGTTGTGTGAAATTGTGTGCTGGAGGCTGACTTGAAAATGTTTTGAAAGAAAACGGTCATTCTACTTTACTACTTTGTGGAATATTATTTTGTTAACTAGAGAAAAAAGTGTCTGTCAGTGGTTGCTACCATAAAATTATGTGATGCCGTCTTTTCAGGTGGAAGGCAATATTAAGAAATTTAAATCTGTTTCAAATAGTTTTATTAAAAATTCTGTATGCATGATAATTTACATTTCGGTCACTTTTACATCATTTTTTTAAGTTTGTTTTTATATAAATAAACCAATATTTAATTCCAGTGCAATTTTTAACAATAACTATGGCAGACAGTAGCTTTGTCATGCAGACTGTTCATTTATGGTAGCTGTTGCTTTCAAAACTTATTTCTACCCGTAACAACCGTCACAGCAACAAGATAACTTCATTCACATCTTAAATGCAAGGTTTCCACAGTAATTAGAACAAAGGGCAACAATGTCTTCAGTTCTGTATGGATGAACTTTACCTGACATAAAATCAACTGCAGTTTCATCCCTCATTTCAAAGCTGTTTGAAATGGCAGTTGTGTTTTCGTTTGTGTCTGTGTTACCAGTTACTGGAGGAGTTTTCAATTCTGGGTTTGCAGTTCTGGTTTCAGCCACAACTGCAGTTGGGTTTGGCTCGGTTGTAACAATAACTTCCCGTTCGTTTGTTACTACAGTCTCTTTAAGCTTTTCACCCAAGTCAAAAGTATCAGTGTCTTTGTTTGCTTCTGTGTCTATCATCCCACTGACCACTACTTTATTCACTGACTCTGTTTCTGGTGGTCTTGTTAAATGTGCTCCTTCAGTTGTACTTTGGTCGGCATTTTCATCCACGACTTCGCATGGCATATCCCCTACTAAAATGTCATTTTCATTAGCTTGCTTGCCTTCATCCTCCTTCTGAAACAGGGTTTATTCGTCGCCTATGCCTGTGCTTTTATCTTCCTCCACAAGATTTATTTCAAACGACAAGCCCTCCACAATACCTCCTTCCAAAGACTCTCTCACGTTTTGAGCAAATGTATCGTAATCGTTGTCTTGTTCGAGATAGAACAAAGGACTCAACGGATCTTCTAAGTTTGGATTGTACAACAGAAACAATAGTCCCTGCACACAGTCTTCCAAATTGTTTGTCTCGACCCATTCGCTGAACAAATTCAGGCAAATTTTGCCGTCGTTGTGTATGTTTGGATGGTAAATTTGTGTGACGCACGTGACATTCGGTGCATCCTTTGGATAATTTTTGAGAGTTATTTGAAAGTTAAATTTTCCACCACAGTAAAGACCATCGTTTGGAACTATCTCGATTTCAAATGATTCGAGATTTTCTTCGTAGTAGCAAACCTCAGCTTGCTTGTTTGAAAAGCTCGCGATGCTTTTCATAAGCTTGTGGAAGTCTTTCGCTAACGTATTTCCTTCCATCCCGCACATTTTGATTCGGTTTTGAAATTCAAGGGAAAAATGCTTATATGACTTATATCTTTTCAGCAACAATTCATCACTAGTTCGCAATAAGTAACTTGTAGAAATGTTTGAATAAAATGATCGGACAGCTCGTTTTATGGCGTTAATTTCACCAGCACTGCAAAGTTTGTGTTCGATGGTGCAACGACGTGGACAACAAATGATTCTGCGTAAAGAACCAATCACAGCCGACTATGATTGCATCATCTTTATTTTCTTCCTATACCCCTCAAACGCGGTGTATGTCCAAGGGGTTTACAAGAGGAAAAAGTTTCAAAAGACAAGCTTGTGGACTTTTGTTCTGGTATAGAAAATTAAAGGAAACAAAGAGATTTGATTCACTGAAACTGTGCAGTTTTCTTTTCTCTTTTCCCTGTATGAGAAATTTATTTTCAAGTGCGTGCTCCTGAAAATGTAAATCGTTTAAATCAAATTTTTGGCTCAGCTGCATTCCACTCGAATTATATAAATTTGGATCGGTACAACTAGAGGGCTTTTACCGTCCAATTTAACAATGTGTTATTGTAAGGTAAAATGAGGAAGGACGAGGTTGAACAGACCTCTGAGTGTAAAGCTCTAAAGCAGTGATATATGAGTAGTTGATCAGTTGAGACTTGCAATATTAAATGAGCGGATTAATTTTTTTTTAATATCCAGAACAATATTAAAGAAGGAGTATTTTATCTCTGGACGAAATGAGTTTT
The DNA here is from genome assembly GCA_038088405.1 of Porites divaricata. NCBI lineage: Eukaryota > Metazoa > Cnidaria > Anthozoa > Scleractinia > Poritidae > Porites > Porites divaricata. The sequence continues at coordinate 16,797,928 of JBBMOI010000006.1, read as the reverse complement.
AATTCTGAAAATAAATATTTAATCAGCCGCAAACCCCGGGCGACAAACGACTGATAATTGAGACCGTAGCATGTGCGCCAGCGATCACTTTAACTTTAGTATAACCACCTGGCATGCGTTCAAAAACTCTGAGGAATCTTCAAACCGGTATCAAGGCACAAAGATGACTCAGAGACACAGGCAATTGTTGTATCTTTTCCTTTTTGGTAACATTTTGGAAGCAGTAATAGCATCGGATGGTGTTGGATTGGCAGATTTGGCAAAAGTTTTGGGACAGCTAGCCGGCGGAGACAACTGTGTATTTAAATGTCCCAAAGGTAAGATCTTCATACGGCAGGATTGAAGCGCCACGATAAATAGCAAAATAGGCTCTACTTTAAGAGTAACGAACACCTCACTGAAGCACATTTACAAGTGCTTGTTTGAAAGAGACAGATAATGTATATATGATTTGGTTTAATTCTCTACACTAACTGCTCCTATATTGCCTTATAAAAGTCATGTAAGTAATTAAGACTGACGGTCATTTAAGAGGATCCGAATGTCACACAAGAAGCGATCGACTAGACAACCGTAAAACGATCTTAAAGGTGCCCTAAACACCCGATATACCCACCGTTATTTCCTTTTTTTAGTCATTATCTTAACTATGAAAAAACATGGCAAACAAAATTGTGCACAAACATAACATCATTACTCCGGCAGGTTTCAAATAAGATGACCTGGTGTATTTTGATTGGTTGCCCATATGGTCCATTTATTTACTCACCTGTGAAATTGACCTAGGGTACATGAGTCAAAAACTAACTAATGCTTTCAAATTTTTTTTAAATAAGTAAATAAGTACAGTGTATATGCCTGTCACATAAATTTTGAAACTGATAATTTCTTTTTTTGACAGGACACAAACCTCTTGCTAATCCAAAACACATACCATCATCAGATGGCTGTGGTTCCATGGGAATCAAGGTATAATTCTGAAAGTACTTTAACCGTGATATCAGTGTGTTTATTATTTATTCTGTTCCCAACACATTTTTGTTGAAATGAATGAGAATTTATTCAACAATCAGGGCATTTTTTAATAGGAGGTAAGTGTGTCTTCACTCCCTGCCACCATCGCCCAAGTGACCTCCTAACACATGCACTTTCATTACTTAAACTGGGCATATACCACCCCTGTTGAAGTTAATTTTTGTTTTTCCTTGTTTTAAATTCATTAGCATACATTACCATACCTAAAAACAATGAAAAAATAATAATTAACTGAAATAAAAAATTAACTACAACATCCCCCCTTATATTGTGTTTTTTCTTTTCTGCAGCTTGACACAACTCACTTCGCTGGCTTTACCAGATGCTGTGACCTCCATGATAAATGCTATGACACGTGTAACAATGACCGCAACCAGTGTGATGAAGATTTTAAATCTTGTCTAGACAATGAGTGCCTCTTAACAGGGCTTGGCAATCGCCTGCCTAAGGAAGAACTAGAGGCTTGTCAGAAATCTGCAGACCTTATGTATTCAGGGACTTATGCTCTAGGGTGCATGTCTTACAAAGAAGCCCAGAGAAATGCATGTCTCTGTAATGGAAGAAAAATAACTAAGAACGAAATGGACGAACTTGAGAGAGATGAGGAATTATAACCCATCATAAAATTAATACTAGTTGTATATGTACTTTAAATTCAAGTTATTTATTTGAAAACTACATATTTGATAGCGAATCAGCCTATAAGACTTTTGCCCTTCCTGATCCTTCCTGGCGTTGTCTCAGTCAAAGAATAGACAGTTATGTACAACCAACTTCACGTGTAAAAAAGCCAGGAAAGCCATCTGTTATACACAGGTAATAGTGGATTTGATACTAAAAGCAAATAACATTTCACCTCAAATGAGCAGAACAACTACAAGGCAACATCCATCACATTAATTCCTTTTTTCCAATTTCTTCAAAGATTCTGGTGGTCTGCTAGTGTTTGTATTTGTGCTATTTTTAATAAAAAAAAATCATGTGACTTCTGTTTGGCAATTAAATGTATGTCCAGAAATGCACGCAGTAGCAAAAATTGCGAAAAATTGGAGAAATCGCAGTTTTTGCTAAACTTAACTAAGTCAAGTGTTAGAGGAAGTAGAAGGGTGTCCAGCCAAAACTGCGATTTCTCCAATTTCTGCGATTTCTCCAAAAATTGCGAAAAATTGGAGAAATCGCAATTTTTGCTAAAATGAACTAAGTCAAGTGTAAGAGGAGGTTGAAGGATGCCAGCAAAACCTGCGATTTCTCCAATTTCTCCAAAAATTGCGAAAAATTGGAGAAATCGCAATTCTTGCTAAAATGAATTCAGTCAAGTGTAAGAGGAGGTTGAAGGATGTGCAGCAAAAACTGTGATTTCTCCAATTTCTGCGATTTCTCCAAAAATTGCGAAAAATCGCAATTTTCGCCATTGCGTGCATTTCTGGACATAAGTGATTAAATGATTCTTTTTTGCTCCTCACTCCTCCAACCTTCTGTATAGCACTTGACAATAATACAGAAACAGTATTCAGTCAAGAGACTGATTACTTATAGTCTATAATAAAATACTTCAAAACAACTTTCAAAACTTTATTTCATGCAATAAGATATTAATTGTGTTCACTGTCTTTAATGTTTTAATTCTCTGCATTGAAATTAACTGTATTTTACCTTATAAACACAGGTCTGCAGACTAAACTTATTGCTACATTATCTTTGCCAATATCAGACTATTTTAATAACAATATATAATAGTCATCCACTGATGACTGATCTGTTCAATGCAACAAATACTTATCAGCAAGGTTGTTGCAACACCACTTGAACCAAATTTTTCCTTCACACAATAATTGCATATCAGTGTGTTCCTTTTGACTGTCAAGCAACTGATTATGCATACAGCAGCCTTCTTGCTTACTGTTCCACACGTCAGTGAATTACAGCCCTGTTTTGTACCCTTCCAAGTCCAATGCCCTTCTCATTAAGTTGCAATTCTGCATGTCCAACCCTGCTAATCTGCTTACACTCAGTCTAACGCTGCCAGACCAATTTCCTGTACTCTCTGCAGCTGGGGAGGGAAATCATTAACAATTTTGTGTCAGAGCATTGGTCATAGTAAGAGCTACATCAACAATAACTTGAAAGGGATAATACCAGCAACATTATAGGAACCTAGCTGGACCCAGATTCACATCACAATTCTTTGTGGAAAAATATATCATGCTAATAAAACAGTGACTTGCCTAATTATTGTTAAATCAGCAAAATTTATTGAGATTTCTCCCATTGCCTGCTATGACAGACAATGAGAGGTGGCTATAATTATACACAGGCTATTTGTTTTTCTAGCAATGGACCACTGTCATTTTTTTTTTAATGAACCTTGGGCCCAATTCTCCAAAGTTGCTGCACATTTTTGGGCTCGTAGTCAAGTATTCAAATCAAAATCTAAAGAATAATAGCAGAAGTCCTAGCTAACAAACCAGACTATTGTTTTGTTAACTGTTAGTTTTAGCATGTTATCTGCAAAACTATTGAAACCTCTACCTTGAATGCAACAACAACAGCTTTACTGGTCCATAAATTACTGGGGCTTTCTAGAAATGGGCCCCTGGCCCCAAACAAGTAATAGTGAGAAATTTGTTCTTACCACATTCTGCATCTCCATCAATGTCTTATATTATCATTTCTTCTTTTTCACTGGTTGTCCCTCTCGCTGAATCCTGATGAACTCTTCTCCTTTCAGCTGAGCAAGGTTTTTCAAGTCTTGAAATGGATGCTCACTTTCACTTGGAGTCTTTGGAATGCCTAACTGGCGACGCACAGAAGGAACCTTAAAGGCTATGTTCTGTGTCAGACCAAAGAAGGCTGAAACAGCCCAGTAAAGGGACATAGCCTGAAATTCAGAAACATGAAAATAAAATAATGTTCATTTATGCAAGAAACTGTAATTGAATTAACATTCAAATAATCATTGGTTGAACTTTTTAACCATGATAATAATAAGTAAACATTATAACTAATCAGTGGCTATAACTATGGACCACTTAAATATTTTACTGATTTCATCATAATTTATTTAAAATAAACAGTTTCTTCCTGATCTATCAGGTTTAAAAAAGATTTAATATCATATTAATATGCCATTTGCATAGTTTTTTCCTACATTTATTATAGTACACAATGATAATTAGATATAACTCAAATGTCACCATGCCATAGTTTGAAACTGATAATAAATGATTATTTATTATCATATAAGCCACAAAGTTAATAATCACAATGATTATATAGAGTTTTTCAATCCTAGGAAGAGTTAAACAAATGCTAAGTTTAATGAAAACTTACTGCAGGGACCTGTAGAGCTACAACCACCATTCCCACAGACACAATTCGCAGAGTGTTGGTCACAATCCGTTGGAACTTTGTTGCTTTATGTCGTCGCAATGCATTGAGCTGACCACAAGAGAGAGAAAAAACACTCATGTGAGATTCAAACATATTATTAAAACTTGAGTGATTACCATAATGAACAAATTAGTATAGGTAATAGCATGATTAGTAGTGATATTTGGCATAAATACCACGAGTGATATTTCAAAATTGTTATAAGTAATTTCACGAGCCGTTAGGCGAGTGAAATTTGAGACAATTTTGAAATATCACGAGTGGTATTTATGCCAAATATCACATACAAATCATGCTATTATTTGTTTATACTACTACCCACAAAAGGTTGTAATTTTCACATGTAGGTATTTCAAATTAAGCTGAAATACCACTGCTCTAAGCCAATCAAATTGCAGAAATTTCTCATGTAGGAGTATAAAACTAGAAATAAAAGCTGCTCACTGTTGGCTCTGCTGTTCCATAAAATGCATTATTATTAATATACATTCAACTCAGCATCTCTTTTCTGATTGGCTGAACTTAGCGTACAGTGAAATTTTGAAATCAGTGCCTAGGATGTCATGCTGCAGATTATACAATAATCATGTCAAGGACACTCAAGGTCATGGGTAATCATGTCATGTATAACTGCGGGGAATGATTTCTACAGGTAATCATGTCAAGTTTGCAAACTGTGTTCCTTGCATTCAGTGAAGAAGCAAAAACATGACTTCCAGGATTGCTTCAATTGACTGAGTAGGACATCAAAAAAATATTTAAAGACAAGGACTCACAAAACACAAAAAGGTTGACAATGGTGACAAAGGAGCTGTTTGCTGATTTCGTGAAAGAGAAAAAACTGAGAAAACCTGAGGAAAAGGAAGAGTTGGCACAAACTTTGAAAACATATTATAATGTAGAAGCAAGAAAGAAAGAATTCATTCAATGTATACAAATTTACAACAATTATTATTTCATTCAGTTATGTGATATCCAGGATAATCAAGGTCTCAGTAACGGATATAACCCCTACCTTGACCTTGATAATTTATTCTGGATATCACAAAAACCTCATCCAATATTGTTTATTATCTACACCACCACCAGGAAGTGCATGAATCTTTTTTGCACTTTGACTCAACAGTGAAGAAAAATTCCAAATTTCTATCTAATTTTAGAAACTGAAAGTGCTACTGTATTTGAAAGCACTGCAAGAGTTTTCTCTTGATTGGAATTAAGAACCAATGGATGTTTTCCACAGGTTTAGCAACATGTCCAATCCCTTTAACCAACTCTAAGAGCGAAACTAAACAATGGAAAGAAGCCCAGGCAAGAACGTCCAGAAGGGAGACCGAGGTTAGGATGAGTAAAAAATTTTACTGTAATTATTGATTTTGGTCTTGAATGTGGCACACCCTTTTTGGTTAATAATGTCCAAGAAAAACAACTAGCAATAGTGTGACCTGCTCCATGCACAGGTGGCCAAATGAGACACCTGTCACACTAGAAGGCAGTCCTTTGGAAGCTGAGACCAAATTGAAGTTTATTTTGAACTGATCAAGTTTTAAACAAATCTACACATTATTCAAACAAATTTACAAAAATATAGTTCATGCAAGTCCCAATTTACCGCCATAGCACAGTAATCAATTCATTTATTTTTATCTTACACAAATGTAAGGCCATTAGTCTGTGCCTTTGACATTTGCCAATTTAAGTTGAAACTGTTTGGAATCATTCCAAAAAGGAGCGTCCAAATAATTTCAATTTTCACAAAATAATACAGGCCTGTATTATAGCTAGTTGCCTCTGTTAAGGACGGTTAGCCCACAATAACAGTAGCACAATCAATCAATATTATTAACTCTCAAAGCAAGCTTTCTTTAACATAACTATCTTGAACAATTTCTCAGTGGTTAAAGTTAACGCAGAAGAAATTTGATGTAAAATGCAATCTTCAATCACTACCATCCATCATCATGGGTGAGAACAACTTGTGAGTGAAGACAACTCAAGGCAATAAAATTATTGTAGACTTTTAGCAAGTCATGAGCTACACCAATCTCAACAGTAATACTGTTTCAAAGTGAAAAAGAAAACAGTACAATGGATATTCCAAAATTGACAATATCAACTATAATAATCCATTAATTTCAAAGTTACGACTTCAGAAAGAAATTTATTTTAAAATAACTTTAAAAATTATTACAAGTATATAAAAATTAATCATGTCAATATGCACGATATAAATTTTTTAAAAACTGCAGACAATTATTAAAATTGCATTTAACAAGTTAGAGCAAAATCGGCCTTCTGAATGTTCCAAAGCAATGCAAAATTGCAAAAACTGTATTATCAGTACCTGAAGAGTCTTCTACAAACTCAGTTAAATTTTTTAAATCACAACAAAAAGTAAATTTTCATATATAGTAACTCTTTGCACTTCAAATTGAAGTAACATAAACTAATGGTAAACTGCAGTACTCCAAGATGGAATAGCTTATTAAGAACTGGACACACCAAAGACAGTCTTTTTATCATAACTTTTGAGACCAAATATAAGAGTGTAAAATTGGACAAAAGTTTGACACCCATATTTTCAAATACAACTTCCAACCCCTAGATGAAAACTTTGCCACATAATAATTATTTTTTGTCAACACAAAATATGTCTGTCAACTTTGTCAACAGTATGAACAATCAGCATCAGGCTGCCATGAAGAGCAGGTGACCATTGACCACCTGTTGCTGTGTCACAGGTGGCTTCTAACATTCAAAATGCACATTCCTTTGAAAACAAAATTCAATGGGACTTTTTACCTTTCAAAATATCACTTTAAAACATATTTCCAGCTAATCTGTATGGCCATCATTATTTTCATCAAGCAGCAAAAAGTGAGAAAATACTGAGTGAGTTTGTTTTGCAATTTTATTTCTTTAAAGCTACAAATCGTTTCTTTCAGGGACCACACCTAAGCTCCACCTTACAAATCACCCTACAGTCAGACAATAAACAATGAGGTTAGCTCCACCTGACTATGAACACAACAGCACTCCACACCCTGCATCTACAATCCTCGCCCTTAAAAACCTGGGTTGTTTATTGTCCACACAACAATAATATTGCAGGACTAAACCCTGAGCAAGGGGTATTTAATTGCTCCAACGCAAAGTTGCTCCTGACCAGTTCAGATCAGTAAGTGAAACTATCTTGTTATGAAAAAATATTACAATGACCACTAGTTTGAACTGCTGCAAAAGACAAATGGATCATGTTTCAAACATGAATTGAATATTTGTCATGGGAACTCAAAATTGGAAAATTTAAACTTTGTTTTTCTATCTTCTCCCTAATTCATAAACTCTTTTGAGAATCTCTTCTGCATGATAATAATTCAAAGAAGTACACCTTTCAGTATCCGAAGAACAAACCATGAAATATTACACGCTAAAAAAAGTTCAGTCACTTTTTACTTGCTTGTTTTCATAACAAATCATTTACAAAACATGTTCACAACACAGCAGTTATGAAGGAAAAAATATCTATTTGCTAAGTGTGTAAATTAATCTTCACCTGCTTAAGTTTATAACTTAAGTGTTAAAACTTTACAGCTTAACTTTAATGTTCAAACATTAATTTGCTGTCAAAGATTTGATATTATACTTCTAGACAGTACTGAATGTACATTTAACAGACCAAGTAACTGTTTATAGAATTGAAAACAGTCAAGTTCTTAAAACATGTTGACAATTAGGCTGTTCTGGTCAGAAATTTCAGTAACTTAAGTTATGCTGTTATGTTTTCTCCTTTAGAAACCAAAAAAACCTTAACTTTAATATTATATGATTGTTCAAAAATTAAATTTGTACTCAAAGATTTGACATAAATATATTTCTAGAGAGTACTGAATGTACATTTAACAGACCAAGTAACTGTTTATAGAATTGAAAACAGTCAAGTTCTTAGTAAACGTTGACAAGGTTGTTCTGTTATGTTTTCTTCTTTAGAAAGCAACAAAGAAACATTTAGTTTTTTTTTTCCTCACCATGTTTATGCCAAACAGCAAAGAAAGTTTTACAACGCAATTGTAAAACGCAGTTAATGGAGCGTGATGCCCTCAATCAGCAACATGTAACGCAGTGCAATGCTATAGCCCCTATCAAATATCGTAAAAGTTTACTTGTAATGGGTAAAAGAACTGGGTAGTACGTAAAATCACTTCTATAGCTGGGAAACTACTGATACAATAGCAATCCTTGTTTTTGTTGCAGTTAGGGCTAGGTCCTAATGTATCACTCGTTGTGTATGGCTAGTAAAAATAATTTTCCTCATGCATATCTCTTGGAGCTCTTTAGGTGCAAGTTCTATTCTGTAGTACAGTATTTTTCATTAGCTTACCTTGGGATAGCACTCGGACTATAAAAGGCCTAGTTAAATTCCTGTGTCTCATTCCAAGCTGTATTGCTAACTTAGAATACTTCAACCATCCTAAAGTTTTGTAATTCCCACCCTTCACTCCCTTTGGAGGCTTTGTTGTTGTTCCTAATAAACATGGGTCACCGCTTTTTTTTTCGACTTTGGTTTAAGTCTTACGGCGACTTCCCCAAGCTTTGATTTTAACGCAACTTTCATATTTGATTGTATTCCAGCACGTGCCGGTGGAGTCAGCTCATAGTGCTGATAAGATAAAGTTCCTAGAACAAAATATTTGCCTACACTGTTCCATTAAGTTGCATGATGCTGGCCGGAGGTTTCAGCTCGTAGTGCCGTGGAGTGTTAGGCCGTATTAAGTTTGTTTCCTTTGGACCTACCTGAACTTGTCCGATCTAGCGCGCGTAAATTAGCACCGGGGAGATAAGTAGGGCTTTATGTTCATGCTATGGAAGTCGTCCACCACGCCGATCGCGGAGTGGTGTTCCCCCCATTACGCCATATGCTTGTTGTCTTATTTTATTACACTTAATTGTAAAGCCTAGCCAAAGGAACTGCGACATTAACAGCAATTTGTATCACTTGACAAAGTCTCCTCTTTACCTGTTGATTACTGTATCTACTAAAAATAGTAGTTTCCAGCCGGTTTCATCCCTAGAATTATTTTGCACAGTTTTTATCTTTTTCTTTCTTAAGGAAATTGTCAACTTGAATTTGACATTTACTGTTTGCTGTAAATGTGATTCTAAATCTCTCTAATGATAAATTTCCTTGTGCCCTGTACCTTTCAGTAACATTACACCAAACTATTGAAGTATCGCTCTCTCAAGTGAGATATTAATAATGGTAATAGGACTGAGTGGAGTCCAATTCGGTCTGTAATCATACAAGTGATAAACAAAATTGGATGACCATGTAGCGGTAGTGTGATTTGTTTAGTATGATTACAGACCAAATTGGATGACACAAAGTTCTGTTACCAATAAATTGATTAATCATAACTAACACAAAATTTGTGAAATTTTAGGTTTTTTTAAATCATGAAACACAAGAAATTCAGATAGTTTTTTTGCTACTGTGGAGAAAAACATTTAAGTGCATGTATGCAGTGGCTCATACTGTCCAATTACTTTATAGACATACTGCGTACTGTCCAATTACACTGTCCTAATAGTGCTGAAATTACTAGGACAGCTGATAGCCAATCAGATTTGAGAATTTTGTTATATTTATGATAAATATTAATACTGACCTCAATATTGGTGAGATTAAAGATACCAACAGCAAAGGGTATTATCAGGGTGGGGTCTGCTACAGTAAGGTCACGAAACCACAGAGCACCCTCATTTGCTATCTCAGAACAGGGAAGGATAACATCACCATCTAAAACACACATTGACAGTTGTTAATATCAATGCGGCTTGCATATTATTTATAAACTTTCAATAATTCTGACGAGCAAATCCTTAACATCTCGATATAAAATGCCACCCTAAAATGTTTTTCATATTACAGCAAGGAGCATGCGTGACCTCCTTTAATTAACTCACATTTTTTCAAGTAGACATTAACCAATCAGGAGTCAAGGACAGTTTCCAGCAGGCTTCTGATTGGATTAAATCTGTACAAAAGAATGTGAATAAATCAAAAGCAGTCACACTTTTGGGCTCCTTGCTGTAAAAGTTAAAAACATTTAAAAAGACGACAACATTTTGGAGGTCAACTAATGTCATAAACAGTTGAGTCATTAAATATGAAGAACAATAAAAATTATTAAGTGCAGTATTTAATACCCTGGGCCGAGTTGTTCAAAGTTGGGTTAAGATAACCAAGGGTTAGTTCAAAATTTGAATTCAGATATGAAAGCTAAAAAGCAAATTCAGTTTAATTCCTTTTGTCAACAATTTGATGATTGGCTACTCTAAAAAGAATAGAGAAAATTGTCCGAGAAAATGCTTTTGATGAAAAGAAAAAGAGACCCGTGTTAAAATTTAACCCTGAGTTAGCGCTAATCGGCCTTTAAACAACTGGGCCCAGAAGTTTAACAAAATCTTAACTGTATTAGCAAATCTTAATTTTATTAATTGTCTTTAGTGAAACAGACTATAATGATGAAACATGCACACATGGCCAGAAAACATTTCATCCCATACTCTAGCTGATCAACACCCCCTCACATTAGTTTGTTTACTTTCAGCTTGAACATCGGTAGGCATCCTTGACGGCCAATGGCTGCAGCACCCAACTTCCCAACTTACAAGTGGTGGGAAACAGATGACAAAACAAAACGCCTTTACACAGAGCTGCTGGCAGAAAAACTCTCTAGCCCGAGAAAAACATTAGGAACCTCACTCAGCAGAAAGCCATCAAATGGAAAAGACGTGAAAGGCAGATTAACATCATCCCCGAAACATGAAGTACATGTACTGCCTTCCAAAGAAAAGGAATCTGTCAAAAACAAGGATGAAAAAGGGGATGCAGAGGATAAGCATGGAAAATACACTTTTGAGACGATCACTATTGACACGCTTGCTAAATATGAATACATTAAGAGTCCAAGGAAGAGGGCTGCGGCCACAACTGTACCAGTGAGTTTCTTTGAAAAAACCAGTACTACGCCGGATAACAAAGACGTTAGGAATAAGACTTTGCCCTCACAGGCAACATCAGATCCCTCAACCTCCAATGGTCACTATCTTATCTCACAGAAGATGAGCTCAGCAAAAACTGAAGCACCAAACTGGAAATTAGACAAGGGTGCTGTCAAAGAGACCGAAAGCAAGAGTGTTGGGATTCAAAAAGAGAAACTTTCACGTGCTATGAAACTGAAAGAAATTCCCGAGTACACTTCATCAGAGTCAAGTGAAAACTCGGCAGATGAAACAGTGGTCATAGGAAACAAGGCTGCTGACAAGGAGAAAAAGTTGCAGACACCTCTCTTCGACTTGAAAGAGGTCAGTGACAAGAAAAAAGCCTCTACAACTGATCAGCCAATTAAGATTGACGAGCTAGGCGCCAAGTTCCAGCTTTTGTCTGAGGAAGTGGCACAGCTTGAGTTCAAGATGTTTGAATTTTCCGATGATATTCAAAAATTGAAGCAAGCCATGGGCTTCAAAGAAGCTGATACAGAACAAAACCAAGAGAATAAAAGCACTGCTGAGAAGAAGAGTGACTATGGAGTTACTCGTCAGAAGAGTTTCACATATGCTGATAAGTTCCACAGTAAAGCTGTGTTGATGAAACAGCAAGCATCACCAAGCAAGATGCTATCTGCAAAGCCTGGCAAATTTCTTCCAGGTAAACTGACACTTGAAAGTACAAGTACGGAGGAGGCGATGGCTGAATTGAAGAAAAATGAGGCCTTAAATGAGATCATCAGTAAAATTAAGGAAGAAGAACTCTCAGAAGATGACATCCAGGAGATTCTGCGCTGTGCCAAGGACAAGTACATCAATAAACCAAACTACCTAGGGGAGCTGGGATATGTCCGAAAAAATGACTAAGTTCAGCAGATCTATACACAGTGGCTGAAGATGTTTGACAAAAAAAACTGGATGAAAAAGACCTTGGATAAAACTGCAGCTGGGTTAACATGTCAAGAATTTTGGCTTATGGAATTGACTTTTGTAAGAAAATCAATGTATAAGCAAGTTGCAAGGCTTTCTGAAACATACAGGTTAAGCAAGAAGAGATTGTTATGTTACATTTGACAGAGCACAAGTGGTGGCCTTGCAAAGGCAACCTTTTAAATGCACCAAGCAAACTATCTGTCAAAAAATGATTCCCTGATTTATAAGCAGACTTGCACAGGATTCCTTCAGAAGTGAAGGAATGGTTAAGATCATAAAAGAGGCTACAGTGTCATAGTATCACTGACAATAAACACATGAACCATTAAGAGGACCAGAGATATGCCACATAGGTTAATTATTAATGAGTGATTTGTTCAAAATTGCCAAGATCGCAAACTAAAACAGTTAAAAGTAATAAAATTGGAGGCACTGTCTTTTTTTTATCATTGAGTCATACAAAATATACCATCCCAAATTTAAAAAGAAGAGTAACTTTTGATAACATTTTATAACAAAAAACTCTTATCACAAATCTCAACTGATTTTTCTCTTCAGCCTCTAACATTATTGTTTCCTTGACTTTGCCTTTATGCAATGATACTAAATATTTAAATCTATTTATGTAATAATATTTATTTTAAGAGTTAAACCCTAACCCTCAGCTTTTCTTTTTCTCCACCTAGATTAGCTTTTACTGCCTACAGGGCATTAAGTTAATTCTTTCTTAAATAAAGTTATTGCAGCTGTTGTTGTTGTTTTTAAGCTGCTTAAATAATCATCATCATCATCATCATCAACAACACCTATTTGAACAGAAACAACTTGATAAATTTTAACTTTCAACAAAAAAGTGAGAAACATACAGTTGTATAACAAAAATTAATGGTTATGACAAAAGCAGGTTGAATATGATCATCCAGGTGAACGTAGTCCTAAATAGGACTGTTGTTGTTTACAGTGACTAACATATTGACAACCTGTGTGATAGTCATCTTCAGAGTCAAAGAGAGTTGTATCGTGTCAGTTAATGGTATTAAAAAGGTTGAGTCAGTACATATAAGTCAGCGCACATCTTACATATACTTTGGCAGTTCAGCCTACATTTAAATTGCCATCATTGTTATGTTTTAACACAAGTAAGTGCACATATTTCCTGTCCACTAGGACTCACAAAAGTCACATTTTTAAAAAGGTGGCCATCAGTACAGGTTCACTATAACATAATTTTATTAGCCATATCCGGGCATTTTAGCCACAATTTGAACACTTCGCATCTAGTCTCTTCTCACAATACAGCCAACCACTGATTGCTTTGTGAAACATTTTCTTCTCATTAGTAGCACAAGAAGTGTATAACAGTAATAGAGCTTAAAATGTGTAACAAAAAGGAAGAGGTTGAAAGGTCATATAAATGAAAAAAGAGGGCGGCCATGTTAATGTTCATTTTTTGTAAGTTTTGAATCAAATTGTATTTTGTAATCTTTGTACTAAAAAAAATTTTTATGCTGGTAGTTACAAAACAAAACATGTGTATTTAATTATAGCTGAAATTAAAAGTAAAACTTATCCAAATTTTGATCACAAAGCATTCATGATCTTCTGACTTTTAATTTATGTACTCTAAAGGCCTGGTTCAGATGCCTCAGATTACATGAGCCACTCCGAATGGGAATATGGGCAGACCCAAATTAATTTAGGTCACTGAGCTAAATTCATTCAGAGGCAATCGTTATTCCAGCCAAACTTAGTTCAAAGGGAAAAGTCAAAATGCACTAAAAATACATTACCAAAGTTTATGTAAGTGGTTTGGCTCGTATAAAGCTCCGCGTCTGAATCAAGGCTGGTCCACAGCCATTATTCTTCTCAGGGAGTTACATATAGGTGTGAAGAGCAAATGAGTTGATCCAAATTCAATCAGCCATTTCAAGCCATACTTCATATGAACTTAATTCACCACATTCAAATTGGCTCATGAGAGTACAGCATCTGAACAGGGGCCCGTTTCTCAAAAGTCCCGTTAACTTTTTGGGCCCGAAATCAAATGTTCAAATCTAAATATAAAGAATAAAAGTGCGGGTCCTGGCTAACAAACTACTGCATTTTGTTTCATTAACTGATAGTTTTATCATGTTAAATGCCAAGCTATTGAAGCCTCTTTCTTGCACGTAAACAACAACAGCTTTGCGGGCCCGTTAGTTATCGGGACTTTCGAGAAACGGGCCCCTGGGCCTTTAAAATTCTTCAAATATCTAAACAGGTCTCTATAGTCCTTCTTCAAACCCAATTTCTTGGAGATAGGAAAAAAAAAGCCAACATCCTTTGAATCCACCCCTTGATCCCTTTAAGCCTCAATAACAACGTAAAAAATTCTCAAGACTGATCTAGCTCAATATATTACTTTAAAGGAATAATATTTTTAGAAAATTTTTGATAATGGTGATCATTTTATTCACATTCTCAAATCCTACTCTCTTGATAATGTGTTGATAATCTTTGGCAAAAATTAATATAGATAAAAAGGAAATTTTTACCACCAAGATTTGGAAACTGAGGAATATAAACAACTTAGTTTGCAAGTGGTCTGCCAGCTAGAAGCTTAATTCATCTATGATCTTTGGATTACCATTGTAATATAATAGCTCTAGGCCTGAAAATTTATCTGTATTTATGACATTCTATCAATGTACCTGCTTTTCTCTGAGATGGAAAAAATCCTGTCAGGTTTCTGAATGACAAGGATAAAAAGAACCACAGAGGCAGTTGAATCCAAGGCAAAATGTACATTTTCATTGGATTGCACCCCTCAGATTGGTAGTAGTCGTATATCATTTTACGATGCTAGACAAATATGGAAAGAAATAACACCAGCAAGTTATTGCATTGTATGTTGTAGTGGCAAGTACAGTTGGTGAAGTTCTGAGCAAAAGAGCATAGCAAAATTGACTGGCTGAGGGGATTAAACGCCTAAGTTAAATATGAACCCATTTTTCGTTTGTCTCTGTTGAGATAATGTGGGCTGGGTACTAGCACATTTTTCCTACAATTAGCCTACGCAGCCAGTGATTTTGATACAAATAGTTATGGTGCGTCATGAGACTCATCTTGTGAAAACTCATGAGTCCCAGTCCAGACACAATAAGTCCCATTTAAACCCATCAACAATAGATGGGTGTGGGGAAGGTGCCTGATGAAGCAGAAGGGGGCGGCAAGCGATCTTAGAAGGTAACCATGACAACCCTGATAGTGGCACCTACCAGGCACCATCACACTGATAACCTCAGTGGAAAGAGGCGCAGATATCAACCAAAACAGGAACCAGAGAGGAGGGAGGGTTGGGGGCAAAAACAACTATAACTATTGCACGTGAAAGCAACGTGAGCAAAATGATTGATTCCTATGAAAGCACTAAGGCCCTGCTAAACCCCAAGAACACCCCTCATACGATTAGTGGTGGAGACCGCTGGCCAGCATTGTCTCGTGTTTAACCTCACCTAAATTACATTTAGCCACATTTAAAGAAAAAGGAGTCCGAAATAGAAAATAACCAGACAGTTAATCTGAAGACAGACTCCAAAACTCTGTATTACAGTATGTACTGGGTTCTTCTATTTTAAAGCACAACAAAGGCTAAAAGAAAATTATATGCACCATTACACAACAGCCATGATAAATGCCACAGAAATTACACATACAGGATATTTCTACAAATACTCACGTTCAGATCGATCGATCGATCTTTGCATCCTACCGGACGCATGCCATGAATAACTGCCATTAGTATAATACATTGATGACTATCGAATATAGAGCGCTGTGATTGGCTAAGAGCTTCGCTCTATCCCGCTATAATCACCGGGCGGTGATTATAGCATTGACGGCTAGCAGTTTTCATAATGGCAGCCAGATTTTTTGATGTTTCAGGGTCGGAAATTGATCAATAATTTTATTTTCTCGAATAATCATCAATGTAATTATACTAAAACAATTAGTTGCCTCAGGCGACGTGAATATTGGTGAATAGTCCCCTCGACTTTGTCTCGGTGACTATTCGCCGATATTCACGTCGCCTTCAGTGACTAAGTGTTAATTATTTTGCATCTTTGGGGATTTTTATGCATCAGGGATGCAGGAGACAGAGGTAACAAAATCACTGCGTAGCATGCAGTGGTTATTTTTTGGGGTTAATTGATAACAAAAAAAATTCCTGCGGCTAAAAATTCCCCTTCCCCCCATAACTTTTCTAATGGTCCATCCCTTATCTAACACAAAGAATCAGAATCATGATGGATATGACACAAAATGAAAACCTCAATGGGCACCACAAAACTGGTGGAAAAAATACTCTCAAAGCTTCAAACTTAAATGCTCATTTTATTAAAATTTAATAAACAAAAGCTGCTGAAAAGCTACATTGATAGGGACAAATATTTAAGGCCAGTTACTAATTATTGCTAGTGGTGACCATAATTATTGTAAAAAAAAAACACAATGACACTATCAGCTGAACTCAGTCTGTATCTGATTGATCCCCATGCGGCCAGTTTGGGTGATGAATACATTTCAAATCCCCAGGGTTATTCACTTTTGTTATATAACTGGAAATTATTTCCCAACAGTGCACAATCTCACTGATTACTTTGAGGTCACATGACATCTATCAATGAAACTGTTTCCTGCCAAAATCTCTGAGAAGGAAACAGTGCAAAATCTAAAGTTTGTGTGTTGTCAGCGGGTAACAGTGCACTGTTACCCCCAGGAACGTTGACCGACGACCATTGTTACAGCAAGATTTAATGAATTTCCACCTTCAAAATTCCAGCTACTATAACAAATCACTTAAAGACTGGTCCCTCGGGAAACAGTTAATTTTCTTTCAAAATTAACTGTTTCATGAAGTTAAATAAATATTTATTTAACACAGTTAACAACAAGGAACTTGGGCGTGGTCAGCGGCCAGTTGTTTGGCTCAAGCGCGGTCAGCCTTGCTTGCATCAGCTCCATGTGCTCAGTACAGTGTTTTCCTGGTGGCCATTGTCTTCGTTTAGCCTTTGGATCATTCTTTTACCGTCGGATTCTTGCTGTTTTTTTGCTGTTCGTTCAAGTCATTTTTTCTTTCTTTGTTGTCTTCGGCTACACTTGGTTTTTTGTGCAATCGTTGTTTCTTCGTAATTTGGGGCGACAATTTTGGCGGGACGTTCGTCTCGGCGTTTGGCCATGGTTGTTTGCTTGGCTGTTTCGTCTGCTATTTCACGGTTTGAAAGTTCAACTACAGCTTTTCTGCGTTTTTCTCCCGAGATGGATCGACTGTGGTTTTGCGTTCACTTGCCTAGCAGTCAAGCAGCTTACGAACTTAGCGATCAAGCGGTCCAATGAGCTTAGTGGTCTAGCTGTCCACGAGCTTAGCGGGTCGAGCGGTTCACAAGCTTAGCAGTTAAGCAGGCCACAAGCTCAATAGCGGTCAAGCGTTCCACGAGCTTAGCGGTGAGGCAGTCTTCGAGCTTAGCGGTGAAGCAGTCCACCAGCTTAGCGGTGAAGCGGCCCTAGCAGTGAAGTAGTCCTCAAGCTTAGCGGTGAAGCGGTGAAGCAGACCATGAGCTTTAAAGCAGTGAAGCAGTCCTCAAGCTTAGCGGTGAAGCGGTGAACGAGCCTAGCGGTGAAGCGGTCCATGAGCTTAGCGGTGAAGCAGTGCTCAACCATAGCGGTGAAGCAGTTCTCTAGCTTAGCGGTGAAGCGGTTCTCGAGCTTAGGTTCTCGAGCTTAGCAGTGTAGTAGTCCATGAGCTTAGCAGTTTCCACCGGTCAACGGTCAAACTCACATGGAACGTGTTCGCTTCATCACAGCCAGGAGTATCAAATGGAGTGGTTTCTGTGGCAGTTGTGTTAGCGTGAAGCGGTTTTTAGCGTCTCCTCACCCCTCCCTCTATGTCTCCTTCCACTGTTTCATCTTGATTCAGTGTGACGGGTGCCTGGAAAGGGGGGCCATGGCTGGGTTGCGGGGATTTGCCAGCCATGGGAGAGGAGTCTAGGGGCTGGCTGACCACAGTGGAGGCCCCTGGATAGATATGCCAGGCACCCACATTCCTTCTAGTATTTTGTAGTAATAGTTACTAGTATTATAACAATATTATAGTTGTTTTTGTAATTTTAGTGTCTGTTTGCTGGTAAGTGTACAACTACTTGTATTGGTTTCTTTAGCATCCTTTTCCAGTTGTTTTTTGTAGTTTTTCACAGGGCATTGGGGCTCTACTGTTTTGTGGCGTTTACAGCATTTGTATTGTTTTAGAGAATGTTTGGGTTGGATGTTTGTGGCATTCACAGCGTCTAGCTTTTATGAGGTGTCTGGGCTGGTTGCGTTTGTAGCACCTATGGGGCATTGGGATTGGACCCTTGTGGCATTTACAGCTTTAATAGCATTTATGGGCATTGGGGTTGGATGTTTGGGGCATCTACAGCATTTGCTTTATTTATGGAGTGTTTGGGTTAGACTTTTGGGGCGTTCACAGCATTTGTAGCGTTTTCTGGGACATTCAGGCTGGTTTTTTACTTATTTATTTATTTTTCTTGTGGCGTGGCGTGTAGTGTTTATGGTGCATTGGGATGGAACTTCGTGGTAGTCACAGCGTTTGTAACGCTCATGAGGCATTTGAGCTGGTTCGTTTCCATGGGGCATTTAGAGAGTGCCTGGGGATTTGGAGCGGGGGGCCCTTGTGGCGTTCACAGCGCTTGTATTGTTTAGGAAGTCTTGGGGTTGGATGTTTTGTGGCTTTCACAGCAGTTGAGGCGTTCGGGCTGCCCCCCCCCCCCCCCCCCCCTTTTTGTGGCGTTTAGAGTGTTGGTAGTGTTTATGGGACATTATGGAGGGACCCTTGTGGCGTTTACAGTGTTAGTTCAGTGTATGGAGCTTTGGGGCTGAACGTCTCTTGTGGCGTTTACTGTGTTTTTTTGTTTTTTGTTTTGGTTAATGGAGTGTTTGGGATGGATGCTTGTTAATTTCACAGCATTTGTAGTGTTTATGAGGCGTTCGGGCTGGTCGTGTTCATGGCGTTGGGAGTGTTCATAGCATTTATGGGGCATTGGAGTTGGACCCTTGTGGTGTTTTCTGCAGTGTTTATGGGGTGTTGGGGTTTGGATGTTTGTAGCATTTTACAATTTTTGTGGCATTTATGTGGGTTAGTGTTGTACATTCAGCACTTGTGTGGTGTTTAGCCTGTGTATGTTTCTTCCTGCTCAACATAGGTGGGTGCCTCTGGGTTTGGTGTATTGGGACTCAGGCTTCTCCCAACCATGAGCCCCTTATCTCCGAGCTTGGTTTTCTGCTCGGAGGTCCCTTTGGGGGCTCATGGCTGGAGGGCGTGGGTTTGCCGGCCATGGGGGCGTAACTCTGCCTAGGGGCTGGCTGTGCCAAGGTGGAAGACCCTGGACATCCCGGGCACCCACCTCCACTAAGCGACGCAGTTGTTAAATGAAGTTAAATAAATATTTATTTAACAAAGTTTACAACAAGGAGCTTGGGCGTGGTCAGCGGTCAGTCGTTTGGCTCAAGCACTGTCAGCCTTGCTTGCATCAGCTCCATGTGCTCAGAACAGTGTTTTCCTGGCGGCCATTGTCTTCGTTTAGCCTTTGGATCAGTCTTTTACCCCCATCCCTCCCCCCCTTTATTCTTCCACTGTTAAATCAGTGTGACGGGTGCCTGGTTCCTTTGGCGTGGGGGCTCATGGCTGGAGGGTGCAGGTTTGCAGGACATGGGGGCGTAACTCTGTCTAGGGGCTGGCTGTGCCAAGGTGGAAGCCCCAGGACATCCCGGGCACCCACCTCCACTAGGCGACGCGGTTGTTAACTGTTATTAATATATGGCTACAATAGCACGCGTGAGCCACTCTGATTGGCTGTTTTCTTGTAATAACCGGGCATTACTAGCTACATTGTTGGGTGTCCACGGAAAAATGTAATCTGTGTTTAACTTGATAGTGGAATCCTTATGGACATCCATGTTATGGTCAATTGACAGCTGTCAAAAAAGAAAAGGTATCCGCTGACCAGTGTCACCTGACTGTATCGTGGGCTCAAGTGTCCAACTCATTGTGGTGGTGTGTTTTGACCAGTTGTTGGTTTTAATTATTGATCGCTCAGGTCCATAATGAAAAGGCCATATACCGTAATAAATAACTTATTAACCTCATCTGTTTGTTGATTAAAGGAAAATATCAGACCAAGGCCTAGATTAATAAGTAGTATATGTTATCTCAATAAAAGGGAAATAATTATTCCTACATACATCCTTACCCTTTTCTTGAACAGCTTGTCTGCTTCATCAGCTGATACACCTAGCCTACGGCATTCATTCACCACTCTGTGTTTCAAAGCCTCTGTCATCATGCTGACAGTTGGCTGTCGCAGTTCAATTTCAGCAATAAGTTTGTTCTGATGTATTGCCAAGGGAACTGTTATAACACTCCTTAATGCAGCTGTGGAGCCAATAATTACTGCCCACCTGCAAAGAAACAAAAAAAGAACATTCCTTATCTATAGCACATGTAAATGTGGCAAATCTTCTACAAAATATAATTTGTTGGGAATAAAAAAGAAAATCTTTTGTACAGGAAAATCATGATTTATAATCTACAGTGTGGCCTCAAAATCAGCTGATAAAAGGTATATAATCCCTAACTCAGAAACAAGTGTTCTTATCAGAACAACACTACAGCCCATTACCAATATCGCACTATAAAAATACTGCCCTGTATTTCAAACACTGGCCAAACCTTTTTTTTGTTATGTAATATGTTTTGTTTTCATAATTAATAAGAGGAACATTAAATGTATTCCCCAATTCAAGAATGATTTGGTCTCCAGCATTAACCATGTAAAGTTGGTGCACACTAGGGCACATGTCCAGGGCTGTCAAACGTTTTTAAGTAACAGGCTGATAATGAATATTAGGCGGCTTTCGAACTCACACCAAAGGCACCAAAGGCATAAATTGTTAGGCTTTAAAGCATCTAGGGACATTTTGAAAATTAGAGTCTCAGAAATTGCATTTCCAGGGATTTTCAAGAGGTATTTTCCACCGCAGACACCATTTTGTTTCGTCAGAATACACGCAAGATTGGGAACAATGCCTTCGAAATGTCCCTGGCATTCCAAGACATTGCACAGTTCGAACATTTCACAGATCTAAAACTGTTAGAATATACATTCAATGTCATTCAAAACTAGGAAACGGATGCTTTATAATTTTATTCGATGGTGCTTATTTTTTATTAGCAGTTATGGTAGAAGGAGATGAAAGTAGCCAGCTAAGGATGGCTAACTGGTTGGCGGTTTTGGCCGTCTACCGGCCCTTATTGACAGCCCTGCATGTGAGAGGGACATGTCTGTTCATGTGCTCTGAAAGGGATACATTAAACATTTGGGTCACTTTTTTGTTGAATCATCATGCACAATATTTTAAACCTGTTGAATTTTATTCAGCAAGTTACCAGTATAGAATTTCTTTCCCAGTTGAAGGAGTTTTTCTGTCAAAAAAGTTATCGCATGGGGAGAATTGTCCTGGCAAAATGATTTCCCGTATGTTTTCCAAGTGTGTTAAAAAAAAATTAATAATATAATATATAAGTATGAAACTTTTTAAACACAAACCAAGGAAGATGAGTCCAAGCATGAACTTTCTCCAGTAGTACTTGAAGTGCATATATTGGTGGTAGATCAGGTGAGATAAAGAAATAAGGAGACCATGATCCATTACTGCTGTGCCTCTTGTATTGAGCTGTACAAGTAACAAGTCCAGCAATAACTTGACGATGGATGCTGCTGCTGCTTCTTGAGGTACTTAACAACTGTACATAAAGCGGAAGTTTACAAGAACTAAGGAGAGTTTGGTTTAATCACACAAAAGGATTAGCTAGGTTGGTAGAGTGCTGGTCTACAGAGCAGGATGTTGTTCAATTCCAGGGCCAAACCAATACTCAGGTTTTTTAATAGCTGAAGCTACTGCCTTTTTCCTATAAAATATCTAGACCATGCCTTTTCATGGCTTGGAGGACCATGTAGAACTGGCAGTCTTATGTCCAGTAGAATACATAAAAAGGTGGGTTGTCACGAAAACTCAGACCTCAAACCCCCGAAAAACTCAGATGTCCCCGGGATCTCTCGAAAACTCAGACTTTCAATTGTCGTAGACACTTCCCTGATTCCTTTTTCTACCAGATGGTCTTTACAGTTTGAAAGTTGACGATAGAAAAAACTTACGGATTATGCTTTCGTCGTTCGGAATGCTTTTGACGCTCGACGTGCAAAGGTCTGCGATAATACCCTTCCCTCTGCAGGTCACAGCTTCCTTCACTGTGAGAAATATTTCTTTCGAAAACCGGCTTCTATTAAAAGGACAACGTTGTTATAACTTACCAGGCAGCTCAGACGCTGTGGCGGTAGCCTCCAAATAGACATCCTGCTTTTATATTTTGGGTCGTAAGGCTTTTATCTGCGAAAACCGTTTCACATTCTTATACTTACTGGTGGCCGCCATCTTACATAAAGCGGTATCACGCAGAGGTACTGCAGGCGCGAGGCGCGAAGAAAAGGATCGCTCTTTTCCAGGCCTCCCCTCGCGCTGAAATTCAGAACAGGCGTAGATTCCAGACTGAAAGTCATCCTCGGAGACCCAGGGGAAGATAGTGGGGGCAAGGGAAAGACTAAACGGGCGGGCAAAAAAGGCGCGAAGAAAAGTAAAGAACGGCGAGAAGAGCCCCTGGGGACAATGTCTTACCAGACCAGTTCCAAACGGTCGCCGCCGTTCTGGCTTCTGATTGGCGCCAGAAAACTTGTAAAATGTGTTTTTGATCCAATCCCAAAGGGACTGTTATTTTTGCAAGTTAAGAACTGGATCCTTTCGTGTGGCAAAAACTGTTCTCAGGTCATCCTTCCCTTCAAATTTTCTTTACCTACGTTTCAGTTTTCCTAACAATTTTTTGAGCATATCTACATGCCATGTCACAGCGTTTTCACCACACGGACCGGTCTTTGTTTGGGTAAATTTTAGAGCACCCACTGATATGCAAGCTTCGCTCCGAAATGAGCCATTCTCGTCCCCAGAGCCACTCGGCGTTTCCCTACCACGTGACCAAGAAACGAGTGGCTCTGGGGACGAGAATGAAATGAGCCCATTAAAATGAAGTATAAGATATGACAAAGAAATAGGCCACTTCCGAGTTCCAAAAACCCTCACTTTCAAAATGAGGCTAGGTGCACAACCTTTCTTGTGAAAATGAGTTTTATTTGCATGAGAATGAAAATGATGATTTCCATATCAAAGGCTGAGCATCTACCCTCATTTTGAAACAGGGGCCCGGGAGAACTCGGAAATGGCCTATTATTAAACGTCATTTAAAGGTCAAAAATACCATTTTTCAAGTCTTTGATTTTGCTGACTGCTTTGTGGAACCAAAGAGATATTCCACATTAGATTCAAAATCGATCGTTCTAAAAATAAATTGGCTGGTGAAAACGCCGTGACAAGACTACATTGCATCGAATTTGCTCGCTCCGGTTACAAAAAATGGGCTCCTGGTAATGGATATAAAATTAACAACAAAAACGGCACAAACATACAGCAGGTTTAAAATCCAAACCCGATATACTGGCTTTAATTTCTCATATAGATTAAGCAAGTTGATGAATTCTGCATTAAATCAATTTAGTTGCTTCGCTAAATTCGCAGTAGGCGAACTTCAGTTGGGTCGCCAGCTTATATGAGAAAACACTTGTAAAACGGTTAACCTTTAATGTGAGCGTCGGATAAGATATTTGATATATGAAGAGAATGCGATCTTATTTTATCGAGTCTTTTACTAAATAGAACTATTTTCAAGCAAAATCGTTCCAAACAAACCTAGTCGTTGGCCACTTAACTGACTTAAGTTACAATATATATACGCCGCAAACACTACCGTAAATGCACTCTCTGCCCTGGGCTATGCTGGGTCACTCAGGGCCTCTTTACATTAACCCGGTTGACCGGGCTGGCCCGGTTTCCAAGATCTCGCCTTGCCTCTTATTTCTTTTTCAAATTTTTGGTGATTTTTTCCAACCGGAGGTCTCGGTAAGCAGGCTGGATGAACACTTTAGCCCGGTTACCGGGAAGAAAGCGGGAATAATTCGGCGGCCCGGATTGCATCAGGGGCACCCAACGACTGTTTTCCGAAAATACTGATCTGTTTGGAGAAGCAAATAATTATGATGAGCGTTCCTTTTAGGTACAATTTTCGAAGCTTATCTAAAAATTCCCCACGATTTTCAGAAGTTTAATTTTTTTGCATTTTCCTTCTTATGTTAGGCTAATTTTCTTAGAAAAGGGAAGCCCGAAATTTTCGTATTCAAAAAACATTAATGTGATGGAGAGAGAAGTAAGAAAAATTCTCAGTTTCGTAAAACTGTTCAGTTGCATCGATCTAAAATTTTCGGGAAAATAACACGGAAGCCCTTGTAATTTTGAAAAGCCTCAAGTTCCCTTAGGATGACCGAACGGATACAAATTTTGTAGCGCCGCTTAGAATGCATTTCTAGAGATTTAAAAGTGCTTTGGATAGCCTAAAGAGTGTTTTCTATTAATTTAGGAGGAAACCGTCGCTGGGTGTCCCTGTGCATCGTGTTGCTTTGTCTACTGCATCATAAGCATCCCATTCAACTGCAGTGATACAGCTATAAGAGTTGCCAAAGCTATGGTAGGCGCAAAAGTTATAACTTTGCGTTTCTTCCTGGTTGTTTTGTTTCACGAATTTCGCGCCAGAGCTAGTGCCAGCCCTTTTTCACAACCGAGCTGAAATTTCCCATACGAACCCAAGCTGAAATTGGTCCCGGTATGCCGCCAACCCAGTCAACCGAGCCTACCTAAAGAGGTCCTCAGTGTGCACAGTTTTTGAATCTTATCCCTAGCTTGCAGCCTAATTGAGGTCGATTATATTCCGTCTTGATATAGTCGCCAACTGAGAAGCGCTTCTGTTGCATTTTCAGTTGTTAATTTTTATAGAGCGCTCTCCACCCACCCGAGTTTAAGCCTGGCACCAAGACTTCTCAAACTCCACCCCCTGGGCCTTGTCGAAGTTAGGAGTTCCTTTGAGAGACTTGTACCCAGATCCCTTGCAGCCTGAAAGCTGTCTAAAGAATCAGCTTGAGCTAAATTTTCGCATTCATTATTTCCACCAGCTATGCTGTTGTTAGAATTGCTTTCAGGAGCAAAACCTTCATTACAAAACGATCCCTTGATTGATCTTTGCTCTTCTAAAGGCTTGTGATGTGAACGGCCTGTTTCGTTGACATTGATTTCAAAGAAATCATCCTGACTTTCGGCAACGTTTGTCCCAGATACGGTGTTCATGATAGCGTTGTTTGTTTTGTAGTCGCCTTCACCGTTATTGTTGACATTTTCATCTCCAATTGCCGCCTCTGAACTTTCCTCGTTGTGGCTGCAATATTCAGGTTCAGCAGAACAGTTTGAAAGCTTAGCTTGAAGAGCGAACATTTCAAGTTTCTGAAGACTTTCTTGGGGGAGAGGTGCAAAATCAACGGACAACCGCCCCTTGGGCGTGATGCAAGGTGTGCTGGGACGTCTTAATTGGTTGTAATCAAACCCACCAGATCCATCCCATGATCCTTTGCTTCCTGTAGTGGTACTGCAGCCCAACGAGCGCGATCCCAGTCTTACGCATGGACAGAGATAGCAGCCGAGATAGCAAAGGATGAACTGAAATTCTTTCCGGAATTGAGGGTTGCGAAAACCATAGATATAAGGATTAAGAGCACTGCTAGCAAACGCACACCAATAACCGGCCTTTCCTAGGTTCAGGACTGCTCGTTCATTGGAAAGCTCTTTCTCGACACTCACCAAGATGATGTACATGAAGTAGGGAAACCAACACGCTAGAAATACGCCTAGCAAAATCAGCACGGTAACCGCTACTTGCCTATGGGCCGTGGCGGAATTGGTACTACTCGTGCTTGAAATAGATACTCGACTAACGCGACGAGTGTGTTGCCTGGCGGAGCAGAAAATGTTGCTGTAGGCAAATCCCATGATGCTCACCGGTAGT
Organism: Porites divaricata; assembly: GCA_038088405.1. Classification (NCBI taxonomy): domain Eukaryota; kingdom Metazoa; phylum Cnidaria; class Anthozoa; order Scleractinia; family Poritidae; genus Porites; species Porites divaricata. The sequence goes on along the minus strand of JBBMOI010000006.1, from coordinate 16,771,434 downwards.
ACAAAACCGCAAAAAATTACTATGCCGGCGTAGATGATCTGAGCTAGATTGGTGGGAAACTGGACGCCACACTGCGTGGTACCTTAAGAGTAAAGACAGCAAAAGAAAGCCGGTTTTATCAAAATCTGTAGGCAACAACTCGCAGGAAAATTTTTTCGCATACACAAGATTGTAGAATGGCTGAGTGGTTTAGGGCGCTGAAATTAAACTCGGTAACCTCTGCATGGCCGTAGCTAGGTCTTTTGTAACGGGGCGGGGACATTATCGCGAGTGCCCAAGGCAAGAGCCTTGTAGGGGAGTCTGGGGGTATCCTCCCCCAGAAAATTTTCTATTTTGGAGGCTCCAAAGCGCCTATTTTCAGCACTTGTCATGCATGATACATGTCTCCGAAAAATCGACCTCGAATATGAAAATGGCAAACAATTGCAAGTGACTATAATCAAAATAACTGAGTCTAAAGAAAACAAATCCATCCAAACACTTGACGTGTCTTGCTCAACAGGTCCAGAGGGGAGGCAGCTGCCCCCTTGCCCCCCGCCCCCCCCCCCCCCTCCCCCGCTAGCTATGGCTCTACTCTGGCCATGAAGCTTGGATTTTTCTCGAAAGCTGCTGGTTCCGCTGTTTTTATACATCACTACAAGAGAGGATCCTCTCTTGATCACTATTATCATTATTAGTAGGTGTTAAGTGAGGATTATTTGTGGTAGCTGTTGGGTTACATAAAAAAATAGTCATTAAGGTAGCGTACCTGGTTTGAACTCATAGTTGATGACGTCAAAAAACGGTACAATAGCGATTGCAACGGGCTGAAACCAAGTCCATATAAGGAGACCCAAGGCAAAATTTCGACTCATGTGCCTATGGTACAGCGGTTTGCAGATGGCAAAATAGGTCTCCACACTTATGGCAGTAAGAGTGAGGAGTGACGTCAAACCAAACACTATGTTAAAGAATCCATTTATCTTGCACAAGGCGTCGCCTAGAACCCAGTCATGACGCAAACACGTGATTAACGAAAATGGCATACAGAGTACGGCAACTCCTATGTCAGCACATGATAGGTTGATGATAAACGTGTTAGTACGCGTGCGCAGTTTTCGGCGGCGGTAGACTGCTAAGCAAACTGTAGCGTTACCAATCAATGTCACCAAAATCATCAGTACCAGGCTTCCGCTCATCAGGATATGTTCTAGTTCGCTGTATGTGAACACTGTAAACTCCTCAGATGTTGTGTTGGTATCGTTGCTAATTTTGTTGCTGAATGCTGTCATATTCCTGTTTTTCCGCTCTCAGTCTTCGGAGGGTTACCATGCAATCTCAAAAGATGGCTGAAAGGAAAATGCGACAAAAAGATAATTTGAAGTATTACAAGTTTCTCACTTGATACAAGGGCACAATTATGAATAATGCGTGGATTGACAAGCACAAGAAGGAGGCTAAATACTTTTGGGTGGTTTTACTTTTGTTTGTTTAGCTAGTGTCATATCAGTTACTGTTTATATTGCCAATTCCGATAGACGATCTAAAATTTAAGGGAGGCAAAGAGATAGGTTACTTGATTTTAAAAAGAGGAGATATAGTACAGTAAACAATGAATCTGTAATAACTCATAGTTTTTCCAGATTGGGCTTTAAGAAAACGAATGACCTTTACCGCAAACACGCAATAAAATTTTGAGGTGAATCTGTCTTCTTTAATCCACATCTTTTTCACCAGTCATCGCTGGTCCCACGTGTACACGATTCTGTTTGCAGTTCAATTGTTAGACAAAAAGCAGCTATAGCTGTAAAGGACATATTATTGTGACAGTTCCTTTTAAAGGAAGGGGAAATTTCTGGCATGTTTTATTGACTGTAAACTTAATCAACTTGCTATTCTCCAGATTCTTGTCACACATCAGAGAACAAGAGAGAGATACACTCAAGTTAAACCCATAAATTTAAACCCGGGAATTAAAATCCTCCGGCTTTGGCTGCTGGTTTGCCACATATTGTATAAAAAGCCAAGGTTCCAAATCCTTGGCTTATACTCGGTGTAACAGCCACAGCTGGCGTCTGTTGAGACTTAAATACACATACGCGTACACCCCCGGAGGTGTGGGGCATTCTCTATAATGGCCTAAACGGGAAGGCTCCCCTCGTAAAAGGTTCCCTTTTTACAGTGTTTTAAGGCTTCAGGTATATCAAAGGGTAGGGAATTTACAAGTAGAAGTATATGAAAGGGTTAAAAGGGCCTTCAATTCAAACGTTTCGAAAAGACGAGCCTTGTGGCTATAGACTATAAACTTTACGTGAAAGAGAAAAGACGAACAGCCTCCTTTTTTAGCGATTTATTCCTAGTAAGAAGGTATGTTAAGGGCTACCATTTTTTAAATATGGAGGGTATACGAAAGAGCCTTACCGTTTCTGTCAAAAATGGTTTACAAAAGGGCAAGGGGTAGGACCTTGGGGTGGAGCCTCCCTGTGTATTGAGTAGTCCCCCCGGATACACCCCTCTGCCCATGATGAGTCAAGACAGCATACTTTATAGAAGAATGAGACGGAACATTATTGGCCACCCCACCCCTCATGAAATTTGTGTTTGAGTACTTTGCAATTGATTAACTCTCGTTAACGACCGTCATCTGGAGTTCTATATAAACTCCAGCGTAATCGTCCTTGCGGTCTAAGAGCTGTCTTGAGGGAGTATGCTTTTGATATTTCTTCATTTCTGATGGAAGGTAACTTTTTAATCGTTCCCAGAATTTCTAGATACCACAATCCTCGTTATGCAACGGAACAACCCTGTCTGAGATAGACGGTCAGCAACGTATGTATGTGTGCCTGTAAAACTTGACGCCGGCTCATTCTGTATAAATTCATCCAAATTTAGGCCATCGGCAATTTAACGGACTATGCTTTTACAATGATCCACACTTTATTCAGCAAGTTTACACAAAATAGATGAAAAAAACGTTAAAAAGAAATAGCCGCAAAGTCACGAAAGTGAGAAATTCAGTTCTGTTCAATCTTTCGTCTCCTTAGCTTCGCCTGTCCCGTTTTGAGTTTCTTTGTTGTTGATGACGTTGCTTTTTGGTCGCTTTCTTCTCAGTTCTCAAGCTGCACAGCGAAGAAGCTTAAACTGAACAACTAAAGTAATTCACTAAACGCCCTTAAATATAATGTTAACTTGTGCAAATATTACTGACTGGAGCACATGCTGTTTGCGTATAAAAACGCGATAATTGCGCGCCGACAAACTAACCATGCCCTAAAAGTATTATTAATCAGCTCGCCCACTTTACACATACAAGGTGATATTAGTATGGCTCTATCTACATAAACTTACCTAGGGAAGAACAGAACCAGGCATATGTTTAAGTGAGAGCTCATACAACACTGCAACTTACGTTGATAGTAGCGCATAGCGCAACTTATACAAGATGACAGGCTTGTCAAATTGTTGACCTGTAACATACCCCATAACCATGGCGAATAAAACTTTTAACAACTGCTTTGTATACGATCGTTAGGCTCACATTACAGGCTTTTAGTTTTTTTGTTCGTCTTTTGTTTACCGGAAATGTCGCTTTTTGTTACTTAAACAACGCATATTTCAATCAGTTCGAAGCCCGAATCTTGCCAAACAAAGCAAGAGAATTGGATACAGAGAACTTTATTACGTTGTTGTATGTGTGGGGGAAAATTTTCAGAACACATCTTAAAATACACCTGAAGGAATCTAAATAATCTTGTTTCTTGAGACTATAAAAATACGTGGGAGCCACATGGTATTTGACATTTTTAGGTATGAAAGGAATGGGATAACTGAAAAGAAAATAATGCACCTATCAATGTTAAGCCCCAGGGCGGGCAGACCCAGGGGAATTTGACATTTTAATGGCAGCCAGAGTCAAATTCCCCACCCCCAGGCACCAACTAAATGTCAATTTCCCGCCTCTGGGGTAACTTTTTCTAACAGAGTTAGGACTTAATAATTGACAGGTTGGAAAGGATATGTCTTACAACCTCACACAGAAACAGAAACAGAAGGAACGAAGACTCTTCTATTGTTGGTTTTCACATGACGTCACTAAAATTCAAACTAAAAAACTATCCATCCTACCGAGATTTTACTTTCACGATGCATTAGAGCAGCTGAAAACTAATTGTCAAACAAATTTTCGCTTCAAAAGGGTTCTTGGTTTTGCGATAGAGTACGCTTGAATTTCTAAGCTTTTGCGTGACGCGGCATTTACATGACGGCCAAGAGAGCTGTCAGGTACAGTCGCGGGACATAAGTATTCGTCACTTTCAATATGGCGGCGTTTGTTTACATTTTACGGGCGCTAGTTTTAACACCGTTTTCAGCAAATCTAACTTTAAAATCACCTTAATATTTAGTAAGATGACTCTTCATCTTAATTACATTGTCTAGGCGATCAGGTATGGACTGGTAAAGGTTTCTTATAGAATCCAATTCGATGTTCCGCCACACGCTCCTGGGTCTAAGTCATTTACAGTTTTTATGTGCAGTTTCCAAAAACTATGGTTAAAGACATCCACGAGGGACGATATATGGTAAAGTAAACTAAACTTCAAAAAACTTGAAAAAATAATTTTAAATTATTTTGTCACGTGACCGACCACGCCCTCCATTGTTAGAAAATTGTAACCAACGATTTCCACCACTTGCCAAACGAGTATCTCCAATTTCTCTGTATCAAAACATTGTCCCTACAAAGTGTCTACGAAATCAGCTCGAAATGGTTCGAAGCATTACAAATGGCAGGTTCAATTGGTGTTCACTGACTAGTGCCAGTCCTCCTCTAACTAAAATCATCGACAGGAGAGAGACGTTTATTGACCTCGCCTCATTCCGATTGTTTTTACAAGAAGACTATTAGTAGCCACTTTTTGGACCTACTAAAGGAAAACGGTTTACTCTCTTTCTGGTGGGAGTTTCAACTCAAAGGATTTCTTGATAAAACAGGGCGTAGCTGGTCACGTGATGCAGTTATAAACCATTTTTAAAATGAAATTGGAAGATTTCTTGGTTATGATTGGCCTTAAATTGTTAGTCAAGGGATATTTTGAAAATACTTTACGTTATACCACCCCCCTTTAAAAATTCTGAAAACTCTGTAATGACCCAGGCCTTAATCTACTTGAGTCTGGATTTCACGCAGAAGATCATTTTTGGTAGCGATATCTACCGCGGACTTTTGTAGCTCTCTCTTCATGTAGAGCCAAATATTTTCTATTATATTTAAATCCGGTGATTGTGCTGGCCATTCCATTGAGGTTACTTCGTTTTGATCTTTATAATTTTCTACAGTGTGGGCTCTGTGAACAGGCGCATTGTCATCCATGAACAAGTATTCTTTTCCTTCAAAATACCAGACAACTACTGGCCATAAGTTCTTGTCTCGGATGTCACTGTACTTGTGCAGAGTTGATGTTGCCTTCAACTGCAGTCAGAGATCCAACACCATCATAACAAATACATCCCCAGATCATCAAACTTATCTTCCGTTCAGAGCGAGAACAAACAAGATGTGGGTTGTACTTTTCGTCGTCTTTTCGCCAAATGTCAAACACGGTTGTTTGTACCGAGCACGATCTGACTTTCATCTGAAAATATTACTTTTTTCCAATAGTTGTCTACCGTCCGACTTCTTCGCTGTTTACACCACTTCACTCGCTTTTTTCGATTCACTTGCCGAACCACCATTTTCTTTTTCGCTAACCTTCTTTTATATCCTTCCGAATGCAACTCCCTTTGCACGGTTTTCTGGCTGAAAGTCTTTGTTTTGCACTCGTTTAGCTTTGCAGTAATGTCCTGCAAGGTAAGTCGTCTATTACTTTTAACCAAACGCTTTAAAGCATTTCTGTCTCTATTTGTGAAGCTCCTTTTCCTGCCACTTCGCGTCAAAGTCTCCACTGTGCCAGTCATTCGGTACTTGCTTAGAACGCTCGTGATAGTCGTTCTTGGAATGTTCAACATTCTTGACAGTTCCGCTTTGTTTTGCACGTCAGCTCCTTTTCGACTCATGAGCGCTGAAAATAAATTCTCAGAAGCAAAACAAAAACAACATGACTATTTTTTAGCGCCCTAACCTTGAACTTCATGTTGAATGACTGAATAAGCGAGGTGTCAAAACACAAACAGCTCTTATTTTTTTTTCCTTTCGGGAACTTTGCTTTTTTTTTCCGTGCTCTTGGTCGCATGTTTGTCTGTTTCTATTTTTGCTAATTTTTCCCGCCTTTATTGAACAAACGCGCGCCCTGCATCCAGTTTTCCTGTTGACAGTGTGCACAACGGGGGTAAAAATTTCGCGCATTTTTTTTGAAAGTGACGAATACTTATGTCCAGGCGGGGGGGGGGGGGGGGGGGGGAAGAGACGAGGTCTGGGACCGAGAAACGATGTTCTCACAACTTGCAAAGCGATCACCCTGCGTGATGGTCAGCGGATAATTGCAGCATTTTTCCCACAGTAAATATTTTTAGACTTTTTAGAAGCAAGAAGCGAACCGGCAGAGGAAATCAGAAATGTTAAAAATTGAAAAAAATAATATCATTCATCTTTGTTTTTCTTGCATATCGTATTTGTCTTTCGGTACTGAAATTTCGGGGGAAACTAACACGCAACCGCGTTAGAACTTAACCAACAACAACGCGCTCGATCGATTTATAGGTTACATCGTTTTTGCCCGGCAAGGATACTGATAAAAATTACTGGAGAAAGTGTCAAATTTATCGGAAGCAAGTATACTCAGAAAGCTTTATAAATATGAGCTTACAGCTCTACATATCATAACTGAATAAACATCAGATAAACATTCACACTTCATAACATTTCACTTCGTTTATTACGATCAGTCAACACCTTGAATCCAAAGTTAAAATTCAAAACGACCCTAATAAACAAATCACAACTACTACTGAACGCTCTGTACCTTGAAGCGACTTTAACTTTCCTAAGGTTTGCTGCAAAACACTGCTCGATAGCTCAACTCTTCGGCGGTTCTTATCAGTACGGAGCTATATGTTGCATATTCCAAACTCTGCAGAGGGAAATTGTTTAACAGAAAAAGAAAACCACACAATATGTCTGAAAAGCGACATCAAATCAATAAATTTGCGAATTACCAAAATATAATAGTGCGAAACAGTCCCGCCTTCGACCGCCATGTTTTTGTTTCTTCTCAAGACCGTTGATCTATGGATTTTGACGTAATGCGCATGATCAGTACCAAATCCGCTGGCAAGACCTTTGCTGATCGCTTTGCAAGTTGTGAGAACATCGTTTGGATTTCATGTATGGGAAGTAGCTTCCCCCCCCCCTGCTTATGTCCCTTGACTGTAGGTTAAAAAAATGACTTATTTCAGGAAATTTTGCCATCTAAACAGTTCATGTACTGGAAAAAGTATTATTTTAATGTTTATGACTTTCTCGAAGAATAAATTCACGCTTTTGTAGCAAAACTCGGTAACAGATGTTTCTGTTAGTTTCCGTCCACCATGTTGGAGCTCATCCAGGTGAGCACTAACCTGAGATCAGGCGTTATTTTTTTTCTTTTTTTTTTAGCTTCTTTGCTTCTTTGGCTCGAGAGGGAAAAAAATAACGCCTGATACATTTATTTAACAAGCCGTCAACCGCCCCCTAATTTACATAATGTAACGTCTGCTTGACCTGTCATGTTATTAGACAATAAGCGTTTACCATAAGGGAATCAAATTTTGACGCGAATAATGTCTCTTTTGAAATCAATTTTAGGGAAAAGACAATTTTTAAGTTCGCCCATGTTCAGATGGCGCTTCCTAAAAAAGAAATTTAAATGTGTTGTTTTTGTGATGAAATACTGCTAGCTCAGTAGCTGGAGATGCCGTACCTTTATTTAACAGCTACAAATAATAAAGAATTTACTGGTTAAAGCTCGTTGACTTCGTTCTGTACCGAAAGCAGTGAAAAAAAAAAATTAGGCTGAAGCACCATATTTCACGAACTGACAGGTGGTGTGAAAGCGAAGATCGCTCAGAATAATTCGCAGGTTTCTGAAGGAAGAATTACAGTCAAGCCAGGTCAAGATTCCGTTCATGAATTGATTATTTGAAAAGTGAACCCGTTTGTCGCTTCTGTAACTTGTAGCCGGTATCAAATTGCATTCAAATGATCGGTGAATTTTTAGTATACGATGAGATGGAAAATATTTCAATGGATGAAATTTCTATTTAGGCATTCTTCAAATTCAAGAAAACTGAGCCGGCAGAAATTTCATAACGAACTCGCGTGTGTATTCACTGCCGCATTACGCAAGCAAAAATGCAGACTGAAATCAATTAACAACAACTAACGGATGGCGGCATTTTGGCAAATCGAAACGGCGCAAATCATTCGTATTGTTTCCTATCCAATCAGGAAAAAGTCCAGATTCTGGCATTTTTACATGTGATCCGACAAACAAATGTATCATGCTCTCTTCCCGTGAGAGACGTAAAGGGCTAATAGGGAGAGGGCATGATCTCAGGCTAGGTGAGCACCAGCATGGCGTCTCCATACAAATCTCTATAAATTTGGGTAAAACATTTCTTCGGATATCTCGTATACGAAGTATTCCTCTGACCTGAATCTTGGCGAGGGTCTTTGCATATGTACCTCCTTTCATTTCCCAGATTCTGGACTTTATCTATTGAATGGTTTTGATTTTTATTTTCATCTATTTTGAATGGCGTGACACTGAAAACCAGCATATTTATAAACATTCGATCATACAATGAAAGAAGTGATGGTTCACATATACCGAAAAATAAAACAGATTTCCTCACCATTCTTTCGCTCATGTTGTCTTGTTACTTTCAAGAAAAGCACAGGTCATTTACCTCTGGTGACTTTTGGGTATTACCAAGATGGCAGGTCACTCATTTCCAGTTTCTCTCGGTCTTCCAAGATGGCGGCCATGTCAAATTCCCGACCCTGGGGAAGGCACGCTCAGTCAATTTCCCGTGGGTAGCCCGCCCCCCCCCCCCCCCACCCTGGGGCTTAACATTGATAGGTGCATAATTTCAAAATGTCGACAGTACTAAGCGACCGAGCGATCACCGGCCCTCTTTAGGGTGGCTGTGCGTCCGGCGTTGCCTCGTTTCTTCGTTTTTATGAGTCAGAAAAAAACGGATAGGCGAATTTAGGAACGGTTTCTTTCTAATCAACCAAAAAGAGAACTATCGTAGAAGATTCATAGAAGAAGTAAATGAGAAAACAATATTCATTTATTTTTACTTTTTACATCCTAGCTCGTTGAAACCTCGGGAGAAAGATTACGACATGAGGGGATTCCCCTCCGCTCTAAACGATTTCACCTTTTCCTCCTCTCCTTTTGGACCCGTTTCTCGAAAGTCACGATAATTAACGGGCCCGTAAAGCCGTTGTTTTTTACATGCAAGGTAGAGGTTTAAATAGTTTTTCATCTAACATGGTAAAACTATCAGTTAATTAAACACTGATGGAGTAGTTTGCTAGCCAGGAACCGCGCTCTTATTCTTTATATTTCGATTTGAAAATTTGATTTCGGGCCCGAAACGTTACCGGGGCTTTGGAGAAACGGGCCCCTTTGTTCGAACTACAATTTGTGGCTGTAAAAAATGCAAGTAAACAAAACATTTTATTGGAGTAACATTCTATCAACCATCGAATGTAAAAGTAGAATCGAAACGGTCTTTTTCAGATCAATTCTCGGGACAAATCAATACACCTTGGCTTGCTTCGTCGTCTCGCGATAGAGAAGTAGCAATTATTAAGAAACCAGCTCTAAGAGCTAAAAGGTTGAAAAAGGAGTTTACAATAAAATGTGTAAGGGTGGACCAGGCGCTGGCCGGACGGGGGCGCCCGCGGTGTCAGATGCAACACACCTGAACATTTTAGGTTAGCACTCATCACCATACTCCAAACTGACATTTCCCCCTCACAAGCTAGACATTCTGCAACATTTCCCTTTTCCTACATGAAATTTCTATGTCTCTTGAAATTTCTGCTTGAGAAATGTTCATGAAAGACTAAGTCAGAAGAGCGTGAATAGGAATCGAACCCGGAGCGTAGAATCTGCAGTCCATCACCTACGCCACCACGCCACTGAGGATTTGCTGACGATAAACTGTTTGATTTAAAAAAATATAGCATCTACAAATTCTTTCTTCATGTTATTACTATTAACACGTTCTAAAGACCCGTACATGCCACGGACGCAACATTGTTGGCCAACAACCACCCGACATTGTTGGATGTTAAATGTTGCGTCCGTTTGCACATCCTGTTGCCAGAGTCCTGTTGCATTTTAATTGTTGGGAGTTGTTGCGCAAAGTTTGCAGTCAGTTTTTTAGTTACGTACAAACGGACGCAGCAACTCCCAACAATGTTGCGTCCGTTTGCACGGGGCTTAAGAGCAACAAGCGGATAATCACCTGTTACCGCAAGTGTGACTTGTGGGATGTAAATCAAATTACTTAAGTCAAGACTTACTAAGTTACTTTAGAATAGTTATTTGTGAGTAATACTGTGAATACAAAATAATGTTCCGTCATGTTACTAAGGCTAAAATGTCAGTAGGGTTTAGCGCAAATTCCATACAATGTTCAAATGCGCTTCACAATAATATCATACACTGGGAAACTAGATACAATAACTAATACTACTACTAATACTAATACTGCCTACCAGTACTAATGCTAGTATAATATTGCGCTCCAGGTTATGATAAAAATGCTAAACGAAAAAGGTGCGTTTTTAACTTTGATTTAAACATGTCCACCTATGCAACTCTTCTCCGTCAAAGATTCTGTTCAACCAATTTCTCCGGAAGAATCAGAGGAACAACTGCTGAAGTAACTCAGTCCATCTTCACAACTCCATCTACTCATCGCTACAAAAAAGGTCTTCTGAAAAGTCATCGTTTGAATACGTGACCTCATTACGTCTATCCATCACATGTACGTGAGGAGTTTAGGAACTTGAATGTGTTGAACAGGACCTATTCCAAGTGTGGTCTAAGTTGGTTTCTTGGAATAGAACGGGTAGGTCTGTCAAATCTCTTGGCATTTTTTGGTTTTCCCCACAAGTCTGTTTACTGGCAAAATCTTTGCGCAAATCTTGGGTTGATAAGAGTTGTAAAGGATATCCCATTTGGAAATTCTTCACTGGTTACTATGGAAATTTCAGCAAGAGCTACAGAGTTTGTATGCGCGACATAGCAAACCCCGCAAACGTGCTTCAAACAAGTGTCGCAATATGCATAGTTATGATTAGTTGAAGCTCTTTTCGTCGCTTTGTGCCAAAGAGTGCAATTTTTGAACCTTCGGCAACTCTTAGCATTCAGCTCTTGTCTAATGAGAGGATTTCTTAATCCATACAAGAAGGGATTAATACAACTGTTCAAAAACACGCACCAATACGAGGCTAGTCCAAAGTTCTGAATAGATGCATCTACGGTCGTCTCGATTTGGAGCGCTGTAATATAGGTCATGTAGGAAAAGTAAGGAGTCCAGCATACGATAAAAGTAATAAACATCATGAAAATGGTGACTGCGACTTGTTTTTGAGAGGAAAGTCCTTTGCCGCTGTCTGTACTTGTAAGGGACATCCGGGACAAGCGAATGTCGTGTTTTCTCGCGGCACTGAAGATATTTACGTAGCAGAATCCCATGATACATAGCGGTATGAGGTAAGCGACAAGAAGCGCCACAAAAGCAAATACTATTTGACCAAGATTGCTGGGGACCTGGACACCACATTGCGTTAAACCTAGAAAGACAGAGGAAGTTAAACAAACTAATATCATGGGTTTGTACAAATTACTCCTTAACTCTGGCGCGACATTTCAGCGTCAATTTATAATTTTAGATGCCATCCATGTGTCTGTAATGTAATAGGTCATGGCCCCCAATCACTTTCTGTGCAGTTTGTACTTATAAACTCTACTATTTCAAAGAGCTCTCGAACGATAAACGTGCAAGAAATCACCTAATTATTATCAAAGTCAATGCATACAAGCCACAACAAGAACGACCAGGTAGGCTACATTGTTCGTTGTTAAATGATTATATACTTCGAGATGGGCCCTTAAACAGTACCTGTGGTGAGGACTACAGGACTGAAGACAGTCTCAGAGTAGTACGCAAAGCATTCCATTCTTTGTCAAACACAAAAAAATCTATCTGTCCTGTGATGGGGCCTGTTTATCAAGAGTCCCGATAATCAATGGGCCTCGAAAGCTGTTGCCGTAGATCAAGGTTTCAATAATTTTGCAGTTAAAAAAACAAGATAATCATTGGACGATCATACTCAACCTACTTATGAAATGACTCCTGGGCTCAAATCTCTCACAAAACAAGATAAACTGGATTGTTAGCTACGACCCTCGCTTTTATTTTTTAGATTTTGACATGAATATTTGATTATGGAGGCCGCCAAAGGTACCAGGACTTTTGAGAAAGAGCCCCAGAAACTTTTACAAAGTTCATTGCCTTTCGAGAAAATGCATGTATCGAATCTAAATAACACCAAAAGGGGTATTATTTGCTATGCTACTCACCAGCCCTGAAATTATACGCAGTAAAGCCAGTCAAGGGAATCGAAGCAAGAATCAGGGGGGCTATCCACGTCATCGCCATCATCATCCAAGCCAGCCTTGTTTTTATCACCAGACGGTCCATCGGCTTTACAATGGAAAAGTATTTCTCAATGCTGATGGCCGTTAGAGTGAAAAGCGACGAACATTCAAACAAAATGTTTAAAAAGCCATTCAATTGACACAAGCTTTTACCAAACATCCATTCACGTGAAAAGCACTTGACGATCGAAAAAGGAATGCAAAACAATGCAACTCCCAAGTCTGCGCATGCCAGGTTAAGTACGAAGAGGTTTGTGCGCGTGCGCAACCTTTTCCTGTAGTAGATTGTGACAATGACTGTTAAGTTGCCAAATAAGGCAAGGAGCATGATGACGCACAGAAGAGAACCAAAGACGAAATATTCGGTGCCAGACCCCTGTTTCGCGAAGTTAAGAAGTGCACGTGAGTTGCCATATCGAGAAGTATTCTGAGTAAAGAGGCTGAAGTTTGACTCTGCCATAGTGAAACCTGAAACGGAAAATAAAAGTCTTTAATAAATAACTCGTATTTTATGAAAGTGTAGAATTGAAACATTTTCAATTCCGATGATCCTTAATACACAGAATTGTAGGTTGAAAGAGGATCAACTTCATGGCTGCCCATTGAAATGGCCTATGAAATCACTGGTAGCCCAAGGTCGATATATAACATATGAGCGTAGCGCACTTTTGTCCCAAGACACCTTCGAAATTTAAGGGCTTGTAATGAGGAAAGCGATTGTTCCTTTAACCAACCCTTTAACCTACATAATAACGGCTCACCTTGCTTAAGTTCTGTGTTTCTTCTGTTCATTGTCGTTCCCGAGCCGATTTATGGCAATTTTACGGATTTTCAGTAATGGCACCAGCTTGCTCTCTATTTTTATCCGAGCGAGACAGCAAACCACAACAACTTAAGTAAGGTAAGCCGTTTTTGTTATTTAAATCTGGTCATATACAAAGGTTACAGAAACAATCGTTTCTTCCCGCATACAAATCCTTTCTAAGGTTAAGGAGCAATTTCGAGCTTTGGCTACCTGTGATGATCTGAGATGAGATTTGAGGAAAAAAGATCCCCAAAAAGATCCCCCCAAAAAAACTCAGAGGCAATAAAAGGCCCGTTCCATACACTCAATTAGGACCGTTTGTATTTTAAACGTAACGTTTTTAATTCAAAAGTTCGACATACACAGTGAACACAATTTAGGCTGGCGTGAAGGCAAATTTGGCCTTAAGTCCTTTTCCAACTGGATAGCTTGTAAAGAAACGATTTCAAGAAAAATAACAATATAGAACCATGTATATACTTACGACCCAGAAATAAGGTAAGAAAACTGTTTTTCAAACTCAAAAGTCAATGTCGGCTTCTTGGCCACTCTGTTATACTGTACGTCAAAAATGCGCAAACCCAATTCACAGAGGAATATTTATTAATGTAAATTGAAACCAAAAGAATGTGCTTCGTTCAGGCCGGGGGTTTTCCCCAAGTTCAAACATATAAACCACTGAAAAGGCGACTTTAAAAACCAAATAATTTCCCTTCGGATTTTTACCGGATAAGAAGACGTTTCTCGATCGTCCTGGTACCATGAGCTCAAATATTTACTAAATGAGGAAAACCTTTTCTCATCAACTTTTTGACTCGTAGAACTGTCTTAGTCTGAAACGAATATCGTCGATGACGTCATGGATTTAAAAAGCTCAGTTCTTTTTCCGTCTCGTGATGCAACATGCGGTTCTTGTTGACAAAACTTTGGTGTAAAAAAAGTACAAAATGTTGTTTACTTACCAAACATTTGTCAGTTGCTAGTCTGAAATTAATGTAGTCAATTGCGTCACGCGGAACTCTCCAAAAAGCCGAGAGAGCAAAAAGGAAAACAACATCTACAGAAAAAAAAAACAGTGGGCTCTCAGGAACAATGTCCGTTTTATTTTAAATCTTCAATCAGAGATTCGATTGGCCAATTGATACTATGGTTTGTTATCATTTGTAATTGAAACCTAGCGACTGCGTTTAATGCCTTTTACTACGAGTTCGGCCGCAATAAGTACATATCATCGCGTCATTAAACTATAACAAGGAAGGATGTATTAAAGTTTTGGCATGTAAAGGTAATTTCCCCTTGCCCGTACACGGAAACGGTGTATCTTTAGGTATGGTCTCTACTGTAAAACAAAGTCTTAATTAAGCGCATTCTTATTTCTTACGCTCAGGCAAAGTTGTGTGGCAAGATTAAACCCAGCGGGCAGTTATTGCTTTACGGCTGCATGGAGCTCATTAATTAAGGTGATACGCAACTGATGCATGCAGTTCTAGCTGGTAAACATTTCCTTGGTAATATTTAAATAATTTATACATGGCACTGATTTGTTTTCACTATCATTACAAAACAAGTTAGAGATTTTTCGTCAGTAATTAAAAAAGTGAGAGAGTTTATTTACTGGACACTTAAAATAAACAGAAGGAGCCCAAAATAAGCTAAGCTCACTGCGAAAAGGTCAAAGTGGCAATCGTGTATCAATTATTAGACTGACAAACTTTCAAAACTGGATAGTTTTGAGATGGGCCGAGTCATGTCAGGTTTTTGCATTGGATTTCGAAACCGAAATCCCTCTGGCGAGGGGAAAAAACAATGATGTGCTTGATGTGGGTCAGGCTCAGACCTGAAATAATTACAAAAGCTTTTATTTTTCTTTTATTTCGCGTAATAAACCTTCTTTTCGTTAAAGAGCTGTCATCATGGAAATACGAACAGCTCAAAAGATCGAGTCCAGTGCCTCCCCATTCTCTAATTCAACTGAGAAAAGGCTTTATATCGTCGTTACATCGTTATTAGCCTGCGAGAAAGCTTAGTAGTCATAATAAAACACGCGAGAGCAGCACGTGAAAGGAGAAGAGTACGAAATCCGAGGTGGCTCAGCCACTTTTATTTTTATTTGCATTTGCATTTGCTTTTTTCTATCGTCATTTACATTTTCTTTTGCGTTTTTTGTTTTGATTTTGATTTTCATTTGCATTTTAATTTTCCATTCAGTTTTCATTAGCAGGTAAAACAAAAATGCAAACACAAATGAAAATGCATTTGCATTTCAATCTGCTTTTCATGTTTATCAACACTTTCAGTTACGTTTCCGTTTTTTTTTTTTTTATTTGCATTTTGCTTTTAACTCTTACTTTTTTGTGACGTCAAAATCAAAACGGACGGTCAAAACGCCATAAAAAGTGACGTCAAAATCAAAATGGAAAGCACAAATTCGTTATCATGGGTGGGTGATGACAGTGAAGAAGATGCCCAAGAGAGCAGGTCATATTTCTTTGGGTTATATTCCTTCGTATTTTTCACCTTTTTAGCCTTTAAAAGTACAGATAGTTGGATTGAATAAAAAATATCTGTTGACAACGAATATCTAGTCTTATAATGGCAAATTTATGTTGGCATGTTACTTGAGACCTTACAGCTGTCGGGCCACCTATCGCGTAAGTTATAACCCACTACAGATATATTCTATTTCGAGCTATTACCTGGCGCATGAACACAATTTAATCACATTCGATTTCGATAACACGTGCGTGGTTGATTGGAAATTCAGGAGGTGCGACGAGTATCGACGGGATCGAGGTTAGTTAATATTTATACGTTTACTTTTATCAAATATACCCTTATTCCCGGTAACTGTGATGAAAATATGTTATGGAAATTGTCTTTCTCTTAGTTTCATGTGAGATTGAGCCCCCTCTCTCCCCCTCCCCCCCCCCCCCCCCCGCGCCCGTACACACGCACACCCCTCAAGAATTAATTATTGGAATGAATGCTGGATATTTTTTAAATTATTTGTGCGTATTATGCGTATCAAAACTAATCTTTTTTTTTTGCATCTTTTTTCACAAATTTTCTCATCCGCGGTTTCAGGAAAGAAAAAGAGAACTTATATCCTTCCATCTTGACATCAATGTTGGTCAATAACACCTTAAATTAAGCATTCCCCATTCTCAAACCCTATAGGAAAAATAGGTACAAACTTTGAGTGACCGTGGACAAGCGTTTGTTATGATGGATATATGGTCGATGGTATTCAAGTAAGCCAGTAACCAATCCAAAGTAACGCTTATCCACCCAAATGATTAAGAAATCGTTGCGGCGAAAGCTTGTTCCCATTCCCCTTATTCTTTGCAAAGCGAGGGCAGCGAGGCCCTCGCGTAGCGAAGATATATAATTTTGTCAAAATTCGCATTATCTAAAACCTTGCTTTCGTCTCGGAAATCAGCCATGGAATTCACGCTTCACCGAGGTAAACTCAATGCAAAAGTCAATGCAAAATTAACTTAGCACTTTTCCAACTGATGGGTAAGACTGTTTTCAGTTCAGTAGTACTTCGGCCGTTGAACCCAGTGAACCCGCCGTGTTTGTTTGATTTCTATTTTTTCACTCATCCGGCGGCAGAAGTAATGCTAAAAATTATTTTCAATACGCTTTTAAGAATAAAACCGGGCAAAGAAAATAGAAAATGAAGAAGTAAGGTTCTTAACGACAACTATTCGGAACGGGTCACCCATCCAGTATGGAACCCCGCCTACACGGCATAACTTGAGTGGCGTTATTTTCAAACACATAGTTGCTTCAGGGTATGCGAGACACGTATTTCTAATGGTTTCTGGAATAAGGAATTAACCTGATATTGGGCCCAGTCGGGGACTGCTGACACATTAATTTCCACTGTCGCGTAATTTTTATGTGCGTACGCACATAAAATTTAAGCGCATAAATATAATAGAGACAGTGTATGGAAGGTTACGTCACGCGTTTCATACATCGCCTCTATTTTATTTACGGGCGTAACATTTACGTACGTACTCACGTGAAAATTACGCGATAGTAGAAATAAGCAATGGTGGCGCGCGGTCTCCTGCCGGAATTTTATTTACCGGGCGAAACGAAACAGTAGAGCCCAGTGTTACCAAATGACGTTAATGAAAAAGAATTAATAAGACATTGAATAATACCCACACCAAAAAAACCATGACAACCCATGGTATGCCCACATGTCATCCACAACCATTAGCAAAATAACGTTGTCATAGAAACTTGCTTGCGTAAATTATACTTGAGATATGAAAAACAATGAAAGATAAGTGTGAAACAAGAGGAATGCACTTCATTCACTGAACAAGCTACAATTTTGAATAGGCCATTTCCGAGTTCCCCCGGGCCTCTGTATCAAAACGAGGTTAGGTGCTCAACCTTTCTTGTGGAAATGAGTTTTATTTGCATGAGAATGAAAAATAATTTCCATATCAAAGGTTCAGTTTTAATACAGAGGCCCGAAGGCTACGGAATGAATAATTTGTCCAGGTCTTACGGACATTGATGTACTCAATAGGTTGTCACAAAATTTTAAAGTGAACTTCGACTGCTAAATATGAATTTTGTCGCTGTAAATAAGCTGAGCATAGCATTTGCTATCATGGCGTTCTGTATTTTTGCTTTGACCTCTTTCTTGGTGGCTTTAAGCTTATTTTACGCCGTCTACAAGGAAAGGAAGCTACGCACACCTTCGGCCATGCTGGTGTTGAACCTATGTGCTGCAGGACTTCTTGCAGGAGTTGTATCAGGGTTTTTTACATTGCTTGCCGACGTACTGCACTTAAGCTCTTGCGAGTCTTCACAATTTAGTTACTTGAAAAGTTACGTTGAAACATTTTCCCTGAGTTTATATTTTCAGGCCTTGTTCATTATTGCCGTTATGAGATATGGCCTGGCTCTGTGCGGAGAAAAGCTTTGTCGCGTTTCCATGAAGCAAATCGGAGTTTTCACAAGTTTAACGTGGATCATTTCTTTAGTTTATGCAGCGATTGTGTCATTTTACGAACAACAAGGACGTATCAATTTCACCGCATACTCACGGGGAGTAGCTGCAGCACAATTTACATTTCTGGGTCTTATGCATTTTGGAGCAATGTTCATTTACGGAAACTTGGTCATTTATTTCCACCAAAAGAAGGACAATTTACCACCAGATTTTTACAGCATCGACTCCAGCAGCCGACGAATCGCGGAAAGGAATATTCGCGTATCGATTAAGAATATTCAAATGATTGCTCTACTCGTGGGTACATTAAGCGCATGTCATTTACCGAATCTAGTCGTTGTGGTTACGGCCATGTTGACTGGTCAGCTGTCACACAAAGCAAAAGTATTCACTGTTACTTTGATTCATTGTGGAACTGTCATTCACTTCGTTCTTTACGGATATCTTAACAAGCGGTTTAAGCGGGTTATTAGACCAATGAAGCACCGATTGATTGACAGAGTGACAAACAGGAAGAGGAGGAGAAAGATCAACGAGTTTCTTCCACCCAGTCACCTTTCAACTTCCTCCAGTGGAATTAGTTTCAACAACTCACGAGACACTTCCGAGCTGACACGAAGTAAACTTGCTTTTTTATATCGATGAATTTCACGGAATGAATTCAGTATGACTAGACCAGCCTATTGAATGAGAATCAATGAAACGCCTGAAGCCCATTCTTCACGCCATCAACGCAACAAAAAAGGAGAATGGATACATGCTTTCTACGCTAAGATCTGTCAAAGGCCTGTCAACGCAAAAAGTTTCCTAATGAGTTGCGATCACACAATTCAAAGAATTGGCAGTGGAGTATAATCGAGGCTCATGTCATACAAGCTATGCCATTTGTGGCCTCGTTTAGACTTTACTTCCAGTTCACTTCCCAGAATACGATTATAGCAACCATATTTTCTACTTTTTTAAGCCCCAGTCAAACAGTGGCACAACAATTTCACGACGTTGTTCGAAAATAGACTTTGCGAGTGTTTGAGGCCCTACACAACCGACTCTTGTAAGATGTGAAGAGATCAAACTAAAAACTTTGTAGCTTTGTATCTGAAATGTTGCGATTGTCTGACCCGCTGCCACAATTTTGTTGTACTTTTGCAAGTACAGTTTAACTAATATTTTGTGCGTGTGTTTGTTAAGATTAACATACTAAACATGTTGTGACTATTAAGTTTGACCGGTGCTCTGCTAATATCAAGACACGCGTTAAACAAGAATAGTTATATTTAGTTTTATCAATTAATTTTTATTGAGCTTGTCATTAAAGTTTAATATTAGCACTTCCGACTTTGTGTTCGTTTTTGTTCTACCACAGGTAAGTTAAAAACAACTTATAAACACCAAATATCTCATTGACTAGCAGCCAGTGTTAGAAAAGACATTCTTGCTGTGGTTACCGGTCATTTCAAGAAAAAAAGCACGCTTCAAATATAATATTCCTCGCTCTTAAATGGGGGGCAGCTGGGGGCTAAGCAACCGAGGCGAAATGACCGTAAAGCCTCGCTGTTAAATACTTCTCAGTATTGCCTTTAGGCAAAATTAATGAAGCCCAAAAAATTCTTTAAAACGCTAATTTTAATTGATAAAGTAAAGTGTTACAATGCTTTGATTCCCAAATTGATATGAAGATGTAATAGAAACTTTACGCTAGCTTTAAAACCCAAATAACTGTTTTACTCTTCGAGAAGACTGCTTTGAGTTAAAAAATCTTGTATGTTCGTGTTTAATGGATTTTTTTATGAAAGTACGTCAACAATAATATCATCTTTTTCTCGTGGATACATACTTTTTACCTTCTGAGGCTCAAATAATTTACCTAAACAAAATAGCACAAACAAATTCGATTCAAGCTTTTAACTAAAGAAAATCCGATCACATCGACAGAAAGAAGATAATTTTCAATAACAATAGTAATAACCTGTCACAAAACTACTCTGGAGTTCTCTGCATAAATCCCTTGGGCTTGTCATGCAGGTTACGAGGGCATGCCAGGCTTAAATAACGTTTACGTTGTTCTTAACAACTTTAAACGGGGTGAGACACTGCTCAGAAAAATAAAAAGGGTTAGTCAAACTTTCAAAACCTTTTGCTTGACTCCAAGTTACGCCAGCAACCGAGCTGGTTGTACACAAAGTTTTTGCCTACTATAACTCTGAATATTTCGTTTATTAAGTCTATTTATCCTCTCAAGAGGTACTAGCACACTTCATCTGCACAGATAGTACATCTATTACCTTTAGAAATGACACTACGATCAAAGTCAAATCAGTGCATACTTTCTACTTTTTTTTTTTCACAGTCGAACCTCAACTACCGGCCACCACTCTTTAGAGCGATTTTCGTATGACCTTGAAAAAAGGTTTCGGTAAGTGTTCGTTCTTTGTTTCATCAGCCAATGGACGAAAAGATCAAAACATGGCCTCTTTGTTTTCCCGCCAAAGAAACCCTAATATGGAGAAGGCATTGCTCGATTGGCCAATCGTGTTGTAGTATGACGTCAAAGCGAAGTATCGGTTGATTTCTAGAAAGTTCTCGAGCATGAAGTTTTTTCACCTGAGCGTTCGCTTAACCAATGAAAAGCCAGACGCGTTTGTCTATCCGTTCGATAAACCAATCAAATCGCTCTATTTCCGTTCGTTTGTCGTTTCTGTTTTATTCGCGCGCTTTCATTTCAAGGTCATACGAAAATCGCTCTAACGGCCACTTTTCTTAGCAGAAAGTCCATACATCGACTCTTGATGAAGCCTTTCCGTTTCTTCTGTCCCCAGGATAGCCCTTGAGGAGAGGCTCAACTGTATAGGGGAGATCAAAATCTTACAATGCCAGTAATGAGTTACCTCCCAAGAAATAAATTGCCTTAAAAGAACTGACGGTCCGTTTCCCCGCTCTAGCCCTCTCCACATTTTTTGACCTCATGGAATCACCATGTTTTTGAGAGGTTTGGTTACCAAAATGTTGTCACGCCCCATGGCCCATCACTTTCTCCCTTCCATGATCGGATGATCCTTACCTGGTCTCCAAACTTCTTTTTTTATTTATAGAATATTTAATTTTGGTCCCTCAGAGAGAGGTCACGCAGAGTACATTCACTTCACTTCACGACAGTGAATTGCCCATTTTCCAAACGGTATTAAGGTAGGCAAATACTCTACGGATATCAACGTCGTTCACATTTAAAGTAGCCCATTTCATTGCCGTAGAAATTACTAATTATTTGATAACAGCTATTTTGAGTTGTTGTTAACAAAGAAGAGGTGTCCATTCGAAAACAGATTGTCTTGAATCGACTCTTAAAATAAATAGCAATCGCTGACTTTCTACTTTATTGATAGTTATCTGTATGAAGAATGGCGATAATATAGGATATTCATGACACATTAAAATCTCTACAAATGTCTGACTCTATAGCAGGGCAGTTAGTTGATGTTGCGGAAGGTGATCGATAATTAAACAGAAGACACTCGGTGAACAATACCAAACTACCATCAACAACCCACCAAGAAAAGCCCCTGTGGACTAATGACTATCTCACGGCTGTATGCACAGATTTTACTTTGCGTTGTGTGGTACAAAACACATTTTCATGTAATACTGTCTCATGTTATTATACACGATGCCACAAATACTGAATAACCTCTAAGTTGAGTAACTTTCGTCATTTAGGTACTTAGTACTAGAACACTGCTCTTATTTAAAACACATCTTGGTGCTGTCTGTTTGATCGAAAGTGTCCAGCTTTCCGTGAAGGATCAAGAGCGGCCTTTTCTTTTCGTATCGAAGAACCAGACGAGACTTCAGAGATTCCTGCTCCATAAGACGACAATTCTAAAAAGAGACAGACACTGTTTAACACGTTTTACTCGGGGCAGTTCGATTCCTTAGAAAGAAAGAAATCAACATAGGAAAATGCTTTGATATTCTTTGCAAACATCTTCGTTTAAATATTTCACTCGTGAGTAAATCCTTCAGAGAATGAAAACTGATTTCTGGCTATCTTAAAATGTAGTATCGTTATATTAACGAACGGTTTAGTTTGGTGACATGGTTAACCACTTGAAATATTGATGACCTTATGCTGCATTTTTTATACTCATCAATTTTTCTACACAACATGCGGCAGAAGACGACATCATATAGCTAATTTCAATGATAGATGCTTGGTCTTTCCCTTAATTTGCACACAAATGTGGATCAAAATCACCAGTCAATACCAGGGAGGAGTTCCAAGGTAATTAAGAAAGTCCTTCAGTAATTTAAAATTGGAGAATTGTTGTAACAAACCCAAAGGCCCAAAAATGACGCCTTTTAATTCAAAATCGATAGAGGCACGGTGCAAACATTACCTTCTGATTTGTTGAAAGAGAGCGACTGGGATCCAAACCCTGAGTCAAAGCCGGAGTCATGCCTGCCTTCAAGGATGTCTAACACGTCTCCTCTGCGCATGTCACAAAGTACCTTACTTAAAGTTTTGATAGTTCCTTCCGCAGCCTAGGAAAAACGAACAAAAGACATGCAGCTTAGCATACAACAGTTACAACTCCCTTTAATGACTTTATGCTTCTGAATAGAGTCTGTCTTCGTCTCTTAATTTCTTGAGCGCTGCCATTTTGAAATTTTACGACGTCAAGTGGTTTCCGTTTTAATTAAGAACTGAGATTCCTTTGTTTGCAACGACGGCGACAAGCAAGGAAAGGAAGACGTGAAAATAGCCCGGAAAAACAAGATTGGACGACACAAATTTGTGGGGAAAACAGGTCGAAAAAATTGGAATATAGCCTTATTCCGTAAATATTTAAGGCCACGTGGCAGGATTCAGATCCATATAGAGCCATCCAAGTTTTCTATCAACTGATTAGGAATAAAATTAAAATAAAAGCTTTATTTTCAGCAGTGCAACGTCAATTTGTTGTAACAGTAGAGGTTTGCTTTAAAACATT
The DNA here is from genome assembly GCA_038088405.1 of Porites divaricata. NCBI lineage: Eukaryota > Metazoa > Cnidaria > Anthozoa > Scleractinia > Poritidae > Porites > Porites divaricata. The sequence continues at coordinate 16,748,022 of JBBMOI010000006.1, read as the reverse complement.
CCCACAGCTTCCGTGTCTATTGATTGGAGATGCGCCAGTCTCTACAACTTTATGATCGGACTGAGGTGTGACGCGCACTTTTCATCACCACAGAGATACCAGCCACAATTGTTACAAAGCAATACTTGAGACATCTCCACAGTCGATCTGACGCATCAAAGAACACTCCATACCTCATATTCAGCCAGCACCTGAGTAGTTGGACTCGTGTGTATTTCGAACGCCCTCTCTAATGTCCCTAGTCCCAGCCTCTTGGCTAACTCACGCCAGTTTGCGCCAGTAGGGATATCTAGTCTTTGAGCCATTTTCCTTCGAACATACGGATCTAGCTTGTCCAGGTCACCTGAAAATATCAGTGTCATATGTAAATAATACTATATGATGTGTTTAAATACACAAGGGACACAGGCAGTGACATTGAAATTGAACTTTTGGGGCATCCAAGGTTTGGGGAAAATTGATCAAGGGCTGATAATTCTTCAACGAATCATGAGTGAAGACACCTACCTTGGCCAAGTGCAATATTCGCCACACCAGCGGATATATCTGAAAAATGTTAATACAAATAAGCGAATCAGGTCAGTTCAACATGATGTCTTCAGTGCTACCTTTAACGTCTGTTAATGGTGCTGAAGGAGGACCCACCCAACAGCAGTAGTATGGGAGACGTCTCAAATGCTTGGTCGCTGCAAAGTCTTGCGCAAGTATGTAATAATAACTAGATTTTGAGTGAGAGTGTATTTTTCAGATACCTGTTAAGTAATTCGCAATTATAGACACGGCAGTTTTGGCATTTGCGATGAAGCCATCCGAAAGATTTAAAAAAACATTTGACAGCAACAGTATAGAACGCGCCGCATTGCCAAAATTCTACGTGTTCGTTGCCTACCTTGTGAAGGATCGGTGCTTAGCGCTTCATCTTCATCTAGTATCTCCTGAACCTACAAACAATCATAGGGTAGAAACGAATTTAGTTGCGAGGATACTAAATGGCCGGGCCGAAATGTTCAGCTTACTTAGAACAGGGTTCATACAAAAAATTGCAAGCATTTTTTAAAGGACTTTTCAAGGACCTCATTCGATTTTCAAGGACCCCTACTAGGAAGTTAATTTCACAGGTTGTACAAAAATGCACATTCCCAGTCCATTCTAATAAGACGTTAGGGCTTAAACTGTTTGATCCACCGACTTCTTGTCTTAAATTGATAGTTAACTATTGCATAAAACAAAAACGCTTTATGCAAATCATCATTAACTTCTCTGAGCTATGATTTTAAAACATCAAAAAATACGCTCCAGACCACCACGTTCAAAGTTGAAGAAAATTCAAGGACTTTTCAACAACTTGCACGGAAATTTAAGGCCTCTCCAAGGAAAAATGGCATTCAAGGACTTTTCAAGGCTGTGTGAACCCTGTAGAACGTAAGATTTACATTACCGTACTCCAATACATGAAAGGATTGATTAAGAACCAAAAGGCGAGCCACATGCATGAAGAGCATGATTGCAACATCACGTCTATTCCTCTTCCATAGTTGAAGCTATTTTTTACGGTGTGGTCGTGTCCATTCATTGGTCAGCAAGGAAGGGTAAAGCAATCACATGATGTATGCTTGACTATATTGGAAAACACATCCTGAATACCATTTTTCAAATCTTAATCAAAACTCTTCAATGGGCATTTATCTATATTGGTGATTTCTTTTTTTTTTCTCCTCAAAATGACAACAGATACTTACTTCAGCTACATTTGCCAAGTCAAAAGCAGTTTCTTCGTCAGAGTTCTGTAACGATGTGTCGGCTCCAGCAGCCACAAGTAACGCTGTTTGTCCCTTGAGTCCATATCCGGCAGCCAGGTGAAGCGCTGTGTTACCATCAAATGAGGACGCATCTACATCGCAGTTGCCCTGAAAGTCAGTTACAAAGGGCAAAATTAATAATAACTGAAGGGTAACACAATACCCTGAATGAATTCAATAACAAGGAGCAGCAAGTGCGGTCAACCTTGCCTGCATCAGCTCCATGTGCTAAGTACAGCGTTTCCTGATGGCCACTAGCTTCGTTTAGCCTTTGGATCATTCATTTACCCCACCCTTCCCCCTTTTATTTTTCCACTGATAAATCAGTGTGACGGGTGCCTGGTTCTGTTGGTGTGGAGGCTTATGGCTGGAAGGCGCTGGTTTACCGTTATGGGGGTTTGACTCTATCTAGGGGCTGGCTTGGCCAAAAAAAAGGGAAGCTCCTATCCCGGGAATCCACTACTACTAAGCCACGCATTGTTAGTGACGCGTTGTTAACAATCGTACCAGTTACAGCTGATAATACTCGGATACAATTAGACAAGGAAAACTAACCTCCAAAATGAGAAAACCAGCCAAGGGAAGATTGTCTTGTTCTACTGCATAGTGAAGAGGAGTCTTGCCGCTTGTACCATCCTGACAGAGAATAGCAAGTACAATCAAACGTTAATACTATTGAGCAAGGGCGGGATACAGTATGGGCCACTGGAATTACAGCATTTACATTACACGCGTGTAAACTGCGTGCAATATGGTGGATTTACTCTCAGAATGCAAGTGCAAATGGGGTGCAGAAATACTGAGTCATCTGATTTTAAATTACCGTAAACACCGTCAGTTATGTAGACTTAAAGTGAGAAAATAGCAGGTCAGCCTGGTCAAGTATTTTTCCTATATTTTCTCAATATTCATTTCTTTTTTTTGGTCAATTCCAAGAATTAAAAGGGAAAAGGCGATGGCTTATGAAAGGCAGTCGCACAACCAAACTTCAAATGGTCAGTCTCAAAATATATGAATACTTTTCACACCTGAGCACTCAGGTTAGCACCTGCTGAGTTCAAAAGTTTCAACGCATCTTTGCTGCCTGACAACACTGCTAGATGGACTGGAGTCAAACCTGAAAAAGTTCGATGAAATGACATATTAGAACAGCCTTTTTTTCAACAATTTCGGTAACCAATGAACTCTACAACGTCACAAGATCAGTCGTTCCAGGAAACACCCAGACCTCCTCTACAAAAGGAGTACCCCACCTTCACCCTCCATGCCCTGTTACTTTCAAATAACTTGACTTTGGCATCCCTCGAATATCATCCCTTGAAAATTCACTTTTCTGATAGCTTTGCAAAATCTCTACCCAGAAGGATGGGGGAGGGGTGCACACAGTGAAAGCTTGGGTGGGGTTGTTCAACTGAGGTCTGCAAACTCTGACAAAACCTTTTTTTACCCTGTTTAATATAAGATGCCTTAGTTTACAACCCTTTAACCCTCTAAGTCCCAATAGTGTCCAAGATCAATCTTCTCCTTACAATTATTCATACACTGTAAAGAGATAGGTTGTGAGAATCAATAAAATGATCACCCAAGAGAAAATACTTTGATCTTTGAACAAATTCTCTCAACTAATTCTTTAAGGAAATGTATGGAGATCAGTTTGGAGAATTTGTATGTGGACACTGGGGCTTAAAGGGTTAAAGCAGCCCTGACTTTCCACATGATTATTTCTAAAAGCACTTGCCTTGGTAATTTTGAACATTAAGCACAGTTTTTGGTGCACTATGATTCAGCAATGCTTTCAGACAGGCACCATCTCCATGAGTGCATGCAACGTGCACAACAGTGTTGCCATGCCGATCATGCAGCCTGGGATTCGCACCAGCTCTTAAGAGACAATCCAGAGCATGGGGCTGTTTGGTGATGGTAGCCAGGTGGAGAGGAGTCTGGGGAGAGTAAATACACAAACATAATATTTTATGGCAATTTATTATTGATTAGCTGAAGGGCAGTGAAGAAAGACTGATTAACATGACTTAATGACTGACTGGCTGGCTGGCTGGCTAACAAACTGACTGAATGAAAGACAGACTGATCAGGAATGACTGACAAGACCATTTACTGACTATGGATTATCTGGCAAGGCCTTCTTAGTGGCAGGAGTGTATGTCCTTAATCTGAATTTCCATATCATTTGTTTTGCATATTGAGGAGGAGGAAGCCATGTTCCTGTTGGTAGTTTACCAATGTACTTGCACTAATTTTTGTCACAGTCACAGTTTTTTTCAACCCATCTTTGTGTGGCACAGCACCGTTTCACATGCCTTTTACCCTAACGGATCTCAGGCGCAGTAAATAACTGGCCAATTGCATGATTGACTGACCGAATTCAGAATTATGAATGTGACGAACTAAAGACAAACTCAACCAGGACCCCATTTAAATTAATTTTGACCATGATAGGGTTGACTTAGTTGGTAACTACAGAAGGTTGTGGGTTTGATTCCTGGAGTGAAACTAGTTACCACTGTCCTTGAAATGAATGTTCTACCCTCTGCCTGCAAATGGCTTGCCTTAAGAGTTGCTTTAATGACCTCTTAGGAATGGCCATGCCATCTTCCCACAAGGGATAGGATCAGTGTAACAACAGTGTCCTTGATAGACCTTAATTCATTCTCGATACACTGACATTTAATAAAAGAGGTTTTTTTAATACTTGTTTCATGCTTCCACTGTAGCTGGAGCATATCGAGTAATAGATGCACTTGAAACATTTGAGGAGCACAAGAGAAGCATAAGAGTCTAGCTTCTTGACTGCTTTTTTAACTTCCCAAGTTGGTACTGAAAAGGACCTAGATAGGACAAGCATGCACGCTATGTTATAAAATCCTTCTTTTTTACTAAAATGCTACTATACTGTAACAACAATGTAAGAAAACATTATTACTGCTTACTTGTCTTAAAAAGTTAAATTCATTGACAAAGGTTTCAGGCAGTCCAGCCATAACTTCAACAAGACACTGAACCACTTCTTGCTGTGAGTTAATAACTGCAAGATGAAGTGCTCTGTTGAACAGAAAAATCAAAAGTCGACTCAAAATAAAGTAGCCAGTGATTAAGACAAGTAGATTAGTTCATTTGCATGTCAAATAATTATTTACATATTAATTTTTTATTTTTATTCACTATCAGATAATTGTTATTAAAATGTACTTGAAAAAGCACTCCTAATTCTCAAACTTTCCCAACTCTCAAAAGTCTTGAAAATATAAAAGTCAGTATAAGGATAACCACTGACTGACGCAGTCATACAGAAATAAATTATTATAATTGAATGGGTCAAAACAACTGCAACAAGTGCATGAAACAAACCCTAAAGATGTCATAATAATAATCATCATCATCATCTTATACTGGCACATACAGAAGCTACAGAGAGCAGAAATGAAGTAAGCAAAAAACAGGTAGGGTATTTAGAGGAAGGCTGAGGCCTGTCTTTTCCATCTTCCCATATAACCATTACCGACTTTTGAAGTCTGCAAGAGCCTCTGCAGAAAAAGAGAGCTGCATGAGCTAAGCACACAAGGGTTGAGACTCAGAATCAGTGATATATTTATACACGTTACTTACGTGTCTCCATTATCATCTTGGACAGCTGTTAAATGTCTCTGTACAGCAAGCAGGTATCGCACATCACCAGAAGTAGCATAATCACGCATAGCTGCAGCTGATTTCTCAGCAAGATTACGGGCTAATTCATTGAGTGAGATTTCTATAACAATGCAACTAAAATCAGTCTACTGCTAAAACCATTAAAATTGATACTGATATTCTTGTCTCTTTTTTCCCTTATAATAAATTTAAAGTTCAACAACACTCCCCTTCTTTAAGCTAAAATTTTGTTTTGTTATACTAATCTTTCAAAAATTAACAGACAAAACACTTATGAAAAAAATAAGATACTGGTAACTATTATCTTAAGTACTAGCTGCTACTTACAGGACACACTGTACAGACAGTCACTAAGTCTTAAATACAGCCATTCAACAAGCTGAGGCAAATTTACAGGTACCACAAGACAACAAACATATTAAGTGTTTCTGAGGCAAATGTTAAAGAGAGAATTTTTGGAATCAGCACTAATAATCACTGCTGATTGTTCCTCCCTTGGAACACAATTAACAAGCAGTAAAGTATAATCATGGTGTGCCATGGTTTGTAATCTATCAGCCATTAGCTGATCCACTAACCTGATTCTGGTAACCTGCTTGATTGTTCAGCCATATGTGTCTGCCCAGATGAAGTCGACTTTCCTTGCTGAGAAGTGCCTGAGCCATCTCCTTAATGTGACAGACAATAATATTCTGATTGAGTTGTGTGAATCAAGTTAAATGTTTGTGGAAAAAATGATACATCATACTATACATTGTAATTATAAGTCAGGACATACCATCGATTGCATCTACCCGTGAACGCACGTGCTCAAAACATGTTTTCACGTGACATCAAACTTCTGAGTTTCAGGCGTCAAACTTTGAAGTTTTTCCCGCCCAAATGTGAAGTTCCCACAGTAAAGTCGGTAGAGTCGGTGTTCTCGTGGTTCACTCTGTTCTCTTGGGCGGGAAAACTTCAAAGTTTGACGCCTGAAACTCAGAAGTTTGACGTCACGTGAAAACATGTTTTGAGCGTGTGCGTTCACGAGTAGATGCAATCGACAGTAATATAAGAAGTGACCAAGATGAGTGCCAATGGCATGGTCAGGAACAAATCTGATCAAATCAATTTTACAATAACCCAAATATCAATGACGGTCCTCAAAAACATGGTTACTAGTATCAAAACATGGAAGGCACTGTCCAGAAAGTTATCTGACAAAAGTATTACAAATCAGGCCCCAGTTATCAAAAGGGTGGATGAAGCTATCCACTGGATAAATTTCTATCCAGTGGACGACACAATTTTTTCTTCCAATTCTTATACACTGTATACCAGTATTAATATTATTTATCTGGTCCCGGTTTTTCAAATGTTGGCAGTAGTGCTATCCACCGGATAAATCACTATCCATGTACATGTAAATGTTAGGCAACCCAATTGTGTTATCCAGTGGATAGCATTATCCACCTTTTGATCAACTGGGTCCTGGTGGATAGCGCTACCCAGCGTTTGAACAACCAAGGGCAGCAGCATGAAGTTAACAGAAAAAAACAACATGTATAATTTATCATTTTTCAAAGAATCTTTGATGCACCTTACAAAAAGCAACATGTAACAGCCAAGTATTTCTGTTAAACTCACCTTGACTACTGGGCTGTAATCCCATTAAGTTAAAGGTTGGAAACAATCCAAACCCAGTAAAACCAAACCCTCCTCCACCAGCACCACCCATGCCAGGTGGACCACCCCCTTCCCCTTGAAAATAGTCTGAGAAATGAGGAATCTTCTTCCGTCTCTTAGCACCAATCTGCTCTTTGTCTAAAAACGAAAGGCAATATTTACATCTCAATTAAATAACAAATCTTGCAATTAATTCTAATATTATTCCTGTCAATGCTAAGGGAAGCCTTGGCTATCTAATTTTCATTATTGATATTATTAAATCGGTGGAACAAGTTAAACATACACAGTTATGAATGAACCAGTCAAATTGAATTTGCTAGACCAAGCCTCTTTCAAACTTTTCATTCTTCATTTAAAAATAACATTCATTTTTTAACCTGAGCAACAATCAAAATAATATAAACAATGATTTTACAATAATGAAATCTACAGGATTATAAGATTGAGACAACATTGATGAAGAAAAAGCTTTTAAATATGCATCTACTACTTTACTTTAGATCATCTCCCTCCTACATGTTAATGATTATTCTGGATTTAATTTTAACCTGTAACATACATTTTTTTTATGCAAAAAACATTCAAATCAACAGCTTTGATTTTTGAATATGTATTATGTACTTTCATATTTAATATTTATCACTCAATTTAAATAACAAATTTTCAATGTTTCCATCAACACAGTAGCTATAGCTATCTCTGTTTTCAAACAAACAATCTGTCAGAAAGTGAGCCACATACCAAACATCTGTGGTTGATAAGTGAACTCCACAGGTTCACTGGTTTCCTGGTCTGACTTCCGCCTCAGTTCAAGATGTACCTTAACAGGACTTTCAGTGGCAACATTCCAGTATGCAGGTGTTTTGAACACTATGGCAACCTGTAAATTTCATTATTATTCAGTTTAGGGGGGATGTTCTGCAAATCCTTTCCTACTTACTGTACATCAATAATTTTAACACCTTCAAACCTCATGCATAACCCTTGTACCCCTTGTGACATTAACAATAATTATTTTAACAGTCATAGATAACTTTTATTCCTAACTTCTGCACAGGGAAAAGATCTTTCCAATCATTTCACAATGAGAGTGATTCTAGATAAGCAGGAGAAAAATGCAAAAAACCAAGTACATGTCAAGCTGACCGAAAACTTCCAGTGAATACCTTGTTCCAAGTACTAATATTGCTACCAGTGTCCTCAAAATATTCTTTTCCTGGGGTTTTCATGGAAACTCTGCAAACTTTCTTTATAACGAGGATTAATAGTAGATACCCAGCAAAAGAGAAAACGGGGAAGGAAAAGAAAGAGAAGAGGGGAGGAGAGGAGAGGAAGCAAACATAAAACTGGAAAAGACAGACTCAAATTCTGCCCACACCTGAACTTCAGAAGCTGTACACACATAACTTTACCTTGGGAAGAAAGCCAGTATCATGTTTAACTTGCAAAGTAAACAATGCTTTTGGGCAGTTTTGCTTCATTTGGTTAGATAAGGACTAGGAAATGGCTTATCTAGCTTTAAATGGTGTTTTTCAGCGAAATTTCTGGGCCCAAAATAAATATGGGTTAAATTACTATTATTGCGGATAAACTGCACCTGTCTATGGACGTCTGTGGGAGAGAAGATTCCTTGAGCTTCCCATGGCCTCTTGCCATTAATTGGGTCAGTCTCATAAAACACAACTTCAATATCATCTACAACACATTAGAGACATACACCAAACATAAGAAACAGATGGGTGATAAGGATTTTGGAGTCAAAGAGTTCACAACAACTATTACTGGTTAACCTGGGGAATGTAGTAATAACATAACATGGTCTGGTGTAGACCATGGGTTCGAGGATACCATTATTACACACCCACCATAACACTGATCATTGAGTACACACTCCCTGACCCATAACTCCCAGGCATCAGAAACCATGATTCAGTGACTAATGCCTATGTGTATGGTTTGATAGTCAGGTGCTAATTAATATTGACAAAATCTAGAAAGACAGTTTAGAAATCACTGACTCTGTCTTGTCATCTGACATGTACAAAAAGCTTAAAATGACATACCTTTCTGCACTTTGTCACAAAGCAGGTAGACCTCATCATTTCCTGTAACACATCCAGAGTTGCGATCCATGCGACAAATCTTCAGATTGGAGGCTGATGGGGCTTCTAATTGGGAAAAACAGCCAATGGTTATACAACAGACAATCTGCACAATGCATGTCCTATGACTACAGCTGAAACCTCACCACAATAGCAACTATGGAGACAAAGAGAAAGAGGCAAGAGGCCATTCCCAATATGGGGAGATAGGGGGCATGATAATGACCCAGTTCTCCGAACACGAAGGTTTTTTTTTAATAACACCCAAGAAGAGCTGGCACTATAAATTCAAGCATCAACCGAAGAATAGGATATAGAGGTATCAATAATATTTGCAAGCACTTACAGTGCCGTGCATGAATAAGCCAAGTTTACGATCATCTTACTTGAATCAAAAACTGGATCTGAAATACAAGGTGGCAATGCTTTAGTGAAGCAGCCACTCTCATCAGGAAGGTAGGCTTGAAAGCACAGTCGCACAGCACTTAAATTCATGTTAGTCTTCTGCTCCTCCACCATCTGCCGCACTTTGCGTGACTCCTCCTCTGTAAATCAGAAAGATAGAACTCAGTTACCCTGCACCTGCTGTGGGAGAAGCCACTGACTGTCTGATTTAAAAATGACAGGAACTGTTTAGATACAGCCATTTTAAAACTCCTGACCCTAGGAGACAAAGGAACTTTACGAGAATCAACCTATGTTAAAAATGTTATCATGGATTTAATTTTGACCTGTAACATGTACATTTCTCACATTTATTTTTTAGATATCAAAACCTACATTAAGTGAAAAAAGACCAAAAACAAAACATCAAAACGTCAACTTGAGGGCTCAGGTCTGTACAGGGGACATTTTGATTGGACGTCAAATGACAAATTGTATGCCAACTGAAAAATGTTTGTGAAATAGTATCACAAACTTACATTTTTCTTTAATTTTCTATTTGTGCAATACCGGTAAATTGAATTGCATTACATGAGCAGACTGTTAAGGGTACAGCTCTTGAAGTAAACTGCACATTTTAATTATTATTCATTAATTTTACATTTTCGTAACTCACCCGCAACGGCTTCAGCCATATTTTTATTAAATTCTGACAGATCACCATCACCTAAACCTTGATCCCTCATTGCTGTGTCCACATCAAACACCTTGCTGTCCACTGTTAGTGCATTGAGAGTTGCTGTGTGGAGTGTCTGAAGTTTAATGTATCGTTCCATCAGCACTTTAGACACACTCTTCCTTGTTACATGTTGAATACCAAGGTTTGGAAAACTAAAATTGAAAAATTATTATCATCATCATCATCAAAAAATATATATATTATTAACAATCATATGCATTGAACAACCACAGCAACAAGATATTGATGGTCAAAAGATCTTCTGAAAATGAGATTCTCATAAGTGACTACTCAAAATGCAAAAATTAGGTGGTTGCTTATGATAGGTGATCTTTTACAAGAATCGAACAACAGGTGGTCTGTCCTGAGAAGTCAGGCCCGGACACATCCACTTGATAGTCTATATGATTGTGTAGTTCCCTGTAGTCATTGAAAGTTCTTCATATCCTCTAAGTAAGACAGTACATAGAGCAAACATAGAGATAAGAAGATAGCTTACAGGAGGTTAAAAACATTATTGGGAAAATAATTTAAGAGTCAGCCCCAAAAGAGGTTGTGGTCATTTGTGAAAGGGTTCAACTGTAAGGCTGTTAGGGAAAATTTTGGTGTTGTTGATAGGTGATGGCTTATGAGAGGTGGTTCCCTACAAGAGCTGGTTGCCATGGAGGTTTAGGGTTTGTAGGGAGTGGGGGGGGGGGGGGGTGCGATGCACACCCCCAGACCCCAGAGGTCTACTTTTTCTTGCTGACTAAGCCCTCCCCACTCTTTTACTTGCTCCATTTTTCTGGTTCCTCATTCTTTTGCTCTGAAACTGCACGGAAACACTTGCTATGCAGGCTATTTACAGGAGCGACTGATCAGCTCCTTCCAATAATTACAAGAGGTGGACCTCAGAGGCAACCTAATACCCCCCAACCCAGAAACTAGCACCTCTGGTCCGTCTCCTTGTTCAGGGTTCGTACCCGTTTTTGAACAAAAAATTCAAGGACTTTTCAAGGACTTTCAAGGACACATTTCCCATATTTCAAGGACTCTATTCAATTCAAAAAGAGCCTTAATTCTATGTCCTTTTTAGTTCTTCCACAACATAGGTAATTTTGTCTCGAAGGTCTTTCAGTGTTTGCTCCTTTTCCTTTGGAGTTCAACTTAAATTATAAAGTTAGCACCGAAATTCAAGGACTTTCTAGCACCAACCGCAATTTTCAAGGACTTTCAAGGCCTTAAATTTTTATTTTAAAATTCATGGATTTTTAAGGACTTTCAAGGTGTGTGCAGACCCTGCTTGTTGGATCGTTCCTCCTTATAAAAAATCCAAACTGCAGGCCTCAGTTGGATGGCAATTTTGAGACTTTTCAAGAGGGGGACTCATTAAGGAAAGATCAGTTATAAAACTGAACATAAATGAGAACTCTGACCTCCCTTAAGAAGAAATAGGAATTTCTGTGTAGCTGCTATGTAAAAACTCTTTCCAAAAAGTGTATTTCTGGAATGTATGTCCAAGTTACAATACCTTGCTGTCATTCCATGCTCTGGGCCAATCTGTACTGTCACCACCCCATCATTGGAATTCTTTCCAATTAGACTATGAGCATGTGGCATGTAAGGCTCAGTGACTGTTACTAATGACACAACAATACGGGCAGGGCCATGATAGTTACTCAGTTGGACTGAGGGGTATGACTTCTTGCCTTTCTCAGAATATTGGCCTGGTAAGCCTCCATGAGATGGGCCCTCGCAAGGATACCGGAAACGAAAGCCTCTCTAAGAAAACAGACAAAAAATATTACATTTAAAGTAGCATGCATATGCTGTGATTGAAGTCTAACATGTATAAGTTTTAATTATTTATATTGTATAAATTGAAAGATATGGTTGGGTATGAAAACAAAGGAAAATAAAATTCAAACCAAATACAATAGGCCACTTCCAAGTTCCAAAAACCATCACTTTCAAAATGAGGCCAAGTGCACAACTTTTCTTGTGAACATGAGTTTTATTTGCATGCAAATGAAAAATCATTTCCATATGAAAGGCTGAGCACTTACACGGGTAACCTCGTTTTCATACAGAGGCCCGGGAAAACTTGGAAATGGCCTATTGAACCACAACATACAACTAACCACAAAACCTCACTTGGACTAAATGTAGAAGAATTCATATTTTTCTACTTTGTTACCTGTTTAGGTTGTTCAAGAATTTCCAGGTAAGGACCTACAAAGAAAAAAAAATGTATGATGTCTTATCATTTCTTATTTCTGTTAACTGAACAAGCAAAACACTCTACATTATTCTGATTATAAAGTCCTCCACTTTCAACGGGCTATGACAAGAGGATATTGTTGTCATTGGTCAATTCTGTGCTTACCACATTTGCTCGATTAAACACCCCTGGCATTTATTTAAAAATTGACAGTTTTGACCCAGCCTTTTTTTGAGACCAGCATTTAATTGGGGTCTGGCGTTTATTAATGAAATGCAATTTTCTGTCCTTTTTTTCAGGTTGATTTATTATTATTGATCCTCAGAGACCTTTGTTGTGCAGTATCCACCCTAGTTATGTTACAGTGGTATTTTTCCTTTGAACGTTTATTACAATACCAAAATGACATACTGTACTTGGTATTTCATAGCAGTGCTGTTCAGATTATATTTACTTGTAACTGGTGCTTGTAACCTTGCCAGGGCCCCAATTAAACACCCGGCCCCAGGGCTGAGTTATTCAAAGCTGGATTAAGATAACACGGGGTTAGTGCAAGACTTGAATTCAGATTTGAAAGCTTAAAAAGCATTTTAGTTTTAATTCTTTTTATCTACAAGTTGATGATTGGAAGCTTTAAAAATAACAGAGAAGATTACCCAAGATAATGCTTTTGAACACAAGAAAAAGAAATCCGGGTTAAATTTAACCCTGGGTTAAGCGCTAATCAGCCTTTGAACAACTGGGCCCAGGCATTTATTTAGAAATCAATGGTTTTCACCCAGGGTTTTTTCAAGGCTAGTGTCTAATTAGGGTCTGGCGTTTAATCGAGAAAATATGGTAACTCATTACTTAGTGCCCTTACCCATACACAAAAATTAATGCTCCATTAGAGAAATGGAGAAGATATCAAACAAATTTCATCAGGAAGCCCCAACCATACAATTGTTCAACAAATTGTTGGTGTTGAAGAATATTTTTTTCTGTAATGCAGTTTTTTTTTTGTCTTTTCTTTTTACAAGGGCAAAGCATCAAAACTTGAAAACATTGGCCAAAAACGTTTTTGGCCAATGTTTTCAACTTTAAATACATGTCCATCCTTGCCATCAGTTGCAACAGATGACTGGAAACAGGTTCAATGCCTACATTATAGTCTTAAATAACAAAACTAGACCATCATTTTTGGAATTCAGTAGCTGGAAACAAAGTTTTAGCTTTTTTAAAAGGATAGCAAATAGCTTGACAAAGCCCCTCCAGTACAAATTCATAAGTAAAGGGTTATAATGTCTTGTTGACCTGTCTCTAAAGGTATTTACCTTGGTATGCAGCAGGCGGCACCTGTAATGCAGATACATCAGGTAGATATCCCGGGGTCAATATATCTATTAACAAGCTGTCTGTAAGTGTTTCGCCTATCTGTCTCTCTGAGTTGGTTGCCATGGTAGCAGGTGGTTTCACTGCCAGGAGTGATGTTGGTTACTGTATTCTAAATATCAAATGATGCAGTTATGAATACACAATCATCATAAAACTAACTGAATTAATCTTACAAGATACTCTTGAGCTTAAGGTACCTATGTTGATACTAAATTTACAAGAAAAAAATTAAAAGACAATAATTTTTTGCGTTTAATAATATTGTAGTTTTTAAAATTATTACTAACAGTAGACTGTTCATTTTGGTTGTTCAGTTAACAAAGAATTCTGGTTATAAGCTTAGCCAAACAAGTTACAAGCTCACCTGCTTACAGGCCTATCTACATTCAAAGACACTATTTAATCCTAGCTGGGTTATAATACTCCCTTCCCATACTCCAGATATTAATACCTCCACACCAACATTTTTTCTAGGTGCTGGGTATTCATTATCACTGTAACCATAGCTAATAGTAAGTTTTATTAGCCCAGAGCATAAAACCAGAACTTTTTGATATCCATGATTTACCAATGACCAAATTATTAGCCTGCACATACATGAATAATGTTGGCCAATGACCCTTTATTGCACATTTCTTATCTCCAAAACAGGGACTGACTGTCCTAATAACATTGCCTGAAACACTACATTAAATGTTTCACATAAATAGTATTGCTGTTTTAGGTAAAATCCATTTTTATGTTAATGAAACCAGTATTCAAACTAGATTGATCCAGAATTTCCTTTGTTTCCTAGCCCTAACAAGAAATTCTGGTAAAACCTGACAATGGCCTTTAGCCACAAAAGTGCCACTTTCCTGAGGCAGGGCTACAGACTATATGGGGTAGATAGGTATGTGTCACCCAGGTCAGGGATCGAATCCCAGCAAACCTGAATTTCTTCAGGCCTTCTTTCACAACTGCATAAATTCTCTTTTGTCTCATCCTCAAATTGTCAGAAATTAAGACCCTGGGCAGCACATACAGATCCAAAATTTATGGGAGTACCCCTCCCCACAGGGCACTATCGGTCGGTCACTATTCATACTTGGATCCCCAGGGAGAGTAAGTAGAAGCACTGAAGACATGAAAATGAAGGAAACATTAGCACAAAGAACTTTTGTCTTGAATTCCAACTCTACCCATTAACTGTTTAAAGTTTGAACAAAAAGATCATGACTGCAATCTGACTATGTCTCTTGAGACCACATGACCACCATGCCAAGTGATCTCCATGGTCAGTTTTCTGGCGAAGACAAGGACTCTGTTAATATTCAAAGTCAGTGATAAAATTGCTACAGTACCTTACAAAGTCAAACTTCTATATTTCTTTTTTTCAAATTTTGCACACAAAAAAAATGGCAAGGGAATTGGAAATATCATTTTCACCCAATTTTTATAGTAAACATGCCTGAAAATAAGCTCGCGGTGGCACAAAAAAACTTAGGGATTTTAATATAATGATGTGAAATTAACTTCCCTTCAATTCTCCTCACAACATTTAATTGCTTCTCTTATCGCTTATTCAGTGTTCCACAAAGGGCGCCAGGAATGCTCAAGTAAAAGGAGACAACGTACGAGCCTTATCCTCATGAGATACGAGTCAATAAATAATGTGAGCGTCTCTTTCATGGCACAGAAGTCAGGGCTGTGTACATCAGAAGAGCTTCACGTCAGATGCACTTCAGTTTAAACTATTATGTGTCGGTATTCAACAGCGAAAATTCGTTTTTCCTATAACTGAAAGTGGTATAACTCAATCCTCACTATCCTTCGCAGATCTTTCATTTTGTCACATTCATTCCTTGTAAAACAAAACGAGTGTTAGCTCGCTTGAACACCAACGCATTTCCGATGGCTGAGCCCATTGTACCAAAGCGAATGCTTTCACAATGCGCCGTCTAATCGACACCATTAAAATAATCCGCCTACCTTTAAAGATTTTCAACTAAATTATCACTTGAGAACTGTTATTTCTCTCTTTCCCCGTACACTATATGTTTAACATTCACTCTGAAGAAAATGAAACTTCATTCGTGTTTTATGGCGTCCATTCCCCAATAAACAAGGTACTTCCCCGTCAAATTTCTGAGCGTTCTTATTGGATCTTACTGATGATGTAAGTGAACAAAAATAACTTTTGCAACCTCTCTGCTACCTGAGACCGGATATTGATTTTCCATCGGGGGAAATTTCCCTGCTACGATTGTAGTCACAGTCTGTATCACTGTCAACGGTAAATTTAAACTGCACGGTTTTCTAAAGCAAGACAAGTGTGACCTTGAATTATTGTGTGGTATTCTGTAGAGGAAGTCTGAATTATTGTATTTCAAAGTGCAACTTTCGTTATCCAACTTACCTTCCCGTTGTTTGAAATCCCCGTCTATCGAATGTTGCTACCATGCCTTGAAAGACGGGAACGGATGTAAGATTTAAAAAAATAATGCTTAATAAGCGAAGTGTAAATTTGAAGTTTGAAGATTTTTCTCCGGCGGGGAAACAGCTCTTTTATAACCCATTTTGGAATGTGCACCCACTTGTCGACAGTTCCGGGTAGTCAAAAGTATGAAAAAAAGACATGGAAATTTTGGAACAAAATATTTTACGTACATACCAGAGACACAAAATCGAACATACTGTTAGAATCTTCGTGTTTATGCAATTATTTTCACTAAATTTATTCATTTATCAAAAAATGGCTACTATCACCAGTCTCTAAAGATCTACCATGATCACCATGTCTTTTCCTCTCTTCTAAAAAGAAAGCCTAATCGCAGGTTACGATAACCCAAGCGTAATACTTAGAAGTTTGATAAACTAGTGTAGAATCATCTCAAGAATAGCAAAATTTTTACAAAGTCTATCGAGCGGTTTCAAAATTATCACTTACGTCGTCAAGAGCACTCAGTACATCCTGTAAATCAAATCCCTTTTCTTACGATCGGCCTAGGATATCCCCATGATCCTTTCAAACGCGCTTTTAAAGAGAATGAAACTTCTTCGAGGTAAAACTACATATGGAGCGAACGTCAAGATTATCCAGTTTCTTTACTGAATTTCTAACCATAAAAACTTCATCCTAAAATATCTCGATAACACCCCGGATTCCGCTCAAACTTCAAGAACATCGAGGCAGCTATTGGACGAAAAAGTTCCCGTGAACGATTTTGAAAAAGAAAACTTCCCAGTGCCGAGTATTATACAGCTGGAAGTAGAATTGGTTATGACATCATTTCGTTGCTCTGACAACTCCGATGTCATTGTAACACTTACCATAACACATTTTCATGTTTATCTTTTTGTGAAGGTCATTTTTCCAAATCTTTGTTAATGGCGACGTATGATGTTCAAACTTGGGAGGTGTAATCCCTGAAAAACCCCATCGAGCCACCTTAAAATCTTATAATGGTATTAGCGTTTGGCAAGGGAAGTATGATTTGGAGTGGATGCAGGAATTTTAACTGGAGGATCCAAAATTGTTCTCATTACTTAGACTATTTCACAGCTGATCATTTCTACCTTCTCTGCCCTACTTTTATTGGTGAGCTTCCAATTACCCAAATCCTTAAGTGGCAATCCGCGAGTGGTAACCATTTCAGTATCAAAACAATTAATAGTCATTAAATCTGACTGAAAGATTCTCAAGACATTTGGCAGAGGTATTTTGAAAAACGACGCCAAATGACTCCTGGGCACAGTTCCTCGAAAGATGGTGAAGTTTAAGTCATTTAACCCAGAGATGAGCTAGCAGGTTCAGTTTTCTTGTCTTGGAACAAGTATATACCGTATTTCCTCGAATAAACGCCCGGTGGCTTATTAAAAATTTCGGCTAAAAAGATGGGCGCTTATTGAAAGGAGGGCGCGTAGATAATCAAGCGTACCGTAGTCCCATGTGTACAGTTTAAACATCGAGGTATCAATAAAGTGGCAATAGAAACAGATTTCCTTGTATATCCACATTAAAAGAAAGTGTCGGGAGGATGGGAGGGGAGGTGGGCGCTTATTCGACGGGGCGCTGGTTTGATATTTTGTCCTGGGGTTGGGCGCTTATTCGGGAGAGGGTACTTAAAAGAGCGTGAGCGCTTATTTGAGGAAATACGGTGACTGCAGTTTATAATATTGTTGAGCCTTTCCTCAGAGATTCAGCTACGACTGAATAAAACTATACTCTAAAGAACCTAAAGCAGATAATTACAGTGTCTTATGAAGGATTAAAGTACAATTTAAAGAGCAATTTGGCGAAATTTGAAATTATACCCTGAATTCTACGGAACGAAGTCCTTTTACCAATTAATTTAGTCAATGAAAAAAGAGCGAGAATCTTAGAACTGGTTAAGTACAAAGTTTTTATTACATCAGCTTACAGCTTCTAAAGCAAAAACATTGCTGAGGGAGTAAAAACGGCTCGAAGCAATCATCTGAAATTCAGGCTACATGGCTTAAAACGTTGCAAAATATGGTCAGCTCCAACAACTGCATGAACTATTTTAAATACATGGTATATGTTTAATATGGAACGACCCGGAAGTTCCGGGTCGTTTCATATTAAATACATACATTTTTCATGCAAAACAAGGACTCCCTCTAGATCTCAGAAACAGGACTATCTTTCTCGTTTCATTTACTGACTACAAATCACCAACGGTAACAAATTTAACTAAAGAAAAAAAAACACGAAACACGACTCGAGCTGTGCCCAAAATTCTCCGACTGGGCTACATGCTTCGTGGCCTTATGGCCGCTAGCTAATAGTTCTTCTAATAATAGTAGTAGTATATAGCTTAGCTTGTTAGTTGTCTCCATTAAACTAGCTTTTCAGCCAACTTTACAAGTGTAAACCGATAAAAACAAAGACATATTTGAAAGAAAGATTTCAGAGAGCATCTTTGATAGTGAATTGTCACGGAATTGTACATATTCGTTTCTGTTGTAATCACGTTTTTACTTCATGAGATCAATGCAAACTAAGTATTCTAAATGAACAGGAAAACCTTAATTCAGTTTGCCCACCTCGGTAAGCAAATCGCTTGTTTCATTCGCCTCTTTGTCAGAGCAAACTATGACCTCAATTGTAATTCAATTTGTTCGTCTCGTTGCTTCATTCACCTCCTTAGAACAAGTAGTGAACTACAACAGAAAGGTTATCTGCGAAAAACGGCATGATTCTGTTGAGTTGGTTGTTTAGGGCGCTTTGAAGCTAATTGTCTCCTCGTGACAAGATTTCATCGATTGTCAGTGCTGCAAAAATGAAAGAACATCACGGTCTCCCCCTCGAATCCTCACTTTAACGTTCGCTATCTTCTCCCAAAATACTTAACTTTACAACTGACGTGACAAGCAAATGAGTGACTTTAATACCGGGCTAAGTTACAAAAACTATGAAACTGTCCCTCGCACTAGCGTCCAATTTGAACTTTCGACTGCCAGCATTCAAAATATTCACGAATGTCTAACCAAGAGGTCGCAGATTCAAGAATGCTAAGAAACTCTTTAACAAGTTTATCGCCATTTCCTTTTAAAGCGTTTTCAGAAAGAATCATAGATTTTTACTTTCTAGCGCTCACAACATTTTTGGATGAAAAATTTTTTGGCCTCCATAAAATTTGCAAGCATGTTGAAAAGGATGCTAAGTGGCGGGGACTGGGAACTGGTAAAACAGCGAAACAAACTTCTAAACTTCCAAACAAACTATCCGACAAATCGAGTTCTCAGACACTTTAAAGACAAAAATAGGTAGCTGCCCAGCGCGGGCCGCAATTAATCGGCTTGGCAACATACTGATACTTATTTTACTAACGTTAACTGCAGCAACTTGAGCTAGTAGCTAGCTAGGAGAGGTATAGAAACTGCCTTCGCCACCTACAGGTTACTTTTACATAGTATGATCTACCCTAGGAACATGAAGCAATTATTTTCTACATTTTATGTGGCCTTGGTGGCGTGTGAAGCAGACATCAGTGAAAACATAGAAGTTACGTGATTTGATTCATGAGAGTTAGAACTACGAATCGAACCGTTTAGTGCCATTACCTTTAAAGACGTTGAGTCCTCATAGCCTTCCTCTGACGCCAGAGCAAAAGAGATTGTCAGCAGACATAATTATAACGCTGTGAGAAAAACCGTAGAGGTAATCTTGAGACAATTGACAAACACTTGAATACGTTCTTGAAGTACTTGTCGCTGTCGAAAATCCGATGGGATTTCTTGCTTTTTAATTTTTTGTTCTTAGCTCCTGATACAAAAGGCAGTCAAATGTATAAAGGCGTGTCTAGGAAATACACTCGGAAGTGTGTATTGCGCGTTGAGTTTCGGAAACTCTAAATGTAAATTTTAATCTGACGATATTTTTAGTCTTTGATCCCTCCGACAAAATCAAACAAATGAATTACAAGAATTTCATTTTGTTATAATTCGTCTCTAGTATAAATTTGGCCAATAGGCGCCTGTAGGATATCGCAATCCTCATGTACAAAGTGAACTTTAAGTTAATAGCTGCGAATATTATCGACCTTTTTGGCGTATCATTGTCTAGTTATAAGCTACGAAATTCAGACTTCTTTATTCCTAGGTTCAATGCCGTGAAATATGGCAGACACCCTACTAGATACCTTGGACTATTTTCATGGTCCAAATTGTCTAAAAGGACAGGGACCTAGCCACATTATCGGCTTTCAAAACAAGTATTCGCAAGAAAGACCTTTTTAAAATTCTCATAGCTGAGAACACATATGTTCAAATTGTAACTTGTGTAATACTTGAGACCAAGAGAGAACCCTACCTACTTGTTAATTTACTTTAAGATTAATTAGATTGTAGACTATTTTATTGTTATTGTTATTAATTATTGATTGATTTTTATATAATATTCTAATGCTATTAATGTAATTTTATAGAGAATGTTTATCGTAAATATTTTCAATTGCAATCTTAAGCTTATTAAATAGATTTTATTAACCAGGTGTTCCCGATTAGTAGGCTACTTGAGGCCAGCTAGAAGATTTTGACAC
This sequence comes from Porites divaricata, assembly GCA_038088405.1. NCBI lineage: Eukaryota > Metazoa > Cnidaria > Anthozoa > Scleractinia > Poritidae > Porites > Porites divaricata. The sequence continues at coordinate 16,727,044 of JBBMOI010000006.1, read as the reverse complement.
CTTAATAAAGTCGTTCATTCATTCATTTGTTCATTCGCGTGATCTTGCAAATATGGTGTGACCATTACGTGTCTATAATCCGGCATAATAAGACTCCCGGTAGAACTGATCATGAATGAATTCTGTAATCTTATGAAAGATAAAAAAAAATCGATCGAACGACTGCATAGTGGGAGTCCAATTTGTTTAATCCTCCGACAAGACAGAAGCTCGAAGTATAATTACAGATTGTCAATTGGACGACAAGTTTTATTCCCGATTCCCTTGCCTTAGAAGGTTTGAATGGGGTTAACCGACTAGCGACAAAGACCAAAACATATTACCGACTACCGACAAAACGCGAAAAAAATTATCGACTAGACGATGTTAAATAATCTCGTTCTGAAATTGAAGTCATGAAAATATGCTTTTTTGGTTTGTTTTTTGATACCTTTACACCCAACACGTGTACCCGGTTTTTCACCTTAAATGTTAATAACTTGCGCGAATTTTCACTACCTCTGCTAGAATTTCCTCGGGTACAAAAAGTTGTGATAAAAAATGCAGGCCGCGCCGACTAACAAATAATGAAAGTGTGTTGATATCAGTAGCAGGACTGGGACGTACATGATGCTACTTAATCGATTTCTGCTTTGTACTCTAGAGGGCAAAATTAGTTTTTGGCCAATCGTATGAGAGTGTTCCCACTCTACTAATTTGATATTCTTTGGATGATGCATCAAGACTTTAATTTCCAACAAAAAATGTTAAACATCGGACATCAAACCGTTCTGATATTCGGAGGAAAAAAGATTCACCAGTCTCGCTTTACTCAAAAATTACGTGTGGACTGGTTAAAACACGTAAGACGCAGTACTCGCGCGCGACTCACGACCCACGACCCACCCACCGACGCGATTTAGCCATCCTCGTTTTTTTTTGCTACTTACAGACCAACTAATGTTTTTTCCGGTGTTTACTGACTAAGTAGCGTATCTTTAGCTGTTTACTGACTACAGCTATACCCCATTGACACCCTCATGTGGCGACTAACGAGCAGGAAACCACTAAATTGACCGAAATTGAGTTGCTGTCATTTTATCAGGTAATTTTAGCACGTGATTTTCCGGCCTTAGTTACCGCTCGCTTTTCGCGCCATTTTGCACCTTATTGGAAAGAAGACTGCCATCGCTTTTGTAATTTTAACGCTGCAATATTTGGGATCACGCAAGTGGATTTGTCATTATGCATGTTAACACTAACTTCGCCATTGCTCCAGAGTTTTTAGCCTGTAAGCCGGAAAGAGAATTTACTCGCCAAGTATAGTTGAATCTTCTCCAGTTGGTCGATTAGTTAGTGGCAATTTCCAGGCACAAACGCAATGAATCTTGATCGATTACGATTCCCGGAGCGATACGAATGTTACAATGTAATCGTTTATTGGGGTATCCAAGTCGGCTTCCGCTCGTTTTATATCCCTCAGGTTTATAACCTCAGGCTGTCGCTACCATGAAAAGTGTAGAATACCAGGCTCTTGTGTATTAGTAAAATCCAACGGAAGGTCTATTATCAATGTTGCGTTCTGATTGGTTGAGCTGCTACTAGGCTATATGTTATAGCCCACTAGTTAGCGAAAAGCGCCGGCTTTTTGGCGGCAAAAAAGGATTAAAGTCTATCTAGATTTAAGTAGCTAAAATTTTTTTATTCTTGATATTTTTTACCAACTAGTTGGATTTTACTAAAACAATTATTCCTCTCGCCCTCATGGCCTCTGAGTCAATCAAAGCTCTCGGCATCAAAGGACATTATTAGCCACGCGAATTTAAGAACACGAACATTCAAAGGCTTGAATGACTATGGCTTTCATCTCACTCGAGCCTGCGCGTCTCTCGAAGGATACAGAAGACTTCCGCGGTAAACATATCTCGGCAGATAAATGACAGGGTCTCCAGCGAGCCATGTAGTCGTCTTACGGCGTTTATTCTCAAATCTCTTTCGCCGCGAATGCAAAAAAAGTGATAAAAAAAAATCAATTTTATATTCTGAGTCAGTGTGGGCTCCTGTCAGAGTTAATTGATGATGGGCTTCCTGTGGTATGTTTGAGTTGAGGAGCCTTTCCAGGCGAAACTCAACATGGTGGACGACGAATTGGCAGCAATTCGGGCGAAACGTATGCAGGAATTACATGCAGCCACAATACGGAGTACGTTCTATCTAAGAATAAGACATTTTGTTTCAGTCAGCACCTAATGTGCTTTCTTGTGAATCAGGGTCAAAATGTGACACAAATGCAGCAACAACAAGAGGCCATACAAAGGTGGGGATATTAACCGATTGTCATTCTGAAAATTATGTGCTGATCAATTCGAAACTTCAACACTCCCCCGGGTGACCCCTGGGCATTCTAACTCTTCAATACAAACCAGATTGGATTCCCGTCCCATTGCGCCAATATATTAGTCAAATGCCATACCATAATCCCCGGATTTGACTGTCAAATAGTCCGCTCAAAGGTCTACATCGTGTATTGTTTAAACTGTGAATTTAAAAATATTCTGGTGTATGGCTTTTAGCGACTGTTCTGCTTCGGACGTCTGAAAGTGAGTCAGGGAATTTGTATATTGCAATGTTGAATGACAGTGAAAACGAATCCATCCCTCGTGGATCATGCAGACAAAACCATAGTACAATATTTGGAAACCCTCGCTGCGGCCTCCAAAAAGCAGCAGGTTTAACAACTTCACACGTGCATCACGCTTTTTTGTACATTTCGTTGCCGTCACTGCAGGACTACGACATGAAAGTGCACTTTAATTTTGTGGAGGGTGAAAACACAATACATTGACTTTATTTTTCTTTTCCTGAACATCGATACAGTCTTTAGACGAACTGAACGAGATGGAATAAGCGCGACAAAGATGAAGTAGCGCGAATACACTTAAGTGACGTTTTTGTAGCTGGTGTTGCGGAATTCTTATAACCCGCTCGCTGGTTCAAACAAATCAAGACGTCTGTGTCTTTCGATGTAACACGATTTAATCCAAACCAACAATCTACTGCGATGTACAATTCTCACATATTCAACGGTCGTAACTCAACGATCAACGTAACTCAACGATCAACTAAAACATTCTAAGTATACAGAGGTTTTCTACTATCCTTGCGTAAGGCAGTAATTTTACATTAATCACATGTACCGTAAAAGTTCCCATTGTAATGTATCTAAATTAAGTGACTATTACAAAATCCCACTTTCTTTCACTTTATTTAGCCTAAGAAAATGCATGCAGTTACATCATTTCATATGATCGTAAATATACTCGGACTTTGTCTACATTATTGTGAAATCTAACGTCACGAAATCTAACTTCTTTGCGCTAAAAATGTCAATTTCTAATTAATATTTAATCACAAAATAATCAAGTTAAGCATCACCTATTTCTTTCCCGACAGCTGGCGCCATAGTTGTTGCTTGAGCTACCTCAGGTTCCCTCCCGAGAAGGTGGAATAAAAATTACGTCACGTCGTTTACGACGTTTGATTGGTCAGTTATCATTTCTTCTCGTTCCAAATATGGTACTTGCGAAAATGAAAATCCACGAGCATCGGACAAAGCAAACATATGAGAGTAACACTTTTCAATCTCTTATGAGTTTCTGAGTGCATTCAATGACACTAGTGTGGTTAAGCAAATCTTAACACCATTGACTTGACAGAGACTTCTGTTTATTTGCAAACTACCTCAGTGATGGCAGCTCACTGGATGTCAAACTTGCATCCAAGATAATTCCGAAGCTCATACTGAATTTGATGATATTAAAGTCTGTCCAAGCAGAGGAGATGCCCAAAATCTTGGTTTTGTACCGTATATCGTTCCTGGAAATCCAATTGATATTGCCCTTTCCTTCAGAAGCATGAGCTCATTTATCAGATACTGTGGCAGGGCATGGTAGAAGGTTGGTATAGAATAACGATTACCGATCTCAGTATGATGTATTAAATAGCATTAAACATTTGGGTGCATGCATAGCAGTCCTGCCTATCTTAATGTTCTAGATAGTATAGTTTCTTACTAGCTTTCTTAATGACTTCAGTAATGTGAGAGTTCATATAGCTCTCTGTGTAAGTGTTGTTGCTTATCGTAAGTCCACGTAGCTTGGTACTATTGTTTGACTACCAGTAGCTATTTTCCATCCGGCATCGATAGCCTGTTCTATGCGTTCAGATTGTGGGGACGGCGCAATATTTCATCAACGACTACTAGATCAAGGGACTCTGGAAAGAATGCGCTATGAAGCACGAAGTCTTTGCACCAAGTGCAGAGTTGATCCACTCTGGATATTGTAGTCACTCAGACTGTAATCGTCTTCCAGTCTATTGCCCGCAAAAACAAGACGCTGTGAGTCTGGTGGGCACAGGCACAACTGGTGGATACCCGCCTTCACAGTCCTGATGTAATCGCTCGGGTTCACTACCATCGTGATCATTCTTCCATCCATCATCTTAACGAAGATTTGCATGTCAGCTGGTGGAGAGTTAACACTGCTTTCTCGTGCAGAACGGCCCTCTTCCAGTTCGTCTTGGTTCAAACCTATAGGAAAGTTATATTCAAAATTCCATTTAATGCACGGCTTTTGTATCTTACAGCCTGGTAGACTACGTGGGGTCGATGTAGGTCGCAGACTTTAGCTGTTGCAAGCATCTCTTCGTTTTAAAGAGACCAACAAAGAAAAATAAGACAAGTTCCAACTTACAGGAAAACTTTCAAAATGCCGCCAATATTCATTATTTGCTGGGCTCTAACTTGCTTGAGGTGCTACCAAGTATTTAAACCAGTTATTAAAATCTCCAAGAACGTCGGGATTTTGAGGCAAACATTGTACAAAGTTACCAAATAATAGCCTGAAAGCGGAGCCCCAGTAAGTCATACCTTGTGATCGGGGTTCAATATGAACAAACGAACACTTACAAGGAATATGACAAATATAATTATAAACTTACCCACACATTGTACGTGCGATGATCTGTCATACGCCAGAAAATCTTTGCTGTCAAGAACCACTGCTTCGGACCCCCATTTGTACACTAGACATAGACTTAATACTGCAGCTTCCTTTGAGGTTACGTTTCTTCGCATCGATAGTGGACACTGTGTGACTTCCCAGCTGAACACGTTTTCTCTTAGTTCCTTTCGCAGTACTTCTAGTGGCGGTGAGAGCTTCTCCTTTTGTGTAGTGCAAAAGACAACGCGAAGATTTCCTGAGCCTTTATCGTTCAGCTTCGTTACAGTAAGATCATGGAAACGGCTGATATGTCTGTTGAGAAGTTGCTCGCAGGAGGGCCTTAGCGTGATCGTTGCCTGGAATGTCCCTTTTCCTTTGCTAACAATTTCTCCGTCGATGTATACACGTGCTGCTGCATGAAGCCGAAGCTCGTCTCCTTCGTTCTTGATACGAAACACCTGCGAGTAGGTGTTTTCCAGTTTGTCGTGCTTTATGGTCTCACGGAGACAAGTGTAAGGAACACAAGTAGAGAAGACACTTAGCTCAAATCTCACCACTTTTGTCGGGTCAAATTTTGCAAAATGAATTAAGCTCATTAAAACATTACACGATGAGTGCACCAAAACTTCATCAACGTAATCACGATCAGCAATGATTTCTCTCAGGCAACAGGAAAACAGCTCTAGTCTCTTATACAATCTAATGTCCTGATAAGAGTGCTGGAAAAACGGCTTTAGATAGTTAAGCATGGATAACATTGCCAAACTTTCGCCCCATTTTTCAATTTCTGTGTTTGGCTCCTTGTCGTAGTTTTCCATGCATAGTCGTTGGAGAATGTTGCAAGAATCACGCAAAAGCTCAAAAAATCCGTTGTTTCCTTCCGCCGTCCGTACACTGGACACAAACGTATCTAGCGTTTCCTTAGTCAATCCTCTCAGGCCGTTTTGGGGAACTTCGGACATCCTCTTGTCAACAAAGATATCTTTTATGTTCTGAATGAGGTAAGGGACAATAATTAGGAAGGCTTTGATAGTAGATTCTTCAGACAACGAACAAACCTCTTGGTACCGTTTCTTCATTTCTTGAGGAAGTGGACAGTGATTATCGATGGATTGGATGAGATATTGTGCGTGATTTGTAGACGCGGCTGCTCTTTCCACATTATCTGCAGATACTTCCAATTCAATGCAACAGTCCCTGAACACAGATTTGCAAAGATTTTGAATTTTGGAAATGAAATAGTTCTGTGAATCAGCATGCATGTATTGTAAGCCCAAGATCTTGGTTGCAACTTTCCTTAACTGCCTGATATGCATCTGTCCTCTTTGTGTTACTCTGTAGGCTAATGACAACAACGAAAAATATTCAGTGGAGAATGGCGGCTTTTATACTAAGGACACATTATCCGTCTGGACGAAATTGGGCAAACGTTTTGTCGTTAGTCTGGTTATGCGTCTCTATTATAAAGACGGGTACAAGACACATTACGCCTCCTTTCGTGCTGCGTCGTTCAAGGCGTATTTCGAAGGAAAGTTCGTCCAGACACATAACGCGTCTTGAGCCCGTCTTCATACTTCAGACGCATTAACCAGACGAACTAAAAATGTTTACCTGAGTTCGTTCAGACGGATAATGCGTCCTTAGTATAAAAACGGCCATAGACGCATTATCCGTCTTGACGGCCGATAATGCGTCCTCTATCCCTCTAGTATAAAAACGGCCAATAACGCAATGAACTCGAATCTAGAGCTGTCATTTAGGGCCTGTTTACAAGGAGACAGGGTTACCCTTGTGCTAGGATTACCCTAGCAAGCGGGTTAAAGTTAGCTCTGGTATACAAGCAAATTTCACTGGTAAGTTTACTGGCTTTTTAAACTTTTAACTACTTTTATTGACACATAACAGTATTTTTGTGAATATGACCCCAGTATTCTTGTGCTGCCTTGCACTATTCGGTCTGTTATACATTGTTAGTTTTTAGCGAAATGTCGTTACGTTTTCACTAATTTTTCGCAACAATAGTTCCAAATAACGTCTCCAAACACTGCTTTATTACCTAATTTCTGGTTACCCTCAACAACTCAGGCATATTTCTTCTAAAATTGGCCGGATATCCGTAGCTTTCGCACCTCTGTCGAACGAAAACAAAGGGCCACCTTGGAACAACTAACCTTCTTGTTTTAACCTCTCTAGGTCTTTTCTGAGAGCGGCAAGATCTTTCACTACGTTATTCGTTTTCGACCAGTGCTGCAAAATGATCTCTAGTTGTTCGTTCTCTTCCTTCTGAGATTTTGTCAGGCGATTCATGCATTCTTCAGGCACCTCAAGCAACTTTGCAATTGGAATAACGTTGAAAATGGCACCCTCTACATTTAACAGGTTCTTTACATAGCCACATAGTTCTGTTGAGCAAATACATAGTTATGAGATTAGAAAAGCGCTTCCAAATTTTCACTCAATAGTTGCTAATACAGACCTCTTTTTACTGTCATAGCAAGACACATTTTGGACAATAGGCGCGGTTACACAGGCCATGTTGAAGGGCATCTCCCACGGTAAGTAAAGCCGTGGTAATGTGAATTCGCCTTATTGCGGAAATAGTCGCTCTTGATTTGAGTTATCTTGTTACGATGAAAAAGGATACGTATAGATAAAGTAGAATTTCAACTAGTTTGTTAGCTCAAACAACCAAGCAAAGGTATGGTCCAAATTGTTTCTTAACTTTGATTTCAGTTTTCAGTTTGGCTGGACCCCATTTCGAGTTCCGAGAGTTTCGAGAGTTTTCTGTATAATCTATTTCAAACAACCAGGTGCTCTTTTTAACTAAACAAAGTAGTATAATAGGAATTACCATATCAAACTCGTCCCGGGGGTTCTCTCCTACGGTAGAAGAGGGAACATGAGAACAAGTTTGCTATCAATGTCGGTACGGCCACAGCCTTCTATTTTTACCTCATGGATAAAATGCGGGGAAATCTCATTTGGATAAGGTGACGTGCTATTGGTAGGTGGGTTATCCCACTAGATAGGGAGCGGAGGCGAGGCGGAAATACTATGAAATTATTAGCCTGTGTACAGATGCGCCCTCTTATTAAAAAAAAAAACATGCGTCAGTAAGTTTGGACCACTCAATCAATTGGTATCTAAACACTTTAAAAGTAAATCATCATGTTTATTAGTTGAAACTTTCCAATTTACCTCTTTCGCTGAAATGACTCTCATTTGTATGTCCATACTCTCCTCGTACACTGACCTTCCCACAAAGAATTCTGACATCTTTATTCCATTCAAGAGGAATTCTCATAACCTTTCCCTCATGCCACCAATCATAAGAATGAACGATGAAACTTGTTCTTTCTTGCTGACGGTCGGCTATTTTGTAGTCTTCTCCAACTCGCACATAAATCTGAAGTGTTTCGGTGTTGTATATGCTCTTTTGTTCTTCCTGACTAGGGTGTACATGCAGCTCTATGAACCCTTCTTTCTTTAATTTCATCAAAGCAGAAGAAGTCTCGTCTTCTCTGTAGAATTGCTCTTGGTAGATGTCTTGGCTAACAAACAATAAGGCAAGTTCGTCATAAACTGAAGAGGGATTGCCCTTCTTGACCAAAACTGACAAAGTGTAGTTAAATGATAGAAGGTTGAGCCTTGATACAATGTCTTTGGTGCGAAGCAGAGTTGTTCTGCTCAATCTGTACAAAATTGCAACGATTGAAAAGTGCTCAATGACAATAGCCGCTTCTGTATTTGCTTCGTTGATCTTCGACTTGAGAGTGATGTCTTTCCAGGTGATCTTTTCGCCACTAGTTTTTGAGCCGTGCAAGATGAGAACGTCATCGCGATTAAAATTCATGTTTAACTTGGTTGTCAGGGTCAAAGGCTTGTTAAAAAATGTACCACTGGGTTCGAGCTTGATGATGGGAGCGCCAAGCATGACATCGTTCTCAAGATCCTTGAGGACCAACTGTCCATAGAACTTCGACGGATCTTCTAATGTTATGTACACAGACAAGGAATAATTATGGTGGACAGCTCCCGGAGGGAAAACTAGTTTGACACTTTCGCCAACCACTGCTCCACCTTTACTGGTTATAGTACTGTGTAAAACACCTGTGTCTTTCCTCAATGAATTGTCCTTGATGATCAATGGCAGGAAACCTTATTAGGAAATAGTAACAAACAAACAAATTACACATGATTATTGAATATAATATGGTTTGACATGGCGAACTACGTAGTTACAATGGCCATTTTTCACACTAGAGACGGATAATACATCTTCAACATCCGTCATAATTGACAGATATTAAACAGATGGATAAAGTCAGGCAGATTGTTCATCCAATATAAGACCGTTCCATTTTCAAATTAAGACGTATAAGTATCTGACGCGAATTATTCAACGGATAACCCGTCTTAGACGGATAATCCGTCTCTAGGGTGAATAAGGCCGACTGGAGAATTTCGTTGACCAGAAACAGTTGTTGCTGCGGTGATAATTACAACAAAGCCATTTAAGCACTTATAAAAAAACAAGTGTCATGATTAAGGAGCCCAACAGATTCTTGTGATGCGTTGTTGTCGCCTTATTTGGCCTTCACCGTTCATGACGCACGCCAATAGCATTCCACTGACCTACATTGGAGAAAATTTGATTATAAAATTGAGACGTCATCAACTACTAAGATTAGGGACCTTAAGCAACTACGACGACGACGACGAAGACAACTTCAAAAAACAATAGGTTTAATGATCAAAACAACAGCTCTGCACGTGCATCACGCTTTTTAGTACATTTCTTTGACGTCCACTGCACGACTACGACGTGAAACCTCCTAATTTGACGTTTTATGGAGGACGTGGACATACGACGACGAATTTTCCTTCCTGTTTTTGAACTTGAATAAAATCCTTAAGAATTCAACTCCAGGAAAAGTCGCTTGCATTTGGCATATTGAGCGGGTCCAAATAGACGCAATTGAGTTTGAAAGAACGCAGATTCATTTTTTTAGAGACGTTTTCACCGCCGTCGTCGTCGTGGTTGCTTAAGGTCCCTATTAATTCAGTCTCGCTGTATAAACGAAAACCCAAAATAATATGCTTGGTCAGAGGCTTCCTGATTCTGTTTCCGTGGTTGATAATTGATTTTCTTTGTTACCTATGCTAAATGTGATGCACCATATGAACAATCATAATAAAACAAATTGAAATATTGAGCGCGAAAAAATTGGATTTTGCAGTTCCCCTCTAAAGATTGTATTAAAAAGCATTAAGTGTCGTGAGACTCCATTTTGGGCATGAACTTCGTGAAAAAGTCTTTGACAATTTGGTATCGTCCATGGTCTATCGTCCAGAATCCATCGTCTGGGTTTTAGCACATACAGCTCTGTACCTCCATTTTCGATCCTGTTGTATTAAGTCGCCCTCAACTGCGCCATGATCCCTTAGGCGAGAAACTTAAGTAATGGCCAGTTCAATTCCCGCCAATAGATGGAAACGGTGTGACGACTATAGGGGCCAATCAGCTTGGCATTTTCAAATCGGTAGCTCAAGATGCAAAGAACATCAGTGACCACTTTTTTGTCCTTACTACATTTTGATGTCAACTCGGTGTAATCTTTTAGCTGTGTTACACGGAATCCGTTGTTTTAAAGTAATAACTAGAAAAAGGGATCGGAAACTTGAAGTGTCGTGATTCACACTGAAGAGAAAAGAAGGTCAGATTTTATGCTGCACATAAAAAAGATAATGTTTAACTCACCTTGATTACGAGGCTGAAAACCCATCAAACCAACGACGGGAACGGAGCCAAAAGAAGCAAAACTATCACATACTTCTACTCCACCAGTGTCACCAACGCTGCTAGGGGCACTGTCTCGCCCCTGAAAATAGTCTGAGAAACGAGGAATCCGTCTTTTAAGACCAATCTGCTCGTTTTCTAAAAAAGTATATTTACATTTCATTAAAACCAACTCTTTCCATTCAATAATGAAATTAATTTGTTGTCTATCGTAGGTTTTCACATGACGTCACTAAAATTCAAACTACAAAACTATCGATACACTGTAGAACAAGCCTTAACAAATAAATCTAAAAGTTAATGTCACAGTCTTGAATCTCGTCAATGTTAATAACTATTTTTTTTGTAGCTTCCTCCCTCTCTAGATGGTGTGGTTCTGCCTAAAAAGCGTGGACATCCCAAAGGATCGAAAAACAAAGTGAAAACTGAAGTCACTAGAGATGTTGTCCCAACTCAAACTCAGGTGGAGAAGATGAAAAACTAATATTCACACAAATTTTCGGCTCGAAAGGGTTCTTGGTTTTGTGACGGATAGAGGACGCTTGAATTTTTAAGCTTTTACGAGACGCTGCATTTACCTGACGGCCGAGAGAGCTGTCATGTAGGTTCAAAAAGTGACCTATATCGGGAATTTTGCTATCTGAACAGTTCATGTATCAGAAAAAGTATTACTTAAAATGTTTGTGAGATCCTCGAGAGATAAATTCACGCTTTCGTAGCAAAACTCAGTAACCAGTGTGCAAAGAAAGTAGTGTCCGATAGTGCGGGGCTAGTGGATTTTGCTATCGGGCTAGTGAATTCTGTTTTTAACTTGCCCGACGGGCAAGTGATGTTTTTTGAGGAATTCGAATAACAGGTGAACTGTAACATCAATTCTGCTTTTGGGCCTAGTTGAAATGACGTCCGGGCTAGTAAATGCTTGCTTCAGCTTGCCCGAATGGCAAGTTTAACTTTGCACCTTGGTAGCAGATGTTTCTATTGATTTCTGTGGCCGCCATGTTGGTGCCAATAGTCCATACGGCCCAGCCATTTTCCAAAATAATTTGTAGGAGAAATAGGAGCAAAGAACACAAATAAAATGTTAGTTTAGAAAAATAAATAAGTCTCGCATCATTCCTGAGATTGCGTTAACATTTCAGTAGTTTGCAATGATTGTATTCATCAATAGGAAACATTTCTCCGGATCATTGGATCATGTATATGAAAAATTGCAATGGCCTGAATCTTGGCGAAGGTCTTCATGTGGTCATTTTCCAGATTCTGGACTTAATCTATTGAAAGCTTTTGATTTTTATTTTGATCTTTTTCGAATGGCACTGAAAACCAGCAATAGTACGCAAAGGAAACCTCGGCTGTCAAATTTAAATAAAAACAGTGATGTATGTGAAACTAACGATAAACCAAATCAAAATAGAACAAATTGGTTCACGGTTCATCACAAGAGTTCATCACTGAAATGACTATTAAAGTAAAATTTAGCAATAATAAAACCTTTTGAAGGAAAAGTACGACTTTTAATTAGAGTAAGGTTAAGCGGGTCACTCAAAAAAAGAAAGAAAACGTACTTTACTTTAGATTCAGTAAAACACGCCCCTTCTTCAATTAGAACTTACCACTTGTACATCGTTCTGTTCATAAATGTTATTTATAGCTTTGAGTTTGCATTTTACACGCCAAACATTACAACTGAGTCAAAGCCAGCAAAACTATAACCAAGCCCTCCCTCAACCAGCGTCACTAATGCTTCATTGGCCACCACCTCCCTCTTGAAAATCGATTGCAAAAAAAGGTATGTCATCAGAAAACCTAAGGAAAAGCTGAAGGAGAGAAGTACTTAAGTAACAGAATTTCACAATAGCCTGTTCTATTAACCTGCTTGTGGCCACTTTTCTTTCTTGCTTGATTGTCCAGCCGTATATGCCAGTCCCGTCACAGTGGATTTTCCCTTCTGTAAAGTGCCTGAGCCAGCATCTAAAAATGTGATTGACAATAAAATTCTGATTGATTTGCACTGATCAAGTTGTCACGTTGGCGAAAACAAAGACATACGACATGCCAGAATGAGGTGCCCAAGTCGAGTATCTAGGAAACAGATCTGATATCAATTTCTCACAACCGAATATCGATGAGTTTGTTCTTACAAACACGCTTGCGAACACAGGGAAAAAAGGACCAAGATGCGGTCCCAGTTACTGAAACTAATATGTTCACACTTTACTGGATAGCTTTCCAGTCCTCACTCCTGAATATTTACTTCCATCCCAGTGAGTTCCAGACCTCGCTCGAACTTATTTATTTCCGCGACGGCCGGAATAGGTGTATGGCATAAAACCTATCCGATATCTGACCCTTGACTTCGAAATCGACACGGCGCAGCCTCGCTCCATCAGAGAAATCGCGCCACCACAACGGTTCTTGTGTGTGAACAGAATGCCTATCCCGAATGATTTTTTAGGCGACGCATAGCCTAAATAACCTCAACAACTGTTCACCAAAATATATTAAGACAAACAAACTACAGATCAACTGGATTTACACAAGCAAGAAAAAACCTACGATTGCACATTTCAAAAGAAACACGGATTGACCTGGAAGAGAACTATGTCTAAGCCACAATGTAAAATGAAAGGACGTCAAATTCAAGCCCACATCATAAACGTGAAGTGTTCATTACCTAAACACACTGTCTGTTAAACTCACCTTTATCACTGGGCTGTAAACCCATTAAGTTAAAGGCTGGAAACAATTTGAACAGTTTGAACAACTGAGGGCAGCTGAAGTTAACAGGAAAAACAACATGTACAATTTACCCTTTTCAAAGAATCTTTGATGCACCTTAAAGAGAGCAACATGTACAGCCAAGTACCTTCTGTTAAACTCACCTTGATTACTGGGCTGTACATCCAATTTTTTAATGTCTGGAATCAATCCAAACCTAGCAAAACCTCCTCCACCAGCACCACCCACGCTGGGTGGACCACCCCCTCCCCCTTGAAAATAGTCTGAGAAATGAAGAATCTTCTTCCGTCTCTTACCACCAATCTGCTCTTTGTCTAAAAACGACAGGCAATATTTACATCTCAATAAAATAACAAATCTTCCCACACATTAATAAAAGTATTTCTATCATTGTATGTGATAGGCCATATTTAAAAACACCATAATACTCTTTGTTTTCCCTTCAAATTTTTACATAAGCATTGTTTTTAGTTTCTCTTGAAACTATTGTAAGTCCCATGAGTAATTCAAAACAATGCTTTATGCAAAATGCTCCATAAAAAACTTTCATAATTAAAGCACCCGCTGAACAAAGATTATTGTGACACATCCCCAGAAGGGGTCGGTATTAATCATATCGCACCCTATTAAAACAACGGTGGTTTTGTTAAAAGTATCTTGGAGAAGTCTAAGGAGATATATGAGCATGTTGGTTTTCTTGAGGAGTGCGTTTCTTAGAATTTATTTGGCTTCAACTTTCAGCCTCACTTTCATGATAAACTTATTTTCACTGTTGACGACTGTTAAAAACATAGCTATAAAACACGTCCCTTCTCCAATTAGAACTTACCACTTGTACATCGTTCTGTTCATACATTAAATTGTTCTTTTACTTTTGCAAAATAAATGTTATTTGTAGCTTTGAGTTTGCATTTTACACGCCAAACATTACAACTGAGTCAAAGCCAGCAAAACTATAACCAAGCCCTCCTTCAACCAGCGTCACTAATGCTTCATTGGCCACCACCTCCCCCTTGAAAATCGATTGCAAAAAAAGGTATGTCATCAGAAAACCTAAGGAAAAGCTGAAGGAGAGAAGTACTTAAGGTGGCTCGACTGGATTTTTTTGGGGGGGTACCTCCCAAGTTTGAGCATTAACTACGTCCCCATGAGTAAAGATATGGAAAATAGGTTACCACAACTGTATTATATAAAGACGAAAATTTCTTATGATCAGGGTTTTATTGCAATCGGAGTCGCCATGGCAACGTAACGACGCCATTACGTTTTTTATTTATCTTTGTGTTTCTCTGTACCAGAAGTTTTTTTAAAAAAATCGCTTAATGGAGTTTGTACCCGACATAATTGCCTCAATTATGGCAAAGTTTGAACAAATTCTATGAGAGCGTTTTCGAAATATTTTGAAACAAAGTTTTAAGCATCATAAAATTATCAAATTAATAAAAAAAATTATCGAGCAGTTTTTTGAAAAATGAGAAATTTGTAGGCGTGGACCAAATTACGTGCAAAAACTGTAACAAAAGCAGCTGAATGCAAGTTAATAAAATTCTTCTTACTCGCGATCGCCCAGAGCAATTCTTCTCTTTTTTTTGTAGGAGGTTTCGAATGGAATCAAACCACTATGAGATGAAGCCGCGTTTCCAAAGCTTATCATTTTCTTTAAAAATTAGCTAATTGTGTGGATAGCATGCTGTTTCGCTGTTTTTATGATGCTTAAAACTTCGTTTCAAAATATTTTGAAAACGCTCTCATAGAATTTGTTCAAACTTTGCAATAATTGAGGCAATTACGGCAGGTACATAATCCCTTGAGCGATTTCTCAAAAAAACTTCTGGTACAGAGAAACACAAAGATAAATAAAAAACGTAATGGCGTCGTTACGTTGCCATGGCGACTCCGATTGCGATAATACCCAAATCATAAGAAATTGTCATCTTTATATAATACAGTTGTGGTAAACTTTTTTCCATATCTTTACTCATGGCGACGTAGTTAATGCTCAAACTTGGGAGGTATCCCCCCCAAAAAAATCCAGTCGAGCCACCTTAAGTAACAGAATTTCACAATACCCTGTTCTATTAACCTGCGTGTGGCCACTTTTCTTTCTTGCTTGATTGTCCAGCCGTATATGCCAGTCCCGTCACAGTGGATTTTCCCTTCTGTAAAGTGCCTGAGCCAGCATCTAAAAATGTGATTGACAATAAAATTCTGATTGATTTGCACTGATCAAGTTGTCACGTTGGCGAAAACAAAGACATACGACATGCCAGAATGAGGTGCCCAAGTCGAGTATCTAGGAAACAGATCTGATATCAATTTCTCACAACCGAATATCGATGAGTTTGTTCTTACAAACACGCTTGCGAACACAGGGAAAAAAGGACCAAGATGCGGTCCCAGTTACTGAAACTAATATGTTCACACTTTACTGGATAGCTTTCCAGTCCTCACTCCTGAATATTTACTTCCATCCCAGTGAGTTCCAGACCTCGCTCGAACTTATTTATTTCCGCGACGGCCGGAATAGGTGTATGGCATAAAACCTATCCGATATCTGACCCTTGACTTCGAAATCGACACGGCGCAGCCTCGCTCCATCAGAGAAATCGCGCCACCACAACGGTTCTTGTGTGTGAACAGAATGCCTATCCCGAATGATTTTTTAGGCGACGCATAGCCTAAATAACCTCAACAACTGTTCACCAAAATATATTAAGACAAACAAACTACAGATCAACTGGATTTACACAAGCAAGAAAAAACCTACGATTGCACATTTCAAAAGAAACACGGATTGACCTGGAAGAGAACTATGTCTAAGCCACAATGTAAAATGAAAGGACGTCAAATTCAAGCCCACATCATAAACGTGAAGTGTTCATTACCTAAACACACTGTCTGTTAAACTCACCTTTATCACTGGGCTGTAAACCCATTAAGTTAAAGGCTGGAAACAATTTGAACAGTTTGAACAACTGAGGGCAGCTGAAGTTAACAGGAAAAACAACATGTACAATTTACCCTTTTCAAAGAATCTTTGATGCACCTTAAAGAGAGCAACATGTACAGCCAAGTACCTTCTGTTAAACTCACCTTGATTACTGGGCTGTACATCCAATTTTTTAATGTCTGGAATCAATCCAAACCTAGCAAAACCTCCTCCACCAGCACCACCCACGCTGGGTGGACCACCCCCTCCCCCTTGAAAATAGTCTGAGAAATGAAGAATCTTCTTCCGTCTCTTACCACCAATCTGCTCTTTGTCTAAAAACGACAGGCAATATTTACATCTCAATAAAATAACAAATCTTCCCACACATTAATAAAAGTATTTCTATCATTGTATGTGATAGGCCATATTTAAAAACACCATAATACTCTTTGTTTTCCCTTCAAATTTTTACATAAGCATTGTTTTTAGTTTCTCTTGAAACTATTGTAAGTCCCATGAGTAATTCAAAACAATGCTTTATGCAAAATGCTCCATAAAAAACTTTCATAATTAAAGCACCCGCTGAACAAAGATTATTGTGACACATCCCCAGAAGGGGTCGGTATTAATCATATCGCACCCTATTAAAACAACGGTGGTTTTGTTAAAAGTATCTTGGAGAAGTCTAAGGAGATATATGAGCATGTTGGTTTTCTTGAGGAGTGCGTTTCTTAGAATTTATTTGGCTTCAACTTTCAGCCTCACTTTCATGATAAACTTATTTTCACTGTTGACGACTGTTAAAAACATAGCTATAAAACACGTCCCTTCTCCAATTAGAACTTACCACTTGTACATCGTTCTGTTCATACATTAAATTGTTCTTTTACTTTTGCAAAATAAATGTTATTTGTAGCTTTGAGTTTGCATTTTACACGCCAAACATTACAACTGAGTCAAAGCCAGCAAAACTATAACCAAGCCCTCCTTCAACCAGCGTCACTAATGCTTCATTGGCCACCACCTCCCCCTTGAAAATCGATTGCAAAAAAAGGTATGTCATCAGAAAACCTAAGGAAAAGCTGAAGGAGAGAAGTACTTAAGGTGGCTCGACTGGATTTTTTTGGGGGGGTACCTCCCAAGTTTGAGCATTAACTACGTCCCCATGAGTAAAGATATGGAAAATAGGTTACCACAACTGTATTATATAAAGACGAAAATTTCTTATGATCAGGGTTTTATTGCAATCGGAGTCGCCATGGCAACGTAACGACGCCATTACGTTTTTTATTTATCTTTGTGTTTCTCTGTACCAGAAGTTTTTTTAAAAAAATCGCTTAATGGAGTTTGTACCCGACATAATTGCCTCAATTATGGCAAAGTTTGAACAAATTCTATGAGAGCGTTTTCGAAATATTTTGAAACAAAGTTTTAAGCATCATAAAATTATCAAATTAATAAAAAAAATTATCGAGCAGTTTTTTGAAAAATGAGAAATTTGTAGGCGTGGACCAAATTACGTGCAAAAACTGTAACAAAAGCAGCTGAATGCAAGTTAATAAAATTCTTCTTACTCGCGATCGCCCAGAGCAATTCTTCTCTTTTTTTTGTAGGAGGTTTCGAATGGAATCAAACCACTATGAGATGAAGCCGCGTTTCCAAAGCTTATCATTTTCTTTAAAAATTAGCTAATTGTGTGGATAGCATGCTGTTTCGCTGTTTTTATGATGCTTAAAACTTCGTTTCAAAATATTTTGAAAACGCTCTCATAGAATTTGTTCAAACTTTGCAATAATTGAGGCAATTACGGCAGGTACATAATCCCTTGAGCGATTTCTCAAAAAAACTTCTGGTACAGAGAAACACAAAGATAAATAAAAAACGTAATGGCGTCGTTACGTTGCCATGGCGACTCCGATTGCGATAATACCCAAATCATAAGAAATTGTCATCTTTATATAATACAGTTGTGGTAAACTTTTTTCCATATCTTTACTCATGGCGACGTAGTTAATGCTCAAACTTGGGAGGTATCCCCCCCAAAAAAATCCAGTCGAGCCACCTTAAGTAACAGAATTTCACAATACCCTGTTCTATTAACCTGCGTGTGGCCACTTTTCTTTCTTGCTTGATTGTCCAGCCGTATATGCCAGTCCCGTCACAGTGGATTTTCCCTTCTGTAAAGTGCCTGAGCCAGCATCTAAAAATGTGATTGACAATAAAATTCTGATTGATTTGCACTGATCAAGTTGTCACGTTGGCGAAAACAAAGACATACGACATGCCAGAATGAGGTGCCCAAGTCGAGTATCTAGGAAACAGATCTGATATCAATTTCTCACAACCGAATATCGATGAGTTTGTTCTTACAAACACGCTTGCGAACACAGGGAAAAAAGGACCAAGATGCGGTCCCAGTTACTGAAACTAATATGTTCACACTTTACTGGATAGCTTTCCAGTCCTCACTCCTGAATATTTACTTCCATCCCAGTGAGTTCCAGACCTCGCTCGAACTTATTTATTTCCGCGACGGCCGGAATAGGTGTATGGCATAAAACCTATCCGATATCTGACCCTTGACTTCGAAATCGACACGGCGCAGCCTCGCTCCATCAGAGAAATCGCGCTACCACAACGGTTCTTGTGTGTGAACAGAATGCCTATCCCGAATGATTTTTTAGGCGACGCATAGCCTAAATAACCTCAACAACTGTTCACCAAAATATATTAAGACAAACAAACTACAGATCAACTGGATTTACACAAGCAAGAAAAAACCTACGATTGCACATTTCAAAAGAAACACGGATTGACCTGGAAGAGAACTATGTCTAAGCCACAATGTAAAATGAAAGGACGTCAAATGCAAGCCCACATCATAAACGTGAAGTGTTCATTACCTAAACACACTGTCTGTTAAACTCACCTTTATCACTGGGCTGTAAACCCATTAAGTTAAAGGCTGGAAACAATTTGAACAGTTTGAACAACTGAGGGCAGCTGAAGTTAACAGGAAAAACAACATGTACAATTTACCCTTTTCAAAGAATCTTTGATGCACCTTAAAGAGAGCAACATGTACAGCCAAGTACCTTCTGTTAAACTCACCTTGATTACTGGGCTGTACACCCAATTTTTTAATGTCTGGAATCAATCCAAACCTAGCAAAACCTCCTCCACCAGCACCACCCACGCTGGGTGGACCACCCCCTCCCCCTTGAAAATAGTCTGAGAAATGATGAATCTTCTTCCGTCTCTTACCACCAATCTGCTCTTTGTCTAAAAACGAAAGGCAATATTTACATCTCAATAAAATAACAAATCTTCCCACACATTAATAAAAGTATTTCTATCATTGTATGTAATAGGCCATATTTAAAAACACCATAATACTCTTTGTTTTCCCTTCAAATTTTTACATAAGCATTGTTTTCAGTTTCTCTTGAAACTATTGTAAGTCCCATGAGTAATTCAGAACAATGCTTTATGAAAAATTTTCCACAAAAAAACTTTCAAGATTGAAGCACCCATTGAACAAAGATTATGGTGACATCCCCAGAAGAGGTTCGTATTTAGCATATCGCTCCCTATTAAAACAGCGGTGGTTTTGTTAAAAGTATCTTGGAGAAGTCTAAGGAGATATATGAGCACGTTGGTTTTCTTGTGGAGTGTGTTTCTTAGAATTTATTTGGCTTCAATTTTCAGCCTCACTTTCATGATAAGCTTATTTTCACTGTTGATGACTGTTAAAAACATAGCTATAACTCAAAACGTATACCACAATTTGAAACCACGAGCTACCTAGCCAAAAAGAGGGTGCTTTAATTTATCAAAATCCATAGTCAAACCTTTTCTGTCCCCTAGGTTGTGCAAAACAACCCTGGCTCCATGGACTATGATAAATGTCGACATATCTGCCTTTGCAAGACATGCTTAGTTGGCCATCAAAATCATTGCTCATTTTCCTACACAATTAAATAATTTCCCCTGACTCCGATATAACTTTTGTTATCAATAGTTGAAGAACTCTGCCTAAAACTGAGCCACATACCAAACATCTGTGGTTCATAAGTGAACTCCACAGGTTCACTGGTTTCCAGGTCTGACTTCCGCCTCAGTTCAAGATGAACCTTGACAGGACTTTCAGTGGCAACATTCCAGTATGCAGGTGTTTTGAACACTATGGCAACCTACAATAGTTCATTCATTCATTTATTTCGCCATTAACCATTTTTAATTTACAATACACAATAAATTTATAAAATATTAAAGACATTGACACTGTTCGAAAGTGTTTTTCAAATGTACATGTACCATAGGCTTCCTGGGAATATAGGTCACACCATGTGAATTAAGGGTACTGAATGAAAAATAAATTATTACAAAATTATAGAAAAGAAAAGAAAAAGTATGTAGCTTAACAAAGAGTATAATTTATGTCACCAAGAAAGAAGTAGTTCTTCTCATGTCTTTTACCAAACAAACCAACACTTTCATTGTTTTGAATTTCACGATTTGGCGAGTTGAAAAACTTGGGACCTTGAAACCGAATTGAGAATATACATGTAAAATGTTACAGATCTTATCTAATTTCTCTAATCATCAATGTTACACAAACAGGCTATTTCAAATGATCTTTTTTGCTAATAAACTGTACCTGCCTATGGACGTCTGTGGGAGTAAAGATTCCTTGAGCTTCCCATGACCTCTTGCCATTAGTTGGGTCAGTCTCATAGAACACAACTTCAATATCATCTACAACACATTAGAGACATACACGAAACATAAGAAACAGATGGGTGATAAGGATTTTGGAGTCAAAGAGTTCACAACAACTATTACTGGTTAACCTGGGGAATATAGTACATGCAATAATATAACATGGTCTGGTGTAGACCATGGGTTCCAAGATACCAGTGTTACACACCCACCATAACACTGATCATGGAGTACACACTCCCTGCACCCAAACTCCCAGGCATCAGAAACCATGCCTATGTGTATGCTTTGATAGTCGGGTGCTAATTAATATTGACAAAATCTACAAAGACAGTTTAGAAATCACTCTGTCTTGTCATCTGACATGTACAAAAACTTTAAAATGACATACCTTTCTGCACTTTGTCACAAAGCAGGTAGACCTCATCATTTCCTGCAACACATCCAGTGTTGCGATCCATGCAACAAATCTTCAGATTGGAGGCTGATGGGGCTTCTGATTGGGAAAAACAGTCAAGGGTTTTATAACAGACAATCTGCATAATGCATGTCCTATGACTACAGCTAAAACCTCAAAAGAATAGCAACTACTGAGACAAAGAGAGAAAGGGAAGCAGTCACTGCTAATATGGGGAGGTAATAATGACCCAGATCTATGAACACTAAGGCATTTTTTTAAAAACAACACACAAGAAGAGCTGACACTATAAATTCAAGCATCAACTGAAGAATAGGATATAGAAGTATCAATAGTATTTTGCAAGCATTTGTGTCCATGTATGAATACGCCAAGTTTACAATCATCTTACTTGAATCATAAACTGGATCTGAGATACAGGGTGGCAGTGCTTTAGTGAAGCAGCCATT
Organism: Porites divaricata; assembly: GCA_038088405.1. NCBI lineage: Eukaryota > Metazoa > Cnidaria > Anthozoa > Scleractinia > Poritidae > Porites > Porites divaricata. Next base: position 16,705,002 of record JBBMOI010000006.1, on the reverse strand, counting down.
CTCATCAGGAAGGTAGGCTTGAAAGCACAGTCGCACAGCACTTAAATTCATGTTAGTCTTCTGCTCCTCTACCATCTGCCGCACTTTGCATGAGTCCTCCTCTGTAAATCAGATAATAGAACTCAGTTACCCTGCACCTGCTGTGGGAGAAGCCACTTAATGTCTGGTTTCAAAATGGCAGGGACTGTTTAGTGTTAATTGGCTAATTAAGATTCATGAACAAGATACAGCCATTTTAAAACTCCTGGCCCTAGGAGACAAAGGAACATGATGAGAATCATCCTAGGTTAAACATTTTACCATGGATTTAATTTTGACCTATAACATAAGCATTTCTCACATTTATTTTTTAGATGTCAAAACCCACATTAAGTAAAAGAAGACCAAAAACAAAACATCAAAACTTCGACTTGAGGGCTCAGGTCTGTACAAGGGACATTTTGATTAGAACTCAAATGCTAGAGTTACAAATGTATGTATGCCGCCTGAAAAAATAATCAATACATGTTTGTGAAAAATATCACCAACTTGCATTTTTCTTTAATTTTCTATTTGTGTAATGTACATGAGTAGACTGTTAAGGGTACAGCTCTTGAAGTAAACTGTACATAGTAATATTATTCATTTACATTTTTGTAACTCACCCGCAACTGCTTCAGCCACATTTTTATTAAATTCTGACAGATTACCATCAGCTAAACCTTGATCCCTCATTGCTGCATCCACATCAAACACCTTGCTGTCCACTGTTACTGCATTGAGAGTTGCTGTGTGGAGTGTCTGAAGTTTAATGTACCGTTCCATCAGCACTTTAGACACACTCTTCCTTGTTACATGTTGAATACCAAGGTTTGGAAAACTAAAATTGAAAAATTACTATCATCATCATCATCAAAAAAATATAATTATACATGTATTATTAACAATCATATGCATTAAATAACCACAGCAACAAGATATTGATGTTCAAGGGATCTTCTAAAAATGAGCCTCATAAGTGACTACCCAAAATGCAAAACTTAAGTCTACTGTGGTTGCTTATGATAGGTGATCTTTTACAAGAATCGAACAACAGGTGGCCCTTCCTGAAAAGTCAGTTCTGGACACATCCACTTGATGGTCTACAATTATGTGTAGTTCCCTGTAGTCATTTAAAGTTCTTGGTATCCTCCTCTAAGTAAGACAGTACATAGAGCAAACATGGAGCAAACATAGAGATAAGAACATCATAGCTTACAGGAGGTTAAAAACAATTAGGAAAATAATTTAAGAGTCAGCTCCAAAAGAGGTTGTGGTCAGTTACAGGAGATGGGAGGTCATTTCTGAAAGGTTTCAACTGTAAGGCTTTGACTGCAAAAATTTTGGTGTTGTGGATAGGTGATGGCTTATAGGAGGTGGTCCCCTACAAGAGCAGGTTTTTCACTTGGTCTTTGCTCCGAAACTGCATGAAAATGCTTGCTACGCAGGCTACTTACAGGAGCCACTGATGGGCTCCTTCCAATTACAAGAGGTGGATCTCGGATCCTTTTTCTCTTGAAGGAGATTAATTAATGTATGTATTGTTCCTCTTTGTGTTCCCCTTTTGTCTTCGAGGGTTGTTTAAAATATAAGTTGTTTTCTGTGGCCAAAAGGTAGTATTCATGGCACAAGAGAGGCTCTCTTCACTGGGTAATAAACACATCCACTATCTACCATACATTGATAAGAAAGAAGTCTTTGGTTGATCTGTTTCCACGAAACACCCAAGGAAGCTTGAGCTTAGTACACTATTGAAAGATCATGATGCAACCATCATGCATCAAACCTAGCAAATAATACGGATTTACAACTTTCTATCTACTTCTTTTTTTTTTAACATCCCACATTTCCATTCTAAAAAACTGTACAATAAAGTACTCTGTTTAAACAAATCCACATTTTTCAAAATGCTCGAAGTGCAGTCTCAGGAAACCTAATTCCCCCCAACCCAGAAACAAGCACCTCTGGCATCCTTTGGTCTGTCCATGAAAAAAAATCCTGGCTGCTGGCCTCAGTTGGATGGCAATTTGGAGACATTATCAAGAGGGGGACTCAATAAGGAAAGATCAGCTATAAAACTGAACATAAATGAGAACTCTGACCTCCCTTAAGAAGAAACAGGAATCTCTATGTGGCTGCTATGTGAAAAACTCTTTCCTTAAAGGCATATTTCTGACATGTATGTCTTAACCTTAATTACAATGTCCAAGTTACAATACCTTGCTGTCATTCCATGCTCTGGGCCAATCTGTACTGTCACCACCCCATCATTGGAATTCTTTCCAATTAGACTATGAGCATGTGGCATGTAAGGCTCAGAGATTGTTACTAATGACACAACAATACGGGCAGGGCCATGATAGTTGTTCAGTTGGACTGATGGATATGACTTCTTGCCTTTTTCAGAATATTGGCCTGGTAAGCCTGCATGAGATGGGCCCTCACAAGGGTAACGGAAACGAACGCCTCTCTAAGAAAACAAACAAAAAATATTCCATTTAAAGTAGCATGCATATGCTGTGGTTCAAGTCTAACCTTCATATGTGACCCTCCACAGGGTTTCCAGCATAAAGCTGATGACATCTGACACACATATGCACATATTTAATAAGAAATGGCATGGACAGTGACATGGTGCCTTCATGTCAGTGAAAATTTCCTTTGTCTACCGTGTTAAAATAATGTGCCCATGTCATCACCTTCATGCTGGAAATCCTGTGGAGGGTCACATATAAGTTTTAATTTCCATTGTATAAATTGAAAGGTATGGTTGGGTATGAAAACAAAGGAAAATATAATTCAAACCAAATACAATATTTGAACCACAACATACAACCTCAAAACCTCACTTGCACTAAATGTAGAAGAATTCATATTTTTTTACTTTGTTACCTGTTTAGGTTGTTCAAGAATTTCCAGGTAAGGACCTACAAAGAATAAAACTGATGTAATTTATTTGTCTTATTACTTCTTATCACTGTTAACTGAACAAGCAAAACACTCTAAAACATTTCTGATTATAAAGTCCAGGATTCATTAAAAAAATTCCAACCATTTCTTCAAAACTTTTTGAGGACCACATTCGATTTTCAAGGACCACTTACTGGGAATGTAATTTCACAGATTGAAACATTGCACATTCCCAGTCTGTTCTAATGGGGCTTTAATTAAGGCTTGAAGTGTTTGCTCCACCAACTTCTCTACATTTTTCAGTTCACTTGTCTAAAATTGATAATTAATTCTTGCATAAAACAAAACATAGCCACGTTAAATGTGCATGAGCTATTTTGAATGCTTCAGTGTAACTTTAATGCTTCGGTGTAACCTTACCAAGAGTGATGAATCTACCTCTTTCATCCTAAATGTAGATTGGGTTTTTGTACGAAATTGCGTATTGCGGTACATAAATGACAACGCGAAACGCTCAGCTGAATCGATCCTCAAGCTATATATTCACTTTCTTCTGTCTTTCCCTGTTACACCTGGTGCAAGTTAAACAAATCGTTCAAGTGAAATAAATTTCTACTCACCAAACATTAATTAGAAGGAAAACTCTAAGGTTTCCTCGGAGTTTCTTAAGCCAAAATGTGACTCATCGAATACTGAATAGTTATGAAATACCAGGATTTTTATCATTGTGGTAGATGGTTGCATCATCATTAATTCATAAGGTTTTCACGTGCGATTCTACTCAGTGAAACAGTCTTTAACTCCGACAACTTATTTCTTCATGTTTTAAAAGCTATTGCTTCTCAGAAGACAAGAGCCTTTTTTAAGGATTTGGTTACAAAAGGAAACAAGTCTTCATACGTCCAAGTTACTATTTATCATTGTGAAAAGCCAATCTGCATGAGATGTACAGTCACACAGCTGGCACGTGAAAGTGTTGGACTTTGCCCCCATTCGTCATTCGTACGTGAGGGAATTATCACACAGTAAAATAGTAAACAGAATTATAAAAATAACTCACGCACACAATTTGCACGTGAAGATGTTGGTCTTTCGCCCTTTTACAATTCGTACGTAAAAAAAGGCAAATTGTTTTACTACAAAATTTTCTCAAACGATTTTAAGAAATCACCTCAGCTTTATTACAACATCTGCAATTAAATTATGTTTCATGCAACGTCAAGGTTGATAGCCTAACATTTATTAACTTCCAACAAAATTATCAAACTGCCAAAATATATTTCTACTTATATCATGTTACTCCACTCAATATAACAGTATCTAATAATTTATTACTGTGTCAACTAGCTTCTTCCAATTTTATTCCCTAACGCTACTGTTTCTACTTAAGTTACGCATCTTTACTAAATAGAACGAAAAAGGTCGGTTGAACTTTGTAAGCGAGAGAATAATATTTTTTAAGCTTGTTTACGGGATTAACAATACTCGATACGGCTTTCAAAAAAATAAGCTGCCTTTTAAACTTCTAAAACCACATTTTATAGGGCGCATACTTTCGAATTAAAGTCTATATCTAAATATCAATTATTGCTTCATTGGAAGAGATTTAAAAATATATGATCTTTTATACTCTACCCAGTTGTAGCAGTTGAAACAGATCTCGTATTGACATGCATTGTACCGATAGCCGAATTAGGTCAGAAATGTCCCGAAGCAGCAACCACACTTAAATATGAAACCTTAAACAGCTGCATCACTGTTCACAGCATTTGAATCATGAAGATATTTTATGTAATGCTTCCAAACACTTGTACCTGTAATAAAAGACGAAAAAATTGTGAAGGATCAAGATGGCGGTCTTAAAGTGCCGTTGTTCGACCTTTACCAATGCCATGTTTAAACAGATGCCAAGATCTCATTGGTTCCTAAGCATCAACTCATAGTACCTTCAACCGTATTGGCTCTTGCAACAAGCATCCCAACATACAAAGCCACAAACATACATATGCTTACACCACTGACATATGAGCTATTTTTTCAAAATAGCTCAAAAATGCTTTGTGTAAATCACCTTTAATTTCTCTGAGCTATGGTTTATATTCTGTTTTGGACAACCAAGGAGCATTAAAAACACTTTCTAGGCCACTACATTTAAAGTTAAAGAAAATTCAAGGACTTTTCAAGACTGAGTGAACCTTGAAAGTCCTCCACTTTCAAGGGGCTTTTTTTTTCAAGAGGATATTGTTGTCATCGCTCAATTCTGTTCTTACCGTATTTTCTCGATTAAACACCCCTGGCGTTTATTTAAAAATTGGCCCAGCCTTTTCTTGAGGCCGGTGTTTAATTAGGGTCTACCGGTGATCAATGAAATGCAATTTTCTGTCATTTTGTCAGGTTGATTTACTGTTACTGATCCTTAGAGACCCAGGAGCAGTTTGTCAGGTGGGATGATTTTACCTTTTGTCCTGCCCCAGGAACTCGACGGATGACAACCATATGTACATTACCCAAAGTTACTGTATTATGGTATTGTACATTTTGTTGTGCAGTGTCCATATTAAAAAAAGAGTTGGCCCAAAACTTTTTCAAGTTTCAATTCATGTCCATCCTTCCATCAGTTGTAACAGACATCAATGGAAACAGCTTCAATGCCTTCAGTTAATTATAGTCTTAAATAACAAAACTGGACCATCATTTTTGGAATTCAATAGCTGGAAACAAAGTTTTAGCTTTCTAAAAAGATAGCAAATAGCTTGTCAAAGCCCCTTTCAATCCCAATGCCAATAGTTACAAAACAGCCTTAAAATTTTGTTCTCCAGTACAAATTCATAAGTGAAGGGTTATAAAGTGTCTTTTTTAAATTATACCAGTACTCTGGAATAATAATTTATAATTATATTGACCTCTCTCTAAAGGTATTTACCTTGGTATGCAGCAGGTGGCATCTGTAATGCAGATACATCAGGTAGATATCCTGGGGTCAATATATCTATTAACAAGCTGTCTGTAAGTGTTTCACCTATCTGTCTCTCTGAGTTGGTTGCCATGGTAGCAGAAGATGGTTTCACTGCCAGGAGAGATGTTGGTTACCGTATTTTAAATACCAAATGATACAGTTACCAAAACACAATCATTATGAAACTACTGTGTTAATCTTGCAAGATAATCTTGACCTTAAGGTATGCTGTTACCAAAATTACAAGCAAAAAAGGTAAAAGACAATAATTTTTTGTATTAAATAAAATTGTAGTTGGTAATATCATTAATAAGAGAGGACTGTTCATTTTGGTTGTTCAGTTAACAGAGAATTATGGTTATAAGCTTAGCCAAAAAAGTTACAAGCTCACCTGCTTACAGCTATCATCATTCAAAAGACACTATTTCACCCTACCTGGGTTATAATCCTCCCTTCCCATACTCCCGATATTAATACCTCCACACTAACTTTTTTTTCTTGGTACCTTGGTACCTGTTACTCATTATCATTGTTATAGCTAATAGTTATTGCACATTTCTTATCTCCAACACAGGGACTGACTGTCCAAATAACATTCCCTGCAACACTACTTACGATGTAATTTGGTAAATGTTTCACATAAACAGTAATTGCTGTTTTAGGTAAAATCTATTTTTAGGTTAAACCAGTATTCAAACTAGATAGGCCACTTGCACTAAGAGGTCACATGACCAATGCTTCCTTTAAACAATGAGTTGGAATCTTGCTGACGCCAAAAATCGACAGAGCAAATATGGATTATCTTACACTCGAAATTTGAGAGGAAACGCATTTAAGGGAGTTATTTTATGGCTCTTTGATTTTTCAGCAAAGTAGTATGATTTGTATTGGCCACCATGTTGGAGGGCATACTCTTGCCCTCCAACATGGCGGCCAAAACTACTTTTTGCTTATATCTTGTTAAACGTTTGATAGTTACCCTCAGATGTGCTGTAAACGTTACCACATCATCTTTTCGACATTTTTCTTGAAGTTTAAGTGCAAAACTTGCGTTTAGAAAGACGTAATTCATGATTTTAAAAATCACATTTTGGTCCCGTGACCAGATACAAACTTACTCATTTTAAGAAAATGGTGCCGGTTTGAAAAACCAGATCACTATTATTTTGTTTAAGATATGACCCACTAACTGATTTTCGAAGGTAAAATCATATTACTTTTATTTTCATAAAAATGATGTCACATTACCTCGTAGTGAAAATGGCCTATTGATTCAGAATTTCCTTTGTTTCCTAACCCTAACAGAAAATTCTGGTAGAAGCTGAGAATGTCTTTTAGCCACAACACCGCCATTTTCCTGGGACAGGGCGGGGCTACTCCCATATAGATAGGTATGTGCTGCCCAGGTCAGAGATGGAATCCCAACCAACCTGAATTTTTTCAGGCTTTCTTTTACAACTGCATAAATTCTCTTTTGTCACATCCTTAAATTGTCAGGGATTTAGACCCTGGGCAGCACATACCAATCCGAAATTTGTGGGAGTACCCCTCCCCCCAGGGCACTATCGGTCGGTCACTATTCATACTTGGATCCCCAGGGAGAGTAAGCCTGAGAAGCACTGAAGACATGAAAATGAAGGAAACATTAGCACAAAGAACTTCTGCCTTGAATTCCAACTCACTACCCATTAGCTGTTTATAGTTTGAACAAAAAGATCACGAAGTCTTTGTCTCTTGAGACCACATGACCACCATGTCAAGTGATCTCCATTGTCAGTTTGTTGGTGAAGAACAGGATTCTGTTAAATGTTCAAAATCAGTGATAAAATTGCTACACTTCTATATTTCTTTCTGTCAGATTTTGAGCAAAAAATACAAAATTTGGCAAAGGAATTGAAAAAAATCATTTTCACCCAGTTTTATAGTAAATCTGCCTGAAAATAAGCTCGCGGTGACACAAACAGCTTAGGAATTTTGATGCAATGCCCGTGGCCTGTACTGTATGGGCCTTATTCTCATGAGATACGAGTCAATAGAAAATGTAAGCTTATTTTTCATTGCAGAGAATTGTAAAAGTCAGGGCTGTGGACATCAGAAGAGCTTCATCTCAGATGCACTTCAGTTTAAGAAACTAATATGTGTCGGCATTCACCAGCAAAAGTTCATTTTCCCTATAACTCAAAGTGGTATGAGTCAATCATTACTATCCTTCGCAGATCTTTCATTTTGTCACATTCACCCATTGTATTTAGCTCGCATGAACACCAACACATTGGTCGTAATTATACTAGAGGACGTCTAAGACATCTGAGATGTTTAAGATGTACTTTGACGACTTATACGTCCAGTAAAAATATGGGAAATAAGGCAGATGCATTAAATGTCAGACGAATAAAACGTCTGAAGTTAAGTGCGTTCAATTGACGCAGTTAACAGATGAATTTCTTGTCTCAAACGTTTATGACGTCTAGTATAAAAACGGGAATCACTAAGTGCTAAAAGTTGCATGCAATCGAGGCTCCAAGGAAACAAAATGGCTGCCGCAAGGAAAGGGAAGAAACGGCCCGAGGTTAGAGAGAGAAAATGGACAGATATCGAGTTGAAGCAATTCGCCATTGTGCTAGCAGACAACAAAAGTAAATTTGCCCTCACTTTAGAAACTTTGGCTCTGAAGAAATCTGCCAATATACATATATTTGAACAAGTTAAGAAAGAGCTGGATGCTCGATCGGCTACTCTAGAGGAAGGATAAAGAAGACATGCCAAAGAAAGGAAAGCAAAGACCGATAAACACACATGCTGGTGGTGAAAATTCCTTTTTCGCCCGAAAATTAAGTGCGTCCCGTATTTATACTAGTCGCACTTAACAGTCAGACGTTCGTCTGGACGTCTAAGACGTCTAACTAGTATAAATACGGGCGAATGCTTCCAAGATGGGCCGTCTAATCGACACCAGTGAAATAATCCGCCTACCTTTAAAACTTGGCTACTAAACTGTCCTTTGAGAACAGTTATTCTACCCTACCTTGTGTCTTTTTTCCGTCCCACATTCACTGAGGAAAATGGAAATACATTATTTAGGCATATGGCCTCCATCCCCCAGTCCCTCTCGGTCAATTCACTTCGGTGACGTACCCGAGGCGAACTTGCGGGAAATTGCGGGAAACGCGTCACATTTTCGCTCGGACCACGTGACCCGAAACAATTTGGCCGCGCGGAATAATGAGGCCTTGGAACTAGGCAACATTCCTCCTAGACACAAGGTATTTCCCCGTCAAACTTCTGAGGGTCACTGAGACCGGCCGGATATTCGATGGAGCGAAATTTCCCTCTACGATTGTTGTACTCTGTTTCACTGTAAAACGGTAATTTAAAGCTGTGTGATTCTATAACAACGAAATTATTGCTCGATTTTATTTATGTTATTTATTTACCAATTAAGTCTTCACTCTCAACAGAGTATTGCAGACTGCTTTAAATAATAATAATAATAATAATAATAATAATAAAAATGCCAACAATGAATACAATAATAACATAAAATTACTAATCAATATGTAAGATTACACAGGGATTGCCGAAATGAACATGGCGAAGTAGATGCTACAATTTCTGGTGGGAGATTGTTCCACTGTGCAATTGTCCTAGGGTAAAAAGAGTTCTTATAATAATCACATGTACAATGTGGCTCTTTAAATCGATGCCAGAGAGACGATTGCCTGGTGTTCATTCCGCTCTTATGTTCTCTCGGAAGCTTGTCGCGTTCGTAAGTGACCAATCCATTACACTGCTTGTACCACATACAAAGACGTGCGTCATATCGCCTGAGCTCCAGAGATCTCCATTTAAGAGAAGATAACATATCAGTTACACTGTCTAATCGATCGTAGCGCCCGAGTACCCAGCGAGCTGCTCGGCGTTGAACCATTTCAACCTGTTGTATGTTCTTAGCTACGTGAGGGTCCCAGACAGTGGCACTGTATTCAACAATCGGTCTCACAAGGGCTTTATATGCTTGTTCTTTGGATTTGGCCGAACACGTGCGGAGATTGCGGCGTAGAAAGTTCAGAGTCTTGTTTGCTTTGGTGGTAATTGCATTTACATGATCATTCCAGCGTAAGTCATGCGAGAGGTTGATCCCTAAATATTTAGTAGTATCAACAGTTCCCAGGACCTTGCCATGAAGTTTGTACTGAAATTTGAAAGGTGTATGTCTGCGTGTTACCCGTATAACGTTGCACTTGCTTGGGTTAAATTCCATACACCAGTCGGATTCCCATTTCTCCAAGCTTTGAAGATCATCTTGTAATTGCCGGCAATCGCTCTTAGATTTTATTGTAAGATAAATGACGTTGTCATCGGCAAAAAGACGGACCCTTGACTTAACAAAACATGGGAGATCGTTAATAAAAATAAGAAACATTAACGGCCCCAGCACTGATCCTTGGGGTACACCTGATGTTACCGGAACTGAATGTGAATGCTCTCCTTCTAAGACTACACTTTGTCTTCTTTTCTCAAGAAAACTTTTCAACCACTGCAATGTAATATCATCAATGCCACACTTAAACAATTTGTATAGCAAGCCATTGTGTGGAACCTTGTCAAATGCCTTGCTAAAGTCCATAACGATGACATCCGTTTGGCCTCCTCCCTGCATTTCTTTTGCAAGGTCATCTATAAAGGCAATTAATTGGGTTTCACATGATCGTGCTCGCCTGAAACCGTGTTGAGAATCGTTTAAAATACCGTAGCGATATTGTAGCTTGGAGGAAGTCGGAATTATTGTATTCCAGATCTAACTTATCTTCCCTTGAAAACCCCTCTGTCGAAGCAGCCTCTTCCGTTTTTTGCCATGAAAGGAGGAAACGGATATAAATAGGCAACATAATGCTTAATGGGCACACTGTAATTTTCGAGGGCGGAATAAAGCTTGTGACCCATGTTTTATGCACTTAAATTTATTCAGTTATTGTTATGAATAGTTCCAAGGTAGTCAAGAAAAAAAAAGAAGATTCTTAACGAAATACGTAACTTGTAAGTATACTACAAAATGTTAAAATCTCCATGCCAAAGTTATTTTAATGTTTTTAATGTCTTATGTTGCCTGTTACCGCTTTCTATCGTCACAGACCGACTTTTGCCATTTCCCATGCAAAAATACTGCGCAAAGTATGAAAGTAAACTTCAAGACTTCCGGATACCTTGCAACTTTTCAACCCTTCATTCTTTCATCATTCTGAATTCAACCCCACTTCCCCTTGCTTACTTGCTAGTTTAGTTTTCATCAACCAACAAATCCAAAATTTTCTAATTGTACAAAATTTTAAACACCATCAACCGGCTTTACTTTAACCAGTTAACCAATTATTATACGCGTCTCAGTCCCATCGAGACGTCTTCTTGAAAAACGCCGGGGCTCTGTAACAGATCCATACATGGCCAGTGGATCGAATCTATATCTTAACCAGGGTCTCGGAGAAAACATCACAGTGTTGGCTTATTATTTTTAATTTGTTGCGAATCTCCCATAAAAGCTAAAAGGGTTGGCAAGCCCAACATTTTTTCCAGTATGAAACTTTTCAAAACCTTTTACTTAATGCACTTGCACTGGTTTTGTAGAAGTCATGGCCGGCGAACCAAAACAATTAGCCGGATAGAAACGAACTATTCACCAGGTATCGGGGAGGCTAAAATATTACTGGGTAGACTGAATTAAACCACTGGGTTGGGTTTCACTCTGGCGTACATTCTTTAGCATCACTCGTCTAATTTTCTGATTACAATTGAGCCACAAACTGCACAAAAGGTCATTTAACGGCACACTGCATTACATCACGAACACCACTCGCGATTCGGCTTTCGTAAGACTCGATTCAATTTTCCTACTCCTTTTAGGTCTGTTCTGCTGATTTGAATGTCCTTTGTAGGGGGTCCTTCTCCCACCAAGTTAAAATGTATGGTGGTTTATGCAAATGATAAACACTCATTACTTGCCGGCTTTTGTCTCGTCACACATGCACAGGAACGTTGCATGCCGTAGTTTGCTACTCCTAGAAACAAGCACGTTATCATAACTCCTCTGGAACTCTGGCGGATCTTACATCTATTTCTTCTCACAGCTTTATTTTGGTATGTTTCTACTGGTCCTTTGTATGAGAATGCATCTTCAACTGTGAATGGAGTGTTTTGATTTCACTCGTAAATATTTCATAAGATTAGGAATTAGAATCCCTTACGATCTTACAACGTTAACAGGCTATGAAAGAATATTTAAATAGACACCAAACCGAGAGGATACTTCGAATCTTACAGTGCTTTATAGTAATTGTTACAAGTCTTACTTTTTTGACAGTAAGTTATATTAATTCTATAAATCCCTGTTGCTGTAGCAACAATCCTCTATATGAGGCCATTGCAAAACCAATGTAATCTGTTAGAGCCGGAATTAATGTAAATAATTGGCGGATGTAAAAAAACAAAGTTTCTGAAGTAAAAAACATCGTAATGATTAAACCAGAACACATTTCTATTTGGAGGAATTCTTAATCGTGTTTCATTCATACTGACTTAGAACTGAGAAACTTCGAATCACTTTCAAGACTGCGTGTTGGCTCATCAGAGCTGTATGACAACCAGTGGGAAAGTTGTAGATGATCCTTGCGGCTGCCCTAGGAAATTCTCCCAGGACTATAAAAAATAAGTATTTTTACAAAGTTTAAAGTGGATTCCAAGACAATAGTTCGTCATGAAAGCTACCGTTAGAGACATTATCATTCTCAACATTTTGGTAGCTACATTTCTATTTATGGGAGCTGGGATTTTTCACGTCCTCGAAAGTCCAAACCAGTATGGCCAAGATCACCAATATCACGAACAAATCAATCAAGCTACGTTAGATAGTTTACACAAAAACCTGAGCGTAAACATGGTGAAGGATGAATTCGATAACTTGGTGAAAAACGTTTACAAATTGAAGGTAACTTGTCCATCAAGAACATCGAGTAGTTATAACTGGACGTATTCCGGTTCGCTCTACTTTTCAGCAAATGTTATAACAACTATTGGTATGTATTTTATAATTTCACTTTCACATTATCTATAAGTCTGAATTAGAAGTGGTCGTAGGTTTTTGAGCATATACTGCCATGGCGCGACTCAGCCTTCACAGGGTGTCAATCCTAAATTTTTGGAGTACTTTAAAAACAAAGGCTTATCTTTCCGTTTGCGTATCCCAATGAGGGAATACATCGGACCAGGCTAAGTACCGAGATAATTTAAATATGATGATACGTAACCTTAGAATAAAGGTAAGGTTGGATTGCGAATCATAGTGGACGGACTGTTGTATGGAAAGTAGTTATAAATGGGTGTACTTTGAACATGCTCGGCATAAGAATGTTTCACTTACAGAGAAAGAGAGATCCCCCTCTTGACCACAACCTAAAAGGGATTGAAAAAGACATAATTTAAAATGAGTATCTGAATGAGTATAACTCATCCTGATCAGCATTGAAATTGTCGAGATTACTTTACGCCATGTTCAAATCCGTCGTAACTTTTTGTTTGGGTTTTTGGCAAATCTCAACGAAATCTTGAATCACTCAGAATAGACTCCGACTCCGAACCTACCCCCTTCCAGTATACCGATTGCAGACTCTTAACACTTAACGTGGTCCACAGGGAATTAAGCCATGAGATACTCATCACTAACTTTATTGCATTCCAGGTTATGGACATATGACACCCTCAACCTTCGCTGGTCGAATGTTCTGTATTTTTTACGCGTTATTGGGAATACCCTTGTGCATGTTAACACTGAAAGTGATGGGCGATAAAATAAACGAACTACTGGGAAGCCTCTTCATTATGATCAGTACCAAACGCCAGCTCAGAGAAGGCAAGGGGACTAAAATCAAGGTCATGTTAACACTGGCAGGACTAGTCTTAGTCTTCCTCTTTCTCGGCGGAACGCTTTATTTATCAGAAGACTGGAGCTACTTCGATGGAGTCTACTATTGCTTTATAGGTAAAGTTATAATGAGCTACCACATGTCAATAGAGGTCTTAGAATTTCATTCTTTATTCATTCGCGATCAAAACTCTAAGGCGTTTTTTTCTTCCGTTTTGCTGAGATTTCATTTACCATTAGTTATAAGAGTAAGCTTGGGAAAGGTTGTATAAAACAATTATTTCACCTAATATTTTTTCTTTTCCACAAATTCTTTCCGTTGGCATATGGCGCCAAACAAACAGCAGAGTACTTTTTAAAGTTTACTTTCAAAAGGTTAAGTAACCTCACAGTTTAATGGTAATATCTTCAAGTAGAAACTTTAACTTTGCATTGCTTTCAATTGCTTAGCTTTTGCAGATTTATCTTGTTTATCCGCTGTCTATTACTAACGTTAGCATCTACCTAGACCTATTTTGTGTTCATACTCGTCACCAGGACTATTGCGTTTTCTAATTGACCATGTTTCATTCAGCTTTGAGTACCATCGGGTTTGGGGATATGGTCCCCATGAAAGGCAACGCAGCCTCATCAGCGATCCAAGCACTGGAATACATCATCCGGGGTCTATACCTTGTAATCGGCCTCGTCATGGTGTCGAGTTTTGTTTCTTCAGTGATATCTGCAGTGAAGGTGTTGGATGGATGGGACTGTTGTAGGTCGACAAGATGTAAGTAATAATATTAAAGTGAATAACTATCAGAAAACTACATTAAAGTCTAAAACTCAGTAGGAGTTAGCGTTAGAGCATAAACTTTCTTTCGAAATGTAAATGAAAACAGTTGAAAAATTAGCGTTTTACAAAGTGGTCACTTAATTGTGGAAGATATAGTAGGATAGATGAATAGAACGATAGTGACTACTTTGCCCTCAAAAATTCGTTTTAGCTGGAAGTACATGGTACATGAAACATTTCGTATGTGAAACAATAGGCCGATCCTTTGCAACGCTGTCGCTTTTCCTTAGGGATCACGTTTAATATATATTAGCAAACTCCTAAGCTGTTTTCAGAAGGTTACATTCGTTGACTATGACACAAACTAAGAAGGTAGTAGTCACCAAAAACTGTGTGACGCTCTGAATACAAGTGTGCTAAGCCATAACTCGAGCCGATATCCCTGCCTGGATTGCGAGAGAGGTGGCCAGAGGATTGTCCACAAAATCTCTAATTTTGTTAGCTGTGACACTCAGAAACACTCCATGCAAGCTGTTTTCTTTTATATCGAACGCAATTTAAAACTGTCCATAACAGGGTAAGAGTATATGATGAGAAAACTTTTAAAAGTGATATTTTCTATGCTCACGATCACTAGGTGTTTGCTGTCGACGTAAAAGCAGTGATTTTTCAGACCAACTGGTTCCTAGAACTGACGGTCTGTACTCAGTCTCCAGTGGCCTGGACACCATTGTCTTTCCTTCCGTAATTCCCTTCAGGCGATTTGCTTCGGATGAAGTAACACCGCTGATTGATGATCCTCGCTGGCTCTACTGATGCAAGACACGACAATCAATTTATTATCTTTTTTTGATGAACATTCTTCGTTCGTGATTATTCACAGATTTGTTTTTTACGTTTTCTAAGAAGAAACAGCGGCAGCCAACTACATACTACTACAACGACTAACAAAAATATCAGACTCGCGACTGCAGCATCTTAAACACACAGTAGCAGATAGAAACGCTCTATTCATTATCGCACATGATTCTGACGAAGCTCTTAAAGTATGAATCAATGCAAAAAAATTGGAAAAGTATATTGACGTCGTTGTTTGCATAAAAAAGGAAGCTCCTTGTCCGCGAACTTTGCTGTTTTCTATAAACCTCAAGCTTGCACCCGACTCTTGCTCCTGCCTTTCTCCAATACTTATCCAAGCGGCACTTTCATCGACAACCAGGAAATTGCAAGGATGTGTCGTTAGCTTGTACGGCGAGAACTTATTAGCCTGTGTTTATTTAGTCTTGATTATACCCCTACCCATTCCGAGGCAAGGAAGCAGCTACACAAAAAAAACTTGACTAAACAGAGATCTTGTATAAAGAAAGCTCTTCATGAGTAGCATAGTCATGATACCGGTGATATTCAGTACTACTGTACATACATATAACTGCAAAAAGAGACTGCGAGAGGGAATTACTTTTTTCCGTTGCCATAGACAACTTATAACAAATGACACGACAAAACTCGTTAATTAAACCTGGTTACTGCATGTGCTATATAGTTACTGGTTATTTAGTTTAACCGCTTAACAGTCAAATTCATTGCTTTATCGAGCTTTATGCTTTTACTGCTTCAATACAATAATATGTCTTTAATCTTAGAATCCAGTCCTTAGCGTTGGCTGCCAAAGAAGCTTGTTTTTCAAAGCGAATTAATGTATGGCAAACGTACCTCTTATTATATTATGGTTTTTCGTCTCTTTCTTGCATAATTCTATTATAAGGATCAGCTTGCGCTGAGTTTGATTACTCTTTACTAAAAGTAAATAATGACCCGATATTTCCAGGTGCTTTATTGCTACTTTATACAATTAATCAGTGTTGTCGCCGTCTTCAAATTAAACTGATAGGGCAGCCCACATTAATTGTGTTGTGTCGAAAGTTTACTTTTCAGTTCCAAGGATAAGAAGAAGCCGGCCCCATGTTTGTATTTAACTGATAATCTTGGTAATTAACTGTATTTAATAACCTTCTCTTTTTCCTTTCTTCGTCTTTAAAATTATTGTGAGTTCTCTCGGTTATTCTCAACTGCCTCAACTCAATCTCCACTTTAGGCTCAGAGCCAATAACTGCCATTTTTCTTCCAGTGAACTCAATTTCGTATATTTTATTGACCTAACTTTGCTTTAATTAATGCTGTTCAATCATTGCTTTTCCTTTATTCCGATTGGTTTATCTTCTTACTTTATGTACCTATGTTTGGGCGAGACGATTACAAATAGCAGAGGGTTTCTTTAGAAACTGAACTACTGGTGGTAATTAAGCAATAGTTTGTCCTAGATAACATGAGTGTCCAGACTAATTATGAAAGAGAACCCGCAAATTAGTCACTGAATTGAAAACTGAGGAATTACCCTTCATATGCTGCCGGGATATATCAAGGAATTCGTTACTTGGAAAGAAATGAATCCGGCTTGTGGTTAAAAGTCAGCCGGTTATTTTTAGTGTTCTCAGATCCTACGGTTTAATGTACCTAGTCAGACGCAATCATGGACCACAAACTGTTGCGAGATCTAGCGCTATTATCTTTGTTAACCTCTCTCTACATGCTTTTTGGCGCTGTTGTGTTTCAAACGTTGGAAAATCGTCCTGGGGAAGACCTTACCACCAGGAACTTGACCAAGTCACTAGAAAAAGACCTACTGCAAAAGTTCAATACAACAAAGCAAGAATTGGTGATGATTTTAGCGCGTGTGAGAGAGATTGTTTACAAAGAAAGCAATGACCAGAAGACAGAGTGGACGCTTTATTCATCGCTTTATTTTGTTGGGTCAGTTGTAACCACTATAGGTAAGTTAAAACGAAATTTAGTTCAATAATCGTGCTGAAGGCTTAGTATTCGATGATCCGTAGCAAAGCTAGACAGAGTTTGAAAGGTCCAGAACAATTTCTTTCAATTTCATTTTTTTAGCGATGAAGTCCAACCAAAGAAAGTTAAATCTTCTATCGTTTTCGGGCAAGTTCACAGGGGTGTAGCAAGGAGGTGATCCTGGGGTGTTCGTGATCGTGACCCCCCCCCCCCCCCTTCCTTTGTGAGATAATTGTTTTATCTCCCCATAATTCAGGTGGCAAAAACGCATCCGAATCTGAACAATTAACACGCCATAAATCCTTTCCAGTGCTAGATTGTTGCTTTCTCCATTTGCAGGACCGAACATCTGCAGTGGACCATGTTCTTGATCGTAACTAAAACAGAGTAGTTTATGCTACATGGAACATAATTAATCTATGCAGCCATCTTGTAGGTTTGACCTCCCCCCCCCCCCCCCCCCCCCCCCCACGCTCACTGCTTATATGAAAAAAAGAATGTCACTTAGAGTAAAACACGTCCTAGATGTCGATATGCCAATCTGGCAAGTATCCTGGGTGTGACTCACTGACCCTCCCCCCCACCCCCTTTTGAAAAAATCCTAGCTACGCCCCTGGTTCAGAATTTTCACATTCAACTAGCTGTGAATGAACCTGTATAACTTGTGCTTTTCGAATCACAATCGACAGAAAGGATCAGAGGGCATTATTACTTTTGTCTTCTCTCTGATTTTCTGATTATTTCTTATTGAGATTCCATTTCAATTCAAAATAGCCGGGTGTTATTCCTTTTTTTATCTACACCAAACCGTCTTTCAGTAATGCTAAATATTTTCAGCACAGTCATTATTACATTACAGTTAACTCTAAACCTATTTCAAAAGACACTTTAGCTATAATTAAAGAAAACCACCACCCTAAAATAGACAAGAGGAACTGCCTTCATGTATGTTCTTTACTTTCACTCTTACTGAGGTCAGTGACACCTCTTCATAAGGCAAGAACTTAATGCCGGCCCTAAGAGCATGGACTTTCACTTAACTTTCTTAATCTGGTTTCTACAGGTTACGGTCACATATCGCCGCGAACTGCAGCTGGACGTTTGTTCTGCATATTCTTTGCCATTGCAGGAATCCCACTCAACCTCATCACTCTAAAGGCTCTTGGAGACGGAATCAATGAGCTGCTCACCAAACTGATCACGAATTTCGAGAGGAAGGTTCTCAAAAGGGATCCAGTGCACCTTAAAATAAAAACCATGTTATTGTCAGCCTTTCTGATGGTACTAGAGTTGATCTTAGGTGGAGTCTTGTACAATTACACAGAAGATTGGGACTTCCTGGCTTCTGTGTACTATTGCTTCGTTGTATTCAGTACCATCGGATTTGGCGATCTTGTCCCGAATCAAGGCCGAGCACCTACTGAAGATTACCTGATTGGTATGATAATTATGCGAGCTGTCTTGTTGATCATCGGTCTGTCAACTCTTTCCAGCGTTTTAACAAGTGTTGTATGCGCAGCAGAAGAAATCAACGCGACTATTCCCAAGTTCTGCTGTATAAAGAAGAAGAGGGGGAGGGTTAAGTCACCTTGCTTGCGGTCTCAGCAGTCACGTGATGACAATCTTAGTGACGTACACAGCGAACCATCGGGAGCTCCGACAACCTGTCAGCTTGATACCGAGTTAATCGGTATTGAATAGTTTAAGATTCCTCAACTAAACCCGTTGTGAAACTTTCAGCCTTTCATTGACTCTTCTCTTATTGGTAAATTTTTATTTCAAAAAAACTGATTAATCAGGCTCGCATATGTAGTACAGGCTTTGTAAATGATAACGCAAACATGCGCTGTGGTCTGCCTCCTAGTTTGTACTTTGTAAAGCTAAAAGAATTGACCACTCCAGAAAACACCATAACATACCATAATGCTCTTTGTTTGTCACCCCCAACATTTTGCATAAGCATTGTTTTCAGTTTCTCTTGGGGCCATTTTAACTCCCAAGAGAAACTGAAAGCAATGCTTATGCAAAATTTTGGGGTGACAAACAAAGAGCATTATGGTATGTTATGGTATTTTCTGGAGTGGTCAATTGGAGGATTTACTGCTTAAGGTATCAAAATAACTGAAGAAAAGGTTCGCTAGGAGCTAACAGGGAGGCACGGTGGCCCAATGGTTGGCGCTTTCGACTAAGTGACAATTAACTCTTACTCCCACTTCACTCAAGTCAGGAGGGTGATGGGCTCCTGCTCAAGTATATAAACGCCTACCGGTGAATTTTATGTTAGGGGTAACCCAACGATAGACTAACATCCCGTCCAGAGGGGAAAGTACAGTAGAAAAATTCTTAGTAGGTACATAAGCGTCTACCTACCCTACGAGCGGGAAGATCGAAGTGCCTCTGCTCGCAGGGAATGGGCCACTTGTTGCGCACGCAGATTGAGACTTTGCCTTTACCTAACCAGGTAGCTCAACAACGTCTAGAGCCGAGAAATACCTAGATCTTGTTGTTAAGCCCCTGGTTTTTTGCCTCGTTCCAAGGCGTCTCAAAAGCGATCAAAGAGTATCGCGCATTGGACCATGGGAACGCTAAGTGTTGGCGCAAAGGACGCTGGGAAGGCTGGGCGATCCTTTGGGTGGAACCGAAATCGCTCCAGTCGCTCAAGATTACAAATTCGCTGGAACGCGCCAGTCAGCCCTTTTTACCGATACGGCGGCCATTTTGAATTATTTAGATTTAAGGAGTATTATGGGATGCCCAGGGGACATGAGTACGATCCGATATACCGTAAATCCTCTATTAAGTCCCCCGGGGGGCTTATTTTTTTCAAGCACTTTTGAGGCGGGGGGGGGGCTTATTAACTTTCCTCCTCTGAAAAGGGGGAGGGGGCTAAATAGAGGATTTACAGTAATCGTTCAGTATTTACGCGCGCTTTTCGAGCAAATTTTTCTTGAAGTTTTCCTAGGAAAAGATTGTAATGGGAAAAAAAAGATCGTTGTGCCGTGTTTGGATGTAACAATGCTCGCCTTTTTCCGAGAAAAATACATTGCAGTTCTCTTTTTGCCCGAAAAGCGCGCGTAAATACTGAGCAAATACCCCCTGGGCATCCCATAATACTCCTTAAATCTAATAAATTCAATATGGCCGCCGTATCGGTAAAAAGGTCTATCGCTGTTACTCTCGTTGCGCCATTGCGAGACGAGTCAGAGTTGCATAAGCATTGCCTAGTCCAACATGCCCTGGAATAATCATACCTCACATGGTATAGCCTTTGCAAAAAGTATACTTGATTATACTTTGTGAAACGCTTGATGTAACAATTTCAGGGGATGTAAGGATAGCTAATATTTTGCAAATTGCCAAGAGTACAAGATCTTCAGGTCTCTCGTTTTTATACTGATTGTCTAGTTTTGGCAGCTCCTTTTCCACTTGCTGACAACACTATGCTTTCTAAGTTACATCGTAAAAATATAAAAGAAAAGTAACAAGCTGTTAGGTTGCTTAAAACCACTGAATATTCTTAGCACAAAATTTGTAATCACCAGAGATCGTTTATTTGTTTGTCCTTGAATTACTAATTCCACGTATGCAACAAAATAAATGCAATGGCTTACACAAGTTGTTTTTTTAATAATTTGTACTTATATCGTAACCTATGATGTATTTACAGTTAGTAGAAAAGATTCGTTAACTCATGAGTAGGTACATCTCTTAATTTTTTGAGATTAAAATAAAATGTATGTTTTTTTTTCATAACTATTGTAGTTTCTTATTCACGATCCTACCTAAATTAATAAGGTTTGAATATTTAGGTCTATTTTAATTCACGAGTCATCGAGACAAGCCAGTAGTTCCTCATACTTCGTGCCACAACTGGTGGTATTTCCCTCCCTCTGAGTAAATATGTCCTACATCGGCTCAATTAGACTTTAAGTTACATAAACATCTAACTATGAAGCTAAGCAGGCGATCAACACCCGCTGTTTTTATTCTTTTTGTAGAGGGATATCTTTTTTACGTCTGTACATGCGTTTTGTTTACTGTGTGGCACGTGCCACACCATTAAAGAAGACGCGTCTTGCGAATACAACGCATGCGGTCAACAAACAAGGTGGATAGGCCATTTCCAAGCTGTCTCAAGCCTCTGTTTCAAAGCGAGGCTAAGTGCGCAGCCATTGACACGAAGGTCATTTTTTGTTGTCATGCAAATAAAACTGATTTTCACAACAAAGGTTTGGCATTTAGCCTCGTTTCGAAATTGGGAGTTTTTGGAACTCGAAAGTGGCCTATTCGTATAGCCCCATTTCAACATTTTTTTACATGAGAAAGAAAACAACAACAACAACAACAACAATCTAAATTAACTTGAATCCCACAAAGGCTTAAGTTTTTTTCACAACCACCACGCATCTCTGACCACCCAAGCTCAAAAGAAAAGAAATACATTCAGCTTTGAAACAACTGAACATTAAAAGGTTACATTTCTTAATTTAAGGCTTGACAGGAAGTGAACAGAAAAATCGGCAAGCTTGCACGCCGCGCAGAAAGCCTTGGATTTGAAATATCTATTTCGATGGAGAGGAATACATCTCCGTAGAACGCTCTTGAGACCTGAAAGACAACAAAAAAAGTTAAGTCTTAAACACAGTTTTAACTGTCTTTTATACAAGAAAACAATTCAAGAAATAGCCTTAAAATCTGCATTTGTTAAACGACTGACAAAAATTTAAGACGAGCTCACAATACGTGGACAATGATAAATAAATTAATAAATGCATCATCAAGAAAGAATAATGGAACAGACAGGGAATCTTAAGGCGTTGGCCGGGATATGTGAATTTCACTTACGTTATTTTTAGAGATTGTAATTGAACGGAAGTCTAATTCCTGAGACGTCCGCATATTTAAATCGATTGTTTGAAACGTCATCAAGTCCCAGCGCCACTGTCTCACAGCAGACTATGCAAATAAAAGTTTGTGGACCTCTCCGGAAACCGACTTCCGATTAATTTCAAGCTTTTAATTGGTCTAAAAATAACTTTGGTGAAATTCACATATCTCATTAGCCTGTTCCAGGCGTTCAGATAGTAGAGCGCGGGAGAAAAATTCACTAACTCGCCGCCACTGACAGCCGCGCTCTTCTATCTGAAAACCTCTAGGTGATCTGTGACGTCATTGCGGGGGCCTGGAGAAAGAAATTTTAATGCCGTATCCCATAAACCAACGCGCGCACCAATTCAATTCAATTCAATCTGTTCCCGGCAGCTTTGGTTTATGGGATACGGCATTAAAATTTCTTTCCCCAGGCCCCCGCAGTGAAGTCACAGATTACCTGGCTGGAACAGACTAATATCCAATGAGTTCGACTAAGCGTTTCCCTCTCTAGCCCATTATTCTAATAACCCGACATTTTTTTCTTACCTAACACGAGGTCAAACTGCCGAGACTTGACCCTCTTCCTCTGCAGAATTAAACAAAAAAAAATTAGATAATTTCAGGATGCTGACATGGTAGGAAAGGACAAATACGAAAGAAAAGCAAAGGGAAGAACATAAACAAGGCTTTCATAAGCATAGAGAGACTCACCGTCGTAACCATCTACGTAATCTAGTCTTCTGCTGTATTGGTCGACTGGATAGTGGTGATATCCTCCATACTGGTATGTAACACCTGGATTTCAAAAGAAAACCTAACCTGTGAGAGGATGTAACTAATAATGCCTCGCTTTTGTAAACTCACAACACGATCTTTTATTTAAAATACAAGTCATTATTCAACCTTGAGAATGAGGGGAGATTGGTTACGAGTAAGATAAGTTTCATAATTATCAGAAAGACTTGTGGCGAGAAATACAAATTATTTAAATGAAACATAACAAGGTTAAGAATCCTAGGTGACAGGAGAAAAACCAGCTGGCTATGTACAACCATGCCCGAGAAGTTAAGTTCGGAATCACCGAGAAACAAATCCAGGTGGTGGCCAGGGTGGGACTTGAAAAAGGGGGCTACTGCGCTCTGATCACTTGATCACGTTAACTAGTTGGGGAGAATGGCACTGGCTTTTGCCACTTGGATTTCTGGGATCGTTTTGGCAACCAACAAGTAGTTTTTATTGGTCAATATTGTCTATTATAAGAATTCGGTAATCAATCACAGCTCATGTGCCACTTAAGCAATAGAAAACGGTTTCCGTGTTTGCATAGGCTGATATAAACACGAGAGGGGTTGGGAGAATTCGAGACAGTTATGCAAACCCGAGACGAAGTCGAGGGTTTCCATAACTGTCTCGAATTCTCCCAACCCCTCTCGTGTTTATATCAGGATATGCAAACACAGGAAAAAAGTTTTCCATTGCTTTTATAAAATAACTTTCCTCAGAAAAAAGCAAAACTCTCTTGTTTAAGGCATTGATTAAACGAGAAATTCTTACCAGTCGCGAAGTCTTGTACACGAAGCTTGTACGCGTAATCAGTCTTTGTTTTGCAAAAAAGATGCTTTCCAAAATACGGGTTTTTCTCGCTTAAAATGTCAGCTTAAGCGAAAAAAAATTGACACACCTTCTTTGTAACGATTTTCCAAGTTTCAGATGACGAAGGAATGGGTAAATAAAGTAAACTTGTCGAGTTTTGAACTCGAAAACTTTTTCAAATTCGTGCTTGCGTGATTAGCGCGCGAAAAACAAAACATCTTGACGTCAAACAATGTTTACATACTCTCATGCAAACACTTCTCTCGGCCAATTAGAGCGCTCGTATTATCTTAGTTATTTTATAAATAGAAATAGGATCAATCAAACGCACAACTATTAAGGTGGCTGAACACAGTTTTGGCAGTTCGTGAGTATATGTCCTTTGCCAAATCATGGCAAAAGAAAGGTTACAGCTCACAAGCTGAAACTTGGCAGGTGAAAAATATACTGATAAAAGATTTTGACTAGCAGGTAAAATGTGACGTTTTCGTAGTTTCCATGGCAACATGAACAATTGAATACAACCTTAAAATTTCACTTTTGCTCAGTTTACATAAAATTCACTTATTAGATTTTCCTATAAACTTGCACGCAGCGTACTATGTTTAATTATTACCATTTGAAACTTATTTGACCAAATTTTAACAGACAGGTTTTTAGATAATCAATGTTATGATTGTACTGTTATTATTTAATGTGTCACAAAATTCGTCTGTTCAACTTCCATTTTACAGTTCTTATTATTGAAATTACGATAAAAGTAAAAATTCTGCCAAATGTCACAAAATTTTAATGAGTAGATTTTGAGAAATCGTCTTCTGTGTATCATTGCTTTTTCGCCGCCATGTTTGTTTGTCTAATTTAAAAGAAGCTCCGTCACGCAAGTTACCGCTGACCGCCCGCAAAACTGTGTTCAGCCACCTTAAGGCCAGGTTTTTCTGGCCTACAGGAGCTCTAACTACAATTTAAGAGCTATAAAAAAACAAAAAATACAACTTACCAGGGTGGTAGGGGTGTTCTCGAGGGGCTGTGGGGTGCGTAGGACTGTATGGTAAATTTTCTGCTGATTCTACGAAACAGAAAAAACAAAATAAGCCAACAAATTCAGATAATTATTTGCTCAAATATTTGGCACCTTCAGCTAACTTATTTCTGTACCCACGTTGCACCCATTGTCACCTAGACTCGGTAGTTTCCTAAGAATCTTCGAAAGTGCACGGTTTTATCTAACGTGTACAACCGCAAAATGTCATGCTGATCGAAATGTTTCTTTTTTAACGCTGCCTTAGTCTTGATGAAGCTCTTATTCATTTGAATTTTTAAAACAATGGTCCTACTGAGACATTGCATTCCCTGACAAGAGGGATGATTTAAAATACAATTACCTGAATAATGTACTGGTCTAATCACTTCCACACCTACAAGATAAAAAACAGACAAATCTATCGTTATCATAAATGTTTTTAATTGAGTGCCAGAAATAGAGTTGAGCCTGCGGTCATAGAGTCATTTAAAAGACAAAAGAAGCTTATCGGTTGATGCAATGCAGAATGAACCCCTCGCCTCGCTTTTATGTCTGTAATAACAGATAATCGTTATTATCTTGGTACTGCTTTGCTACACTGTTTAATTAGCTGACAAAGTCTCCCACCAAAAATTCTATTCGTAAATGTAGCGCGCGTCCTCTTAAGAGACATTCAATAGAGGATAAGGAAATACCTACGATAACGCTAGGATGTAGCTCTTTGCGGAAAACAAGTGTCCTATCCCAGGAGTATTGCAAGAAGAGTCGCCCGAAAATCTTAAATGCTAAGACCACGTAATACTCAAGAAGTTTGAGTCGCGTAGAAAGTTTATCAATCACGATAAGTTGACTACAAAATCGTTGACGGATTCTTTATCTCACCTGGCGGATGACGATAGTGAGGTCTTCGATGATCATCATTGTAGTGAAGTCTTCTTAACTCCTGCATGTGTACTGTATCTTCGGGTAACGACGTTCTGTCGTTTTCAGGGAACACGTGTATGTCTTCTGTAAAGAGATCATGACACCAATGAGAATCAAGGATTGCTTCAATTGCACTTTAACTTTTGATTTGAAAACAGTTTACAAGTCAGGGTGTCTGTCTTAGGACGCTTCCCATTTGTTAGAACTGACCGGCCACAACCGATCTAGTTGTAAAGAGAATTTCACTATTTATAACCACTAAAAAGCCAGATCAGTGATGGTATGCTCGGCAGTGGTGGGTTTAAGGGGAAATTTCGAGAAAAGGCTAATTTTCCATTTTCAGAATGAACGATCCGGCCGGTAACTGAACCGCCTTAAATGAGTGGCGTCGTCGTCGTCGCCGCTGTTGCTGTTGTTATGTGCTTTGTGACAAGGAAACTGTCTGCGGTTATGATGGTCATGTTATTCGAGTGTTTTACCTTCTGGTAGCATTTTCGGTGATTGAACCTCCGGAAAAGACGAGGAACTTGCTGTAGAGGACACCGAGATTCGATCACCTGCAAAGTGTAGGAACGCAAAGAAACCGTAAGAAGCAAAACCGGAAACGAAAAAGAACAAATAAAAGGAATGAGGGGAAAACGAACATTTTGAACCTGTTTGTCAACGAATACTTTTTTTTGGCTTTCGATGGGCTCTGAAATTCACGCAGGTTCTTTAGCAATCATTATCGGATACAAACCAGGCCTCGGTATTGGCTTGCTATTGGGTCTTTCCACGCTTGGGCACCACAGCACGATTTTTACACAAGTATCTCGTATGGTTTGGTCGGAATTAATGTATAACTGTCTCACAAGATTAATGATAACAATTCCACAGTCGGCTGTTTTGGGGACAAGTCATGTGGTTCTGTAGATGAACCCTTTAAACGGAGGCTCTTATGCAGTACTCTCAAATGGTCTCCCTCCCGTATTTTATATACAAAGATAGGAAAAATCTCCAAAATTTTTAGCCTATCCATTTCCTAGGTACACAGTAATTTTCACGGAGTTATAACAACTCCTCTAGTGGGGTTAATTTAACTCCTTACAATGGAGTTATTTTTGGGGGAGTTATTTTCACTCAAAAAAGGAGTTTAAAGAACTCTTTTTCAGGAGTAGAAATGACCCCAGATATTGTGGAGTTAAAATAACCCCAAAAAAGGAGTTATCCTGTACCTAAAATTTTTACTCGACTTTCAGAGTTAAAGTAACTCCAAAAAGACTAAAAACAACCCATGTACGGAGTAAAAACAACCCCATTTTCGGAGTTATTTTAAATTCCAGACTGGGAGTAAAAAGAACTCTTTTTCAGGAGTAAAAATGACCCCAAATTTGGAGTTAAATTAGGAGTTAAAGTAACCACAAAAAGGGGGTTATCCTGTACCTAAAATTCTTACTCCATTTTTGGAGTTATAATAACTCCCTAAAAAATTACTGCGTATTGAACAAAACATTATAACAACAACAAAAGGCTTTCCCTACTTGCAATGAGTTCTTTCTTAAGTGCTAATGGCGATGGAACTAGGAGATAAAACAAACATAGGCTTAGCATCCAGATGAAACACACTAAGTGAAGAACAGTAAAGCTTTCTTTAATCGTCCAATTCTAATACCAACGGGAGGGGGGGGGGGGGGGGGAATGTTTCCATGCTTATCGGATGAACGCTTGTAATGATTATCTCACCCGTTAGCTCATTTGGTTTGCTTCCTTTCCGATCTTTCTTACTAGCGACCGGCGAGGACGAGGGCGAGTTCTTCTTGCGAGTTTGTACGCTGGGAGGAGCTATAATAAGAAGAGAGAAAAAGAATAACAGAGTTACCTACAGTATTCTTTCCCTGGTGCTAATAGGGACTTGCGTGTAGTTGTCAGTAAAGGAAAATTATCATGGAATAAGATAAAAAATTTGCGTTCTTCATGCTTTTTCCATGCAAGTTTTGCTGCACTTATCAGATAAACGCTTTACGTAGAATTTTTGTCACGTAAAAAATAAGGTTTATGGCCTTAGATCGAACGAGTCTTCCATAACTCAGTGGCAGAGCAACAAAGCTAGTAACCAGAAGGTCAAAAGCTTCGACTTCTGTTGGGAAAACTCGGATTTTTTTTTTCTCCGAGTCGCCTGTACTATTACTCACTCAAGAAACATCACTTTTAGCTATCTATTATTATAGCTAAACACTGAGCTGGCCGAGGGATACAGGAAAACTGAATTAAACCGTTAAACAGCATTACTAACTGTTAATAGAAGAGGAAGAGAGAAAGACTAGAATGAAAGGATTGACATACCGGATCCCTGAGGAGGTTCACAGTTGTTTGACATTTCACGTAACTTCTCCTCGTCTTCAATGATAGTTAGGTTTGAAAGGTACTGCTGGACCCTGCGTGACATCATGGACTGCGTGACAAAAGCAACAGCGTTAGAAATGGCAAATTTGATAAAAAAAAAAAAAAAACTTACAGATTGTGTAATAAGAACTTGTTTTTCTATGACCCTACCTCCTCGTACATCCTCTTAGGATTCTGGTCACGCAACGATCTTCGGCCGCTACCTGTTACCATGCCAACCAATTTCTGGTTACCAGGACCCCCCTGACTGTTTGAATCGTCTTCAAACATAGTGTCAGGATCCTGAAAGTTTGAAAATTAGAAAAACAAGAGCGGTTAGTCAATCCACGAGAAAATGAATAGGCCATGAAAGTGGGTCAACGCAGAACTTGAGAAAAACCGAGGACTTACGTATGGGATGGAGTTAAACTTGGAAATCTGCCGAACTTCTCTTGCGATGAGCCGAAGCTTTTCAAAGTTTACCTGTAAAATGTGTAAAGAAAAAATATTTTCATGTCATACTCTGATGCAGCAAACCCTCAAATAAACCATCAATTTCTGGTGTGTCATGGAGTGTGAGAAAGTTCGTAATTTCTAGTGCTATGTGACTAAATCTACGGCTACCTGAATATCATATACCTAAAAAGAACTCATTTGTGGTTAGAGAAGAAATTTGTGAGTCCGTAGTTGGATAACTTTGTTTGAGTAACTTCTTCACCTCCATTCCATAAAAAAAACAATGCTCTATTCAGTCTAATCAAATGCTTAATCATTTTCTTATTGCTAATGAAATTAAGTTTTAAGTTGTAAGATAATTTAGCTTACCAATCCATCCACAATACTGTCATTTCCAAGATGGATAAATGTCAAGTCTTTAGTGATGACGGGAAAGAATGGAATCTGAAAGAAAAACATTACAATGCCTTCAGTATTAAGCACAAAAAATATATTCTCTATACTAGAGGTTACCCTGACTCTAAGGAAGAGAACTCATCAGTGGCTGTTTCCGGCAACAGAAACTGTCTGTAACTTAACTATCTATGTGACAGACACCTCTGGTTCGCTTTGCTACTAAAATTGGGCCATATCGTGGAGAGTTCTAAGGTGCAGAGCCAGGCCTCTGTGTGAGGATACTCTTTTCTGTCTGCTAAAACAGTAGATTCAGATTAGCCGATATGTACACAAGTCTTGGAAGACGTTAACTTAACGATGGGTCGATGATTTTATCGAATTACAATCGTAGAAAAATAATAATGGTAACTGTCAATCTACTAGTGCGTCAAAAATCGTTACTGTGCTAGCAAGATCTCCCCTTGAACTGGACAGAAACTTCAGAGCGATAAGCTAAACTTACTAGAGGCGGTTCGCCGTGTTCCCCGTTCAGCAGATTTCTGTACTTGGACATATTCCTCGATGGATCCATAAGACTTTGGAGATCCTTGAAAAGAGAACAAAGATAAGTTATAAATCATAAATAAAGTGCCCATGTATTCTATGATCGACGGAAAAAGCTCCTTCTGGACCTAAACTCACCTCAAATGCCTTGCTATGCTTTGTGGGTAATCTGTCCCATGTGTTCTTCATCCGTTGCACTGCTGAATGTCCGAGACCACTGTAAAAGATAGAAAGAGACTTAATGTAAAAATATCGCTTAATGTAGCATTCCCTTTGAATGTGTTTAACAACAACAACAACAACAGCAACATAAGCTTTATTACCAAATAGAAGTTAACTTAATTTACAATATAATATATTAATACAAAAAAAGGTAACATTTACTCAGAATAACTAAAAAGCTAATCGAGCTGAGTAAAGCTAAATAATGTTCAGGCATAGGAGATAGGTTGGCACTAAAGCTAGAACAAACAAGGAATTAGTAAATAGATAAAAGGAAAAAAAACATGAAAAAGAAAAAGAAAAAAAAAAGACTCACGAACAGTAATACTGTAAGATGTTTGACATGACTTTGTTTTTAAAGGATTTAAGGGGGAGGTGTTTCCTTAGGGAATCTTCATCAGGATTCCTTGGGTTTCTTTGAGCACTCGAAACAGTGCATTGGCAAGAGGTGTGCTGGTACTGAGAAATATGAGGCATGCCGCGTTTTCGCTCGTAGTTTCTTCTTTCACCATAACAACTAAAAATTTAAAGAATCTAAGGTCAAGAATCTAATCTAAGTGTGAACTCAAACTTACCTTACAATTGCAAACAATGAATTGTAGTTTTTGCATTCTTTACAATGCCCTGTAAAATTGAAGTAAATGCCCCAAGTTAACTTCTTGAAAAAATGCAAGTTTCTCAGTCGTGTACTAAAACCTTTTAACTTCATAAACTTCGAAAAACACTTACTTGCAATTTTAATAAAAGCCTTAATTATTTTCATCCTCTTGACTAAGTTTGATTCGTTGCATATCTCTGTTACAACCCAAAACATTTCTTTATTTACAATCTGCAACGGTAACAAAAAGAGGATAATTTGAGTTACATGAACTAAATCCTCATAAAACGGGAAAAATCAGTTTAGACAGCGCGAAAATAACCTTCGAATGAAGACGTATTTCCGGTCGTTACTTGTTACTTTTCGGATGGAGAGAAGCGACGACCGGAAATACGTCCGCGTTCGCAGACTAGTGCGAAAAGCGTTTCGTTATTAACTCATTCCTACCTCAGAAAATTTTCTTAAATTTTCCGTCAGTTTTGGGCCAAAGTTCCATAACTTGTAGATGTATTCTCGGGGATCAATACTTCTAAAAACTTCAAAGTCCTAGAATAACAGGACAAAAACCACAATTAGCTATTCAGGAAAAATAAAATGGACTATTTCCCCTTCTGTGCAAGTTGCTTTTAATGAATAGTGCTTTGCAACATAATAAACTGGCTAAAGTTTTAAATTAAAAGCTGAAGGAAAATGAAACTCTCTACCCGTCAAAAATCTGGTCAGGATTACATGGAACTTGGTTATCAAACTAAAATATCATACACTCATCTGAAAACATATCGCTGCGAACAAACCTACCTAAAAAACAAAAAAGCCTTTTGTTTTCGGAAAAATAATAAAAGTGATTTTGTTAAGGACCTTGGAATACGATTACCTTCAGCGTAAATGAATGGGGGAATGTACGGCCAAAAGATCCGAAAACAAAACTTATTAAATATATTAAACATATTATTGTTTTAATTTTCACGATGCCACGAAATGCTCTGACAACTTATAAACTTCTAAAATGCACAGTAGGTAATTGAGCACTTGAAACGCGGGAAAAGGGTATTTATAATGTAGCTACTAACAGAACGCGGAGATAATTAATCCCTCAAGAAACGCTGTCGTTGTTTCGCCTATAAATGATAAAAGCTGTATCACTTTAAAGAGGACAAAAGCATCGAGAAAGGTTTTAAAAAAAAATTTCTACTGCATACGGAAAGTACCAACAACTTGCAGAAACCAAGAAATAGTCTGGTTTATAACTCGCAAAGAAAGACCAATCAAAATTAATACTTCCTCTATACTAGAGCGGATCAATCGACCAACATTCTTTTTTTTTTTTAGCTTCTTACCTGTAACGTAATTTCTTTAGCTAAATCTCGCGGCTTGAGTTGCAACAAACTAAAACTTGACTCTTTTGCCAGTTCCTGCATTACACAAAAGACAGAACGTCAAAACTTTCGAGTTATTTTCACACCTAGCTGGAAGTAGTCTAGCTAAGACATTATTGCACCGTTGCTTGTAAAGGTACAGAAAAACGGGCAACAAAAAAACGTGCAACTTGTTTTGCAACATTGCTGCAAAACGAGTTGAATAGCGATGTTGCGCGTATTACCACCCAAAGAAAACCTCTTGCAACAAACCAGGCTGTTAACAGGTTTGAACATGACTGGTAAAACGCGTACCATCGTTATTCAACTCGTTTTGCGGCAATGTTGCAAAACAAGTTGCACGTTTTTTGTTGCCCGTTTTTCCGTACCTTAATGTTAATGAAGAGCATAATTTGAGTGAGTAACAAAGACCACACTTTCAGAAGTTTTCGCTCAATTCTAAAGTTTCATCCACAGACTCTAAAATAATATAATCACGGTAACGTATTATAAAAGGCACTAGAGCGTCCTAATGAATAGTTCAGGATGGCTGCATTAGAAACAAAACCTGCACAAAAACAAGACTGAGATAGTGTCGTTCAGAGCGCAGTCTGACCGCATTCAGCAAGAAAAGGATTGAAAAAATGTAAATTCGTTGACCTGAGCTGCCTCATCTGGAAGCAAAGGACCCGACACTTCGTTATTCTTCAAGTAATACCTGCAGAAGAAAGAAAAAACTATAATAAGGGAACTACCTTGTAACAAAAGATTGTAGTTTGGGGCTTCGTCCAGACTTTACATTCTCAATACTGCGGTCCCGCGCCACGCCTGACTCTCTTGTTTAACTGTTCCCTCAACTCGCGTTTAAAATTCCTCTGCATGTTAGTGTGGACAATCGTAAACGATCCGTAAACGATCACTGGGCTCGTGAGGACAAATCATATGTGTGCATTTACAAACGTAATCGTACAAGTATAGTTGGTCACAACAAACTGAGAATGTGTTCACACTATATTGAATAGCCTTTATGCCGTTTAACAAATACAGACAACAATTTTCCATGGTCCATAGAAATGACGTCAAGCCGGTCGATCCGGTTATGTGTAAACACTAGCTAATAAGTTAGTTACCTTCCATTCAAATGAATTCTATCAGGAAGATTTGGAAGCATATCAGGCAGTCTTCTTTGTTTGATGAGTCCACCATCCTCTACGGTAATCTCACACAGTGAGTAGTTACTATAAATAGAAATAAATTTAAAAGTAAAGTACTGAATTCATGTTTGTGAGAGCTTACGACGCACTATTGGCGCCGATTGTCGAGTGACTGATAACACGTTAGTCGCGTGAAGCAAAAAATAGTCACGTGAAGCAAAAAAAGTTCATGGGACAAAATGTCGAGTTAAATCACTGGAAAGATTTGCTTGACTTGAGGGAGGGAAACTGGCACCTGATCTTGATCACTTGACAAGCTTGAAAAGAACGCAGAAACTGTGATCCTAATATGTAGCTATTTTCCCTAAGTATGTTCTTAACAATACCAGGAAACAACATTTTCGCTCCTAATTTAAAAAGTAAATCGTACTTTTTTCCTGTTTACAGCCTAAAATAGCTGATGCAGAGATGTTTTGCGTCAGTTGCGTCTTAACAACATTGGACAGGGTGGATCAGTACTAGACCAATATTGCAGCCATACACGCACGCTTGAACACCAAAATAAATATAGACGTCTAACACGAGCTCTTCAATCAGTCTTACCTTGGGTGGTCTGGAATTCCAAACGCATCCACAGCTCTATTTACGACCTCTCTCGCTGTAGTTTCCTAAAAATATATAAATAATAATAAAAGGACAAATTGTTCAAACTCAGTGGAGTACAACAGGTCATGCAGGTCTCGAAACGATGGCACGTTCTTGTTTTCGCAGTTCTTTATAGTGCACGGCGCCAGGCAGTATAAACAAAAAAAAGGCGTTTTAGTTCAATAATCAATATATAAAGTACGTGTCTAAAATCTGTTTATAAACTAGCTATGATAAAGCGCACGTGACGGAAAAGAGACCCGGCTGGCAGTATTGATTCATAAGCACCGATCAAAAATCAAGCATAGTATAAATAAAGAGTTGTAAACCAGTTCTCTCCTTTTAAGCTTGCTCCAAGTTCATACACGAAGTGTTCTTCGTGTCTTTCTCCGCACTTTTTGGTTGTTTATTTTCCTTGGGGCGCTTTGAAATTAAAACCTAAGTTAAATTGCTTTGGCTTTGAATTGGCAACAAAAAACGAGCAGCTTTTTTGCAACATTGCTGCAAAACGAGTCGTATAGCGCTGTTGCGCGTTTTACCACACACGTTCGAACCTGTCTTGCAACAAACCAGGTTGCACCGTTTGTTCTCATGGGTGGTAAAACGCGCAACATCACTATTCAGTTCGTTTGGCAGCAATGTTGCAAAACAAGTTGCACGTCTTCTTGCCGCCCGTTTTACTGTAGCTTTAGTGCCAGCCTGATCCAGGCTCCGAGTTGGTGGTGAAAAGTCGTTCAGTGAAAAAAAATGCGAAAAACGCGCGGCGCGGGGGCTGGGGAGAGACGGGGCGTTTTTCCCGCCGCCACCGCCCTTTTCCCAAGTCGCGCGCGTCCTATTTTCGCTTTGCTTGTTTTAATACGTCCCCACTATACTATCTGAGAGCCTAGCACAGGCTACTTTAGCGCCAGATGCATGTATCACCATCAAGATCCGACTGGATCATTTAAACGGCTGCGTCTGTTTAATTACTCTGGCAATTACTTTGGTTTGATTAAAGCCTTTCCTAACATTGTCGAAGCTGAAAATTCATCAAAAAAATCCAGTTCGGTCTGAGAGTGAAAATGGAAATGAATTAGCTAGCTGCAAAAAAATTGGCTATTTTAGTGAGAGATAGTGGTTAACTCACCTTAAACACCATAAAATATTTACAGGTCTGGTCCGCTTTGTAAACTTTAATAACTTTATCAGGCATGTCTAACGACTGATCGCTAGCATATATGCATTCCGTGGAGCCAAATCCTCGTGGAAGAGTGGCTCGTTTATTCTTCACTGCAAGGCGGGCCATGGTGTGAAGGTCATCAGAAGTGTCATGATTCGCACTTAGAAGATCCCTCTCGCTTTTCGAGATAAGCCTAAAAATAAAGCCGCATTTTAGTTAAAGGTCTTGTACATCCTGTTCTAGGGCCTGCTTCTCGAAGGTCCCGTTAATCTTTCGCGTCCGGTTTTAGCCAAGAGAGAGTCTCGTTAACGTAGACCTTCACTTGTGCCGGTGAGGTTAACCGCAACTAGTAGCAAAATGGCTTGAGACACTGTAACGTATTAAGCCGAATATGGTCTTTATAAGTTTATCCACGATTGAAACCCCTCCCCTCCCCCCTCAAGATTGTACTCAACCCTTGCCAAGACTTCCTTTGACCGGAGAGAAAGGGAAAAGACCTCATCATTTTTAAGAACTCTCTTCCTCTAAAGCGCAGCTCAGTAAGGAGGGCGGTTTTCTATATAAGTGTCTCCATCATTTTGCGACTGGTTGTTGCTCCGTTCCGAGATCACGGTTCACCTTTATTGACCAGGCTAGCCCAGGAGTCGCGGCCTAGTTAATCAGGCAGCCAAAGTTCGAAGCCATTCGTTTGGAAAACAACGCAACTTGAATAGAAGCACATGACTGCAGATGACATAAAATAGTTCAGTTAGTTTACAAAGCCGAAATGATATCGGGACTTTTGAGAAAAAGGTTACAAGGATAACACGTTCACAAAATTATATCACAGCAAAACATTAGTTTCGACCTTTAAAATTACTGAAATTGGTTGCATTCCCATACAAACCTTTTATAATCTTCATACATTGCGATATAACTCACACAAGTCATGTTAACAGCGTACTGTCTCGTTAACACTTCTGTTCTAGCTTTTGACCAACGCAAACTAACCAGTTTGCATCTCTTATTGCATCGCGCAAGATACAGCGGGTATTGGCACTCACGCGTTTTCGGATACTGGGCAGATGATTGGCCTTAAAATTAGAAATGGGTCGACCGGTTTCTGAACATAAAGCAAGTTTGGAGTATTGCCTCAACTCCCTGCATGGGCGGAAGGATAGTCCATGTGGCCGGAACTCGTTATACGCCCAAATGATGGGAAAAAAGGGTTTCGACTAAACAACTCACCAAAATCCCGGAGAGAAGAAGCAGGGTTTTTTACGACAAAACGTTCGTCGCTATCAGATCATAATCAAGAATACTATTGAAACCACAACTGTTTCACATAACACAATGAAAATGCTCCACGTCCAGTGTTCGCCATAAATGAGGAATTGCTCCCTTTTGAACCTATTGGTTCTTAAATGATGCTGCGAAATTTGCGAAGCCAAATAAGTTCTCAGGAGTATAGCACAGGTACAAAGATATTGATCTAGTCATTTCACACTCCAGTGATATTCGCGTGACCCTCTAGTCCTAAGCGGTATTATCATCAGTTGCAGAGCAGATACGTAACAAGTAGCCCCGGATATATTTTTGCCGGTTTCGGATCGTAAACAGGCGGTGGATAACTTACAGAGCTCTTTGAAGCCTGATTTTCACTTGCAATGCAAAGATGTACGCAACTGAAGCAACCATTAACTGTCTACGCAACAGTTCCAGTCTATTGAATTAATAGAAATCCGGCCCGCGAAGAGGAGAACATCAAAATTCGGGGCAAAACAAAAAAATGTGAAAACGAAAGGTACAAAAGAAAAAGTAGTGTCCAAGAATCATTGCCCTTGAATGGTCACATCGCTCAATTTCGTCAGAAGGCTCAAAATTTAGAATCACAACGTCGTTCTTCAGAAAATTGCTTCTGCGAGTAAAAGGGTTTTAATACGGTCTTTTCTTAGTAAACTCTAAAACTTGATGACATTTTTTTTACTTTTCTACAGTTTACAGAAAAGGGAAGAGAAATGTACCACATGTCAAATACACGTGCAGTTCACGTGCATAAAAATTTTGTTTTTCCCTTAATAAATAAAGTCCTTCACGCCAATGTGGTCGTCGTAGCTCCCATGCACGTGCGAGTTATGAGGTTAAGCGCAAGAAAAGCTAAGTAAACGTTTTGACATCTACCGACCACTGCTCATTACACCTTTTGTTAACCTGATGTGCTTGAAAGTGGAAACTTTCAACGTCAGTGAAAACTAGGGTTTTGACAACTGAGTTCTGAACTTTGCCCTTTATTCAAAGAAGAGATTCTACAAAACGCTGACTATGTTTGGAGCGGGGCAAGTTCCAAATAGCTCCAGTTCAAGGTTGCCTCGCAAAAGACGTACAAATAGAACGCCCCTTCCACCAATATGTGAGATAAACACGGGTTTAAAAGAAGACAACCGTACTAAAAACAATTTGAAGGGGCACGACTGAAACTTCAAATGACTTTTATTACTCCAACTAGTAATTAATTGTCGCTGCTTAAAAACAGGTTATTGTAGTGGCCCCCTTGCAATGAGCACTGAATTTTGATGCAGCTAGTTAAAACACAATATCCATGTTATATCAAGGCTGTAAATATTTGTCACCAAAACAAAGCAAGCAATTTTTCCTTTGGTCTCCGCAACACTAAACAAAGTCGCCAAAAATTGTTTTATCATAAACAAATCTTTGTATTCTTTATACCAGATGTTTTTCACACCCACGGGAAAAATCATTAGCGAAACAATGTTAATAAGCAATAGAGAGGAGGTCTTTAATATGCCGCTATTGCGAACGTAATTGTATTGGATCGACTGATTCAAAAGAGCCTGTGGATAAGACCTTTGAACCAAAAGAGTAGATTCTGAAGTACACATAAACTTGACTTACAAATTAGAAAACGTTTCAAGGTAAATTTCACAACAAAGGACTAGACCGACCAGAGAACAGCAAACGGCCAATGAGGTGGAAAATTTTTAAGTTATTGCTTGCTAGACATTCCCAAACAACAAATATCACCATTCAAAAGTGTCATTCATTGCTTTTGTTCAATGGACACACTTAAAAAACACTCAAAAAAGCAAAAAAATTACTGCCACCATGTTCAGCATTACAAACTTTACCTCCAAACAGGTCAATGCATAGTTCTGGTTAAGTTCAAGTGAATGACTAAACGTCACGATTCAATAAACCGACTGAAAATTTTGAGTGATCGTGCGAAATTTAATAACGTATATAACAAGGCGACGTATTATTTAATAGCTGTTCTTTAAAGGACTCACGTCAAGCCTTTCGTCAAAAGACTCGAACGTGTAATAGAGCTACATCATAAAATCAAGTTTGTAAAGAATCGATGGAAAGAATTTGAGAGCCAGAAGAAATATGCTCTCTTATTTGATATTAACCGATCACGACAAAAAGGGCATTACTATTATTATCATAAACTTCGCTTTTACGTCTGCAAAGGTCAAAATAACACTGAGAATGGAACTGTTAAAGTAGAATCGTCTACAGCCAAATCAGATGGAATATAAAATGTGGAAGTATGCATTTTGGAAAGTAAGTCAATTAAAAAAAACCTACCATTACATTTCGATCCCTATAGCATATATTGTACAAGATACCAAACCTTCTGGAATCATGACTGAAATAACGTCACATGGTAAAACTAATGTGAGTGGAAGTCATCACATTCACGTTTTTGGCATATTTCAGTTTCTTCCAAAAGTTTTCACTTTAAGGGAAGTCCGTTATTCCGAGTAGTAAGAATATTTCCTGACTAAGTTCGACTGGAATGTCTGTTGCTCAACTGATTTGCATCGATAAAAATAGAATGACAACATACTACCGCTTTCGAAGGGAATTTCGCATTTTCTAATTGACGATTTCCTTTCTACAAAACGCAACCACTAGCTAAAAGGAAATTTCACCTAAAGTAAGACAAGTAATCCCGATAGTCAAGTTATAGACTGAAAAAAAAATTAAATATCTTGCTTCTATGAAGGCAAACTAAATCGAACACATCATCAACCAAGAAAATACTATTATTCTCTAAGTTATCTGTGTCATGTACTTACTTGCTATTCCTCGAAAGTGTTCCAAGCGCACTGAGTCGGTTAAGAGCTTTCTTCACTTTTTCAGTTTTGTTAGACGGATGTAGATGCTGGGTAGAATAACAAACACAAAAACTTGTCAAATAAGTAAGACAGCCTCACAGGCTCACTCTACTTAATCTCCTGTAGCCACAGGCAAACGAAGTTCTGGCAATTTTGAAAGGTATTCAAGCGTTTTGGCAAAACAATAACTGAGACCAGCGGTAAATCACAGTCTTTTGCGTGACTTCCTGGCGTGGGCGCCAGACCCAGCCGAGCGGAAGCTAACTTGCGTCAATGAGCAGAAGTTTAATAGCAGCGCCTGTTTTTCGTCCAATATTTTAAGGCGGTGAGTGGAAAAAAGAAAAAAAAGTGCGAAAAACATGCAGGCGTGGCTTGGACAGTATGTTTCTTATCAGATAACGTCGCCAAAGCGGCAAACTTCTAAATTTGGTCTGGTTTTAGTTCATGCACCCCTTACAGCAACAAGAAACTAATCGAAGACACTGAAGATATCACGGAAGGTGAGCTAATTGAAAGTCAAGTTGAAAGAAAGAGGTTACTTCCACTTGATTGGAATCAAGGTCTTCATGACTCCAACTTAAATAGTTCTCTGGTAAGGACTTTTTCTCACTGGCTTTAACTACCAAGTCATAAAAACCAAAGGATGGTAAATAAACTTGCAAGCAGCAATCAAAGCTAAACCTTTTAGTAAGGGGAACTTCCAGGAGACTCAGACAAGTGAACTGTCAATGATCTTTTTAAAGACTTCTAAATACATTAATTACAGGCGATTTTAAAAAAATCGTTACGGAAAGAGACGATGAAGTTACAGCAAAGCGGGATTCTAGAGCTGGGCTGAACTAGGAGTACGGCAACCTTGTTTTGTTTTGCTCTCGGGTTCTTGATCGTCTACGATGAGAAATTCTAACAAACTCAGTGGTTCAAGAGGTCGTTAGGACCCGTGGGTGACTGATCAAAGCAAAAAACCGTATTCTAGATATCGTCCACATTAGCCTTAACGGAACTAATCATGCTGATGCAGCATGAATTATGTTATGATATATTGATTTGTTTGAAACACCATGTTCATTACTGTTCGTCAAAACCTCCGACAATGACTCCAGTTTCTTGTTTATTGGAAGGAGCGAAAGCATTTTTGAGCTAAGGACATAACAGGTATGAAAGATTTACGAATGAAGCACGACCTATTACTACGGCCATTAGTCAGAATGAATGAACGAAAAACCATAGATTGAGCTCTGCTACACAGAAAAAAATTCCAGAATTACTTGCATTTTGGTTTCAGCTGGGCCGGAAATATGTGTAGCACAATCTACTGCACCTTTATTTTTCTTGGTAAGCTTTTCGTAAAAAAAGCTGGAAAACACATAAACGACATTCTTTAGACAAACTTTAACCTGGGAAGGACATGATCGCAAACTGTCAGTTGGAATTCATAGGATTTAACAATCACAATTACTACATCAAAAAGATCCTTCGAAAAAAATCGTATTACGGATAAGAAAACTATATAATTTCTCATTGTTTTTTGTAAATAATATTATAGCATTATTGAATGAAAGGTTCTAATATTGGTGTCATAATGTATTGCCCAATTACTCATCACATCGTCATCTGTGTATACTATTTAAAAAGGTATTTCAATATAACAGTGATTAATTACATACCCTGTGAATTTAACGTTTACAATCTGATATGCAGGTAAAAAATGATGAAAAAAATCCGAAAAAAAACCCGCATATATATCGTCTTCAATAACGAAGGAGGATACAACTTATACTTGATGCATCACCCAAGCGATGTATATCATTAACAAATTTACACATTTTGGAAGTGAAGAAAAGGGGTGCCATCATATCATTTAATAAAAGAAGGAATACCTTTTTATTGGAAGCCTGAATTCTCTACTTGCACGGCTCAGGGAAATCAAAGCATCAACAACTAAGCAAGTGCGGCTCTTAATTTTATCTCTTTTCGTCTGCGTAGATATCTGGGCTTGAAATCTTCCACAACGCTTGCAATAATTATCGTTTCGAGGTTGATTTTGCAAAGAGGTCGAAATAGTCAAAATCGTATGCATCATACTGCGTAACGTTATGAAAAAAATATTGCACTTTTCAAGCGCAATCTTCAAGTTGAGGTTGGAGAGCATCTTTGAAAGTTAACAACAGAAACTTTGGGGTCAAATAGTTCATTTAAAGCAAATTAACAAAAAACTTTTGTAAAAAGAGAACAAAAAGACGAAAATGGACGACACGTACACACAATTAAAGAGTTTTCGACGGAAGAGCTGTAACGTAAAGATGATTTTTTACCCAGTCACAACGAGTATAACATCGTAAACCGCTAAGATGTGCACAGTTTATATTGCACTGACACGATGTGTTGTTGAAGTTACTTGCAAATTCATTGTATTGGGACTGGACATTAATCGCGTCACGTTCACGGCACGAAAGCTATGAAGCCAATGTTCCAGTGGATAAGAGTTTAAAAGAGTTCTGACGAAAGGCTCACAAAGTTGCACGTAAGCGGAAACTTTTCCCGGGTACGCGGTCAACACAAAAGCCAATCAGATTTTAGTGGTAAAAGGCCAAGTGTCATCCGGGATTATTAATTATATGCAAATGTTATAAAATTTCCTTCACCCGTTTCTTTTTCTGCATTCGACTGTTTGCAAACACATTCTTGAGTTCAGTGTGAATACAACCGACAAGGTGTGACCATGCCCGATGGCACCAGATTATCTAACTGGTGCTAATACTGTCTCGCTTTTGTTTCTCTTTTTTTCAGAGATTTGGCTTCAGCGTTTAAATGCGGACAAAAGTGGCAGTGCAACATTCTGAAAGGATAATATGGTTTTAGCTCGCAAAAGGAAGTTTCAATAAGAACGACAAACAAACCAGAATATATTCGAACCTCTTAAAACCTATACATCACGTAATGATGTGAAGTATATGAAATAATTCATATTTGAACTGCGGTTATAGATGAAAGTAAAGAGTCATCATCGCAGTAAATTTTCCAATTTAAGCAATTGGAAAGAAGAAGCCTGAAAAAATCAGGGCTTCAACGGGATTCGAACCCATGACCTCCGCGTTGCCGGTGCGTTGCTCTACCAACTGAGCTATGAAGCCACACATTGGGAGCAACGCGGAGGTCATGGGTTCGAATCCCGTTGAAGCCCTGATTTTTTTCAGGCTTCTTCTTTCCAATTGCTTAAATTGGAAAATTTACTGCGATGATCACTCTTTACTTACATCACGTAATCTTGTGAAAATATATAGGCCACGATAACGTTTGCTACTCATTGCGCAAGATACTCTGGTATATGGCACAGTTATTGCCTAGTCCCTAGGCCTCATTATTCCGCGCGGCCAAAGCGTTTATCATATCACGTGGTCCATACGTCACCGAAACGAATTGACCGAGAAGGACTGGGAAAACACCGTACAGGGACTAGGCAAGCACAGTTACTCAAAAACATGTTCATATGAAAGTTAGCAGTTACTCCCTTTTGAACCTTACCATCAACGCAGGTATATTCTCCTTACTATTTCCTATACATATCCTATTGTGCTCATCAGGAGAATTTGTTTAACAATCAAGACCTGCGTAACTTGGCGATCACTTCCAGTATAATCATGACTTTTATGTTTAAATAAGCAAAAAAAAATTAGTTGCTGCTCACTCCTAGCGGTGAAATTGCGGCTGACTTGTGCGCTGTAGCAATTCCGAAGCTTAATACCAAGTTAGTATTTTCTTTAAAGTTGAAGACGGTGCGGCTCAATCAGTTCAGAAGAACAAAAAAACCGTGATCGTGTAAAGTTAAAATTCTTAAAAACCTCAGTAGATAAACTACGGCGTAAACTACCCTTAAATCGCTACAGTTGGGTAGTTTTCTGAGTTCAAAATCTCAAATCTAGCAACTTTTTAATGTAACTACGACAAACA
This sequence comes from Porites divaricata, assembly GCA_038088405.1. Classification (NCBI taxonomy): domain Eukaryota; kingdom Metazoa; phylum Cnidaria; class Anthozoa; order Scleractinia; family Poritidae; genus Porites; species Porites divaricata. The sequence continues at coordinate 16,662,210 of JBBMOI010000006.1, read as the reverse complement.
AACATGTTATTTCTCAAACCGAGGTTAAGGATCCGTCCACCCGTATCCGCATATTTTTGAAAACGGAGGATTTTTTTCCTCCGTGTCCAAACAAAATCGCGTCCACACGTAGCGTATTCGAATCGTTTTGGCCCGTCCACCTGAAAACAATGAAACGATGGAAACATCATAGCAGCCCTCACAGAGCATGCGTAATTCTAGTAGTATTATCATGTATGACCCAATCGTATTGGAAAACTCCGTTTTCATCCGCCACACGTAGATGAGAAGCCGGCGTTTTAAAAAATCTACACTCTGGAAAGCGTTTTAGAAAACATGGGTTTTCGGTGACCGTTTTCACGGGAAACGTGTGAACGGTAGGCCGCTGAAGAAAAATCACCGTTTCACGTATCAAACTTTGCCCCATGATTGTTAGGGTTGTTACGTGTGAGAGGGGCCTAAAAATCGAAGGTCAAGCTTTCCTCTGGTAGTAATGTTCTTATAATTCACATTACGACACAATCTCGACTCAAATAGTCAAGTTTTTCTCAAGCTGCTACAGGCGACGGTTAGAAAAATAAGTTCATTAAAAGAACCAATATTTTGCCCTTCGCGTGGGAAAAACATCGAAATATATTGACCAAAATAGATGTTTACTATCACGAAACAAACCAGCGGAAATGCGGAAACACAAATAAACTAAAAATAGATAACCGTGAAAAACTGCACACAGATTTAGGAAAAAATTAATAGTCTTCAATTAATTTACAATAGAAATTAATCTCGTTCCGTCTTTTTAGAGCTGCACGATCAAGGAATTTCTTTGAGTGGCAGCAATAGAAGCCTTTTGTTTTTAAATCCATTGAATACCAAATCAACCAAAGAGGTAGTCGGCGCGGTTTCTCAAGCCATTAACCTTTCAACCATGAGGGTACAAAATCCTAACCTACTTAAGCAAATGACCGAAATAGATATTAGCCTGATTTATGAAAGTAGCTCATCTCCCATGAAAGAAATGAAAAAAAAAAATCCTCCTCTAAACTTCGCTCACGGTTTGCGAGGAATTTCGGTTAATTAGTTGGTCACTAAATTCACCTGCTTTCCAATACAACTTTTGTTGTCATTTTATAATGGAAATAAATACTGGAAAATGACAATTAACAAATAATTAAAATATTGTTCTGTGAACAATCGATTCCTGCGCATTGCAGCCCAAACCTCGCAGCATAATACCCGGTAAAATACACTACTACAACTACTCAAAAATACCCCAATGGCAATAATGAGTCAATAATGAGTTATACTTCGGGAAAACTCAAATCTGTAAAGTCGTTTTAAATTACGAGTCTAAAAAATATTTCCTGGTTTTCACAAGCAACACAAACATAACACAAGCGCAAGCATGAACATTAGAGCTGTGTCAAGTGAAAACGAGCGCTGACGCAAGAGAGACAACATAAAAGAAAACCACAAGTTTAAGAACAAGACAAGGAAAATTTTGATCCTCGTGCGTGAACTCGCGACTCTGCCTGCGGTAATGTTTGTGTCGCTAATAAAAACAAGGCTTAAGCTAAAGCAAGCAACCTAAGGCCTGTTCAGATCTCTGAGTTCTGTCCTGCAATGAATGGATACCCGGGTTTTCATAAAAGGTTTGTGTACACTAAAATTCCTATCAGCGGAATTGCCCTTAGGGCAAGAAATCAATTACTAACAAGCCTTAGCGCTAATATACTTAACATCTTAGAAAAACAGGTTCTTTGGTAAAAATTGGGCAGTAAAATTCGCTGATCTCAACCGCGTGACGTCACCGCTGTAACTGTCCTGAGAGCACCGAAGCCTGCATGTTGAACGACAGATTCACGCTGACTTTTAACCCATTCTAAAGGTTGATCTTCACATAGTACAGTATAATCTTAACAGAGCTGGCGATTTTCTGTCAGAAAGTAGCCCGGTTGTCCTATAATTTTCGTCCGCTACAAAATGAAAAAAAAAACTTGTACCAAATATTCATGTTTCAGGTACTTGAAATGGTATCCATTACCAACCAAGTGACTACGGAGACAGGTTTTTCCTGAAGGATGTTTCATATGAAAAATATCGTCACACATTCTAAGACGCTCGGAGTTAAAAATTGATATTTTGTTTTCACTAGCGGTATAAACTGCTTTTTCCTTAATGCTGAAACAAGTGATGTTATTGATGACACAATAAAACACGTCAAAATGCACTTCACGAAAAAACAAATGCAGAATATAGTGTCACCGGAATGAACTGAAAAGGTAACAAAGAAAACTACTTAAAGACTTCAAGGGGAAATGTATTAGTGGAGAAAAAATGACGGTTTTCACATCCGTTGAAACCGAAAAAAGCGTGTTAGCTTTAGAACAATGGGTGAAAGACTAATTGGGGACGCATCTATCATGAAAACAAAGAATTTAATTTAGATTCCCCAAGTAAATTAGTAAACAGACTGATAGGAGCTGGAAAAAAATCCACAGATTCGCTTTGGAAGCTTAAAAGAAATCTGTACACTTCACTCAAGAGAACTGCTGCAGAAACAGACGGAGCGCCGTCAGTATTGTAAGAGGTCGAGTTGGAAATAATATAAACATTTTACCACGGTTTACTTGGCAATTATCAGTGAATAATTAAATCCCTTCCTGTCCATAGTTCTTTTTTCAAATTCTTTTTTTGTTTCACAATCGTAAAATAATAAATTTAACAGGAAAGTCACGCTTCCAAAACCTCAAACCATCTGCAGATAATAAGTAGAAAGTCGCAGATCTGGAAATTCCAACTTCTTTAGGTGAAAGGATATAACACTTTTAAGACATAATTTCTGCAAGAGCCTAAAAATCATAGTAGCTCATAGTATTTTTAACCTTTTTTTTAGCTATGAAAACAAAAGCTTTTCCGCAAAACGCAGTGTGTCGGAAACCAGCGACGCCGCAATTTGTTCAATGGAATTTACCAAGTGGAATAATCACAATCAGAGCTTAGGATCTCTGACGGGATATTTTTAATGATCTTAAAAAATCGAATCAATTTTAACTTCAATTATGCGACCAGCACTCACCTGAATCGGCTTTTTCGATGGATCTAATGAGAAAAAAGCAAACAGACAATGTATTTCGTTGAAAATAAAATTCATACATTTGATGAAGAAAAAAAGCGATAAATCTATACTAAGAGAAGGCGATTACTCGCAAGCAAAATCTAAACACGTATTGTAATTTGCCCTGATGAATCGATACGGGAATATCAACAATAATTAATCTGCTATAGATAAAATTATATTTAACGTACAGAAGATAATACCGTTTTTGTTCTGATTTTATTGCTGCATGAATCAGACATTTGCAACAACCTTGCGCATAAATAATTTAATTTTGCTGGCAACTTATAAGAAAAACATAAGAACGCACTTCGAGCGGGAATTTATAGTGTGTATAAATAGAGTCATATTTTCATCTTATAATAGTATCCATTGCTATTTTACTATAAAAGTTCTTGAAAAACCCCGAGCTCTCGATAACTCATTGGTGAAGAGTTTGAAGTTTTCGGTTTGAACCCCCTAGTGCGGTACTCTATCTGACGCAAATAAAATAAGGATACCTGATGAGATTTCAGGAACGGAAAGGCGAGACTGCAAAGTCCGCTGCCTCTCACTGCAGTCCGACGAACTTCGCTGTACAATGTCCTGAAACAAGATGAAGAACAAAACACAACAAGGAATGAATAATGATTTCACTGTAAGCTACCGTAAGCATCTCAAAGAATTCTGTCTGATTGCTTAATAATATACCTCAGAAGCCATGCTTCTTATTTCCGCTAGAGAGCAACGCAAAACAAAAACTCCGAAGCAAACCCAAGATTGATCAAAGTACCGATATTGGTTGAGAAGGCCAACATGACCTCATCAAATTTCTGGCACTATATCATGGAATTTTTCCACACGCACAGAGAACGCGGTTACACGTAAAAAAATATTCAGAAGGAGCGAAGCGGGCACGCATAAAACAGCACGGACAGGTTTCGTTCGGAAAAACGAAAATCATTTGCTTGAGTCAACACAAATCAGGAGGAACAAAGGATATTTAAGATTCTTTCGGCAACACGTCACGTTTCCTAAACAATGTGAGGTTACCTTAGATTGCGTGAGTTTTAAGTTATCCTTTCCGTGGGGTGCTGTTAGCATCTCCTTGAAAGCTGTGGGATCGAAAATGCAAGAAAGGGCTCAAGCAATTTATCTATCTTACAACAAAAGTACTTTTCACGAGGGCCCGGTCGCTCGGAAACATCAAAGAGCCGTGGCTTTTAAGTTCCGTTGCGGGATGCTATTCTCTGTTCAAACAAAGATTTCATTAAGATCAAACAATTTTGTTTGGAGTGTAAAAACAGGAATAATTACATGGCCGCTTTTCAAAGGCAACTACTGTATTGAACTGTAATTGGTGGATTGCGTGACAGTGTACTCGGCAGCTTCGAGAAAATTCAGTTTAGTATTGTAAATCGAAAATTACTTGTGGGAGTTACTTCGCTCTCGTGAGAAAACAGAACATGTCGGAAAGCAGAAACAAAGGAAGGGATCCATTAGTGTTGGAAATATGGTTAAAAGCAACTAATCATTTTTCTAACACGAAGGATCAACTCAAGGAATACGTCGCATGTATTTGCGTTGAAATCAAAGAATAAAAAAAAGTTGCATTAACTGCGTTCATTTTGGGGAAAGGAGGGGTGGGAGGAAGTTGAAAGAGGCTTAACTGTTTCCAGGGTCAAAAAGGGTTGATGGCTCCTGTAGCAACCTAATCTGTGATCAGGCGTTATTTTTTTAACAAAAAGGGAAGAAGGAGCGCCTGACCGCAGTTTAGCAGCAATCTTGTTCCACAGTCATGCGCAAAATGAACAAAGCTACATTTCGGAAGGTTTAGAACAATGCGGAATGTGGTGCCACCACTCAACCATGGACTTCTACACTTCATTTCTGTCCAGCAAGCCAGCTACACTCACTACTTCAACACTATCCGAAGACATGTCAGGGAAACAGCAGTGAGACAAAAATTTTTGGATTTCCTCTTACTGTCGAGACAGTTATACTGTTTACCCTTATGGATGAAACTCAAATTGTCGAAGGACTGACTGAGCAGCGACGATCCACCGCAGGTCTCTGGGTTGGCACAATATTGGCACTAATATTGGCAAAGACTACAAACGTACACAACTTGAAGGACACGTGGGGGTTAGTTTGTTGGTTTCTAAAGGAACTGTGACCTGTGAGGGCAAAGAGTAAGTTGCGCTGCAAATTCTCAGTAAACAAAAGAGAATCTAATTGCTATGTCAGCTACAACACTGAACAAGCTATTCACAAACCTGGCATATTTTGTTTAACTAACAAAGACACATGGGTTGCACTTGAAAGGACATCTCTGGCCTAAAATACAAATTAAAAAGGATTGTTTAGTTCCGTCTTCAGGGGACGTTTGGGGCCAAAATGCATTTAAGTCACAACAGCCGTACTAGGAAAACGCGACAGGAATAAAGACGCTATTTAAATGATACTTACAGAATGATTTGAGTGATAACTGGCAATTTTAAGCATGCACTGGCCTTAAAAAGAATGAGGCGTAGCCGAGAACAGTACGAGGAACACTTCTGCAGCATAATGCGTTTATTTCCCGGAAAATACGAACAAGAAGTATCGAACGCTTTTAATAGTTAAACTTAGTGCTATACATGGCCGGAAACAACGTAAACAAATCAAAGTAAGCTTTAAGGGAGAGAAAAAACAATAATTACTCTTCAAAGTTCCCAGAACATTCGCTGGGTGGGAGGGATAGAAGTCATTATCGCGTGGACATCGTGCTTTATAGGCCTGTAACTCACGCCAATAAGCCAAACGGCTCTTAGATTTTCATATCATTATTGTAAGCGGGTGGTGTAAGACTTACGCTTGCGTAGGCGAGGTAAAGAAGGAAGCTGGAAATTTTTTAGCAATCTTTCATGACAAAAAATGTCGAAAATCTTGCGGTCTAGTCGTGTGTGACGAACGCAATAATCCGATCACTTTAATCGCGTCTAATTAGTTTTAACACGCTAGTGACAACTAAAAGCTAATGGGACCGGGTCTTTGAATATCAAAAACTAAAAAATGGTTCTAGTGGAATACACGCTGAAACATCACATCTGATTGGTTCGCATGACTCTTAACTATTTAGCTGGAAAGTTCTGTCTAGACCCTTACTCATTTATGAAACGATTTCCAACATAAAATGGGCGTTAACTGCTATAAAAAGGAAGCTTATGATAGGGAGCCACTGCCAATAGCAGCTGGTCATTGAATTCGCATCTCACTTAAATGCTATCACAAACAAAAAAAATAACAACTATTTTATATTCTTTCGTCATTGAACTGCGCTGCGCTGACTTGAGCTAAAACATACCTTTACGGATGTAATATTTTCAAAATTGGTTCCGTTCACTTCAAGTATCTGAAAAATAAATCGTCATTTTAAACACGGTTAGACTAAATATCAAGAGAGAAACTATAAGTACAAACTACAAGCATAGAGGACAAAAGATAATTAACACAAACCCGATCTCCTCGTCTGAGACCCACTTCGGCTCCCTTCGAACCCTCTTCAACCTAAGAATACATTACAATAAAGTTAACGTGTTATTTTAACCAGTCGTTGATTAAGCAGAGTTGAGCGGCGCGACCAGCATCATTGTGTAGTTAGTTTGTATTGCTTGATATCAGTCATCTAAAATAATTAACAATATTGGATGAGGTTAAGTGTCATCTGAAGAATTATGGATCGAGATCGAGGAGAGTGGTATCCACCAAGGCCGATCTCAGTCCCTATCTATGAAGCAGTAAGGACAGCTAAAAACAAACAGGTTACACATCTATTATTTCTACTTCGTAATATCACAGTATCCTTTTTCTTACCTTCGATATAAAAATTCCGAAACCAGATTCTTTACCGCCGGCAACTGTAAAACCAAGGGGCATATCTCTAGAGGAACGATCCTAAGAAACAACATGTAAAGAGTTATGGAAATGACGTTCGTAACATTTTGCAGGTACAAAGTATTGTGCGCGAGGGATCAGTGGCAAATCTTGGGTTTGAAATTGTAAAAGTTAAATAATTCGCACCTTTTCATGGTCCGCATCGCCGCGTTTTCTTGGTTTTGAGAAAATTAATTTCAGTTGTTCCATTAACGTGTTTTTGTCAGATTTGTTCTGTTAAAGGACCATACACCATAGCGCACCCAACCCCTTTCCCCTGCACTGTGCCATACAGGTAACATTTATTTGCAATATAAACACTCCAAGCGACTGCAAGCCTGCGATTACAGCCGCCGCTCAGAAGTCACTGACTATTCACGTCGTTAGCGCAGAAAAGGCAGCTGCATTCGCAGGATAAGAGATTGCTGGGTGAACAAAACAAGGCAGAATAAACTTACCATTGTCATACGACGTGCCTTTGCCTTAGCTGCGCATGCGATGTTTAGCAGACCAAGCTGACCACTCATTTGCTGATTGTACGAAAAGGAGAGAGAAACATTAGTCTCTTAAGCCTGGTTCTCATACGCTGCTGACCTGACTACCAAAAACCCCCGTTACTTCTTGATATACAGCTCCGACGAATCGGGACACACTCCTCTGGGAGCGAGAACAATCGCAGGTCTTTAGGGCCGGTACGCATACAAAGGTGAACTGAAGTGAACTTTGCAGGCGCCTCAGTAGAAAAGTGGGATACCCACTGTTGCCGGCGACAGCATCTCAAGCATTACAGGCGGTTATGTCGCAGGTAGACATGCTACATACGAGAAAGAGGTTTTCCCAGAGTTACACGGAGTTTTCAAGAGTTAACACAGCAATTATTTGAGTCGTCAAAAAACGCTCCAAACAAAAAGACTAGGGTATAGTTACCAGAAAACAACAACAACAAAAAAAAAAACAACTAGCTTGCTGGTGACTGTTCAGGGGTGAGTTACTCAGTTCTCAACAACGCGTCAGAAAGTGACTGTATTAACCATCCGTGACTCGAAGCCGACCACTGATCTTCTGTTTCTTCAAATGTTTCTATGTATGTCTACATTTCGAAACTTGAATAGTGGCGCTAAAGAAGTTTATTACATCAAACTTGATGACAGATAAAATTTAACCGACCCAAACAACTCTCAAAACTTAAGAAAGTAAAGAAAAAAGTGGTAAGATGCGTGGTTAGTGCTTACTTGCTGCCCAAGGCCCTTTTCAAATGTCTCAAGGTAGTTCTCCATCACCGGGTCCCCTTCAAAGTCGCCATAATGATTATTGACCCATAGGAGCATTGCACGCGTTACCTAGCAAAAGAGAGTCAAATAAATTCAACATTACTAACATTACCTTTTTTATTAACAAAATATACTTCTTCACTCCCAGAATGAAACAAAGAGACATGAAATGGGAATCTAACTTTTGAGTAGATGAAATCCTACGGCGTTACCATTCAAGTGAACCTCTTCACCAGGCCTCGGTTGTTCAAAGGCTGGATAGCACTATCCACCGGATAAATCTCTATCCAGTGGATAGCGCAATTAGTTTCTCCATTACTTATCCGCTGGATAGTGATTTATCCTGTGGATAATGCTATCCAACGTTTGAACAACCGGGGCCAGTACTTTCAAAAGGCACTGTTAATAATATTGGTAAAATCCAACGAGTGGTCTATTATCAATGCTGCGTTCTGATTGGTTGAGCTACTACTACGCTATGTTATAGCCCACTAGTAGCGAAAAGCGCCGGCTTTATGGCGGCAAAAAAGGATTAAAATCTAGCTTTTTAAAACTAGCTTAAGTTGTTTTGTCTCGATATTTTTGACCAACTTGTTGGATTTTACTAAAACAATTATTCCTCTCGCCCTCATGGGCTCTGAGTCAAAAGCCCATTCGGCCTTCGGCTTAATGGGCTATTGACTCAGAGCCCACGAGGGCGAGAGGAATAATTGTTAATTATCTAGTACGTAGTTCTAACTCTTGAGTCTGTAAATAAGACCCCCATTGTATTACCATTCATACGAGAGTGTCAATTTCGCATTCTAAAGAGTCATAGATAATTTGATTGCTTCATTTACGAGATGCAGCTGTTGATCAAAGAATTCAGGCCTGATCTAAATACGCAGAGTGATTCCATTAATGCGAAACTCTTTGTTTGACTCGCAACATATTTTAATATGTACTATTCTTTTTAATGATCTATTGTTTTTCATGTATTCATAAAAAGGTATAAGGTATTTTCTTTTGACTTGATAATGCGTCCGAGAACGTCGAAACTTTGTTACGTTATTCAAAATTTCTCAATAAGAAATATCTTATCGCAGTTTTTTATAGCAAAATGTTTTTAAAAAATCGGTCTTTTAAAAATAAAATATAGGATTTGAAGCTCTCCATCGACGATCATCGAGTAGTACTTCCTCAAGTGACGTTTGGAACTCTCCTGAGGATAGTTAGTCTAATTTTGTAAAAATCTGTGAAGCAATCAAACATCTTTATCTCAGTCCGCCGTAAATGTGAGCTGTGGTCAAAGAGGGAGATCGGGGCGAGAGAATCACTCGAAAGTGGAGTCATCAAGAGTGTTAAGCCGCAGACACTGTTGGGAACGCTAATGATGGGGCAGTGTTCAATGAGGTGGTTCGCATTTTGTGGGTAGCCACGCGGGAAGTTCCCAGGAGCTGTCGCGCCAATGGTGTGATACCCTGCGCCATAGACGGAACTTAACTTCTAGTGAAGTCTGTCTACGAAACAGCGCCGAAATCCTTGTTCTGGGTCCCCACCTCTGTACCAGGATTTGAGTACGCGCCAGGCAGATTGGTCTGTTAAAAAAGCCATTGTCGATTTGCCAACCAGGTTAAAGGGAAATTCGAAACGTAATTCCAGCAATTCGTCGAGTCCGTTGTGGCCCACAACAAGCATATCAGCGCTGCTTCGCAGACGTTAAGAGGACGCAGGCTAACGGTATGAAGGAAGGTAACGAGTAAAACTGAAAAAAGCAGATTCTTCGTAGTCTTACCTTGTCTCTAAACCGCCTTTCAAGAAACCAATTCAGTAACTGGCTGCATATTTCTGAGGGCCGATCTAAGAAGCTCTTGAACGTTAAAAGAAGATCTTCCACGAACGTAGGATCGATTGCCGAATGATCCTCGACCACGTGACTTATAAGCTTCTGTGGTGTGGCCTAATACGATAACAGAAATAAGAGAAACGAAAAGTTGAGTATCTAGCTTTATTGAATAAGCCGGGTGGGACTAATTTGAACAATAAGGTCACATACTGAGGGATTCTGGAAGATTCTGGTGGATTCTGGGAACGTTTCTCGAAAGTCGCGATAATGAACTAGTGGCTCTAAAACTGTTAATGCTCAGATTCAGGATCGAATTTTCAATAGTTTTGCAGCAGATACTTTGATAAAACTATCAGTTAACAAAACAAAAAGGACTAGTTTGCTAGCTAGGACCAGCGATTTTGTTCTTTAGATTTTGATTTGAATATTACACTTCTGGCCAGTAAAGATTCCGCAACTTCGAGAAAGGCCCGACAACTTTTCGGTTCCGAAGGCAAATTTTGAAATCAAGAACTGTTAAATAGTAGTACAGTTCCTAGCTCACAAACCGGTCAAGTTTGCTTCGTTAACAGATACTTTAATCGTATCATGTTCAATATTGTTGAAACTTTGATCTTGAATGCGAATACGGCAAACATGAAACAGCTTCTCGGGCAGGAAAAGATATCGAGAAACGAGCCCCAGGCCCGAATTCATGCGGGCCTCTGAAGCCGGCATAAGAGGAGCTTTCTAAACATCACCATACTTTATCCTTGATAGAGCGATTTTCGTATGACCTTGAAATGAAAACGCGTGAACAAAACAGAAACAACAAACGAACGGAAATAGAGCGATTTGATTGGTTTATCGAACGGATACAAATGTGCGTGGCTTTTGGTTGGTTAAGCGAACGCTCGCGTAAAAAAACTTCATGCCCGAGAACTTTCTAGAAATCAATGGATCCTTCGCTTTGACGTCATACTGCAACACGATTGGCCAATCGAACAATGCCTTCTCCATAATAGGGTTTTCTTTGGCGGGAAAACGAAGAGTCCATGTTTTGATCTTTTCATCCATTGGCTTATGAAACAGATGACGAACACTTACCGAAACCATTTTTCAAGGTCATACGGAAATCGCTCTAACATCACGAGTATCTCAGGGAATTACCTTAATGACCACCTGGCCCTGTCTGCTGCCCCCGTCAGTTTTCCTAAACTCAGTCACCATGACAACCTGGCCACCCTCCTCAATACATTGAATGCTCCTCTCACCCTGGGTCAGGATTCTGTAGTAATCCGCTTGCGCCACGCACACAAACTGGAATAAACACGGAGTGAGTGAGATAACAACTTGACGCGTACTGTTTCTTGACAAGCCTTTCAATTTCACAGTGACTCTCCATGTGTGGATTTTGAGTCAATGGCTGAAAGCCTTAGGTAAAGGGTTATTTTAATAGTGCTGAGTTGATTCAAATTATTTAAGTTTTCTTGTTGTCCATATAAGGTATAATAGCACTTAATGCCAAGGCATCGATATAAAACATTATTCCATATACGAATATTCCTGTCTCATGAACATTATAGCGTTTGTCATTTTTATTTACAGTGCCTGCGCGATGAGAATTCGAAATGTATTTTTCAATCAACATTTGAATAGGAATATGCACGTTTCAGAAATGTTGTTGTTTCAGTTTTCATTATCTATGAATAAGCTACTGGCACAACAGGACAAGGTACTTAAAGCAGCGATTTGTCCGTGCGGTAGTGAAGCAGGTCATGAATCTCCCTCCTCGCAGCAACCAATTCATTAATTGGCCCCTAAATTCTATTGGACTCCTTTAAGTCGCAGTTCTTTGGTGTTGGGGCTAGGTTCCATTGTTATCTTTGTTCGTTCGTTGTTTTTCCGATTAATCCGGTGAGGCCTTGTTACAGCTGCGGGGAGTCTCTGATAAATCACGGTATATCCCCGGGGCTTATGAGTAGAAAGGACATGATCAAGAATAATGAATGAATACTGAATAACTTCTCACCCTCTATTTAAGAATCACAAAAGGGAAGAAAGGGAGAATTTTTATTTGAATCTATTGGGATCCTTCACCTGACAATCATCTACCCGAGTCTTCATGATGCCTTTATGACGCATCCTTTTAAGCGTTGGTTCCACTCCAAAACTATCTCCAAGATGCAGAGTGAGTGGTTCCTCTCCATCACCTAGAATTTCTACGGAGCCATTGAGAATTACACACCAGGAGTCCAGCTGAAAATACATGTTCGAAAAATACACTTTACTTACTAAAGCCACGATGCAATATTCAATCATTTTTCGGATAATTCAATACCAGAATTTCCTTTGTGCTTTAAAATATGACAACTTTTTAAATTCTCCCCTGACTTGGAAAAGACAGAAGCATCCCGTCAATACCAGCTAGGTCGAACATAGGGGGAGAGGGGAGGAGAGAAAAGCGCAAAAGAGAAAACCCTTCTTTACCCTCCCCTACTGACCCCTGCCGGGCAGGCTACACATTATTCAGAGTTGTCGACAATTTCCAAAGCATGTAATTTGGGGTTCAAATAATGATCTCTTAAGGGTTCAGAAAATTAAATGGGATGGAATCGACGTGAGGGCCAGCGAAAACAAGGCAAAAGTGGAGACATAGTACTCATGCTCGCTCATGAAGTTTGAACGCTGTCTTGTCCAGTGGACCTATCATGAGACGCTTTTACCATAAGATGAGAATACTCCCTTGCCATATTAGGTAATACCAATGAAGAAATAACTTTTTCGTATCTATCAACGATTCTGTTACTTGATCTGAAATTTTAACATCCTAACTCACAGTCCAAGAACGACCCGTTTGAGTACTGAAACAACCACTGCTACTTGCTGGTAGTTTTACGAAAGCGCAAAAACATCCAGAATCAAAGCCTACCTCCTCTTCATTTTCCATGACTATAGAGCCTGCTTTGTCCACAACAGCAAACACCATAACAGCACACAGCTCTTGTCTTACATTCATAGTCATATTTGCAAAAGCCTGGTTAAACATTTAAAAAAATCAACATCCAAGCTCGTTCCCTGGTTCCTCTCTCGCTCCTGGCGACGGTAGGAAGAGATAGACTGGGAACGAGGTTAAACACAAGATAGAAATCCATCTGTTTTTCTGTAAGGAACTCTGCGAAAAATGTTTCACTTGATTTATTTTAAAAGATCGTACTTCCATGATAAACGTTACATTCCCTTCAGGCAGTAATGAAAAATAACTCTTCGTTGGAATTTTGGACAAACTGATCACCTACTATGACATTTTTACTGAAAACTGGCAATTGTATTATTATGACCTGTCAAGAGTAATTTCTGAGAAAGGAAACTTAACGATTCTTGACCATTTACTTATTCAATCAAGTCTTAAGGCTCGTGTTTTTGTTTTGTTTTGGCAAGACTTAAGGGATACTCGCACAGTTTTTAGAAAATCTTTAATACGCACTTTGTATTAAATTAGTCGTTTTCTACAAGGCAATATATTTGGATCGTAACTTAGGTAAAAGACCAAGATCAACCTTGTTGGACCCAAATGATGGAAAATCCAGAAAGTCAGGCTTGCAAAAACGATCAAATTTCTGGGCTCAGTTTAACTTGCTGTTGTACTTTACTGTAGGAAAACTTACTGGCAGATGTTGCATGAAGTCCAGCAACGCCTCTGCAAGAAATAAGTTCTAAATCAGTATTTTATCAACTTGGAAACATCACAATAAAACGTTTAAAAAGAGATACTAATACAGTAATTATTCAGGACGAAAAAAAACTCACGTATATCACTTTCTGTGCGATCCGCCGGTTCTTTCTCCAGACAGTCCCGCACAACATCTCGCACCATTAAAGACTGCAAACAATTCAGATTGAGATTATCGTTAATGTCGGAACGTCAAATACTTATTAGCCGCGGATGGCCACCCTGAGCTAGACGTCACAGAGTTGTTTAACAAAGCGGGCTGAAGGACACAGCTAAGTGACAAGACTGGCAAAAATGAAGGACACTTGATGAAGGCTTTGTGGAAGAATGATATGAAAACCTCTTCCTCGAACTTCAAGATATTCAACTCTGGCAACACAGATTTACTAACTGTCTGGATGCAATCGTAGTACACCAATAAGCTTCAAACCCAAATCAAAGTCTTGTCAGTAGATGTCGTGTCATGCACGTTGTTTTTGTTGTTGTTGTTTTTTATGAGTTAGGCCATTTAAGACAAACACGTACACTCAAAGTAAAGAAAAAATTTTTAATTATTTTATTATGATATAGCACCGACAAAAAAAGGAAAACAGTTACTACCTCGCGTGAAGAATGCGATTCTTCTTCCTCATCTTCCTCATCGGAATCAACTAAAAGAGGAACCAAACGATGTTTGTAACAACAACCTCACATGAACTTCCAAAATATCCTTCTTCGTCGTAAGGTTTAGTAGTATTCTTAGAATTTTTCATAGTTTAATTCTGCAATCATTACTCTTGCTTGACACAGCCAGTCTCTAGGAGCATTTCCTGGATAACTTTTTTTCAAGAAATCAGAGTCTGTTTGATAATGGCATAGTTTTAAGGGACTGGGGCATTTCTTCTACACCTGCGCTCTTAAAGATAAGTTCACACTTTACCGGATGGCTTATTGTGGTGCCACGATAAGCTATCCAGTATAGTGCGAACAGCAACGGTCCGGGGCGGCAAAAGTCGTTCACATACGTCGGACATCGTGCCGGCACGGTCGGCCGAGAGGGTTTGGTGCACTTAATTCCAGTCCTCACTCCTGAATTTTTTCCATCTCAGTGAGTTCCAGTCGTCGCTCCTCGTTAAATTTACTTCCGTGACCGGCCGAATAGTTGTTCATACTGCACCAAAGTATAGCACAAAACGTATCCGATATGTAACGCTCCACTTTCAAGATTGGCGCGGCACAGCAATCGCGTCGCCACAATCGTTCTTATGTGTGAACAGAAGCCGTATCCGGTATGATTTTCATGGTGGCCCAAAAGCTATCCGTTATAGTGTGAACAGAGCTATGAAAACTAAAGAATTCAGTTAACCATACCAACTATTTTCTTCCATGACATTAAAGCCAAAAGGGATCTGGAACTGACTCGTCCCCAGTCATCTTCGCGTGATGCGCGCGGCGGGAGCAGGGGGTGATGGGAAGGGAAAAGGGAGGAAGTCTCTCTCCCTCACTTTCCTCCTTCCCATCACACCCCTCGCGCCACTAAGGAGAGACAGAGAGAGAGACGACTGGGGACGAGTCAGGATCTGGAACTTCCAAGTACCATGTACACAAAATACCCGGCAATAGAGCTCTCTGGTCTTTTTTTAGATAGCAGAATTTTAAGAAAGGAGGTTTGACTGAAGCAAGTGCTTTACAAAATTAATATCCTACCAATACTTTCCACGAGACCTGTCAGATCCAACTCAAGGTTGTTAGTGGAAGACGAATCCTCCACAGATGCACATCTTTGTATGTTTTTATCGCTTCGCAAAATTATCTCTTTAACATGCTGTAGCTCCATAGGCAACTGTTAACAAAAAGATAGAGTTATTTAGAATGTCTTTTATACTATTTTCAATGTTAATAATAGTTTGTTGTCGACCTTTTCTAATCAGGCAAAACCACACCCTAAATAGACTGCAAAACAGCCCGCATTTTTGCCCAGGTTAAGGAGGCTCGCGTGAGCGGTCAATGGGAATGGTCTGGAGTGAAGATGAAAACGGAGAGTAGGGAACTTAAGCACCAGACGTTCTTGATTCACGAACGGCATGGCTGGCCGCGCAGAACTGGATCGGGGACGCAGTTTGCGCGCGAAATGCAAATCATTAAGTAAAACAACGTCAAACCATCACGAACGCCGACAGAATAATTCAGTTGAAAATGCCTTTCAAAGATTTGCGTTAAGTTTTGTTTCTTTCTTACGAAGAAAACATGAAGGATTTCTACTTTTGTATGACGAATACTTTTGGAAGAATCCAGAATTTGAACTTCTGGTTTCAACCTGAGAACTCGCGTTTTGAAGTCCGTAACCGCAGCTCAAGAACGTCTTGACATGCGCAGTGGCTGTCATGCTGCAAACATACTTCCGGTTTGCGTCCGTGGTACTAAGAACGGCTGGTGCTTAAGTTCCTTAGTATGACCAGGGAGAAAGGCGAAAAAAACATTTTTCTCTCGCCACACACGTCCTGTTGCAAAACCGAATTTAAGAAAAAAAAAACGACTGTTTTGCAGACTGCACCCCAACAGGAAAATAACCGTAATGCATAATCTGACATTAATTTAACTAAGAATTTTTCCTAAATTTTATCCCTTTCACCTCCCACGCCCAAAGGCTTTGTGACTACATTGTATACCCTGAATTAAGCTCTCCCTTGCCACGTGTCGCCTTTTCTCGCGTACGCTCCCTCTACTATCCCTGAGGAAAAATGGGAGACTACTCGTAGTGTAACCCTGAGTACAAACCACCTATTTTTTAAAAAAAACCTGGCTAAAAAAATTCTTGGTACTGCAGCCTTACTGGCACATTTTTAAGAAAACTGTTTTGACCTGGTCGTTTCTGTTATTGCCATAGTCACCAAAGCTCTCTTATATAAGAAGTTAAGACAGTGTTCTGGGCCGAGTTGTTCAAAGCTGGGTTAAGATAACCCAGGGTTAGTGCGAAATTTGAATTCAGCAATGAAAGCTTAGAAAGTAATTTCAGTTTTATTCTTTTTGTCTACAAGTTAATGATTGGATGCTCTTAAAAATAACAAAGAAAATTATCCGAGAAAATGCTTTTGAACAAGACAAATAGAAACCCGGATTAAATTTAACCCAGGGTTAAGCACTAATTGGCCTTCGAACAACTGGGCCCTGGTGTATTAACATTACTTGTTCATCATCTGGTATTGGCCCTCCTATCCTATAATCTTGTGTTTCAAGAGCAAGCAGCCTCTCTAGGTCATTTTTGGAATAAGAGTGACGCTGAAAAGGCTGAAATAGGTCTGTGTTTGGAAAATCAATCTGTAGAAAAAACAAGTTTGAAACTATTATTATTGCCTTTATACACTAGGTTAATGAATTTTGCTGCCACAGTTTGTCGAGAAGATTGGTTATGAAAGGCAGCAAACAACAAAAATAACAACAACAGTACTACCGTTTATGTTGAGAGCTCCCTTATAGAGCACAATCGTTTTCTTTGTTGTTGTTGTTCACAAGTGAAGACAGAACAAATGAAAGGGGTACTTTTTTGGCTTAGTAACATCATAATGATAGGAATGCTGTGAAACGTTAAGCCCACACAGAAACACAAACATGTACATGTAACAAAGGACTCTGACAGGCTTTATAGCAATTCAGTTCCATTAACAAGGCCTACTAAAGGTGAGAAGCGACAGGCGTCAATCCTCTCTAAAAAATAGTGAAAGTAAAATCTCTTTAATTCAATTTGCATTTTGGCTGTTTCTGCAGCGAATTAGCACACTGTCTTCCGTTATTTTCAAACATTTTTTTTGTTATTTTCTATGAAGCGTTTTGTTATTATGGTATTCACGTCCACCAAAAGGGAGAAAGGTTGATAACATTATTAATTCTTTCAAGGCACGTTCCAAGTTGACCACTACAAAAATTTACGTTGAACCGACATTCACAACCTAGCTACATGTAAAATGTGACAGTGACATTTTCCTTAACCCACTTGGCCACAGGCAGTCTCAGAAAAGATCAACAAAGAGTTGGCTTACCGCCCATCCCCACCCCCACCCACCCCCTTGTAAGGCCTCATGCCTCATTAACTATGTTGCTGCTGACCTCTAAGGTTCACTCAAACACAAAACTAGTACAGACACCAAAATGGACTCCAAAGGGACAGACTCATGTGTCAGTATTGTCGAGATGTCCATAATGCAGTAACTCTATATTGTTTGGTATCTTTGAGACCAAATAAACTTTCCACAGGAGGACGACTGAAACTATTTTGCCCTTGTAACAGGCACATTTAGAGCTCTTACCACAATCATTTCTGAATATTCCAACACCAAGCAATCAGTTCCTCTTTTGCCATTAGCACCAAGTGGCTGCTTGCCAAAGCTACAAGACATGCAAGCTTCAAATAAATAAAGGATTTCCTCAAAAGCCCTACTGGCTAAAAACACTCTTGCTCCCTTATTAGGATTTAAAGAGTTCCATCTCTGGATGTCTTTTACTTAGTGACAACAAAGGGTGAAGGCATTCATAATATAATATTATTTCCTTAATGATACCTGCTTCCTGGAAGATACATGCAGTCATCAAGAAAAACACAACCAGACAACAAAATGTACCAGCAATTTGCTAAGTCATCTTCCCTAAAAAGCATGAAAAAGTGTCAAAAAATATTAATTAAATAATTCTTCTTCCTAAGAGAATTATTGATTTGGAGAGAGGAATGAAGTTTTGATCGTAATTCAAGACCAGGGATTTGAGGTCATTGACCAGTAGCATAATAGCAAAAATAATACGTAGTCTATTGAAATTGCAATTAAGGTTAGGATCACTGATGAAGACAGCTGAGGACAATGACCTTTAAAAAAGGTACTGTATAGACTAGTGAGGCATATTCCCAGGGCTGTCATTAAGAGCCTGGGGCCCAGATTTCCCCCGGCCATTATGAATATGAACCCCGCCTACTTTCGTAGGAAAATAGAAGAAAAGTAGAACCAAACAAACTCTCTAGCTGTTTGATTTCCCCCCTACTTGTATCATTAACAAGGCAACTTGAAAATGTAATGACAGCCCTGTAAGCCAGAGGGTTTAAATGTAGGTGTACAAGTGTTACTAAAGGTTCAGCAGCTTGAGTCCCACTCCAGACACACTCACACTTAATGCACCTACAAATCCCACCCCCCCCCCCCCCCTACATTAGCTGGCATGTCTTAGTGCAACCTGAACAGTAGACAGGTCAGTAAGGCATAATTCCCCACGCCCTTACACCTTGACGACAAGGTTTTGTAAAGAAAATGAATTATACTGATTTAAATAGACAGGATTTCAATCAGTTTACTGCGCTTTTCACAAACATGCGAATTCTGAAGTTCAAAAGCCATCTGACGATTGCGTTTTTCGCTGCCGTCAATCATTTTAACGGACCTCTTAGGAAACAAAACTTTACTTTTAACGGGTTCAAAAGGTCATGGTTTGTGATTTGTGATTGGTGGATTTCGATCCGTTTTGTGTGTTTCTGTGTTTCAAGGTTCGTTGCTTGTGATCGTAATTATGATTGACGGCAGCGAAAAACGCAATTGTGAAGGCGACTTTTGAACTTTAGAGTTCGCACGTTTGTGAAAAGCGCAGTAAACCAGGGTATTCTTAGGCTTGATTTAAACCTAATAAGCCATGTGTGGCAATTTAATCTGAAAACTTACACGTAAAGTAAATAATTTGAGTCTTCAGCTACATAACGTGCAGTCTCAGACATTGTCCTGAAAAAAATGTTGACAAATGAGGATCAGGGACATTTGAAATCATAACCATTAATTACTGACATATGAATTTGCTTACTGTTTTAGACACATTGCCACAGGCAGAGAGAAAGAGATCTGTCAAGATAATTTAATCATTTGAAAGGGAAGGTAAACAATGCTACATACGAGAAATTGAGGATAGATTTTTTGGTAACTAAGTAGCTTACAGACAAACTTGTAAGTC
Organism: Porites divaricata; assembly: GCA_038088405.1. Lineage (NCBI taxonomy): Eukaryota > Metazoa > Cnidaria > Anthozoa > Scleractinia > Poritidae > Porites > Porites divaricata. Next base: position 16,642,456 of record JBBMOI010000006.1, on the reverse strand, counting down.
AACTGACTAATAAAAAATTGATCCCACTACTTGTTGCCGATATACAATGTAGCAGATTCATTTCTGCATCATTGGGGAATAAGCAGTGAATTTAATTTTAAACAAAAAGTTATTAAGGTAGTTACAGAACAGTCTATAAAATTCTGCTGGTTCAGTTTCCATGAATTTGATAAAAGTGTTTTCATAGGAATTATCTTTTCAGATGTCTAAAAGATCTATTTTGAATCAAGCACTAAATCACTATGAAGCTGTGGTCTAATCCAATGCTCACATTACACAGGGAGATCTTGCACATGTGAGTTTGATAACATTACTAGTAAGATTAAGGACTTCCAGAACAATTTTCAAATACATGTTGTAAATTCATTAGTTGAACCTACATGTATAGAAAAAGTTTGACCAAGTTTAATTGTAAATAGAAGCAAACATTTGGATACATGTGTTACTAAGCAAAATTTATCCTGTTATCATATACACTGTACACACATTTTTACATCATTGTTAACAGGTCTAAGATTTTCAACTTTCCTAGCTTTTACTATTTGCATTACTATTTTGATGTTATTTTAACACTATTTTAATATTTGATTTTTATCTTTTATTGGTGTCGTCAACCCACTAAAGATTCTTGACAAATTAATAAAGTTCACTACTACTACAACATGCTAATGTCATCAAAAATGTTTAATCATACTAATTAATGAATAAACGTTATAATATTGCAATAGTGCAACAATTAAAATCTACAAAAGAAGAACTATTAACAAAATCTTCCCATTACTTCCTTCAAGGAAGTTTTAGTTACAATACAAGTCTTGTAGCTTCCTGGTTAAGGATTTCATCTTTATTAATAATTATTATTTAAAATATTAATTATTAATCAACGTTATATAGAATATTTATCAGAAAGCTCTCGATGACAGCGGGTACAACCACAAACTTGCGTTCTCAGTTCCTACGGCAGTCTCCAATCTCTGGAAGAAGGAACCGCCATAGAGACATCATTTGGTACAACCCCCCTTTCAGCAGGAACATGGCTACTAACGTTGGAAGATCCTTTCTAAAGATCCTCGACGAAGAATTCCCGAAGGGCCATGCACTGCATAAAATCTTCAACCGGAACACAGTTAAGATCAGTTACAGCTGCCTGCCGAATCTAAAGCAAAAAATTGATGGCCATAACAAAACCTAAAGCTTGCAACTGCCGTCTACCAACTCATTGCCCTCTGGACGGTAATTGCTTAAAATCAGCCATGATCTACCAAACCACAGTAGGAACGGAGGACAACAGGCCAGCCGAGACCTATGTAGGCCTTACTGAGAACTCTTTTAAGACCACATACTCGAACCAAACAAGAGACTCAGTACAGAACTTAGTAAGCACATCTGGCACTTGAAGGACGCTAAGATTGGATTTAGCTTAACTTTGAAGATCTTAAAGCAAGCCACGCCTTTTAATCCCGTTTCAAATCGCTGCAATTTGTGCCTGTGGGAAAAATATTTCATTATTTGCAGAGCCAACCTGGCGAGCTTGAACAAGCATAATGAACTTGTGACTTCCTGCAGGCACGCACACAAATTCCTTCTTAGCAGCTTTACAACCCCCGTCGGCACGCAATAGTTTTTTTATTCAAATTCTGCGCGCGCCTTTGTAGTCGTAACGTATGTTGTAACGAACTTTTTGTTGGCAAATTTATATGAGGAGTGCCATACATGTAGTGCAGTATGAAACTAAGTATAGTAATAAAATGCCACGTCGAATCTCAAGTTGACACCAGACAAACTAGAATATTTACTCTATGTAAAAGTTCTATATAAAAGAGTTTAATACATTTTTTGGGGTAGCTAGAGCAGCACGATGAAGCTAAATTTTTGTGAGGTTTGCCAGTTTAAATTCATACATATATATGTATATGAGATCCACCAGCATCAACAAACAAAAGAAGAAAGTACAAGCCCACCCCAATTTCCGTGAGGAATGTAGTTAATTTGCAGACCTTCTGCTTTAGTCTTTTTTAGTGATTTTAGAGACTATTTTAAAGTGTTTTAAAAGACCCTTTGTCAGGAGACACTAGACATTATTTCTACATCTTTCATACATACTTCGCGTCATTTTTACACTTTTACACATTTTACCTCACACCAATTTTGCATATATATATATATATATATAATCCGTAAAGTAAAATCACTCAACTCTGATGACCATAAGTTTAATACAAACTTGTTTTGTAGGTGTTACCACCCACTCCTCAGTTAAACTTATATATATATATATATTCGTTTTTTGAGTAGAACGTATTTCGTAGAGCGCTCGACTCAATTGATTGAGGAGCAGCAGCTATAACTTCACAGAAGTTCAGGTTTCACAAGTAATCATCGTATATATATATATATATATATATCTATAGCTTAATGTGGAATACTTTCTCATCCCTGATAATGCCATTGATTGGTGAAAGCTTGGATGTTTATATTTTTTAAAATGGACAACAGTTTAAGGCCTCATTTGAAAATTTTAATTTTTAAAAGAAAATTTATTTTGAACTGAAACAGCTACTGCTCACTATTGACAGAATTGCGGCACTAAAGACAAGAAAACCCAAGCTGACTTGCTGGCATATCTCACTAAAATAATCATACATTTGTGTTTTGTATTTTATGCCTTTTTGAGTGCCAAATCATGACTGATTGTTCTTCCTATATTCTTTGGTCTACCAGACCACTTGGAATATCATAGCAAAGATGCCAACCTCTGGAGATCTGATAATTTAATCTGCGAAGCCCTTTAAAAAAAGAAATTTCAAGGCTATCACTACGACTTCAAGGTGCTCTGTATAGATACAGTTTTCATTCACCACTTACACATCTCCCAAAATGCACCTTGTTTGCTTCCCAAAATTTTTCAAAGCCTTGTTTTCAATTTCACTGAGGACAGCTGTAACACTCAGGAGAAATAAAAAGCAAAGGTTATGCAAAATTTGGGGGGGCTAACAATGTGTATTATGGGAGATGTGCATGTGGCGAATAAATAGGCAAGGAATTGAACAGTAGGGAAGGTCCTTTAGTTCTATTGTCCTTTTGTTCCCCATGAAAGAAACCAAGGGACTGTGATGCTCACATTAGTTGAGGAATCCCCCAGACCCAGGCCCTAAGACATAGTGATAGCCCTGAATTTGAATTAAAATTTTGCATTTTTTTTCCTTTGGCTACTATTAGAAGCAAAAGGAAATCCTGGATTGCCCGCATGATATATAGTCATCAGAGTTTTTTTAATTTTTCAAAATAATAGCTAAGAGTTTACATGAGTTACTTTTTTTTTGCTCAAAATTTCCAGGGCTGTGCTCTAGCGGAGCCCGAACTTTTGCTCTCGGGCGACTAGGAAATCTTAGTTTTTTTCATACAAATCATATGCTTAATGCCACCCTATATTTTACAGGTTCAAAGCACTAAGCTCCCTACAATTTTCCTTAGAGCACATGCAGCCTTGATTTTTCTTTTATTCCTTTCATACATACTAAGTTTTTTTTAAATTGGGTGGACTAGCTCATAATAACAGGGCTTCTGATATTTCGCGGTCGTGGACCCGAGAAATTCAGGTTTTTCCACGAAATCCTGCGAAATTCCAACAAAATGTGAAATACCGCAAAATCCGCCAGATATATTTCCAAATACATGTCGGCAAAACATATTTCATACTTATCTTGGCTATTAGACCTGTTTTATTCACCCCAAACATCCAAATTTCTCTTGAAACTTCGTCACTGCAATGAATAAACAACGTTCCAAAACTACCAGGCGTTTTTAGATGAACGTTGCAAAAAACTGGGCACTAACCATAATCTAATAATGTTGTTGAAAGAGCAAATTATTATCCCTGTTAAAAAAACGTTAAACGACGCTGGTCATATCGATGCGAAAATTGAGTCGATTTTAGCGGAATTTGCCAAAACAAAATCCAGCGAAATCGGCTGTTTTTTACCGACTGTTTTTTGCCGAAGTTTCCCCCCGAAATCTCCCGTGAAATCGGCCGATTTTTCTAAGAATTTGCCCCTGAAAATCCCGCGAAATTTTTGATTTTTTTTCTGCGAAATATCAGAAGCCCTGTAATAATGGTTCTTCTGTTCCCCACTAGTCCTTCCCTGCTGCTCTCTTTGTGTCTGATCATAACAACAACTACTTGAATGCAGTGAAAATGGATAAAATTCAATTAAAATTAGATAACCCATAATCAGGACCACAGTCCACAACATGAGCTTTAGACAAACAACATACACATATCAATAAGGCTGGGAGGGGAGGGGAGGTCATGATGTGGATTTCAATTTGTCTGAACACACATCCTCCTCCTCCTCCCTCGGGCCATACAAATTCACCATTCTATTAGGCTATCCCCATAACACAAACCACTTTAATTTTGCGTAATAAAAATGTATTGCCTGTACTTAACACTGACCTTACAGAGGACTCTGGCAAACCTGCAACTGCTTGCATCCCACATAAATAGCGAAAAATAGTCTCCACATCCTTGAAGAAAGAACACAAGGAAAAAATCAATATCAGAACAACAGCAACAACAGAATCACATGTCAGAAGGTTAACAGTGTAAGGTAGATTCGAGGGGAAGGAGGACTACAATGACAAGATTTAACTTTTTGCATTATTCGAAAAATTAGACACCCCAGAAAGCTTTGTTGCCCTTTTTTCCACCACAAAAGTTAGCACAGTTATTTTTGCTGAAAGAGTTTAAGCCGTCTCCCGATCATAAAATGATAAAGATTCTTACCACTGAAAACTACATGTACAGTGTAGGGTCCAGTTCAAATGTCAAAGTTTTCATGTACTGTACTTAATAACTACTTGGGTTGACCCAAATGATACAAGTTTGATGACTGATTCAGATGTTGAACTTTCACATCATTAATACTATTAGTCGGACTCAATTCATTTTCATGATGTACAATGGTATACAACGCTTACCAGTGAAAATAAATCATAGTAATACATAATTAGGGTCAGCACATTAAAAGTTCGATGTTTGAAATGACGTCACATACTCCACAGTTGAAAACTGAAGCTTAATTCATGGGTTGACCCAAATTAGACATTGTCTGGGACTTACTGATTCAAACAATGATCTTTTCATGTGCTTAAGTGAAAGGATTAGGTCTAGTACATGAAAAGTTTGACGTTTGAACTGAGGCTAAGTCTTGTTTCCACCACTACAACATTCTTGCTAGAACCTTGAGTAGAGCGAATGACAATGGCTATCACATTTCCCTGCCAAAATGACACTGGTTCACATGCACGCCCTACTCCGTAGGATGGGAGAAATAATCCTCCAGGCTTTGAACCCAGGTGCAGATCAACACCAGCTTCCACCATTTTAAGAAAATTGGTCAGATTTTTCATAAATAAAATATATTTTTAATGACACACTCTCCAAGTTAAAATCTGTCTAATATCCTATCTATCCCTACATATATCTCTGTCCTTTCCTGTCTTTTATCTATTTTAACCAAAACAGGTACTACTGAAGCTTAGCCCAACTTAGGTAAACTGTAGAAGTGTTCAGGGTGTTCATTAGGCATTGGAGATCGGAGAATTCTCTGTTTATTACATAGAATTCTCCAAGCAACATTTGGTAGCCTGTGACTATTTTTATTCGGACGTGGAGCCTTTTTCAAAATATTTGCCTATAACATTACACCCTCTTCCTAAAACTAGAATTCTTAATCCTCCGTATGGGTATTTCCAACGAAACTCAAGGTGCAACGATCACTATTGATGAAGCAACAATCTTTGAGATGACATGCGGCAACAATGACAATGCCATTCTAATCAAGTTTCACAACTAAAGTTAGTCGTGAAACAGGGTTGTCACTAAGATTTCAAGTTACCAGGTAAATACAACAAGTAGGAAGGGAATAGCTATAGGGATTTCTTTTGGTTCAATTTCTCTTCTATTTTCCTCTGAAAGAACCCGGGGGCCCCATTCATAGTAGCCGGGGGAAAACCCCGCCCCAGCTTCTTAATGACAGCTCTGTGCAATGACATCAAATCTGCCAAATAGTGTGCTGCATGTCCAGAGTTTTTGATTTCCTCATTAAACTCATTACTCCTTTTATTTGTTAATTTCTGTTGTCACGGTGGTTTCTCTGAGCTCGCCAGCAGTGTTAGCCCCCTCCCCCCCCCCCAAAAAAAATCTTGATGGACAATGATTTTGACTGAAAAACAAACAAGTGAATGGAAGACTTAACATATAACAAAATCGAAGTTCCAGGTACTCATAGAGGTTCAGTCTGTATTAACCTAAGTTACCGTAGAACATTTAAACACACCTAATGTCCACTCCTTGGATTTAATCTTAACACTTGGATAGTTATTTGTTTCATAGCACAATAATAAATTTGTTATTGAAGCTATTAACAAGATTATACCGATCAGTATAGTTAATGGCAACTTGACCAAAGTCCTATTCCAACTATTGAAATCAAACTTTGGGTTAGCTTAATAACAAAGTTTTCTGCACCAAAAGTCTGATTATCAGTTCAAAGATGAGGACTTAAGTTATTTGCTAACAAAGCTAATAAAGTTAGAAAAAGCACAAATCCTACCGTAAATTTCCTTTCGCTTACACGTGACAAAGTTGGTACAATAATATATTGTAGTTAAAAATAAACACTTGGATAAAACGAAATTAAAACCACAAATTAAACCTTTTTACACTTTGTTTGATTATTCGGAAAATTCATCTGTCTGTTGTCAAACAAAATAACAAGGAATATAATGCGCTCAAAATACATTTGTAAAAACAGAGTATGAGTTATGATTCTGTAGGCTGGTAGTGTAATATATATAAAATTACCATAAAACGGGTATTTAATCTTAGAATGATACAAAACTGATACAGAAAACTTTAAAATTAGAGATTGTCACTTCCAAATAACGCAAGCAGAGTATATCGTTAAACATGGAATTCGCACTTGCGAAATCTTTAGTTGAATTCTTGCATACAATTAAAAAGCACTACAACAAAATCGTCTTGTATTCTAAACGCTGCGAATATTGATCAAGTTTCCTGTCCACTTGTGGCAATATAATAGCTTTATCAAGCGCGAGCTCAAGTTTATTATCAATTTTGCTCACCGATCGCACTCACTAACATTCGCTAATTGTACGCGAGGGAAAATAACATTTTAACTTCCCTGGGATTGGGAAACTGACAGCTTTTCATCTGCAATTTACACTGATTGTCGATTACATCGATCATGCACAACTGCGATGCATATCACAAATTTTAAACAAATACCAAACTAATCTAACAACAAAATAATTTTAAGCCTTACCTCATTGGTTCTATGATGAACAGATCTACGAAGGCAGTTTATAAACTTGGAATTGTTGTTCAAATTATCACTAAATGCCATGACTGATCAGAGATTTTATCCAGAGGGTAAATTCACATAGAAACGTAGATGCTCGGGTCCTTTTAAAACCAACAATACACAAATATCTTTCTCAGTAAAAGAAGCCATACGTGACTTGGGGAACGTTGAAATCACCACACGAAAATCCTTGCATTCCAGTAATCTTTCTCGTATGTAAAGAAACTCTATACTCTATCACTCGCTTGAAAAACTCGTACTATACACACATAAGCAAGTTGATGTGTTTACATTTCGCAGCTCCAGAAAATGGCGTTCTGCAAATATACCAGATTTGACCAAGCTGTGCTGTGTTTGACGCGACCTCCTTGTTTCCAGACAAATAAAAACCAATGTAGAAATTTGTCCTCGCTGTTTGACAAAAACGGCGTATCAGAAATCGACGGCTTTGCCAATTGCCAGACGAGACGCGCCAGTTGCTGAAGAAAATTAACGCAGTACGATCCTATGAAACAAAAAGAACAAATATGAACCAAATTTAAAAGGAAAAGGAACTTAAATTAGATGAGTACTAGCAAATTTTGGCCTTCTCCTTTCATACTCAAGAAAATAATTGGATTGAATTGTGTTGCACGACAACTACAGAACGTCTTCGCGCTTATCAAAATTAGGGGTTGACAAGGAAACAGGTTTTTGGTTGATTTACCTTCTAAGCAGGTTAAGGACCAATGCTTAACATCTGTTCGGGACTTTCCTTCGCTAAAAACCTGACAAGCGTAAAATATAGGCTTAATATTATGAGTAAACCGGTTGGAACTAAAATGCTATAATGAGATATCACGGAAGACTGATCGCCAAAAACCTAAGGGAAAGCAAACTTGGTCGGATTTGTCCGAAGTAAACTCTTACTTTCAGACGCTCTTTGATGGATAAGTGTATAACATTACTCTTCCGTATTAATGCAATCCCAAAAATGACCTTTCCATCGAAATTACTTATCGAAATTAAAGACACCACCACAAAAAGACTACAAAACGATTTTCAAATTCATACCATCTCACAGACGGTATGAATTTTAGTGTCTTCGAGCGTGAAAGAAAAGGAAATAGTGACTCACCAGTATCAGGTTCTACAGAAACGAACGACTAAATCCCAACTCTACCTGCTGAATTTCCGAGTCGATTGTTCGCAATATGATTGTGAAGTTTTGAAAAGATCGCATCCATGCATTTACATGTTTTAACAAACGGAAGTTTCTGAGGTCAGGTGACCAGGCTCACTATGATGAGAGAGAACTGAGAACTACACCGGAAGAAAGATGGCACACAGGCCCGCAATTCGTGCATGAAGTTTTCCTGCGAGCTAAATTTTTACAAGCATAGTTCACAAGAACGTCTACTAACTATAAAAAGAAAATTCCATTATTTTCTCTTCCAACAATGCAATTGCCTACGTCTGGATCTCTAAGAATGCGTTGGAACAGCAATTTGAGTTTGGTTTGTACGTATTAATCGTTTTCTAATGTAAGTGAAACCTTAAACAAGTGGCAAATTAACAGCTGTTTTTTCTCTTCATTTGACTCATGAGTGAGGCACAGGTAAAGCAAAGCGCCCCATGTACTTCATCATTACTAATAAAAAGGTGTGAAAAACAACGATGTTTCGAGAGCCAGCTCCACACAACGCGTGTAGGATCTGTTGCATTAAAATCGCGCAGGACAGTTTTGCAGCACGGCATAAACTAGAAAGGTGGATCAGCATTATTGCCGATGATGTGTCTAGCATTAAAAGACCCTTATTGAAAGAAAGGTTGTGTAAATCTGTGATAACAGCAACCGTTTGTAGCCTTACCAAAATACATCCTGCCCATCAAAAGCCACATGATGGGCACCCAGGTGCCCCACGTCAGTTTTTTCTCAGTCCATGATAGGCCAGCTAGGCATGATGGGGCCCAAGCAGTTGAAGTAACAGTTGGAGTGACAGTTTGTTTAAATTCGACTGCATTATTTTGTCAGAAATTTGGAAGGACAGAATTTATGAAAAATAAAAAAATGCCAAAAAAAAAAAAGAAAAGAAAGCTAATGAACTATTTTTGTCAATTCTACTATTAAAAGGTTTTTTAAAAAATTTTTTACTATTTCTTTTGACTTCATCTATTCTTGTGTTTATGTATTATTTTTAGTTTGTTTTCTAAAGGCTGGTTTTCACTAACGACGGAGTCGGAGTCGTATTTAAAGCCGCGTCATAAAACCCCTTATTACCTAGTAAAAATAAAATATCAGAGTCGGAAGGGCGACGGAATCAGAGTCAGAAGAATCAGAACTTTTTCATTTCTTCCAACTCCGTTTCCGACTCCGTTGATTAAGTTCTACTTAAGATCAGATTGTCGGAGTCGGAAGCAGAGGCAGAAGAATAAGCAAATCACAATGCACGTTCCCACGCAATGTAATTGGTTTAGTTCTTTCGCTTCTGCTTCCGACTCCAACAATCTGGTTTTCACTAGATCATAAGCGGAACGTAAGCAACGGAGTCGTAAGCGGAATTAAGGAACGTCATTTTCACTCGATCATACGATCTACGCTTCTGATTAAGGTGGCTCGACTGGATTTTTTTGGGGGGGATACCTCCCAAGTTTGAGCATTAGCTATGTCGCCATGAGTAAAGATAGGGAAAAAAGGTTACCACAACTGTATTATATAAAGATGAAAATTTCTTATGATTTGGGTCTTATCGCAATCGGAGTCGCCATGGCAAGGTAACGACGCCATTACGTTTTTAATTTATCTTTGTTTTTCTCTGTACCAGGAGTTTTTTTGAGAAATCGCTTAAGGGAGTATGTACTTGCCATAATTACCTCAATTATGGCATAGTTTGAACAAATTCTATGAGAGCGTTTTCGAAATATTTTGAAACGAAGTTTTAAGCATCATAAAAACAGTGAAATAGCATGCTATCCACAAAATTAGCTAATTTTTTAAGAAAATGACAAGCTTTGAAAACGCGACTTCATCTCATAGTGGTTTGATTCCATTGAAAACCTCCTACAAAAAAAGAGGGGAATTGCTCTGGGCGATCGCGACTAGGGAAAATTTTATTAACTTGCATTCAGCTGCTTTTGTTACAGTTTTTGCACGTAATTTGGTCCACACCTACAAATTTCGCATTTTTCAAAAAACCGCTCGATAAATTTTTATATAAATTTGATAATCCCAACATCACTTGTCAAGAAATATACCCTGCAAGTTTCAAGAACATTGAAAAAAGGGAAGGCTTTCAAATAGGACCTCAAATATGACCAATTTTTCCCCCGGATTTTGTGTTTATAAGCGAGCGTCCTCATTATTCACTGGCATTGTTTTCAAGTTTCATATGCACGTGCACATTTAGCAAAAAGTAGTAAATTTGCATCAAAAAGAATCCTCGATTACTTTCGGAAGAAATATCCGGAAAATGCTAATAATTGGCTTGTGTCACAGACAGCAGTGAGGGCCGAGACGGTGAACGTTACGGCTCATCTTGTAGGATGCAACACTTAATTATCTTACTCGGGTTATAACATCACTGAAACTCTTACAAAGAGTTGCTGTGATGTTATTAATATATCACTAATTTCTTTACCCGGTTATTAGCATATTCCGGAGATTTAACCGAGGGTCCTTTTGATCCAAATTCTCTCCTTTTGCTAAATTTGCACGTGCATAGGAAACTTGAAAACAATGCCAGTGAATAATGTGACGCTCACTTGTAAACACAAAATCTGAGGGAAAAATTGGTTATATTTGAGGCCCCATTTCAAAGCCTTCCCTATTTTCAATATTCTTGAAACTTGCAGGGTGTATTTATTAACGATTGATCTCGGGATTTTCAAATTTACAAAACAAAATTATCCAGCGGTTTTTTAAAAAATGCGAAATTTGTAGGCATGGACCAAATTACGTGCAAAAACTGTAACAAAAGCAGCTGAATGCAAGTTAAAAAATTCTTCTTACTCGCGATCGCCCAGAGCAATTCCCCTCTTTTTTTTCGGGAGATTTTCAATGGAATCAAGCCACTATAAGATGAAACCGTGTTTCCAAAGCTTATCATTTTCTTAAAAAATTAGCTAATTGTGTGGATAGCATGCTATTTCACTGTTTTTATGGTGCTTAAAACTTTGTTTCAAAATATTTCGAAAACGCTTCCATAGAATTTGTTCAAACTTTCCCATAATTGAGGCAATTATGTCGGATACAAACTCCCTTAAGCGATTTTTTAAAAAAACTCCTGGTACAGAGAAACACAAAGACAAATAAAAGACGTAATGGCGTCGTTACCTTGCCATGGCGACTCCGATTGCAATAAAACCCAGATCATAAGAAATTTTCATCTTTATATAATACAGTTGTGGTAATCGTTTTTCCATATCTTTACTCATGGCGACGTAATTAATGCTCAAACTTGGGAGGTATCCCCCCTAAAAAATCCAGTCGAGCCACCTTAAGAACTCCGACTCCGTCACTAGTAAAAACCAGCCTTTATAAAATTCTGAATCAATCACGGTAAGAAATAAATGAAATATATAGAAAAAATAGAATTCATTTAATAGGCTTCATTCACTCCTCTGTTTTCGGTTTCCAGCAACAACTGCATCGTAGCCAGGAGATAAATCTGGTCACTCTTTGTTTCTGCAAAGGTAAAGTATTAAACCAAAGGAATTGTTAAGTACGAAAATACACAGTTAAAACGCTATCTTCAAAAACGACGAAGAGCTACTCTACACAACCTGACATGTTAAGTCACGGAGTCTTTGTCTCGCAGCAAAGTGGTCATGACATAACGTGGAGATTATTCAGAGACTAAACCTGAACACAATAACAATATGTCGCCACTCCCGATAACAAAACCTCATTTACACGAGAAAAACTTTCTTCTCTATCTAAATATCACTTAAAAGACGACATTTGCTTTGTAATGCTTGTAGAAATGACAGGCATCTGCTCATGAAAAAACCTTTCCCCACCCCCCACCGATTGATTAGTTGACTGCTGGCAATTATACACAGTCGTGAGGCCGGCTATCGTTACCACGTACAGTAACACTCACAGGATTTTCATAAGTTGGTCTACTGAAACCATTTTAGGTCAATTCAATTTTGCAGAGTATCTGTAATTTTTGAGCAAACTCACCAAAGTCTTTGGTTTTTTCTCTCCAGTCCGTCTCCTTTCCTCTTTAACAGTTGAAACTTCCTTTTTCCCATCGCAGGAGTCTACAGATTGACGATTTTTCGCGAGGGAGAGCCGATCAGGCTCGAAAAACGAAGTGGTCGGCTGGCAATGTCCACCTTTTGGTTCGTCATTTCCTCTCTCGTGTTTCTCTTTAATTTTCAGAGACGAAGATTCAAACGCCTTGTTGCAAGAGGTGATGTTCGTGAGCATGGTGGTATTTGAACCCTTTTTCTTCTGTACCCGAGGGGCACGGCCGGCTCCTTTTACAGCCAGTGTATGTATTTTGGTGGGTGCAGTTGCCCATTCTGGTGCACAAATGGCGAGCTGCTTTAGGTGGTTGCCCGGTGTTATGGGCACTTCACTGTAGACAGCTGCTGATAATTGAGCAACCGCAGGAGCTTCAGGGATTGACCAGCTGCTGGTGTTATTAATAAGCGGTAACAGGAACTCGATTAGGTTTTGGCCTTGGGAGGGAGCAAGTCTTATCACGAAAACTGTTTTGGGACACACGATGGTACTTGCAATTGGGGCTATCAAACTTGTTGGGAAATCCTTTTTCTTCGCCATGTTCACAGCAGCAGTTATTTTGTTGGCGCCGTCTAACACAGTTGTGGCTCTTTCTGAATTGGGTGGTTTTGGTGATACCAGGACTCCCTGTGTAGCGCTATAACTGTGAGGCAGCACTGCAACCGTCTTTCCTTCCACTGGTCGATTATTAGTGTCGAGCTCTGTGATGGTCGCTCCTCCAGACGATGGTCTGGGCCACTGGAAGTACTTAAGCAGTTCAAAGTACCCCCAGTGATAATATCTAAGGTGCTGATACATCCACTCGCCCGCGCTGTAGCCTAAATCGAGTTCCTCTTTTGCTTCGTCAAGTTCTTCGTTCTTCTGCTGAAGCTCCTGGGTGCTCTTGTCAATCTTATCTAATAAGGAAGTACACTGTGCTTTCAGCTTGAGATTTCTTTTTTTGAAATCATTCAGTTCTCTAACGGCGTTCTTATGCCTCCACTTGATTTCGTCTTGTGATGTCTTAAGACGCGCTAACTCTTTCTTTAATTTATTTTCTTTTACATTTCTCGATGTTTCGACATCCTTGAGGTTCTTTTGAGATTTTTCCAACTCCTCTCTCTGGATATGATTATCCTCTTCCAGCCACTGTCGCTCTGATTGCAGGTTGTTAATCACCGCAGCGTGTTGCGCTATGGTAGCTGCTTGTTGGTTCACAATTGCCACTAGCTGATCATACGTATACACATACATCTGTGCCATCCTCAGAAAAAATCTTTTTTTTAGAAAAATCACTTCATCGCTCTAAAAAATCTTCCGTTAAATTTCAATCACGATTTTCTTCTTCCAAAAGTGAGCTTTTAAAATTTAGTGATGTCATAAACAATTAGCCTCACTTGTTAATTTCGTTTGCGCGCGCACTAGAACATATTTTGTGGTTTCGGCCTTGTGACAAGTGGTCGAGTAACTGGGTAAGTATAGTATAATCTCTTTTCAAACTTCTCGTTTGTTCTTCACATTATATTAGTTTGCGGACAATCTTTATCTCGAGCGAGTGGGCGATACGAGAGATAACGCGCGAGGGAGTGACAAATCCAGAAATAGTCCACGTTCGATATATTAAAATTCTAATATGACTCCGAGGCTTTAAGGTCAAGACTGCAAATTTTTCACAACTCCATCGTCTCGCAATTCCCACAGGAGACTAGAATACAAAGAAAATCAAACCAAATGTAGAAAAATAATCAGAATGCCTCGGAGTCATGTTAGAATGTTGATATTCGAAAGTGGGCTATTCTCGTGCCAATCGCGCGTTACTGTACGCGATATACGTTTCGTGGCCAACCTTTTCTTCGTCAAAACGTATTAACTGAAATTTATACAAAGACAAGACGCTACGGAGCGTACACTTCGGCGTCGTGGTTGTGGAACTGATTAAGTGTAAATGCCTAGGAATAGTAAAAAATGAAATATGGTAAGAGTAAGGTGTTAATTTGTGAAATTGTACGATTTGTCAGGATATTCTGAAAAGAGCCATATCCAAGAGGCCTACTAGCCAAAAACTAGCATTTCGGGACAAATTGTCTTTGCGATAGTAGCCCAGTTATGCTCTGATGACTCCATACAAATCCTTCTAACTTTGACTTGGGTCTAAACGTTTAGACCTAAGTCAAATATGAGGTTATTGGAGGTTAATAACAAGCCTAACAAAACAAACAGTGAAAAAAGAATTCTCTATTTTTGTTAGTCACATCAGGCTTCAAAAACGGCATAGCAGTCTCATGTACTGATTAAAGATATGTAAGGCATGGGTAAGCAGTCAGTTACGTTGAGCATGGAATTGGCTAAAACTCAATGTTACGAGTTCGAATGTTTTGAGAATAATTATTCACTGACTACCAGCCTGCAGGGATGTCGGATTAACACAAGGAAGTTTAATACCAGAGGAACATTAGCCTCCCCGCAGACGTTTTGTGGGGTTTGCTTTTGTTCGCCACGCATTCATTTCTCCCCACGGACGTCTGCTAAACACAGCCGACATTTACGTTCTTGTTTGCTTGAATAAGCCAATAAGCGGTCAGTTATTGTGTCATGATCAGCCAATAACGAGCTGTGATACAACTGAAACGGCACCCAAGAATTTTTTCTCGCTTTTTTAGAGGAATGTTTATTCCATGCCCACGCAAGGATGAGACTCCAAAGAAAGTTGCAAGAAGCGAATTTTTTTGTTTTCTTTGCTGCTGTAATTTAGGAAAGGACCAAGTTCGCGTGTTTAAAAAAAGCGCAGTTGACATCACAAGGCTCATCAAACGTGCTCTGGACGTTGATGTGTATTCTTCAAGTGAATTATTTATTTGCACTGCTATCTTCTACCTGAGACGACTCAAACGTTTTGAAAAAATCACAGAAATGATGCAATAAGGCGGTAGTCAGCTGTATAGTTTTTTTCGGAAGTTGTTAAGTGTAAAATAATCTGCTTTTCTTTGATGAAAGACTTCAGACAACAGTTCTCGCACGCGAGCTCGGAGCGGTATACGTATTCAGCACGGTCGAAAACAATTACTATTAATTCTGTATATATTCGAAGTATTAAGAAAAGAGAACTTGTAAACGTTGATAGGGAAGATTTTCAAAGCATTCTTCCAAAACAAAGGCCGTTTCCTTTTTGCAGAATGTAATTCCACCAAGGTCATGGGTCGCGGACCAAACACCAATACGATTTGGGTATATTTTTTCAAGAGACGGTAAAACAAAAAATTCGAAGTCTACAGCAATGTGCTTCCAACGGCAGAAAAAGGTTTACCTGAAAACTTGTTCTGCAAAAAGGCGCGTCTTCCCGTTGCGTTTTATTTATTCACAAGCTAAGTGCCACTGAAGTCTAAACTTCAAGCTAGGACGACAAATTAACCTGCCTGTCAACAAACTTTAATTTCGCTCCTTCAAAGAAAGAAAGAACGCTTATAATCAATAAATCATTGGACCTTTCATTTTTCACCGTATTTTATTTCTCGACGAAATATTTAATCATGCTGCAGCTCGGAAAAGTCGCGGACCAAGGACCACATGCTAACTGTACAAGTCACTCCATTTCCTCCACCGATCGATCTTCAACCAAGCTTCTGGGCTTTCGTAAACAACAGAGAAAGCCCCTCTCTCGACAACCTTCATATTCTCTTCGCTAATATCACTGACCGTTACAGCAGGAATACCAATATTTGCCAGCTTTGTAGCTTGATCTTTCACAAGACTTACCAGGGGCGAAACAACAACAACAATATGTCCAGTAGTTCCACGCACTGTGTCGCAAATAAGTGGCAAAGCTTGATATGTAAGGGATTTGCCAAATCCCCTTGGCAAATTTATGAACTCATCGATCTTCTCTATAAAGTTTGCAGGATAGCTTCTCTCTGATACTTGTTTAACTCTGTATTTTAATACTACAAACTTCTCGCACACCCGATCAAAAGCCTCACTGATCGTGCGAATCTGAACAAGCGGCTCGGAGAAATGAATGCGTGACGAACTAAAACAAACCCCACAGGACGTCTGCGGGGAGAGGAACATAGGCTTTACAGAGCTTTACAACACAGCATCCGCCAACACAAGCTTTATTTGAACTTAAGTAAAACTAAACAGCCTCTGCCAATAATAACAAAATCTCACTTGAACTTCAGATATCTTACGGCTTCCGCCAACTTGTTAACAACTTGGAAATCGACCTTCGTCACACTTGATTAAACACAGCAGTCAAGCTCTTGGGAAAAAACTTAATTCGTCAAAAAAACTCGCTTGGAACTTGTATACCGTTTGATATAAGGTTCTAGGAAATACTAAATGGGCGAATAGTAGTAGCTTTTCGACATATTTTATGATTTCAGTAACTGATACAAATCTGCTGACTCATGCTGAAATGTAAACATGCCCTAATTAATTATTCATGAATAATCCAAAAACGTAGAGAACGTTCGAGAAAGTCACGCAACGCATGAAAGCAATTTTACT
This sequence comes from Porites divaricata, assembly GCA_038088405.1. Lineage (NCBI taxonomy): Eukaryota > Metazoa > Cnidaria > Anthozoa > Scleractinia > Poritidae > Porites > Porites divaricata. The sequence continues at coordinate 16,625,356 of JBBMOI010000006.1, read as the reverse complement.
ACTTAGAAACACTCAACAAAGACAAAATGTCTTTGTGCAGGATCTTGTAACTTTAAATTCATCATAAAACTGTTCCAAAGGAGGGCGCTCACTCGTGAAATGTTTTTTAACACTCGAAGAGAAATTTCGTGTCTCTGTGAGGCCACGTAATATGCTCTATTTATTCCTCGAGTAACTTAAAGAATAGACTCGACATGATCTCAAGATACTACGAAGTAGTCCGGTCTCATTTCCTGAAATAGCCGAAACAAGCCGAAAAGTCACGAACTTACACGCCCAATCTTGTCCCGAAACTAGTGCATAATTTCATAACAATTTTTCGTTTGCCCAACTACCTTGAGTCGCAGTAGCGCAATCGGCTAATCCCTCAACTTAGAGTCCCCTCTGATCTGACGGGTCACATAGGTGAGTCGGTTCAAACCCCAGGGAAGCCAAAATTATAATTCTTTCTTCCTCGAAAAAGTCAAGGAATAAATCAAAGAAATCGAAGTAATCTCGAGATATCTCGAACTAATTCGGCTCTCACTTCGTCCAATAACCGAATAAATCCGAAAACCTACAGACTTTGCATGCCCAATCTTGGCGAAAAATGGTAATTTTAATACATTCCTGAGCGTCGCGAAACCTTTACTTCGCGCTCCGCCGAAGTAAAAAGTAATTTCAAGCCGAACCACGTGAAGGTCTAGTCGTCTGCAGGGCAATGACAGTACTTAGTTTGTTTTCGCCATGCGATAATGGTCAATTTGCGGTCCGAAACTTCCTACACGGACCAAAATTTCAAAGAAAATGCTCATTTATCTCTTTACAAGGGAAAAAGGTTTAAATAAAGTTATAAGAGGTCTGTCAACCTTGAGGTCTTGGATGTTGACTTTGTCCTTCAACGTTTTACATGTAAACTGTGCGTAGCTGTGAACAAAGGCAATGAAGAAACTAACTCGTAATCTTATCGAAGATAATTCTAGCGTAATATTTTATCGTAGTACACAGTTAAAAAGACGAAAATCGACTGGCAGAGATTCGAGATGTTTTGCCTAAGAGAAAATGAGTAATTCCTTCGACAAATATGATAAAAGACATACCTGCACCCGATCATCTTGATGAGCTTCGTTGCCATTTGCAGTGTTTTTCAAACATCAACGAAAGAAATATAGAAGCGACTTCGAGCCAGAATGTCCAGTTTTCATAAGACTCCTGCGTTATTTTGGCGAGTGAATACTTACAGTGCTCTTAGCTTTGACCGAATAAACTTTAAAATATGTCTGTAAACCCTGAGGTCTGGGATGTTGACTTTGCCTTTTCAAATTTTTACCTAGCTTTGTTTTTATGACAACGAAGCCGATGTAGAAATTGTAACCTTAATGAGGAAGAGAATTCTAGTCAGTGTTTGAAAATTTTAACGCAGATCACAATTGACGATGAACTGGCAGATATTCGAGTGGTTTTCCCAAAAAAAAATAACGAGCGATATCCTTCGACAATGACAACAAACTTACCTTGAAAAGCTTCTTTCCATTTTGCAGTGTTTTTTTACAGGGACCAATGAAGGAAAGATGGAAACGACTTCGAGACAGACACAGTGTCCGGTTTCCAAAATACTCCAGAGCTGAAAAGAGCTAAAAGTTACAGAGCTCTTAGTTTTGACCGAATAAACTTTTTCAGCATGGCGAATTTAATTTGTTGTCACTTTCTCGAAACCCTTTGTTATGTGCTATTTTTTTCGTGAGCCAATAAAAACTTTCTTTTTTGACGCCTGTCAAAAGACTGTCAACTCGCGGGTCCTGCACTTGTTTCCGGTGGTTACTCTATAGAAATCTGGTTAATCCCAGGGCTTCATTTGTAACAATGAACAAAATTTATCCCCAACCCAAGCATAAAGCCAGAGTTATTATGATCGGACTCACTGGTCCACTCATAACCCCTTCTCGAAAAAAAAAACAATGCACCTACTGTACAGTTAAATTAAAAAATAATAAATTAACATACCCCCACAGAAGGTATTGATTTTTAAAGGAAACTTTGAAACCTGGTTCGAAGTTTTTTGTTTTTTTGTTTGTTTGTTTGTTTTTTCTGTAAGTCTTACTTTGTTGCTTTCGACCTGGTCCTTCGAACCTTGCTGTAAGATGGACCAGAAACCTAAATTGTGCGTCCTTTACGTAGTCAAATCTTATGATTCTGCCATGAGTTCTAAAAATAGTAATATGAGACAAGTTCATAACTTATGAGGAAAATGGCGAGGAAAATCTCATCCAGGGCATGGATGAGAGTGAATGTTATCAACTTTTGATTACCAAAATTGTGCCCAAGTAATGCGGCATGGTCAGTGAAAATCCTCCTTCAATTATTATGCTGGCACAAGATTGTCTTTATATCGAACAATTTTTCATGTTAGAAAAGCATTTACAGTACAATTAACAACAGGAAACGGTAATCAGGTCTATTTTTTGGTTGTGGAGGCCTGAAACAACTTTATTTCTCCCACGATCATGACAGAAAAGTAGCTCATTTGCATTTAGTGCATCCTATTAGTTTGAAACTTGCAAATCAGATGCACAATATTTAGAAAAGGACAGCCGGCCGAGTGTCAGAGCAAAATTTTCTTGACTGCAATCTTGGAATCCTCATAACTTTGATAATGGGCAGGGACATGAATTATTGTGCTATGTCCGAGGAACCCTATTTTAATCCTTAACAGTTACGGTGTATCAAGTATTTTTGCTTAATTGGTTGTAGCACAACATAGCATGACCTGGCATAGCATAACATACCTTACTGCATGAACATAACATACCATATTGCATAATAATATTAAAATCACTTTGCACATTCAGCAGAGTTTGTTGACATGATTACGCTGCC